>CM051561.1:23861219-24464559 GCA_028022735.1 Gypaetus barbatus | reverse complement strand
GCTGGGATCGCTTGCCAGGGAAGGTGGCATTGACAAGGCAATTGGAAAAGGGACACAAGCCATCAGCCTCTGGAGGCGACTCCTGTCAAGTGTGAAGGAAAGGTACCCCTTTAAGGAAGATGTTATATGTCAATCAAGCAAGTGGACCACCATGGAAAGAGGTATCCAATACCTGAGGGAATTAGCCGTGCTAGAGATGATTCATTATGACCCAGACAACCCACAATTACCCAAAGATCCAGATGAAGTCCAATGCACACGACCCATGTGGCAGAAGTTTGTACGGAGCACACCATCGTCCTATGCCAACTCACTGGCGATAATGACCTGGAAAGACGAAGAGGCACCGACAGTGGATGAAGTGGCTCGCCAACTCCGGCAATACAAAGAAAATCTCTCCTCCTCCCTACAAGCCTGCATTTTGGCTGTGGAGAAGCTGACTGAGGATTTCCAGCAATTCAAAGGGGATATGTCCTACTCCCCACCTGTAAGGACCAATGTCTCAGCTATTAGGAGTGAGCGTTCCTCTGCCCAAGAGAGAGAATATAGAAGGTACACACCACGAGGTACCCTGTGGTTTTATTTATGTGATCATGGAGAGGACATGAGGAAATGGGATGGAAAACCTACCTCAGTCCTAAATGCACGGGTACGTGAGTTGCGAGGGAAAACCACCACAAAAGGGGATTCTACCAGGAAAAATGCCGCTCCAGTTTCCAAACAGAGTAGAAGGGCTGATCTTATTTCTGATCCTCTTGAAGGGACTTCTGAGCCAGTTTTACGAGAAGTGAGTACTGGATACTCTGACCAGAATTAGAGGGGCCCTGCCTCCAGCCAGGTGGAGGAAAGGGATAACCGGGTCTATTGGACTGTGTGGATTCGATGGCCTGGCACGTTAGACCCACAGGAGTATAAGGCTCTAGTAGACACTGGTGCACAGTGTACTCTAATGCCATCAAGTTATAAAGGGGCAGAACCCATGTGTATTTCTGGTGTGACAGGGGGATCGCAAGAGTTAACTGTATTGGAAGCTGAAGTAAGCCTAACTGGGAACGAATGGCAGAAACACCCCATTGGGACTGGTCCAGAGGCTCCGTGTATCCTTGGCATAGACTATCTCAGGAGAGGGTATTTTAAGGACCCAAAGGGGTATCGATGGGCTTTTGGTATAGCTGCCTTGGAGACAGAGGGCGTTGAACAGCTGTCTACCCTGCCTGGTCTCTCTCAAGACCCTTCGGTTGTGGGGTTGCTGAGGGTTGAAGAACAACAGGTGCTAATTGCTACCACGACGGTGCACCGGCGGCAATATCGCACCAACCGAGACTCTCTGATTCCCATCCACAAGTTAATTCGTCAACTGGAGAGCCAAGGAGTGATCAGCAAAACTCGCTCACCATTTAATAGTCCCATATGACCAGTGCGAAGGTCTAATGGGGAGTGGAGACTAACAGTTGACTATTGTGGCCTGAATGCAGTTACACCACCGCTGAGTGCTGCTGTTCCAGATATGTTAGAACTTCAATACGAACTAGAGACAAAGGCAGCCAAGTGGTATGCCACAGTTGACATTGCTAATGCGTTTTTCTCAATCCCTCTGGCAGCAGAGTGTTGTCCACAATTTCCCTTTACTTGGAGGGGTGTCCAGTATACTTGGAATCGATTGCCCCAGGGGTGGAAACACAGCCCCACCATTTGCCATGGACTAATCCAGACTGCACTGGAAAAAGGTGAAGCTCCAGAACACCTGCAGTACGTTGATGACATCATCGTATGGGGCAACACAGCAGAAGAAGTCTTTGAGAAAGGGAAGAAAATAATCCAAATCCTTCTGAAAGCCGGTTTTGCCATAAAAGAAAGTAAGGTCAAGGGACCTGCATGGAAGATCCAGTTCTTAGGAATAAAATGGCAAGATGGACGTCGTCAGATCCCAATGGACGTGATCAACAAAATAGCAGCTATGTCTCCACCGACTAATAAAAAGGAAACACAGGCCGTCTTAGGTGTTGTGGGTTTCTGGAGAATGCATATTCCAAATTACAGTCTGATTGTAAGCCCTCTCTATCAAGTGACCCGGAAGAAGAATGATTTTAAATGGGGCCCTGAGCAACAACAAGCCTTTGAACAAATTAAATGGGAGATTGTTCATGCAGTAGCCCTTGGGCCAGTCCAGGCAGGACAAGATGTTAAAAATGTGCTCTACACCGCAGCCGGGGAGAATGGCCCTACCTGGAGCCTCTGGCAGAAAGCACCTGGGGAGACCCGAGGTCGACCCCTGGGGTTTTGGAGTCGGGCATACAGAGGATCCGAGGCCCGCTATACTCCAACTGAAAAAGAGATATTGGCAGCATATGAAGGAGTTTGAGCTGCCTCAGAAGTGGTTGGTACTGAACCACAGCTCCTCTTAGCACCCCTACTGCCAGTGCTGGGCTGGATGTTCAAAGGGAGGGTCTCCTCTACACATCATGCAACTGATGCCACATGGAGTAAGTGTATTGCACTGATCACACAATGGGCTCGCATAGGAAACCCCAGTCGCCCAAGAATTTTAGAAGTGATCACGGACTGGCCAGAAGGTAAAGATTTTGGAATGTCGCCAGAGGAGGAGGTGACATGTGCTGAAGAGGCCCCACTGTATAATAAACTGCCAGAAAATGAGAGGCAATATGCCCTGTTCACTGACGGATCCTGTCGCATTGTGGGAAAGCATCGGAAGTGGAAGGCTGCTGTATGGAGTCCTACATGACAAGTCGCAGAAACTGCTGAAGGAGAAGGTGAATCGAGTCAGTTTGCAGAGGTGAAAGCCATCCAGCTAGCGTTAGACATTGCTGAAAGAGAGAAGTGGCCAGTGCTCTATCTCTATACTGACTCATGGATGGTGGCAAATGCCCTATGGGGGTGGCTACAGCAATGGAAGCAGAGCAACTGGCAGAGCAGAGGTAAACCCATCTGGGCTGCTGCACTGTGGCAAGATATTGCGTCCCGGCTAGAGAATCTGGTTGTAAAAGTACGTCATGTAGATGCTCACATACCCAAGAGTCAGGCCACTGAAGAGCATCAAAACAACCAGCAGGTGGATCAGGCTGCCAAGATTGAAGTGGCTCAGGTGGACCTGGACTGGCAACATAAGGGTGAGCTATTTATGGCTTGGTGGGCCTGTGACACCCCAGGCCATCAGGGAAGAGATGCAACATATAGATGGGCTCGTGATCAAGGGGTGGACTTGACCATGGATAATTTTGCCCAAGTTATCCATGAATGTGAAACCTGTGCTGCAATTAAGCAAGCCAGGCGGTTAAAGCCCCTGTGGTATGGAGGGCTATGGCTGAAATATAAATATGGGGAAGCCTGGCAGATTGACTATATCACACTCCCACAAACTCGCCAAGGCAAGCGCTATGTGCTTACAATGGTGGAAGCAACCACCGGATGGCTGGAAACATATTCTGTGCCCCATGCCACCACCCGGAACACTATCCTGGGCCTTGAAAAGCAGGTCTTGTGGCGACATGGCACCCCAGAAAGAATTGAGTCAGACAACGGGACTCATTTCCGAAACAACCTCATAGACACCTGGGCCAAAGAGCATGGCATTGAGTGGGTGTATCATATCCCCTATCATGCACCAGCCTCTGGGAAAATTGAATGATACAATGGACTGTTAAAGACTACATTGAGAGCAATGGGGGGTGGAACCTTCAAATATGGGGATACACATTTAGCAAAAGCCACCTGGTTAGTCAACACCAGGGGATCTGCCAATCGAGCTGGCCCTGCCCAGTCACAACTTTTACGCATTCTATAGAAGGGGATGAAGTCCCCGTAGTGCACATAAAAAATATGTTAGGGAAGACAGTCTGGGTTACTCCTGCCTCAGGCAAAGGCAAAGGCATTCGTGGGATTGCTTTTGCTCAAGGGCCTGGGTGCACTTGGTGGGTGATGCGAAAAGATGGAGAAGTCCGATGTGTGCCTCAAGGGGATTTGATTTTAGGTGAGAATAGCCAGAATTAAACTGTATGATATTAGTTGCTATATAACCCTACTACTGTATGTTATCATTACTATAATTGTTATATGCTATATCCATAGTACTATAGTAAGCATCACTTAGATCAAGCAAGAATGAACTGTGATAAAACTGAGAGAAGCGCAGTAGTGATGGAACCAGAACTGACTCCAGCATGCAACAATCCAACGGTGCACACCATCCTCCTGCCGCGTCCAATGTCACCTGCTCGTCACACCGCATTGAAGCCCAATCCTGCTCTGCCGACTGAGAGGACTTCGCACCATCCCTCCTGCCCAGAAAGACTGGTATGACAGATGGAGCCCAGAGCCAGGACCTAAATGAACTCAACGAACATTTTATGAACATGACCCATAAACTAAAGGGATGATATCTCTCTGTGTGTATACACATATACATATATATATATCTCACTGTTCATATGTCCCAAAGAGACGGAAAGGTGATGATGATTGACCAGGATGTAACTAAAGGTATGGGAACTGAGCGTGACGTCAATGGTATAGAATAAGGGGTGGATACTGTCCTGGTTTCAGCTGGGATAGAGTTAATTGTCTTCCTAGTAGCTGGTACAGTGCTATGTTTTGAGTTCAGTATGAGAAGAATGTTGATAACACACTGATGTTTTCAGTTGTTGCTAAGTAATGTTTAGTCTAAATTCAAGGACTTTTCAGCTTCTCAAGCCCAGCCAGCAAGAAAGCTGGAGGGGCACAAGAAGTTGGCACAGGACAGAGCCAGGGCAGCTGACCCAAAGTGGCCAATGGGGTATTCCATACCATGGGACGTCACATAAACTGGGGGGAGTGGGGGCGGGGGTTATCGCCGCTTGGGGACTAAGGGGGTGTCGATCGGCAGGTGGTGAGCAATTGCACTGTGCATCATTTGTACATTCCAATCCTTTTATTATTACTGTTGTCATTTTATTAGTGTTATCATTATCATTATTAGTTTCTTCTTTTCTGTTCTATTAAACCGTTCTTATCTCAACCCACGAATTTTACTTCTTTTCCCGATTTTCTCCCCCATCCCACTGGGTGGGGGGGGAGTGGGTGAGCGGCTGCGTGGTGCTTAGTTGCTGGCTGGGGTTAAACCACGACAGTAAGCAAAATATTAAATTGCAGCTCATCATAAAAATATTCTGCCATTCTCTCCTAATCAATCATGTCCTTTATTAGAAATGTTCATAAAAATTCAACATTCCTCCATTCTTACAATAAAAAGCATTCTAAAATCTGAATGGTTAAAATCATTTTAAGGAAAATATTTTTAGAATTATGATACTGTTTGTTGTGGTGAAATTTATGAGGTGCCACCACTAAAGCAAAGTTTTTCTTAGCTAAAAAGAAATGTTCACTTCAAGTTACACTGTAACATCAGTTTCACTCTTGGTAACACATGCATCCCCGTGTCTCCATCCTCCTACAGAGTTGGAGACAACAGACTGAATCCAACTGCCTTCAGTTCCTTTGTGAATATGATACGGTAAGAAAAGTACTCTGTGTCAAAGGGACAAAGAAAGCTAGCAAGAGAGGAGAAGGCTAGCAGTGAATTCTTCAAGGAGACTGTAAAGACTGCATTCTTTAAGATGGGGAAAATAAGCAATGTCACAGCCTGTTTAAAGTTGTCATCTGGATTTCTGCAAAAAACTGCTGAATTTCTGAAGAACTATACCCAAGTTCCTAAAATTAAACAGGTGTACTGGGTCTGGCTGGGATGGAGTTAATTTTCTTCATAGATGCCCACATGGTGTCGTGCTTTGGATCTGTGACTAAAACAGTGTTGATAACACACCAGTGTTTTGGCTACTGCTGAGCAGTGCTTATAGAGCGTCAAGGCTTTCTCCTTTTCCAACTCTGCATAGATACGTTGGTTATCAACTGCTCTTTAGATGTAGCCCCTATGGTAAAGGAAGACCTATGGGGATGTCCCCCTGAGGCCCAGTGGCACCCACCAGTCAAAAAGGGTCCTGATCCACTCAGAGCCCATTTATTGTCAATAGGCGCTTGCTTCACAGGTGCAGCACCCAGGTATTATAAGAGGTAGTGTCTGCTATGTCCATTCGGTTATCTTCCCACCTCCCTGAAGATGCATCTATAGTTACCACCAAACCCCCTTGTGTCCGCGTAGTTAAAAATCCCCCTAAGCCTGTGCAATAGGGCCCTGACCCAAAGCACCTCAAAGCATGGAAATACTATTTGGCCCTAGGCATTCCTGAAAAGGCAATCCTCATTATGGTAGCAAAGGGTGGCAAGGTGTGCAAGCCTCATACTGAGAATGAGAGCATGCCTTTTTTTAGGGCCAGTTCTGTTCAATATTTTTAATCAGTGATCTAGATTCAGGAGTTGAATGCACCATTAGCAAGTTTGCTGACGATACCAAATTGGAAGGTGCTGTTGACTCTCTTGAGGGGCAAGAGGCCTTGCAGAGGGATCTAGATTGGAGCATTGGGCAATGATTAATGGAATGAAATTTAACAAGAACAAATGCCCAGTTCTGCACTTGGGATGGAGTAATGCCGGGCACAAACACAGATTGGGAGAGGAGTGGCTGGAGGGCAGCCCTGCAGAAAGGGATCTGGGGGTGCTGGTTGACAGTAGGCTCAATATGAGTCAGCAGTGTGCCCTGGCAGCCAGGAGGGCAAACCGCATCCTGGGGTGCATCAAACACAGTATAACCAGCTGGTCAAAAGAGGTGATTATCCTGCTGTATTCAGCAATGGTGCAGCCTCACCTTGAGTACTGTGTGCAGTTCTGGGCCCCTCAATTTAAGAAGAAGGATGTTAAGGTCCTTGAATGCATCCAGAGGAGGGCAACAAAGCTGGTGAAAGGGCTGGAAGGCATGTCCTATGAGGAGCGGCTAAGGATTCCAGGTTTGTCTAGTTTGGAGAAAAGAAGACTGAGGGGCAACCTCATTGCTCTCTACAGCTTCCTGAGGAGGGGAAGAGGACAGGGAGGTGCTGATCTCTTCTCCCTGATGTCCAGTGATAGGACACATGGGAATGGTTCAAAGCTGCGTGAGGGGAGGTTCAGACTTGACATTAGGATTTATTTACCAAGAGGGTGGTCAACCACTGGAACAGGCTTCCTAGAGAGGTGGTCGATGCCTGTCAGTGTTTAAGAGGCATTTGGACAATACCCTTAATAATATGCTTTAACTTTTGGTCAGCCCTGAAGTGGTCAGGCAGTTGGACTAGATGATCACTGTAGGTCCCTTCCAACTGAATTATTCTATTCTATCCTATCCTATCCTATCCTATCCTATCCTATCCTATTCTATTTTATTCTATTCTATTCTTTACTTGCCACTTTCCTTGCCCTTTCTGATATTTATGAACTCCTTGGGGATCGCCCCCTTACACTTTAGGTTTTACATCCTATTCACGATGTCCTTTGCAATGTTCCTTTCCTGAAGGATGTGCACAATCCATTACTGTTCAGCACTGGGTTTTTGGTATCTCCACTATCATGGACAGAGTCTGATCTTGAGGTCCCAACCATTTTGTTCTCACCCCTCTCTCCTTTCCCTATTCTGCAGCTACCGATGATCCCTAAGACTCACCTATTACAGAAACCCCTCCTTTTGCCACCTTCACAAGCTCTCGTAGGGACTACAGTGCGAGCATGTATTCCCTCTACCAACACCATCACCACAGCTCTAATTACAGGGGTACTAGGACCAAATTTGTATGAAGGAATTCTTAAAAGAGTAACTCAAATAACTATCTGCTGCTTGGCTTGTAGCCTAGACAGGATGCATTTTGTTCTTTTCTTGTAGATTGCCTCCTTTGACATCCTGCTACTCTGAAGAAGAAATCCCAATTCCCCATGACTCTTGATTCACTAAATTTTCAGGACAAATGAGAAAATCTGGCTCATGGAATCCACTATTTGAATATTGCCAGATCTGTGATCTATCCCGTGCATCATCAACAATGGGCCTGGCAAGGAATGAAAGAATGGCAATCAGTAGACATTGAAGCTTGCATCCCTGAGCCAGGTCTGGAATTTGTGTGTGAAGGAAATTCCTTTAGAAACTTTGATATGTGCCTTAATTCCCCTAGCAGTCTGTCATTTCTCAGTAGACCCCAGTGAACTGAGATGATACTCATCTATGTCTGGAACAGCTGTGTATCTTTACGATCTTCATGTCCTTCTGTATATATTGACTCTACATATAACCATACTTTATGTTAGTTAATCTATGTACCTGGTATTTTACAACCCTATCTGGCTGTGATTTTAACTATACTGCCCCAATTATCACTTATCAAGTACTGTCAACTAACTATACCCTCTACCACCACATCACCCCTACCCCTATCAGTATGAATTTATTTCTGATTGAACGGGTTTTGCCACATGAAAACCTATATCGACTATTGAAACAGGCAAAGGAGCAGGCACAACAAATTTTAATAGCTGTCCACCATGATATCACAGAGATCAAACAAATCCTGGAATGTGTTCAAAAAATAGTCAAATATAGTTGGTGGGAATCCCTTCTAGGATGGTCTGCTACAGCTATAGGGATGTCCCACTTAATTCCCCTAGTTTTTATACTTATTTTGAGTGGTTTCTTACTTGTTCTAGTCATCATATTATATATTTGTACTTGACTTCTGGCTTGCATTATTCTGATGGTTTCTTGATGCACCACCTTATTGACTGCCTTGATTCTAACCCTTCATCACTCCATGACCAAACTCCCCTCCACACCTGACACCCTTGGGGAGGTGGGAGGCATTGACATCCATCTTGGCCTTATGCTGTCATGACAAGATGACCACCCTTTCCCCCACTGAATTGAGTAAGCAAGGGTGGAAATGGGGGGCTAGTATTGCTTTATGTGGTATTTCTGGGTCCCATGCACACCAAGGATGGAAACGGCATAGAGGGGGAAGCAGATGTGGGATGTGATGATTGGTTAACAAGTCCAGATAGTGCTTCTATGACTCAATAAAAGAGGACAGTCCGATCAGACGAGTATTGTCTCAGCATGTTCATCGTGGTCTATTGAGAAATGACAGACTCTGCTAGGGGAATTAAGGCACATATCAAAGGTTCTAAAGGAATTTCCTTCACACACGAACCCCAGACCTGGCTCAGCTGTGGAAATACAGTATGTTAATCTAATGATGAGTAGCAAACAAAACCTAAAAGCTTTAGGTTTTGTTTGCTTGTTTAAGAATGTAAATAGACTTTCTGTATTAGTCAAAGAAATCTTACCCCAGCAGAATTTTGGCATGAACCTCTTTGTTAGTCCTTGAAATTTCTCTCAGAGAGGTAATTTCTGCATCAAACCAGAATCCTCTTTCTTCTGGAGCCTCAACATTGTAGTTAACCATCACCACATCACCCACTTTTAGTTCACTCCACTTCAGAATGGTTCTTGCTCGTGGTCGAAGATTTTTGGTGTCCATTTCTACTATGCCATTCTCTGGATACCTTGAAAGGCAAAACCGAACAGAAGTGACAATTAGTACTCCCAAAGTAGAAAGAAGTAAGTTAAAGACAATGTTTTTCAGAAGCACAATTTTCAAAATAACTTTTGGGAGTGTTAATGCTTAACTCTGTTTAAAAATTTGATCTAGTATGTTTTTTCTAAATTTTATATTAGTCTAAATGCAGACTAGTGACTTGACTAATCTCATAGCAGAAAAAGCATCCAGCAATCCAAAGGAAAAAAAAGAATCCATGAGCATTTGATGTTTTCTTTTTATAAGTTCAAGTTTCCACATAGGCACAGATCAAATTTGTTCTCAGTAAAGTCAAAGGACTCAATTAAGCCAACAATGAAAAAGCAACAAAGATTAAAACTCGAATCTTCAAAATTGCTCAATTCTAGTTTAACTTGGCTTTCATATATTTGTTACATTTCCACCAATTTCAATAACAAGATAGCTAAGACAATGTTAGCTCATTAAAAAAAAATCAACCCTAAAAACACAGCATGTATAAACACATTCTCGTGATGAAGATTGCATGAGTCCACATTACATTTATCAAACAATGTTTAAAAAAATGGCTAACTGCAGAAACCCATAACCAAAATCAGGACTATTTCCAACACTTTGTAATAGACATATTAGCTAATAGTGTTAAAGTGTTTTCTCTCTTCAGTTATAATATTAAAACCCTATTATGTTAAATCAGAGAAGCACTACTTGAGGATTTCTCTTTATGAGAAATAGTAAGGGTTGCAAAATTATAAGAAATAAAGAATAGACAGAAAGAAAAAAACCAGTTCACTAAAAGACATTTATGGATTTTGGGTTGTTTGGCAGGGTTTTTTTAAACTAGAAACCTGATTATCCTGCCCCCATCCCAGCTATATTATGAATAATTTCTAAAGAGCTCTATTCTCTTTTTGAGTTGAGAGACAGTCATTTAGAACAATTAAAGTAGGGCTATTTGAATGGGATTGTACTACAATTAAAGAGCACAAAACAAATAAAAGAGAGGTGCTTAAGATTTGGAGGTGTCACTTCTGTATAACAACATAGTCTTAAATTCTCTGTATAAAGCCATTTTGCAGTGATTGTAGAGGCTGCATAGCCTCCCTCCGTGCTGGAAAAACTGTGCAATGCGGACACTAAAAATAATGACAGGAAAAGGAAGTTGGACTGCTATAAAAAGATAGAAATATAACCTCTTAAACTAAAACAGGTTAAATAGAATAGAATAGGATTGGATAGGATAGGATAGGATAGAATAATTCAGTTGGAAGGGACCTACAGTGATCATCTAGTCCAACTGCCTGACCACTTCAGGGCTGACCAAAAGTTAAAGCATATTATTAAGGGTATTGTCCAAATGCCTCTTAAACACTGACAGGCATCGACACCTCTCTAGGAAGCCTGTTCCAGTGGTTGACCACCCTCTTGGTAAATAAATCCTAATGTCAAGTCTGAACCTCCCCTCACGCAGCTTTGAACCATTCCATGTGTCCTATCACTGGACATCAGGGAGAAGAGATCAGCACCTCCCTGTCCTCTTCCCCTCCTCAGGAAGCTGTAGAGAGCAATGAGGTTGCCCCTCAGTCTTCTTTTCTCCAAACTAGACAAACCTGGAATCCTTAGCCGCTCCTCATAGGACATGCCTTCCAGCCCTTTCACCAGCTTTGTTGCCCTCCTCTGGATGCATTCAAGGACCTTAACATCCTTCTTCTTAAATTGAGGGGCCCAGAACTGCACACAGTACTCAAGGTGAGGCTGCACCATTGCTGAATACAGCAGGATAATCACCTCTTTTGACCAGCTGGTTATACTGTGTTTGATGCAGCTGTATTGGATTTGTGTGGCAAGCTTTTGGTAGGAGGGCGGTTAACAGGGTTGGCTTCTGTGAGAAACTGCTAGAAGCTTCCCCTATGTCCGACGGAGCCAAGTCCAGCCAGCTCCAAGATGGACCCGCCGCTGTCCAAGGCCAAGCCAAACAGCGACAGTGGTAGCGCCTCTGTGATAACATATTTAAGAAGGGGAAAAAAAGTTGCTGCGGCACAGAAACTGCAGCCAGAGAGAGGAGTGAGACCATGTGAAAGAAACAATCCTGCAGACACCAAGGTCAGTGAAGAAGGAGGGGGAGGAGGTGCTCCAGGCACCAGAGCAGAGATTCCCCTGCAGCCCGTGGTGAAGACCATGGTGAGGCAGGCTGTCCCCCTGCAGCCCATGGAGGTCCATGGTGGAGCAGATATCCACCTGCAGCCCGTGGAGGACCCCACGCCAGAGCAGGTGGATGCCTGAAGGAGGCTGTGACCTTGTGGGAAGCCCGCACTGGAGCAGGCTCCTGGTAGGACCTGCAGACCGTGGAGAGAGGAGCCCACGCTGGATCAGGTTTTCTGGCGGGACTCGTGACCCCGCGGGGGACCCACGCTGGAGCAGTCCATTCCTGAAGGACTGCACACTGTGGAAGGGACCCACACTGCAGCAGTTCGTGAAGAACTGTAGCCCGTGGGAAGGACTCATGTTGGAAAAGTTCATGGAGGACTGTCTCCCATGGGAGGCACCGCATGCTGGAGCAGGGGAAGAGTGTGATGAGTCCTCCCCCTGAGGAGGAAGGAGCGGCAGAGACAACGTGTGATGAGCTGACCGTAACCCCCATTTCCTGTCCCCCTGTGCCGCTTGGGGGGAGGAGGTAGACGATTCGGCAGTGAAGCTGTGCCCAGGAAGAAGGGAGGGGTGGGGGGAAGGTGTTTTAAGATTTAGTTTTTATTTTCTCATTACCCTACTCTGGTCTGATTGGTAATAAATTAAGTTAATTTTCCCCAAGTCGAGTCTGTTTTGCCCGTGATGGTAATTGGTGAGTGATGTCTCCCTGTCCTTATCTTGACCTACAAGCTTTTTGTTATATTTTCTCTCCCCTGTCCAGCTGAGGAGGGGGAGTGATAGAGCGGCTTTGGTGGGCACCTGGCATCCAGCCAGGGTCAACCCACCACAGCACCCCAGGATGTGGTTTGCCCTCTTGGCTGCCAGGGCACACTGCTGACTCATATTGAGCCTACTGTCAACCAGCACCCCCAGATCCCTTTCTGCAGGGCTGCCCTCCAGCCACTCCTCTCCCAATCTGTGTTTGTGCCCGGCATTACTCCATCCCAAGTGCAGAACTGGGCATTTGTTCTTGTTAAATTTCATTCCATTAATCATTGCCCAATGCTCCAATCTAGATCCCTCTGCAAGGCCTCTTGCCCCTCAAGAGAGTCAACAGCACCTTCCAATTTGGTATCGTCAGCAAACTTGCTAATGGTGCATTCAACTCCTGAATCTAGATCACTGATTAGAAATATTGAACAGAACTGGCCCTGGAATCGATCCCTGAGGAACACTGCTGGTGACCGGTCACCAGCCAGATGTAGCTCCATTCACTACAATCCTTTGAGCTCTGCACTTCAGCCAGTTCTGCACCCAGCGCACTGTGAACCTGCTCATCCCACAGTTGGACAACTTGTGCAGAAGGATGCTGCGAGGGACAGTACCAAAAGCCTTACTAAAATCCAGAAAAACCACATTGACCATCTTCCCTTCATCCACTAGGCAGGTGACCTTATCATAGAAGGAGATCAAATTAGTTAGACAGGACTTTCCCTTTGTGAACCCATGTTGTCTGTGCCTGAGGACTGCCTTGTTCATTAAATGCCTTTCAATAGCACCCAGTATGATCTTCTCCATAATTTTTCCAGGAACTGAGGTTAGACTAACAGGTCTGTAGTTCCCTGGGTCTTCCCTCACACCCTTCTTGTAAACTGGAATAACATTGGCAGGCTTCCAGTCAGCAGGAACCTCCCCAGACTCCCAAGACCTTTGGTAGATGATCGAGAGGGGTCCTGCCGTAACATCCCCTAGCTCCTTCAGTACTCTGGGATGAATCCCATCAGGCCCCATGGACTTGTGAACATTCAGCTGATTCAGCTGGTCCCCTACAATTTCAGTGTCCACAAATGGAAAGTCACTGTTCCCGCAGTTGTAGTCCTGTGACTCAGGGGACCGGGCAGCCCAAGGTCTATCAGTATTATTAAAGACTGAAGCAAAAAAAGCATTGAATGCCTCCACTTTTTCTTCATCCCTATTTGTCAGGCGACCATCTTCAACAAGTATCAGTCCAATGTTTTCTTTAGACCTGTTCTTGTCATTAATGTACCTAACAAAGCCTTTCTTGTTCTCTAACACAACACTGGACAGTTTCAACTCTAATTGAGCTTTGGCCTTTTGTGTCTTCTCCCTGCATATATGAACCACAGCTCTGTAATCTTCCTGCAAAGCCTGACCTTGCTTCCAGAGATCATACAATTTCTTTTTCCTCTTGAGCTCCACAAGGAGTTCCCTGTTCAGCCAAGCTGGTCTTCTGCCCTGCTTGCTTGACTTTTGACTGTGGTGGGTTGACCCTGGCTGGATGCCAGGTGCCCACCAAAGCCTCTCTGTCACTCCCATCCTCACCTGGTCAGGGGAGAGAAAATATAACAAAAGGCTCGTGGGTCGAGATAAGGACAGGGAGACATCACTCACCAATTACCATCACGGGCAAAACAGACTCAACTTGGGGAAAATTAATTTATTTCAGTACCGATCAAATCAGAGTAGGATAATGAGAAAATAAAAACTAAACCTTAAAACACCTTCCCTCCACCCCTCCCTTCTTCCCATGCACAGCTTCACTCCCGGATTCTCTACCTACCCCCCCCAGCGGCACAGGGGGATGGGGAATGGGGGTTACGGTCAGCTCATCACACGTTGTCTCTGCCGCTTCATCCTCTTCAGAGGCAGGACTCATCACACTCTTCCCCTGCTCCAGCGTGGGGTCCCTCCCACAGGAGACAGTCCTCCACGAACTTCTCCAACGTGGGTCCTTCCCACGGGCTACAGTTCTTCACAAACTGCTCCAGCATGGGTCCCTTCCACGGCGTGCAGTCCTTCAGGAACAGACTGCTCCAGCGTGGGTCCCTTGCAGGGTCACAAGTCCTGCCAGAAAACCTGATCCAGCGTGGGCTCCTCTCCACGGTCTGCAGGTCCTACCAGGAGCCTGCTCCAGTGCGGGCTTCCCACAAGGTCACAGCCTCCTTTGGGTGCATCCACCTGCTCTGGCGTGGGGTCCTCCACGGGCTGCAGGTGGATATCTGCTCCACCGTGGACCTCCATGGGTGCAGGGGCACAACTTGCCTCACCATGGTCTTCACCACGGGCTGCAGGGGAATCTCTGCTCTGGTGCCTGGAGTACCTCCTCCCCCTCCTTCTTCACTGACCTTGCTATCCGCAGGATTGTTTCTCTTACATGTTCTCACTCCTCTCTCCAGCTGCAATTGCTGTTGCGCAGCAACTTTTTCCCCTTCTTAAATATGTTATCACAAAGGTGCTACTACCATCGCTGTTTGTCTCAGCCTTGGACAGTGGCGGGTCCATCTTGGAGCCGGCTGGCATTGGGTCTATCAGACATAGGGGAAGCTTCTAACAGCTTCTCACAGAAGCCACCTCTGTACCCCCGCTGCTACGAAAACCTTGCCATGCAATCCCAGTACATTGACACAATGGGATTGCCTGCTTCTGTGCTTCTAAAAGTTGGGTCTTAAAGACTGAGCAGCACTTGTGGAGTCCTAAGCCCTCAAAAGCAGATTCCCAGGGGACACTGCTAAATAGATCCCAGGATAGCTTAAAGTTTTCTCTCTTGAAATCCAGGGAACCAACTTCTGTTTTCGGCTGGGATTGAGTTAATTTTCTTTCTAGTAGCTGGTATAGTGTTATGCTTTGGATTCAGTATGAGAAGAATGTTGATAACACACTGATGTTTTCAGTTGTTGCTAAGTAATGTTTAGTCTAAAGTCAAGGATTTTTCAGCTTCTCATGGCCAGCCAGCAAGAAGGCTGGAGGGGCACAAGAAGTTGGGAGGGGACACAGCCAGGACAGCTGACCCCAACTGGCCAAAGGAATATTCTATACCATGTGACGTCATGCCTAGTATATAAACTGGGGGGAGTGGGGCTGGGGGGATTGCCACTTGGGGACTAACTGGGCGTTGGTCTGCGGGTGGTGAGCAATTGCATTGTGCATCGCTTGTATATTCAAATCCTTTTATTATTACTATTGTCAATTTTATTAATGTTATCATTATCATCATTAGTTTCTTCCTTTCTGTCCTATTAAACTGTTCTTATCGCAACCCACAAATTTTACTTTTTTTCCAATTTTCTCCCCCATCCCACTGGGTGGGGGGAAGTGAGCAAGCGGCTGCATGGTGCTTAGTTGCTGGCTGGGGTTAAACCACAACATGTGAATAAATATCACTGAGTAGTCAGTTCCAGATGTAAACAGAAAGAAAATGAATGTTTGATTCCCACCCCCCCCACCCCACCCCCCTTTTTGTGTGCATGCATTGCCAGACTGGACCTGACACAACAGCTGGGTATCAAACGAGCTTTGCCATAACACGAAGTCTCAGAAACACGGTGTAGGTCTACTCCACGTTCCCAACCCCATCTCAAAACATTACAACAGACTTGTCCTTCAGCTGTAGCCTTCTTCAATGTGCATGTTAACTACCACTCAAAGAACAAAGAAGTGGGATGTTGAAAGGTAAATATGAAGTGTCACAAATGATGCCTTGTGTTCTGTCATATGTAGGCCGTTAACTTTTACCGAAGTCTCTCTTAGCTGATAAATGCATAGATCTTGCTTGCTAGAAAGTTTTGAAATAACTTTTCTCCCTGTAAGCTCAAACTCTTAACGTTTCAGGCCAATCAAGTAAATGACCATGACGTAAGCAAAATTAGATAAGACATAATGTTTTAAGATGGTCACTGGCTGGGAACACAAACCTGTGACAGATCGTGTTAGATGCAGGCAGTCATCTTAGTCTTCCTATACTGGAAATGCTAGATCTTAAGGTACACATGAAGTAAAATTGACGTTTTGTAAGCATAGGTACACCTATGCAAGTCAGATCAGCTTGACTATACTTTCTGCTTCACAGGTGGCTTCTCCCTCGAATCTCTAACTCACATAAAATGACACTATCTACAAAAGAGGAACATAATCTAACTCCAATAATTACAAACACACTCTCAAATTTTTGACCTTTGCTCAATTAAATACTTCTGTGATGTTACACAATTAGCCAATCTTAGAACCAGGTCTTTGAAAGCATACCATGATGCATATCTGTCATTTTAGAGACAAATTTTTTTTTTTTTTTTTTTTTTTTTTTTTAAGAATATTTCCGTTGAAAGGGACCTGCAACTATCATCTAGTCCAACTGTAATGATACTGGGCGACTGAAGTTGTGAGAAAGTTCTGAATTTAAGTATTTCAGTAACTTTTAAAGTAAATTTTTGCTTTCAACACTGTAGCTATCTATTGGGGTGGGGGCAAACATCTGCAGATAAAAAAATTGATGGTTGCAGATATAAAACTGCATTTGAACTCCATGTTCAGACAAAAGCTATATTATCCTCCAAGGTAAGTATATATAAAGAAAAGTTGTATCTAGTGTTGCCAAGAGCAGCTAAAAGATGTTCAGCTTAAGTCTTCAACATTCTTGTTTTTTCCCTAGCAAAACCAGTTTAAATTGTAATTATTTAAAAACAACAAAACTTGAAATCGATACTTAAAAAAATATTTTGAAAACTTGAATTGAATTTATCCTCAACAAGACTAATACCAAATATGCTTCTGTGTAAAGTAAACGTATGTTCCTTTACCTTTGATCTCACGTGCCAAAGTGCGATATTTTTGTTGTTCTCTGTAATAAAAAATTCTCATTGATGCCGTTGGTTTAGAAGCTTAGTTAGCTGCTTCAGCAAATTAAGGCATCGTTAAAAAACTAGGATCCAATTTATGTGAATGCACCAGTGCAAAAGCTGGTGATGAGAAATCCCTGCAAGTCCCACTGAGTTTATGGCACAAAGCCTCTACTCTAGCACATCTGTCGTAGGTTCTGAAATTTGCTTGTACCACAGATTTAAAAAAAAAAAAAAAAAAAAAAAAAATACCTTTGTACCCTCACTCCAGCTCAGAACCGATTTTTATGTTCCCAGTCACCAGATTCTCTACAAGAAACCTCTACATGAAATGCAGACCCGTCATCTCATGCCTAAATACTACTTTTAAAACAAAATTTAAACAATTCAAGCACCAGAACTTGCTCCCATGAAACACTTGTTTAGACTTCAATGGAAGGAACTGAATATGAGCAGAGTAGTTTTTAAAGAAAATATTAACTTATATTTTACGTAGAAAAACAAGTACAGAAAAATCCAATGCATAGTTTCCTTTCCTTAGAGATAGGCATTCTGAGTTTCATAAAGTCAAGATAAAGTTAATACTTCACAGGAATTTGTGAATAAAAGGAAAAAAAAAACTCGTTACTCTCAGGATATTCATTATATCTGACTGAAAGACATTATGGCTTTTTAATACTTCTTTCCTTGGTTGCAATATTGAACGTGCTCTCTTTGATTCCAAGTTTCTTCAACAAAATTCTTTGTTTGTACACGCCAAATCATAACATATGATGTCCTCAAAATAATATCAGAAGCACTTACTCATCATACTTGATATGATAAATAGCTTCTTCATCAGTGTCCATGCAGTCTGAGTAAGATGTGGATGGTGTACTGTCCAAATAATTTGCATTCTCTCTAGAATGATCTTGACTTAAGTTTCCATTAGTCCTTTTGTAAGAATTGCCACTCTTTACTTGAGCTTTACCATTCTTATGTCCTTTTGTTGCTCGAGTAACATTTTCTATATGAGCTTCAAACCAGGCTCCAATGCTGACATCACGGGCATCCACCAATTCGTTTATCTAAAAGGAAAATTTGATAATGAATATTAATTTTCTATAATCCTGGTTAAGAACAGAAAGGAAAACTGACTAAAGAAGTACTTAACTGTCAGTGAAAAAAATTCTACACTGCTGATTTCAACTGGTTTGCGCTTGGGTAAGTTGGAGCAATGTTCAGTCATTCAAGTGTTGTGCTTTAAGTATTTTATTCCTCTACTTTTAATAAGATCTGTTATGAACACAATTTGTAAAAAAATATATTTTTAAAAGTTGAGGCTGATTTATTATTTTTTTAACCTACAAATTAGCTTAATCTCTCTTTCTACTGAACTTTTTCTTGCTTCGTGGAATTGTTCCTTATGACTAAAATAAGCACGTATACTTAAGATATTAGCCCACAACCAGATTTTAAGATTTCCCTGGACTTCCAAATTGGAAGTATTACTTAACCCTGATTCTTTTTGACCTGTACTGCTGCTGAATCCTTCAATGTTTGAGGAAGGGGGGTGGGGTGGGGTGGAGGGAGATGGGCTCTCCAAGCCTAACAAGGCGGCCATCATAACCAATCGAGACTGGTCCTTCCATAAATCTTTCAACTGTAAGAAACAGAAATCTCTCATGACTCTTCTCCTGTTGCGTTAAAGGGTAAAGAAGTTTGGCAGAAAATAAACCCCCTTGCGTTCCAGCTTATCCTCAGATATCAGAGGGGCTGGGGGTGGCTAGGCTTAGATTCTGAGTGATGTCCAATTCAACGCTATTAAGTCCGGTCGCGTTCAATATAGCGAACTACCACGATTACGGATGCACTAATAGCGCACTGTACTTTCAATTTAGCCGCGTTCAACGAACTAAAATGGCCAGACTTGGGGAGTTTGGTCGCGTTCAACAAACTATCATGGCTAGATTAATGAACAGTACAGTTTATTAAAGCAACGGGAGTACAGATTCTTTTGGATTGCCAGTGATAAATAGACTGTCTGCAAAGCACGTGCAAATAATAATACAGTCGACTACAAGCACATTAAATTATGGAAGAGAAGAGCTCTAATGATTTCTAAGTTTCCCGGGAAAGCACTCGGTACAGCCGAGTGTTTGAATCTCACCCAATAGGCGTCCCTATGGGGGGGGAAAGAGAGGTTCAGCCCGTCGACTGGTCCCAGAAGTCAGCGATGTCCTCCCGACTTGTCCACGATGGCATCTTCCCTAACAGTCCCCCTCTCTTAAGGCCTTTTATACGATTTTCCTATTTAGGTGGAGCTTGAGTGACTCTAGTCATACATACCTTTACTATGATTGGTATAAAATGTCCTCGCTTTACTTTTAAAGGTACATGCTAGAGAAAATTCAGAGCGCATGCTCAGTGAGGGGTGGTTGCACCTTGGAGGCGGGTAACTTTTGGGATGGAGGTGTGTTTTGGTATTATAATGAACAAAGTTCACCCAGAGGACGTGATTTTGCGTGTCAGTACCCCAGAACGGGGCACTTATGATATAAATCGGAAGTAGGGCAGTAGGTCGACAGAACCCCCATTATTTCACCTCCTTGCTTCAGCGGATTCAATGCAGGGGCCTACCGTTCTTGTTCCCTATCCCTGCGATGATATCACAGAGCCTGGCCGTGGTGTCCCCACTCCGCTCCACCCTCCGTGTTGCTTCTCTTTGGGTCAGCATACCAAGCTCCCTTGGTGTTGCTAACATTGCTAAGGTTGCAGGTTATGTTGCTTAGGGAATTATTATGGAACAGATTCCTGGCATATCCACTGCGTTCCACCCTGGAGGTTCACCTTCCCTTAAGAGTGTGGGGGGAACATATCGATAAGTCACTTCCAGCAATCATTCCACATCTCCTTTCTGTGCTCACAATAGTGCTGGTAGTAAGTTATGAAACTACTCTATTGTAGAGCATGTTTCATTCATTCATTATCCTAACACATTTTTTTTCAAGCCTTCAACTTATTAAATACATATTACTTCAACAATACAAGGTTTTTCCTGTGATTTGACGTAAACCACTGAGGTATACATCGCTTCAGTTACTCAGGCATTCTTTTAAAAATTGTAGTGTATAAACAGTTATTTTCTTTGAAATATTAACTGGAATAAAATAGCATAAAAAAACCCAACCACTTAAGGAACACCTTCGTACGCTGCACACCAAGTATAAGAAAACATTATTGCAATAGAACTGCTATGGAGCCATACCAAGTGAAGAAGATAAGGTGTATGGAAGAAGACTCTAAGATGAGAAACTTAAAGTAAATTCTAAAAATGCTCAGAATAGGTTTAATTACTGTAAAATCAAATTGGGGGAACTACTTTTCACGCTCCTTTCGGAAATAATATTTTAACAGGAATGTTTTACATCCAGTGGGATGGGGGAGAGAATCGGGGGGGGGGGGGGGGGGGGAAAGGTAAAATTTGTAGGTTGAGATAAGAACAGTTTAATAGGACAGAAAGGAAGAAACTAAGAATGATAATAATAACAATAATAAAACGACAATAATAATAATAATAGGATTGGAATATACAAAACAAGTGATGCACAATGAAATTGCTCACCACTTGCCGACCGATGCCCAGTTAGTTCCCGAGCAGCGATCTGCATCCCCCACCCCACCACCCCCTGGCCAACTCCCCACGGTTTATATACTAGGCATGACGTAACATGGTATGGAATATTCCTTTGGCCAGTTGGGGTCAGCTGTCCTGGCTGTGTCCCCTCCCAACTTCTTGTGCCCCTCCAGCCTTCTTGCTGGCTGGCCATGAGAAGCTGAAAAATCCTTGACTTTAGACTAAACATTACTTAGCAACAACTGAAAACATCAGTGTGTTATCAACGTTCTTCTCATACTGAACCCAAAACATAACACTATACCAGCTACTAGGAAGACAATTAACTCTATCCCAGCTGAAACCAGGACAGCAAAACATCCTTTTCTTCTAATTTTTTTTTATATAAAGAAGGAAATTTACCTTCTAAAGACCATCTAAATGTCCCTTTAAAAAAACCAAAACCAGCCAAACAACAAGCAAACAAACAAAAAAAACCCAGAAAATTTGAGCCCAAAAGATAACACATTAACATAGCAGCCAACCAACCCCAGGGCATGAACAAACTTGTTTTACCACTCTATGATGCATAGAAGAGAATTGTGCATTTCCAAAATGTTTAATAAGCAGGCTCTGTACTGATACATAGAAAGAACAATTATGAAACTCATTTTTCTGGGATAAATTTGTAAGGCTGAATTGCTTCAGGGGCTGTGTTATGTGTTTACAGTTTTTTAAAATGAGGGCAGTTTAATTTGCCACAGATGTGTATGGTTTAATTTAGAGCCTTAATCAAGCAGCAATACAATGACAGAGATGGATATTTATTCTTACTACTGTATTGGGTTTGTGTGGCAAGGTTTTGGTAGCGGGGGAGTTACAGGGGTGGCTTCTGTGAGAAGCTGCTAGAAGCTTCCCCTATGTCCGACAGAGCCAATGCCAGATGGCTCCAAGACGGACCTGCCGCTGGCCAAGGCCAAGCCAATCAGCGACAGTGGTAGCGCCTCTGTGATAACATATTTAAGAAGGGGAAAAAAAAGTTGCTGTGGAACAGAAACTGCAGCCAAAGAGAGGAGTGAGACCATGTGAAAGAAACAACTCTGCAGACACCAAGGTCAGTGAAGAAGGAGGGGGAGGAGGTGCTCCAGGCGCCAGAGCAGAGATTCCCCTGCAGCCCATGGTGAAGACCATGGTGAGGCAGGCTGTCCCCCTGCAGCCCATGGAGGTCCACGGTGGAGCAGATAGCCACCTGCAGCCTGTAGAGGACCCCATGCCAGAGCAGGTGGATGCACCCAAAGGAGGCTGTGACCCCGTGGGAAGCCCACGCTGGAGCAGGCTCCTGGCAGGACCTGTGGACCCGTGGAGAGAGGAGCCCACGCTGGAGCAGGTTTTCTGGCGGGACTTGTGACCCCGTGGGGGACCCACGCTGGAGCAGTTCATGAAGAACTGAAGCCTGTGGGAAGGACTCATGTTGGAGAAGTTCATGGAGGACTGTCTCCCGTGGGAGGGACCCCATGCTGGAGCAGGGGAAGAGTGAGGAGTCCTCCCCGTGAGGAGGAAGGAGCGGCAGAGACAATGTGCGATGAACTGACCGTTACCCCCATTCCCCGTCCCCCTGCACCACTCGAGAGGAGGAGGTAGAGAATTCGGGAGTGAAGCTGTGCCCGGGAAGAAGGGAGGGGTGGGGGGAAGGTGTTTTAAGATTTGGTTTTATTTCTCATTACCCTACTCTGGTCTGATTGGTAATAAATTAATTTTCCCCAAGTCGAGTCTGTTTTGCCTGTGATGGTAATTAGTGAGTGATCTCTCCCTGTCCTTATCTCGACTCATGAGCCTTTCGTTATATTTTCTCTCCCCTGTCCAGCTGAGGGGGGGTAGTGATAGAGCGGCTTTGGTGGGCACCTGGCGTCCAACCACAACTACACCCAAAGACCAGCATCTATAAACAAATCAACATGAATGATATTAATTATCAGTATTTAAACTGAAGCAATCATTAGGTAATTTGAAGTGCAAATGAAGGCAGTTCCTAAACTAACAAATTTACTGAGAGATAGAGGGTGAAAGGTAAGAATATAATGCATAAGGTATATATCATATTGAGCCTGTTTCTTCTTACTTTTCACACGCTTCCTTGGAAAAAAAAAAAAAAAATTCAACCCTTTCCTTTTTTCCCCCCATGTAAAATCCCAGCATCCAATTTAAATTTTTATTCTCAGCTCCCACAATATGAAAAGTATACCTTTTTAAAAGATAAACATATAATAAACAAATGAAAGCTCCACCTTGTTTTAAGTCAGTCTGTTGACCTATTTTAAACATAAGGAGCAGGTATTTCTGTAAGGAAACCTCAGGAAAACATCCCAATGTAACCTTAGGCATTTCAATTAGTTCTAGCTTAAAGTGATTCGCAACTCCCTCCTCCTGAAAATGCAGTTGAGACACAGACATTATTGAGGTTTCCCCATCTGCAGCTACTTCTTGAGACTAGCTACAAAGATGACAAAGAAGCCATGTTAGTCAAGCCAAAAAACCTTAGAGCCAGAAAGAAGTAAGTCTCCTGTGATCGTTCCTCCCAAATGCATCTTTCTATACTGTGATGCTCACACTTGGACAATAGACTTCCCAGCCTTGTAGCGAATAAAGGCAAATAATTACGAGTATAAACCCTTGAGAACTATATCACAGTTATTTTATATACCATCCTATTTATACCCGATGAACTAAAGATGTAGACAATAGCAGAGGGATTCAAAGAAAAACTAAGGCATTCAGAAGAAGAATGTTAATCAGTGGTATAACAACAAAGCCTTTTTAATCTGTAACACTGTTATGGATATAATTTGAATCGATAAATCAACACGGACACTTTAAGCTTTGTGGTAGGTTGACCCATGGCATCCATCCTGCCATTTTATTCCCAAGAACTGAATCTCCTGTGCAGGTCCCTTGACCTTGCTTTTCTTTATGGCGAAACCAGCTTTCAGAAGAATCTGAATTACTCTTTTTCCCCTTCTCAAACACTTCTTCTGCCTCGTTGCCCCACACGATGATGTCATCTATGTATTGTAAATGTTCAGGGGCATCACCCTGTTCCAGTGCAGTCTGGATTAGTCCGTGACAAATGGTAGGGCTGTGCTTCCACCCCTGGGGCAGTCGATTCCAGGTGTATTGGACACCTCTCCACGTGAAAGCAAACTGTGGCCTGCACTCTGCTGCCAAAGGAATGGAGAAAAACGCATCGGCAATATCAATTGTAGCATACCACATGGCTGCCTTTGATGCCAGTTCATGTTGGAGCTCTAACATGTCTGGTACAGCAGCACTCAGTGGTGGTGTCACTTCGTTCAGGCCGCGATAATCTACTGTTAACCTCCACCCTCCATCAGACTTTGGCACCGGCCATATGGGACTATTATAGGGTGAATGAGTCTTGCCGATGACTCCTTGGCTCTCCAGTTGATGAATCAGCTCATGGATGGGAGCCAGGGAGTCTCGGTTTGTGCGATATTGCCGCCGGTGCACCGTCCTGGTAGCAATTGGCACCTGCTGTTCTTCAACTCGCAGCAATCCCACAATGAAGGGATCTTCCGAGAGGCCAGGCAGGGTAGATAGCTGTTTGATCTTCTCTGTGTTTACAGTGGCTATACCAAAAGCCCATCGGTACCCCTTTGGGTCCTTGAAGTACCCTCTCTTGAGGTAGTCTATGCCAAGGATACAGGGGGCCTCTGGGCCGGTCACAATGGGGTGCTTTTCCCACTTGTCCCCTGTTAAGCTCACCTCAGCCTCCAATATAGTCAATTCTTGGCATCCCCCTGTCACTCCAGAGATCCAGATGGGTTCTGTGCCCCTGTACCCTGATGGCACCAGCGTACACTGTGCACCAGTGTCTACCAAAGCCTTATACTTCTATGGGTCTGATGTGCCAGGCCATCGAATCCACACAGTCCAGTATATCCGGTCATCCCTTTCCTTCTCCTGGCCGAAGGCAGGGACCCTCTATTGCTGTTCCTCGTCAGAGTATTCACTGTCTGACCCTTGCGGTGCCAGACCAGAAGTCCCCTCACCAGAATCAAGGGAGGTGGTTTCAGTTCTTCTATGCCTGGAGGATCGCTGATTGCTTTCTCGGGCCTCTACAGCAACGACGCCGACAGCCGCCTTCTTGGGTGACCCCTTCTTAACAGCTGTCTTCCCTCTCAGTTCACGTACACGGGCTTCCAGCTTAAAGGTGGGTTCACCATCCCACTTCCTCATGTCCTCCCCTTGGTCACGCAGGAAGAACCAGAGTGCACCACGCGGCATACGCCTTGGGCTCCCTTTCCCTCTGACCGGGGCAGGAGAGGACTCATTTCTTGGAGCGTCCCTAACAGCCAAGGCACTGTCCTGTAGGGATGAGGAGACACAGAGATTTTCTTCAATGTTTTGGAGCCAAGACGACACTTTCTCCACAGTTGGTGTTTCCATATCTGGGCAATACATTGCTGCCAAGCTGTTAGAATACGACGCTGGGGCACCTTGAATCACCTTTCTCCACATGGCCCGTGTGCACAGGACATCCTCTGGATCTTTGGAGACCTCCTCATCATCTAGATCACTGTAGATGACTTCCAGCACTGCTAACTCTCTCAGGTACTGGATGCCTTCATCTGCGGTAGTCCACTTTCCTGAGGCATTCACAAGATCTTCCTTGAATGGATATCTTGCCCTCACACTTGAGAGGAGCCGTCTCCAGAGACTGCGAATTGCTGCCTCTTTTCCAATTCCTCTTTCAATTCCCCGGTTTCTAGCAAGGGATCCCAGCTGTTGGGCTTCCTTGCCTTCCAGTTGCTGACTGTCGGCCCCATTATCCCAGCATCGGAGCGGCCAGGCAGCAATCCGCTCACCTGGCTGGCGGCTGTAATCTTTCTGCATGTCCCGAAGTTCTGAGGAGGTCAGGGACCGGGTAGTTTCTGCTTCCTGTCTAAGTTCTCTCACTCCTTCCTCCATGTGTTGGGTTGACCCAGGCAGAACACCAGGTGCCCACCAAAGCCGTTCTATCACTCCCCCCTCCTCAGCTGGACAGGGGAGAGAAAAGATAACAAAGGGCTTGTGGGTCGAGATAAGGACAGGGAGAGATCACTCACCAATTACTGTCACGGGCAAAACAGACTCAGCTTGGGGAAAATTAACTTGATTTATTACAAATCAACCACAGAAGGGTAGTGAGAAATAAAACCAAATCTCAGAACACCTTCCCTCCACCCCCTCCCTTCTTCCCGGGCACAACTTCACTCCCGGATTCTCTACCTAACCCCCCCAGCGGCACAGAGGGACGGGGAATGGGGTTTACGGTCAGTTCATCACACGTTATTTCTGCCGCTTCATCCTCCTCAGGGGCAGGACTCATCACACTCTTCCCCTGCTCCGGCGTGGGGTCCCTCCCACGGGAGACAGTCCTCCACGAACTTCTCCAACGTGGGTCCTTCCCACGGGCCGCAGTTCTTCACGAACTGCTCCAGCATGGGTCCTTTCCATGGCGTGCAGTCCTTCAGGAGCACACTGCTCCAGCGTGGGTCCCCCACGGGGTCACAAGTCCTGCCAGAAAACCTGCTCCAGCGTGGGCTCCTCTCTCCACAGAGCCGCAGGTCCTGCCAGGAGCCTGCTCCAGCGTGGGCTTCCCACGGGGTCACAGCCTCCTTCGGGCATCCACCTGCTCCGGCGTGGGGTCCTCCACGGGCTGCAGGTGGATATCTGCTCCACCATGGACCTCCATGGACTGCAGGGGGACAACCTGCCTCACCATGGTCTTCACCACGGGCTGCAGGGGAATCTCTGCTCTGGCGCCTGGAGCATCTCTTCCCCCTCCTTCTTCACTGACCTTGGTGTCTGCAGCGTTGTTTCTCTTACATGTTCTCACTCCCTCTCCGGCTGCCGTTTCTCTCTGTCTCTCCCAACTTTTTTTCCTTCTTAAAAATGTTATCACAGAGGCGTTACCACTATCGCTGATTGGCTCGGCCTTGGCCGGCGGCGGGTCCAACTTAGAGCCGGCTGGTATGGGCTCTGTCGGACACAGGGGAAGCTTCCAGCAGCTTCTTACAGAAGCCACCCCTGTAACCCCCCCCGCCTCCAAAACCTTGCCACGCAAAGCCAATACACTCCAATTTCTTTGTCGGAGGACCGGCTTCTAGATCAAACCTTTCCTCTTCTTCTTCTTCCCTTACTAATCGATGATATGGACCCATTGATCTCCTTGTCCACTGTTTCTTTTTCACTACTGGGGCAATTACTGTAGCTGTTGTTGTTGTTTGGGTCCCTATCTTGAGCATGGTGTCCTCAGATGCAGTCTGGGTCTCTGCCTCAACCGTGGTCCTCTGAGAATGTTGAACTATGGCTCGGTAGGTGTAGGCCAGGCCCCAGTACAGTGCGAGAAGCTGCTGGTTTTCATTGGGATAGGCAAGGCACCCTTCTATCAGGTGGTGCGTCAGTTTGCCAGGGTTGCTTGCCTGTTCAGGTGTAAAGTCCCAGATTATGGGAGGTGATAACCGTCCTAGGAATCTGCCCAAATCCTTCCATATACCCTGCCACCCAGGGACCGGTCGCTTGAGGGCACATTTCAGTATTGCCTCACCCGAAACTTGTCTTCTCTTATACCAGGACGAGACCAGATTCCACAATACCCATAATATACCACCAGTATTAATTATTAGTATTGAACAGCTCACATAAGGGTGAACAAGGACCTCGGGAGCCTGCATAATAAAACCATTCACATCAATGCCCGGTAGGGAGAGGGAGATGTGTTCCCTCATCTCCTCCACAAGATAGCTCCCACAACACAGCAAAGCCATCAGTGCCAGGGCAAAGCACATAGCCATTATTTGCATTACCATGTTCCCAAACTCAGCAAGATAGAGATAAGCAAGCAGCCAACAAGCTCCGTGACCTGCACAGGAGCTTGCCACTTAATAACTAGCTATGGCACGCTTAAGGCAAAACTGCCGTTGTCGAGTCCCTGTTCGGGCGCCAAAAAAGGACTGTGGTGGGTTGACCCTGGCTGGGTGCCAGGTGCCCACCAAAGCCGCTCTATCACTCCCCCTCGTCAGCTGGACAGGGGGGAGAAAATATAACAAAAGGCTCGTGGGTCAAGATAAGGACAGTTTAATAAAGTGAAAGCAAAGGTCGCGTGCGAAAGCAAAGAAAAACAAATGATGTTATTCTCTACTTCCCATCAGCAGGCGATGTCTAGCCACTTCCTGGGAAGCAGGGCTTCAGTACGCGTAGGGGTTGCTCTGGAAGACAAAAATGCCCCCCTTCCGTCTCCCTTTACTTAGTTTTTATATCTGAGCTGACGTCATATGGTATGGAATATCTGTTTGGTTAGTTTAGGTCAGCTGTCCTGGTTATGTCCCCTCCCAAGATCTTGCCCAGCCCCAGCCTGCTGTTGAGGGGGGGGGGGGGCAAAAATGTTGGAGAGACAGCCCTGATGCTGTGCCAGCACTGCTCAGCAGTAGCCAAAACACTGGTGTGTTATCAACACCTTTCTAGCTACCAATGCAGAGCACAGCACTATGAGGGCTGCTATGGGGAGAATTAACTCCATTTCAGCCAGACCCAATACAAGCTTAAAGGCACCCATTGATACAGAGAGCTTTAAACTAGACTTAGCAGGGGAAGGGGATGCAGTTTTGAGCAACAGAGAAGAGCCAGGGGCTGTTGATGTATTAGGAACCAACAGGGAAACACCTGTGAAATCCTGTCACCTGTGAAATCCTGCGACACCTGTCGCAAAGGAATTAGGGCTTGTCCCTCTATAAAGGTGACAAGGTAGGTAGCCCAGCTGAAGTGCCTCAATACCAATGCATGTGGTATGGGTAACAAGCAGGAGGAGCTGGAAGCCACTGTGCAGCTAGAAAGCTATGATCTGATCATTACCACTGAAACGCGGTGGGACGAATCACACAATTGGAGTGCTGCAATTGATGGCTATAAACTGTTCAGAAGGGACAGGCAAGGAAGGAGGGGTGGGGTTGCCCTCTATGTAAAAGAATGTACTGACTGCACAGAGCTGTCTTTGAAAAACAGCGATGAACAGGTTGAGAGCTTATGGGTAAAAATTAGGGGCCAAGCCAACAAAGGAAACCTCGTGGCTGGTGTTTACTACAGGCCACCCGATCAAGGGGAGCCTGTTGATGAAGCGTTCTACTTCAACTACGGGAAGCATCATGCTCGCAGGCTCTGATCCTGCTGGGGGACTTCAGTCACCCTGACATCTGCTGGAAGAGCAGCACAGCAAGCTGTAAGCGGTCCAGGAGACTCTTGGAGTGCATCGAGGACAATTCCTTAATCAAGGTCTCTCCAAGGGATGTGAAGAATAACAAGAAGGGCTTCTGCAGGTATGTTGGCCAGAAAAGGAAGACAAAAGAAATTGTACCCCTCTGATAAATAGGACTGGGGATCTGGTGACAGCTGACATGGAGAAGGCAGAGGTACTCGACAATTTTTTTGCCTCAGTTTTCCCTGGCTCTTCCCACATCTCTTGAGTCCCTGAATCTCAAGGCAGGCACTGGGGGAATGAAGTCCCACCCATCATAGGAGGAGATCAGGTTCAAGACCACCTGAGGAACCTGAACGTACACAAGTCCACGGGACGTGACGAGATGCATCCCAGGGTCCTGAGGGAATTGGCTGATGTAGTTGCCAAGCCACTCCCCATCATATTTGAAAAGTCGTGGCAGTCAGGCAAAATCCCGAGTGACTGGAGAAAAGGGAAACATCGCACCCATTTTTAAAAAGGAGGGCCCTGGGAACTACCGACCAGTCAGCCTCACCTCCGTGCCTGGTAAAAATGGTGGAACAGATGCTCCTGGAAGTTATGATGAAGCATATGGAACACAGGGAGGTGATTAGGGACAGCCAACATGGCTTCACCAAGGGCAAATTGTGTCAGTCTAATCTGGTGGCCTTCTGCAGTGGAGTGACTGCTTTGGTGGACAAGGGAAGAGCTACGGATGTCATCTACCTGGACTTCTGTAAGGCCTTTGACATGGTCCCCCACAACATCCTTGTCGCTAAATTGAAGAGAGATGGGTTTGATGGATGGACTGTTAGATGGATAAGGAACTGGCTGGATGGCGACATCCAAAGAGTTATAGTCAACGTCTCGATGTCCAAGTGGAAACCAGTAATGAGTGGTGTCCCTCAAGGGTCCGTACTTTTATGATCGCTTCTCCATTTTGTTCTAATGGACAACACAGCAAGTTTGCAAAGAAATAAGTAGGGTAAAACTAGAAAACCTCCCCGTGGCTTCAAATTTCCAGTTGGCTTTATCTTTCTACAGGAAGCCATTTCTGGTTTGGGGGTAAACTTATTTGAGAAAACACAAAATGTTGCTGGCATTGTGTCTGAGTATATGAACCCTCCTGAAATCTGCAACACTGTATATCCCAGTGGAGAGACACTTCAGTGATTCTATAGGAGTCAACTTGGACAGAGCCCGGTTAAGAAGTTCTGCTTTGACACTGCCCCCAAGGTACTCCTACAAAATCAGATTATCCAATATGGGTAACTTCTCAAGCCTGTCAAGGTCCCTCTGGATGGCATCCCTTCCCTCTAGCAAATCAACTGCATCGCTCAGCTTGGTGTCATCTGCAAACATGCTGAGGGTGCACTCAATCCCACTATCTATGTCACGGATGAAGATATTAAATAGTATTGGTCCCAGTACAGACCCTTGAGGAACACCACTCGTTACTGTTTTCCTTTTAGACATTGAGCCGTTGACTATAACTCTTTGGATGCAGCCATCCAGCCAGTTCCTTATCCATCTAAGCCAAGATCTGAAAGTAATGAGCAAGAGAGATTACGTTTGGTGGTGGGTTCACCTTGACTGGCTGCCAGACTCTCTCACTTCCCCTCCTCAACAGGATGGGGGGAGAAAATAAGATAGAAAAGCTCATGGGTCGAGATAAGGACAGGGAGATCACTTCCCAATTACCATCACGGCCAAAACAGACTTGACTTGGGGAAAATTAATTTATTTTATTGCCAATTAAAATAGAGTAGGATGGTAAGAAACAAAGACAAAAACTAAAACACCTTCCCCCTACTCCCCCTTCTTCCCAGGCTCAATATCACTCTTTTCATTCCCGACTATTCTACCTCCTCCCACCCCGAGCAGCGCAGGGGGGGATGGGGAATATAGGGTTGTGTGGTGGGTTGACCCTGGCTGGACGCCAGGTGCCCACCAAAGCTGTTCTATCACTCCCCCCTCCTCAGCTGGACAGGGGAGAGAAAAGATAACAAAGGGCTTGTGGGTCGAGATAAGGACAGGGAGAGATCACTTACCAATTACTGTCACGGGCAAAACAGACTCAGCTTGGGGAAAATTAACTTGATTTATTACAAATCAACCAGAGTAGGGTAATGAGAAATAAAACCAAATCTCAGAACACCTTCCCTCCACCCCCTCCCTTCTTCCTGGGCACAACTTCACTCCCGGATTCTCTACCTAACCCCCCCAGCGGCACAGGGGGACGGGGAATGGGGTTTACGGTCAGTTCATCACACGTTATTTCTGCCGCTTCATCCTCCTCAGGGGCAGGACTCATCACACTCTTCCCCTGCTCCGGCGTGGGGTCCCTCCCACGGGAGACAGTCCTCCATGAACTTCTCCAATGTGGGTCCTTCCCACGAGCTGCAGTTCTTCACGAACTGCTCCAGCATGGGTCCCTTCCACGGCGTGCAGTCCTTCAGGAGCACACTGCTCCAGCGTGGGTCCCCCACGGGGTCACAAGTCCTGCCAGAAAACCTGCTCCGTGGGCTCCTCTCTCCACAGAGCCGCAGGTCCTGCCAGGAACCTGCTCCAGCGTGGGCTTCCCACGGGGTCACAGCCTCCTTCGGGCATCCACCTGCTCTGGCGTGGGGTCCTCCACGGGCTGCAGGTGGATATCTGCTCTACCGTGGACCTCCATGGGCTGCAGGGGGGCAACCTGCCTCACCATGGTCTTCACCACGGGCTGCAGGGGAATCTCTGCTCCGGCGCCTGGAGCATCTCCTCCCCCTCCTTCTTCACTGACCTTGGTGTCTGCAGCGTTGTTTCTCTTACATGTTCTCACTCCCTCTCCGGCTGCCGTTTCTCTCTGTCTCTCCCAACTTTTTTTCCTTCTTAAAAATGTTATCACAGAGGCGTTACCACTGTCGCTGATTGGCTCGGCCTTGGCCGGCGGCGGGTCCAACTTACAGCCGGCTGGTATTGGCTCTGTGGGACACAGGGGAAGCTTCCAGCAGCTTCTTACAGAAGCCACCCCTGTAACCCCCCCCGCTACCAAAACCTTGCCACACAAAGCCAATACATGTTGCGGTCAGTTCTTTGTCTCTGCTGCTCCTTCCTCCTCATGCTTTTCCCCTGCTCCAGCGTGGGTCCTCTCCATAGGCCACAGTCCTTCAGGGAAAGACTGCTCCAGCATGGGTCCTCCATGGGCCGCAATTCCTGGCAGGAAAACCTGCTCCTGCATGGGCTCCTCTCCACAGGCCGCAGTTCCTGCCAGGAGCCTGCTCCAGCATGGGCTCTCCACAGGTTTGTGGCTATGGCATTTTTCTTCCCAAGCAACTGTTATGCGTGCTGAGGCCCTGTTTTCCAGGAAGTGGCAGGACATCTGCCTGCCAATGGGAAGTAGTGAATAAGTTCCTCTTTTTGCTTTGCTTGTGCATGTGGCTTTTGCTTTCCCTGTTTAACTGCCATTATCTCGATCTAGAAATCTTCTCGCCCTCCTTCTATTTCTCTCCCCATCCCACAGGAGAGGGGAGTGAGCAAGAGGCTGGGTGGGTGTTTGGCTGCTGGCCGGGATCAACCCACCACAGCCCTTTTTGGCACCCAACATGGGGCACGAGATAACGACAGTTTTGTTCTGAGCGTGCTATAGCTGTTGTAGTTGTTAATTGGCAGGCTTCTGTGCTGGTCACAGAGCTTGTTCGCTTTACTGTATAATAGCGTTTAGGGCTTGTTAGTGGCTGCTTTCGACTCGTGCTGTTTGCTATGCTGCTTATTTCTCTATTTCGCTGTGCCTGGGAACATTTTGATAAAAGCAATGTACTTGGGCTGGCATATGGCCCTGGTAATTGATGTCATTCCTGTGCTGGGTGGGCTACCTTGTGGGGAGAATGAGGGATTACATCTCTCTCCATCTGGGATTGATGCAGCTGGCTCTGTTGCACGGGCTCCCGAGGCTCTTGTACATCCTTATGTAAGCTGTTTGATTCTGTTATCTAACAAACATCATTGGCTTTTTGTCGAGTACATGGAACCTGGTTTCATCCTGGCATAAGAGGGAACAACTTGTTGGTGAGGCCACAGAGAAACATAGAATCATAGAATAGTTTGGATTGGAAGGGACCTTTAAAGGTCATCTAGTCCAACCCCCCCTGCAATGGCGGTCGACACGCCCCAAGGCGGTCGATCCCTGAGTGGCAGGGTGTGCGGGAGGATTTGGGCAGATGCCTAAAGTGGTTATCACCTCTGATAGCCTGGGATTTTACGCCTGGAGAGGCATGTAATCCCGTTGAATTGGTGCGCCACTTGACAGAAGGGTGCCTTGCCTACCCCAATGAGACCCAGCAGCTCCTAGCACTGTATTGGGGCATGGCCTGTGCCTATTGAGCCTCTGTTCAGCACCATCAGAGGAGCACGGGAAGGAGTGCCTCTGCATCTGAGGACACAGTGGTTGAGACAGGGACCCAAACCCCAACTACAGTAATCGTCCCAGTAGTCAAAAAGAAACACTGGATGTGGAGGTTGACGGGTCCATACCATTGATTAGTGAGGGAGGAGGAGGAGGAAGGGTCTCATCAGGAAGCTGGTTCTTCGACAAAGAAACAGGAGGAGGAGGTGACAGACTTCACCCAAGAGGCAAAAACCACATGGTCCCTAACCCTGAGTGAACTTCGAGATCTGTGGAAAGATTAGGGCCTTCAGCCAGGCGAGTGGATTGCTGCCTGATTGCTCTGATGCAGGGATACTGAGGCCAACAGTCAGGAATTAGAGGGTAAGGAAGCCCAGCAGCTGGTATCCCTAGCTAGGGACTGGCGAATTGACAAAGAAATCGGAAGAGAGGTGACAATTCTCAGCCTCTGGAGGTGGCTCCTGTCGAGTGTGAAGGCGAGATATCCCCTCAAGGATGATTTTGTAAATTACCGAGGGAAGTGGACCATTGCTGAGGAAGGCATCTAGTATCTGAGAGAATTAACGGTGGTGGAAGTCGTCTACAGTGACCTGGACAGCAACCAGGTCTCCAAAGATCTGGATGACATCCAGTGTACACGGGCCATGTGGAGGAGGTTTGTCCAGAATGCACCGGTGTTGTACTCCAACACCCTGGCGATGATGGACTGGCCAGACTTCAATATACCAACTGTGGAGAGACTGACCCACCAGCTCCAGCATTTCAAAGAGAATCTCCCATCCTCCTCATTCCCACAGCCCAGCGTCTCGGCTGTCAGGGGCACCCCACGGAGCCAGCCTCTCCCGGCCAGAGGGAAAGGGAGCCCCAGGCGCATGTTGCGTGGCACCCTCTGGATCATCCTGCGTGACCAGGGGGAGGACATGAGGAAGTGGGATGGTGAGCCCACCTCAAAGCTAGAAGCCCACGTACGTGACTTGTGGGGGAAGACAGCTGCTAAGAAGAGGCCATCCAAGAAGGCTTTTGTTCCAGGTGCTGTTGAGACGGTAGAAGGCAACTAGCAACCAGCAATCCCCCAGATGCAGAAGAAGGACTGAGAACGCTTCTCCTCTTGATTTTGGTGAAAGGACTTCTGGTCTGACACTGCAGGGGTCAGATAGTGAATACTCCAACGAGGAATAGAGGGTCCCTGCCTTCAGCCAGGCAGAGGAAAGGGATGACTGAGTGTACTGGACTGTATGGATTCAATGGCCTGGCACATCAGACCCACAGGAGTATAAGGCTCTGGGCGGACACTAGTGCACAGCGTACCCTAATGCCATTGGGGTACAAGGGGGCGGAACACATCCGGATTTCTGGACTGACAAGGGGATCCCAAATGTTGTCTGTGTTGGAGGCTGAGGCGAGCCTAACAGGGAACAAGTGGCAAAAGTACCCCATTGTTACTGGCCCGGAGGCTCTGTGCATCCTTGGCATAGACTACCTCAGGAGAGGGTACTTCAGGGACACAAAAGGGTACCAGTGGGCATCTACAAGTACAAGAAAAAGATGACATCTTCCAAACACATAGAAATTCCTAGCCTCTACAAAGCATGCAATGATTTTGTTATTTAGTTGCTCCTTAGGGAGTGCAGCAGCCCAGAGCACTGCAAACAGAGGTGCGGCCACTAGCAGGGGCAGCTTATGGTGCAGGGCACCCGGGACGCTGCAGGGGCTGCTCTCAATTTGCACAGCAGTTTGCACACAGAAAGGCTGACTCCTGATTAGGGAGGATCCGGCTCACAGAGAGCAGCAGATAGTGACATGGTAGTTGTCGCAGCAGTTATTAACACGGCTGTGGTGCAGAGAGGACAGGCACTTATGCCGAGGACTGCGTGGGGCTGCTTGGAGATTGCGCAGCAATGGTCTCAACATGAAGCAGGGCACACTCCCCAGCACTGACTGGTGATAATGCCCTTGGCACACTGGAGGCCTTGATCCAAACAGAGTTGGGGCGGGGTGGGAGGATGACACTTCCCAGGTCTCAGGCTGCAGAGAGTGCCTGGGGCCTCTCTGTGGAACTGGGGGCACTGGTGGCATCTCCTGTGAGAGGTGCTCTGGTCAAGGTGCTGAGTCACCAGGTGAAGGAGATGCAGGAAGAGGTGAGCAGGCTGCAAATCATCAGGGAGGACAATGAGGAGATTGACAGGGTCTTTGCAGAAACTCTGCAGAGACAACAGCCTGAGCCACACACAGCAAGGAAGGAGGGACAGCTAGAGACCATGGTCAAACAGGTAGCTGAGGGTGGCTGTCAAGATGGAGAAGGCCGGAAGCTTGTGACTTCTGGCAAATGGAAGAAAGGCTCCTGCTCCACCTGCAGACCTGCAACTGCCCTGGGTATAGTGCCCTGGGCACTGGTGAGGACAAACAAGACCCTTCAGGGTATGCATCAGAGCCAGCTGAGCCCAAACCTTGTGTCTGCACAAAGGGAAAAAGGAAAGTGACAGTCATTGGAGACCCCCTCCCGTGGGGGACAGAGGCATCCATCTGCTGACCCAAACTGATGTCTCGGGAGGTGTTTTGCTTGCCAGGGGCCAGGATCTGGGATGTTGCAAAGGGACTGCCAAGGCTTGTCTGGCCCTCAGACTATTACCCCTTCCTGCACTTCCATGTGGGCACCAATGTTACTGCCAGGGGTAACCTGACTACAGAACTCTGGGGGTGAGGGTGAAGGGCATGGGGACCCAGGTGGTATTTTCCTCAATACTGCCAGTGAGGAGGAAAGGCTCAGGTAGAAGTGGACTCACCCAGTGGGTCAAGACCTGGCTATGTGGCTGGTGTCACAGGCAGGGCTTTGGCTCCTATGACCATGGGACCCTCTTTGAGGAGCGAGGGCTACCGAGCAAGGACGGGATACATCTGACAAAGTGGAGTAAGAGTGTTTTTGCAAACAGGCTTGCTAACCGAGTGAGGTGGGCTTTAAAGTAGGTATGCCAGGGGAGGGTTACCGTAACCTGAAGAGAAGTGAAGGCACAAGGGGCAGAACAAATGTATCTGGGGGACAGCATGCCAGGGGAGGCTCTCACGCTTGCCCTGTAAAAGCAGCATGACTTGGGGCCCATCTCAAATGCCTGAACAGAAATGCGTGTAGCATGGGGAACAAGCAGGAGGAATTAGAAGTCCATACACAGTTGCAGAGCTATGACCTCATTGGGATTATGGAGACGTGGTGGGATAGCTCTCCTGATTGGAGTGCTCCAATGGAGGGATACAGGCTCTTCAGGAAATATAGGGTGGGCAGGCGAGGAGGAGGGGTTGAGCTCTACACAAAGGAGCGGCTTGAATGCATGGAGCTTTACCTTAGGATAGGTGACAAAGCAGTTGAAAGCTTGTGAGTAAGGATTAGAAGACAGACCGGCACAGGTGATGCTGTGCTAGGTGTCTGCTACAGACCTCCTGATCAAGAAGAAGAGGTAGATGAAGCCTTCTTTAGGCAGCTGGAGAAAGCTTCACAGTCACAGGCCCTGGTACTCATGCGGGACTTTAACCACCCCAGCATCTGCTGAAAGGACAATACAGCAGGGCGCAAGCAATCCAGGAGACTTCTGGAGCATATAGAAGACTATTTCTTGATGCGGGTGATCAGTGAACTGACTAGGGAAAATGCACTGTTGGACCTGCTACTCACAAACAAGGAAGAAACAGTTGATGGTGTGAAGGTCGAGGGCAGCCTTGGCTGCAGCGACCATGAGACTGTGGAGTTTAAGATCCTGAGAGGCGTGATCAAGACAAACAGCAGAATTACAACCCTGGACTTCAGAAGAGCAGATTTTGTCCTGTTCAGAGACCAGCTTGGCAGGATCCCATGGGAAATTGCCCTGGAGGGCAAGGGCGCCCAGGAGAGCAGGTTGATCTTCAAGGACAAACTCCTCAGAGCACAAGAATGGTCCATTTGCAATGTGCAGGAAGTCGAGGAAGTGTGGCAGAAGGCCAGCATGGATGAACAGGGAGCTCCTGACTGCACTCAGACACAAAAAGGAGGTACACAGGAGGTAGAAGCAGGGGCATGCTACTTGGGAGGGGTATAAAGACACTGCATGCGCAAGTAGAAATGCAGTCGGGAAGGCCAAAGCTCAGCTGGAGTTGAACCTAGCAAGGGAGGTGAAGGGCAACAAGAAAGGTTTCTCTAAGTACATCAGTAGCAAAATGAAGACTAAAAGGAGAGCATGAGCTCATTGTTCAATGGGGCAGGGGACCTTGTGACAAGCGACAGGGAAAAGGCTGAGGTACTCGATGCCTTTTTTGCCTCATTTTTCACTGGTAAGGTCTGCCCTCAGGCCTCCCAGGTCCCTGAGCATCCTAGCAGAGTCTGGGGGAGTGAAGCAGTAGCCACAGTAGAGGAAGAAAGAGTTAGGCATCACTTAACCCACTTGGACATACACAAGCCCATGGGATCAGATGGCATGCATCTGAGGGTGCTGAAGGAGCTGGCCAATGTCACTGTGAGGCTGCTCTCTATCATCTTTGAAAGGTCACGGCAATTGGAGGAGGTTCCTCATGACTGGAAAAAGGCAGACGTCACACCCATCTTCAAGAAGGGCGGGGAGGAGGATCCAAGGAACTACGGGCCAACCAGCCTCACCTCAGTCCCTGGAAAGGTTATGGAGCAAATGCTCTTAGAAGCCATTTCTAAACACATGAAGGACAAGAAGGTGATTTGGAGCAGCCAAACTGGCTTTACCAAGGGTAAATCATGCCTTACCAACCTCATTGCTTTCTATGATGTGGTGACTGGTTCTGTTGACAAGGGGAGGGGAGTAGATGTTGTATACCTTGACTGAAGAAAGGCTTTTGACACACTCTCTCACAGTCTCCTTATCACCAAATTGGTATGATATGGGCTGGATAAGTGGGCGATAAGGCGGGTGGAAAATTGGCAGGACCGCTGGGCTCAAAGAGTTGTGATCAGTGGTGCAAAGTCCAGCTGGGGCCCAGTAACTTAGTGGGGTCCCTCAGGGATCAGTACTGGAACCAATACTGTTTAATGTCTTCATTAACAACCTGGATGAGGGGACAAAGTGCACTCTTGGCAAGTTTGCAGATGACACCAAATTGGGGGGGGGGGGGGGGCGGCAGTCAATGTGCTGGAGGGCAGGGCTGACTTTCAGAGGGACCTGGACAGGCTGGAGAAATGGGCTGACAGGAACCTCATGAAGTTCAACAAAAACAAATGCCAAGTCCTGCACCTGGGCAACAGTACAGGCTGGAGGCTGACTGCCCAGGAAGCAGCTCTGCAGAAAAGGACCTGGGGGTCCTGGTGGACAACAAGTTGAACATGAGCCAACAGTGTGCCCTTGCAGCAAAGGAGGCCAACAGCATCCTCAGCTGTATTAGTAACAGTGCAGCCGGCAGTTCCAGGGAAGTGATCCTTTCCCTCTCTTGTCTTGGCACTTGTGAGACCTTATCTGGAGTAGTGTCCACTTTTGGTCTCCCCAGTACAAGAAAGACATGGGCATACTGGAGCAAGCCCAGTTCCTTTGTGTGCCTGGACATGGCTTCCAGGAGGATTTGCTCCCCAACCTTCCCAGATTCTGAGGTGAGTTTGGCCAGTCTTTATCTCCTCGGATTCTCCTTCTTGAAGATGGGTGCGATGTTTGCCTTTTTCCAGTCATCGGGAACCCTCAGGGTCATCTCATCTGGTTCCATGGACTTGTGTATGTCCAGTTGGCTGAAGTGCTCCCTAACTCAGTCTTCCTCTACTGTGAGTAATACTTCCCTGTCCCAGAGTCTGCCACTAGGCTCAGGGATCTGGGAGACCTGAGGGCCAACCTTACCTGTAAAAAACTGAGGCAAGGAAGGCACTGAGTTCCTTAGTCTTTTTGATGTCCTTAGCTATTAGATTCTGTGCTCCGGTGAGCAGTGGGCACATGTTTTCCTTAGCCTTTCTTTTGCTGATGCTGTACTTATAGAAGCCCTTCTTGTTGCCTTTTACATTTCTTGCTGGTTCCAACTCCAGCCAAGCTTTGGCTTTCCTAACTAAATCCTTGCATGCGTCTCCATATTCCTCCTGGGTAGCCATTCCCTGCTCCCACCTTCTGTGTACTTCCTTTTTGTCTTTGAGCTCAGTCAGGAATCCCCTGTTCATCTATGCTGGCCTTCTGCCATGCTTGCTCGACTTCCTGCATGTCCGAGTGGATTATTCTTGTGCTTTGAGGAGGTTGACTTTTTGAGGATCAACCAGCCCTCCTGAGCCCTTCGCCCTTTAGGACAGTCTCTCATAGTATCCTGCCAAGCAGGTCCTTTAACAAGCCAAAATCTGCTCTCCTGAAGTCCAGGGTCGTAATTTTGCTATGTGTCTTGCTCACCTCTTTCAGGATCTTCAATTTCATCCTCATTGTGGCTGCTGCCAAGGGTGCCATTGACCTTTATGTCCCCAACCTGTTCTTTGTTTGTGGGTGACAGGTCCAACATCTTCCCCTAGTTGGCTTGTTATCTCCATCAAGAACTTGTATTCAACACACTCCAAAAAATTCCTGGATCGTTTTTTGTCCTTTCATGTTGCCTTTCCATCAGATATTGGTGTGGTCGAAGTCCCTCATGAGTACCAGGGCCTGTGATCGTGTGGGCTTTTTCCAGTTGCGTAAAGAAGGCTTCCTCTACTTCCTCTTGATCAGCTGGTCTATAGCAGACATCTCCCCAGTGTCGTGGTTTAACCCCGGGTGGCAACTAAGCACCACACAGCCGCTCGCTCACTCCCCACCCAGTGGGATGGGGGGAGAATCGGAAGGGTAAAAGTGAGAAAACTCGTGGGTTGAGATAAAGACAGTTTAATAGGTAAAGCAAAAACTGCGTGTGCAAGCAAAAAGCAAAATAAGAAATTCACTCACTACTTCCCATCAGCAGGCAGGTGTTTAGCCATTTCCAGGAAAACAGGGCTCCATCACGCATAACAGTTACTTGGGAAGATATACCCCATAACTCCAAATGTCCCCCCCTTCCTCCTTCTTCCCCCAGCTTTTATTGCTGAGCGTGACGTCATATGGTATGGAATATCCCTTTGGTCTGTTGGGGTCAGCTGTCCCGGCTGTGTCCCCTCCCAACTTCTTGTGCATCCACAGCCTACTCGCTGGCAGGGTGGCGTGAGAAGCAGAAAAAGCCTTGACGCTGTGTCAGCGCTGCTCAGCAATAACTAAAACATCCCCGTGTTATCAACACTGTTTTCAGCACAAATCCGAAACATAGCCCCATCCAGGCTACTATGAAGAAATTTAACTCTATCCCAGACAAAACCAGTACACCCAGGCATCACCTGTGTTGGTCTGTTCTCTGATTTGTACTCACATTCTCTTGACCGGCTCCTCCCCCGCTCCAGGGCAAAGCTGTGTGTGTTTGAGCTACTCCTTTGCACAGAGCACAACCCCTCCCTGCCTCTTGTCCAGCCTGTCCTTTCTGAAGAGCTTCATCCATCCATGGCTGCACTTCATTTATGTGACCCATCCCCCACATCTCTGTAATCCCAATGAGAACGGAGCCCTGCAACCGTGCCCGGAATATTGATTTCTCTTGGTTTTGTCATGTGTGTCCCCCCCTCCATGCTGCATGCATTTATGTGCAGGCACTTGAGATGGGCTCCCACTTGTGCTGCTTTCACAGGGAAAGTGAGGGCCTACCTATCCCCTGGGTACTTTCTCCATGCCCCTGTTCCTTTATTTCTCTTCGGGCTTTGGTCACCATGACCTGTCAGACCTAGTTCAAAGTCCTCCTCCCCAAGTTGGCAAAGATGCCCCACTTTGTCAGGTTGTTCCTTCTCAGCAGTCCTCGTCAATCAATTAGGATCCCATGGACACTAGCTGTGCAGCCAGGTGTTAACCTATAGGATGCATCTGCTCCTACCGGAGCCTTTTCCCTTCACCTGCAGTATTGAGAAGAACACCTGGGCTCCCATGTGCTTCACCCTTGTTCCCAGACCTCTGTTGTCACTCGTGATTTGCTCTAGGTCTCTTTTTTGCAGTGTTACCAGCATCCACACAAATGAGCAGTAAGGGGTAATAGGTCAAAGGACTGGATGAGCCTTGGCAGCCTCTCTGTAGTATCCTGTATCTGGGCCTCCAGCAAGCAACAAACCTCCTGTGACAGATCCTTTCCTACAAGAAGACAGAACCAGGCTCTTCACAGTGCTGCGTGATGGGAGGATGAGAGGCAAGGGGCATAAGCTGAAACAAGAGAGGCTCTGACTGAATATAAGGAGAAAACTTTTTCACAATGAAATCGATCAAGCAGTAGAGCAGGTTGCCCAGAGGGGTTGTGCAATCTCTGTCTTTGGATGTTTTCAAGACCTGACTGGATAAAGCCCTGAGCAACCTGGTCTGAATTCAGTGTTGACCCTGCTTTGAGCAGGATGTTGGACTAGGGCCCTTCTGAGGTCCCTTCCAACCTGAATTATTCTGTGATCTTATGTCTGGTCAGCAGATGGGTCCCCTGCAGAAGGGAGACTCCAGCTGCAGTTCCCTCTTGGTACTAATGCACAGTTCTATTGGGTGTACCGTGGCAAGGTTTTGGTAGCCAGGGGTGGGACTGCAGGGGTGGCTTCTGTGAGAAGAGACCAGGGGCTGCCCTGTGCCAGACACAGACGGTTCCAGCCGGCTCCACAACGGACCCACCGCAGGCCAGAGCTGAACCAATCAGCGAAGCTGGTGGCGTCTCTATGAAAGCATATTTAAGAAAGGGCAAAACGCCGCATGGCAGAGAGAGGAGTGAGGAAAAAAAGCGTGAGAAACATCCCTGTGATCACCAAGGGCAGAGAAGGAGGGGGAGGAGGTGCTCCAGGTGCCGGAGCAGATATTCCACTGCAGCCCATGGAAGAGACCACAGTGGAGCAGGTATTTCCCTGCAGCCCGTGGAGAGGAGCCACGCTGGAGCAGGGGAAAAGTGTGAGGAGGAAGGAGCGGCAGAGACAAAGTGTTATTAACTGACCGCAACCCCCAAATCCCCATATCCCTGCACCGCTCAGGGGGGTGGGGAGGTGGGTGTAGAGAAGTCAGGAATGAAGGAGTGAAGTTGAGCCTGGGTGGGGTGGGGGAAAAATGTTGTTTTGATTTTTGTCTTTGTTTCTCACCATCCAACTCTATTTAAATTGGCAAGAAAATTAAATTTAATTTTTCCCCAAGTCGAGTCTGTTTTGCCCGTGACGGTAATTAGTAAGTGATTTCCCTGTCTTTATCTCCACCCACGAGCTTTTTCATCTTATTTTCTCCCCCTGTCCTGTTGAGGAGGGGGAGTGAGAGAGCGACTGGGTGGGCATCTGGCAGCCAGCCAAGGTCAACCTACCACAGCAGTTCGGGCCCAGCTGGCTCTGAAGCCTCCCTCAGAGCTGGTTTCTCCTCTTTGGCTACCAAGGTACTCTACCAGTTCTGTAAATTCAGATCTGCAGGTAGAGAAAGAGCCTTTCTCCTGCTGCCAGAAGTCACAAGCTTCCAGCTCCAACCCCCCCCACACACACACACTTGGGCGCGTCCATCCTGCTCTCATTCAAGCATAACCGCTAGCCATCCCTCCTTCCTTGCATCATGTGGCTCAGGCTCTCGCCTCTATAGAGTCTCTGTCAAGACCCTGTCCATCTCCTGCTCATCCTCCTCGATGCTACACAGCCTGCTCCCCTCCTCCCATAGCTCCTTCACCTGCTGACTCAGTGCCTCGACCAGAGCATGTCTCTCACAGGTGATGCCACCATCACCCCCAGTCCCAGGGAGAGGCCCCAGGCACTCCCTGCAGCCCCAGACCTGGGCAGCTGCATCCTCCCTCCAGGGTTCCGTGTCCGAGTCAAGCTCTCTGCCATACCAGGGGTACTTGCTCCACCCAGTGCTGGGGACCGAGCCCTGTGGCACATCACTGCCACTGTCACTCACACAGCTTTAAGCAGTCCCTATACTCTCTCTGGAGCAGTTTCTGGGCCTCCTTTGTGCCCCCTGCTGTGCCAGCTGCCAAGTCTCTTAGCTGTGCTCTGCAAACTTGCTGAGTGGTTAAATAGGCGCTCCCCTGGAGCAGATAAGTTTAGTCTGACCAACTTTGCTGTTGTTTTAGTCTATCTATTAGGGAGCTAGTTATCTGGCTCTTTTGGTCTTTGTTACTGAATTGGTCCTCCAGGGATACACTTTGAGGTGTGCTTTGACAGCAAGTTTACTGCTTGACAAAATACACAATATCAGCAGCTTTGACATATGTAGTATGGCAATGAAGAAATGTTTCTGATAGTCATGATGGTATACGTATCATCATGATTGCCGAATGAAATGGCGGTACCTTCTGTATCTCCATTAGGTAGTTATACATCAGTCCAATAACTTGCATAGAAAATATTACATTGTCCTGGTTTCGGCTAGGATAGAGTTAATTGTCTTCCTGGTAGCTGGCACAGTGTTATGCTTTGGATTCAGTATGAGAAGAATGTTGATAACACACTGATGTTTTCAGTTGTTGCCAAGTAGTGTTTAGACCAAGTCAAGGATTTTTCAGCTTCTCATGGCCAGCCAGCAAGAAGGCTGGAGGGGCACAAGAAGTTGGGAGGGGACACAGCCAGGGCAGCTGACCCAAAGTGGCCAACGGGGTATTCCATACCATGGGACGTCATGCCTAATATATAAACTGGGGGGGAGTGGGGCTGGGAGGGATCGCCGCTTGGGAACTAACTGGGCCTCGGTCAGCGGGTGGTGAGCAATTGCAGTGTGCATCGCTTGTATATTCCAATCCTTTTATAATTATTATTATTGTCATTTTATTATTGTTATTACTATCATTATTAGTTTCTTCTTTTCTGTTCTATTAAACTGTTCTTATCTCAACCCACGAGTTTTACCTTTTTCCTTCTGATTCTCTCCCCCATCCCACTGGGTGGTGGTGGGGGAGTGAGTGAGCGGCTGCGTGGTGCTTAGTTGCTGGCTGGGCTTAAACCACATTGGACTCCTAGTCTAGACAATCAAGGATTAAGCTCTTAGGTGCTTTGAAATTTTGCTTGTCACTTGCTGTGCCTGTGAATTAAGGCATATTAGCGCAAATATTTTTATCAACTATTTTTTCCTTAGCAAAAACTAAAGATGTTAAAATATTTGCCTTTTCTTGCATGATTTGAATATTTTCATTCCTGTCCAGCCCAGACAGCAGTAATCAAGCAACTTGGGAAGAGAATAAGTACTTCAAAGTATTTCTAAAAAGAAGAAATTAAAAAATGTTAGCTGAAGTTTGAGACTGATATCTATATTTAGTAGTCTTCCAAAGTATTTTGCTCTGTAGCACTTTCCAAATGGACTAGTTCCCACTCATATATATGGGCGCCAAAGAATAATTATAATGACATGGTATCAGGAATTAGCCAAGGTTCTGGGAGAAGTATAGCTGGACTACAGCAGCATTGTTCATTGGGTAATTAGCATCGCTGCCAGAGCTACTTAACTCTACTGGAAACGACATTGCACTAATACAACTATATTGGTCTATTTCCAGCACTAACTTGGGGTGTCTGTACTGTACTCCGTTGTGTGGTGGAGATGGGCTATATATTTTTTTATTCTTGCTTGCACCTTATTTTTTTCTTTTGTGCAAGGAAGGCCTTCCTCAGAATAGATGGCAGTCTGGCATCATCTTTACAACATATGACCTTATATGTTGCTTGCCTTTCTTAGTTTTGTTTTCTATTCTGACATCTTTTAGAGTTTATTGATGTTTCTTTGATTTCTTTATTGTATGGCTCTTTGCATGTTAGTAATATGAGCTACTTACTTAAGTATTTATTGTCTTTCCTCTTACCCCTCAGACCCTTCTCATTTCAAGGTTCTCTTTCCTAAGAAATAAGATGGAGTCTATTGGGTCTCTTTCCTGTAAATATCTATGCTGTATACTTGCACATAATATTTTTCTTTTGCTTCTGAATGTATGCTGGTTAATTTATTTGGTGATAATTTGTTCTGTATTCTTACCAATGAGTTTGCAGTAGTGGTTTGGGCTGAAATCTTGGAAGCATTTTTGCATGACTCACTTAAGCAAACTTCCATGGTAACTGAATATTATCCTGAACTGCATACTGCTACAGCTTTAAGTTTAGGTATTGTTAATGGCTTGTGTCGTGGTTTAATCCCAGCCAGCAACTAAGCATCATGCAGCCGCTCGCTCACTCCCCCCTCCACACCCAGTGGGATGGGGGAGAGAATCGGAAGGAAAAAAAAAAACAACTCGTGGGTTGAGATAAAGACAGTTTAATAGGACAGAAAGGAAGAAAAAAAAAAAAATGATGATGATGATGATAATAATAAATTGACAATAATAATAATAAAAGAATTGGAATATACAAAACAAGCGATGCACAATGAAATTGCTCACCACTCGCTGACCGATGCCCAGTTAGTCCCCGAGCAGCGATCCGCACCCCCCGGCCAACTCCCCCTAGTTTATATACTAGGCATGACGTCACATGGTATGGAATATTCCTTTGGCCAGTTGGGGTCAGCTGTCCTGGCTGTGTCCCCTCCCAACTTCTTGTGCCCCTCCAGCCTTCTTGCTGGCTGGCCATGAGAAGCTGAAAAATCCTTGACTTGGTCTAAACACTACTTGGCAACAACTGAAAACATCAGTGTGTTATCAACATTCTTCTCATACTGAATCCAAAGCATAACACTATACCAGCTACTAGAAAGAAAATTAACTCTATCCCAGCCGAAACCAGGACAGCTTGTTTCTTATGAAGACTGATAATAAGCTTCTGTTGCAGTGAAAATAAGGGTATAGCTCCTCTAAACGTTTCAAAGGAAAGCAGAGGTAATATGACAGTAAAACAGTTCATAATGTTTCAAATTATCGAGGGCAAGCCCAGCAGAGGGCCACCAAGATGGTCAGGGGGCTGGAGCACATGACATGCAACGAGAGGCTGAGAGCTGGGTTTGTTCAGCCTTCAGAAGAGGAGGTGCCAGGAGACATTATTTCTGTATGCAACTACCTGACCAGAGGATACAGAGAAAACAGAGCCAGACTCTTCTTGGAGGTGCAGTGATAGGATGGGAGGCAACGCGCACATGTTGGAACATGGGAAATTCTGATTAGATATTAGGAGTTTGTTTGTTTTAACCATGAGGGTGTTCAAATACTGGAACAGGAGCCCAGAGAAGCTCCTTTGATCTTCTTTTGAACCCCACCACCACACACACACACACACACACTCTCTCTCTCTCTCTCTCTCTCTTCCCCCCCATAATACCTGCATCTAACAATTAAGATGAAACTACATAAAGAGTATAGTAGAGGGTTTTTTGTTTGTTTTTAAACTTGAGAAGAATAGGTGATGGCAAATCTTAATCTGCCCAGGCCTTACATGCTCCCTAAAACAGAGTTCTTGAACAGAAAAGACATAAGGATAGATAGCTTCAAGTTGAATAAGAAAACTTTGGTTAAGGGTCCTTTGTAGAAGTTATCCACACTAAACCCATCATAAAGAATGTTATTTTGAATAAATTAAAGGAACCTAGAACTCCCCACTGGGTGCCCACATAAGTGAAGTTCAGTGGAGTTTTTAGAATTTCTACTATGCTCAGTCTCATGATTTATGTACAGAACTTGCTCTTCCTGCCATGCAAGAAGGTTGCTGGGATTGTCACTTCCATCTAACCTTTTCCAGAAGTTAAGGAGTTCAGGATTTTTGATTCCTTGAGCATGCAGCAGGAGAGTTCCCTGTTGAACATGCTCAATGAAGGCTTTCCTCCGGTCAAAAGTTGCATCAAGTAACTGTCTTGTATAGAAGTATAGCACTTGGCCAATGCATTTACCTGGCCAAGAGCTATATTTCTGTTCCTTTCAAGGGTGCTTCAGAGGAGCCCTAGAGTAACAGAGCTGCAATAAAGAATATCACCAGAAAACCAAACCAAAAAGTTGTCAGTATCCACCTATAGTATATAAACAGAGCATGATCCCAACATCAATTTGAACACCACAGGTCTAGTCACCTAGGCTATGTATTTGGACAGACCTCCAAACAGCTTTTACAACTCAGAAAGTTAAGTGAATATTTTAAACCAGCTTTTATGAATGTAACAGTCATTCTTGGAAGAAAAGAGCACCCTGTTAGGTTATGTGATAAAAAAAAGCTTGTCTCCAGAGGAACAATGGCAGGTGGGGGAACCTGAAGAATAATCTGCCCAGGCCTATCGCAGGAGAGCCATCAGCCCATCAAAGGCTCATCTCCACACACACAGGAGGGAGCACAGAGGCACAATGGCAGGCAGGGGAACCCCAATAACACAGTCGGAGTAAGGGACACCCTGCCCCAGCTCCTCCCAGGAGAGCCTCAGCCCCACTGTCATTGTCCAGGGGTGACACCCATCAAGACGGTGTCAAGAGGGTGACGGTTGGACTCGATGATCTTAAGGGTCTTTTCCAACCTAAATGATTCTATGATTCTAAGATGAGTCAATGGGAGAGGATCTCTGGATCACCTCACGGACCAGGGGGGTGGGGTGGGGTGGGGTGGGGGTGAGGTATACTACCTAGGGAATATGGGATGCAGGGGAAGAGCATTTTGGGATCACACAAGACTTATTATGGGATGCTTAGGGGAGGAAGCAAAGGCAGGGGAAGGGAGGGATCTAGGTGGTTTGGGGAAAAACAAGTACGGGAAAACAGAGGGATAAAAGGGGACAGTCACAGGTAAACAGATGGTCGGTGAATATGCTTGTCTGGCCATACCCTGCACCTGATCAGCGCAGTCTGTCCTGTCTTCTCATTAAAATCCATTTTAACTCTTTTCCTGGATGAGGGAACTCTCTATTCTGTGTGTACATGTGTGCACGGAGGCCTAAATGCTAGCAGACCACAGGTCATAGGGCCCATGTGTCTGGTCTGGGGTGCCAGCAACTGGAGCGAGTGAGGGTACACATGTTGGTGCGTGACCACCTAACTAGCTGGCGAGTGGGTTAAGTGGCTTGGGAGCCAGGTGTGCATGTGTGCCCCTGGGGATGAGACAACCGGAGGAGTTGGCTACTGGAGGGACCAGGGTGTTCAGGCCAACTGCTGGAGAGACCGTAGGGTTTGGGGGTTGACTAAGAGACCCCTTTATACACGTGTCTGTGTGTGAGGCAACTGGGGAGAGGGAGGATGCAGCTACTGGATGGACTGAGTGTCTATGCCCAGTTATTGGAGAGATCCACAGCACATGTATCCGTGTTGGTGTGTGTTAAGGGAGGTCTGTACCAGCAGCTGGAGAGGGGCTACGGGCCTCGGGGGCTCATATGTCCAGGTACCAGCAACTGGGGAGACCAGGGATCCAGGGGCCGGCTACTGCGTAGACTGAGTGTCTAAGCCCAGCTACTGGAGGGATCCACATGGCATATATGTATATATTTCCTACTAACAGACCTTCATCCTGATCAGTCAGAGAGGGGAACAGGACGAGGCCATTGGTGTTGGTTGGGTTTGTGTGAATGCTGAGTGTTTCTGCCTGTGTTGATCTGTGTGACCAGCCGTGTGTACATGTATGCATGTTGTATATGTGTGAGGCCTACTGGGAATACAGGCTCAGTCTCGCTACTGGTTGGACCTGGGGGTATGGAGCTGCGGCAGCCTCGCCTCCATTGGACTACCAGATTCAGCAACCCCTAACACACACAGGTTTAGGAAATGTCAAAAGCCTTTAGGTAGGCTATATTGGCCCATGACAAGTATCCGCAAGCTAAATGGCTAAACAGTTTTTGCTTATGCTTTCAACGCTGAAGGGCACCTGACCTCGGTGCCGGGGAAAGTTATGGAGCAGATCATTTTGAGTGCCATCACGTGGCACGTACAGGACAACCAGGCGATCAGGCCCGGTCAGCATGGGTTTATGAAAGGCAGGTCCTGCTTGACTAACCTGATCTCCTTCTATGACAAGATGACCCCCTTTTAGTGGATGAGGGAAAGGCTGTGGATGTTATTTACCTGGACTTTAGGAAAGCCTCTGACACCGTTTTGACAACACAGCATTCTCCTGGAGAAACTGGCTGCTCATGGCTTGGACAGGTGTACTCTTCGCTGGGTAAAAAACTGGCTGGATGGCCGGGCCCAAAGAGTCGTGGTGAATGGAGTTAAATCCGGTTGGCGGCCGGTCACAAGTGGTTGTTTTGGGTTTGTGTGGCGGGGTTTTGGTAGCGGAGGAGGGGCTACAGGGATGGCTCCTGTGAGAAGCTGCTAGAAGCTTCCCTGGCTCCAAGTCGGACCCGCCTCTGGCCAAGGCCGAGCCAATCGGTGGCGGTGGTAGCGCCTCTGGGATAACATATTTAAGAAGGGGAAACCTGCAGCGGGGAGGGGAGTGGAATGTGAGAGAAACACCTATGCAGACACCAAGGTCAGTGAAGAAGGAAGGGGAGGAGGTGCGCCGGAGGAGGTGATTCCCCTGCAGCCCATGGTGAGACTGCAGGCTGTCCCCCTGCAGCCCATGCAGGTGAGCGGTGGAGCAGATGCCCACCTGCAGCCCATGGAGGACCCCACGCCGGAGCGGGTGGATGCCCCCAAAGAAGTCCGTGACTCCATGGGAAAGCCCACTCTGGAGCAGTCTGTGCCTGAAGGACTGCAGCCCGCGGAAAGGACCCACGCTGCAGCAGTTCGTGAAGGACTGCAGCCCGTGGGAAGGACTCACGTTGGAGAAGTTCGTGGAGAACTGTCTCCTGTGGGAGGGACCCCACGCTGGAGCAGGGGAAGAGTGTGAGGAGTCCTCCCCCTGAGGAGGAAGGAGCGGCAGAGACAACGTGTGATGAACTGACCGCAACCCCCGTTCCCCGTCCCCCTGTGCCGCTGGGGGGGAGGAGGGAGAGAAATCGGGAGTGGAGTTGAGCCCGGGAAGGAGGGAGGGGTGGGGGGAAGGTGTTTTGAGATTTGGTTTTACTTCTCATTATCCTGTTTTGATTTGATTGGTAGTAAATTAAATTGATTTTGTTTTTTCCCCAAGTTGAGTCTGGATTTTTGCCCGTGACCATAATTGGTGAGTGATCCCTCCCTGTCCTTGTGTCGACCCACGAGCTTTTATTTATATTTTCTCCTCCCCATCCCACTGGGGGGGAGGAGTGAGCAAGCGGCCGCGTGGTGCTTTGTTGCCGGCTGGGCTTAAACCACGACAGTGGTGTTCCCCAGGGCTCAGTATTGGGGCCAGTTCTGTTTAATATCTTTATCAATGATCTGCACGAGGGGATCGAGTGCACCCTCAGTAAGTCTGCAGACGACACCAAGTTGGGCGGGAGTGTTGATCTGCTTGAGGGTAGGAAGGCTCTACAGAGGGATCTGGACAGGCTGGATCGATGGGCTGAGGCCAATTGTATGAGATTCAACAAGGCTAAGTGCCGGGTCCCGCACTTGGGTCACAACAACCCCATGCAACGCTATAGGCTTGGGGAAGAGTGGTTGGAAAGGTGCCCGGCGGAAAAGGACCTGGGCCTAGGCGTGTTGGTCGACAGCCAGCTGAATATGAGCTGGCAGTGTGCCCAGGTAGCCAAGAAGGCCAATAGCATCCTGGCTTGTATCAGAAATAGTGCGGCCAGCAGGAGCAGGGAAGTGATCGTCCCCCTGTACTCGGCACTGGTGAGGCCGCACCTCGAATACTGTGTTCAGTTTTGGGCCCCTCACTACAAGAAAGACGAGGTGCTGGAGTGCATCCAAAGAAGAGCAACGAAGGTGGTGAAGGGTCTAGAGCACAAGTCTTATGAGGAGCGGCTGAGGGAACTGGGGTTGTTTAGTCTGGAGAAAAGGAGGCTCAGGGGAGACCTTATCGCTCTCTACAACTACCCAAAAGGAGGTTGTAGCAAGGTGGGTGTCAGTCTCTTTTCCCAAGTAACGAGAGGAAACGGCCTCAAGTTGCGCCAGGGGAGGTTTAGATTGGATATTAGGAAAAATGTCTTCACCGAAAGGGTTGTCAAGCATTGGAACAGGCTGCCCAGGGAAGTGGTTGAGTCACCATCCCTGGAGGTATTTAAAAGACGTGTAGATGTGGCGCTTAGGGACATGGTTTAGTGGTGGACCTGGTAGTATTAGGTTAACGGTTGGACTCGATGATCTTAAGGGTCCTTTGCGACCTAAATGATTCTATGATTCTAAGGCAAAACTGGATGAATCAAGGTTTGGGATACAGTAGCTGAAGGGAACATTTTAGGATTCTAGGAGCTTTAAACATAAATATGAACCATATCTGGAGCACTATATGCAATGTTAAGCTTTAAAACACATTTGTACCAGATCCATTTCCTGCAGTAGTTATCTCAACTCTCACCAAATTGAAAATTAAATAAAAGGGAATTCAGGGGCTGACTATACGAGGGAAATTATCATTTTTACATGAATTGTAGTGGTTAAGACGTGCTCTCTTAATGTGTTCACAGTTCCAGGAGACCCGCTCTATCCTCAAGCAACGCTACTTATGACAGATGTTCCAACTCCCATATAGGCTGCTCTATCAAAAAGCATTTATCTCTAGATCCATTGTGCAGTCAAAAATAGATTCTTGTCCTATTGTTTTCTATTTGGCATTCATGACTGATTCCCCCTAGTTCTCCCATTCTCCTTGCTGCTGGGATTTCTTGCAAAAAACAGATTCTAATAATAACAGAGAATTATAAAATGGTTTGGGTTGGAAGGGACCTTTAAAGAGCATCTAGCTCCAACCCCCCTGCCATGGGCAGGGACACCTTCCACTAGGTCAGGTTGCTCAAAGCCCCATCCAACCCGACCTTGAACACTTCCAATGATGGGGCATCCACAACTTCTCTGGGCAACCTGTTCCAGTGTCTCAGCACCCTCATCGTAAAGCGTTTCTTCCTTATGTCCAATCCAAATCTACCCTCTTTCTGTTTAAAACCGCTGCCCTTTGTCCTATCACTACAGGCCCTGGTGAAAAGTCTCTCTCCATCTTTCTTAGAAGCCCCCTTTAAGTATTGAAAGGCTGCAATAAGGTCTCCCTGGAGCCTTCTCTTCTCCAGGCTGAACAACCCCAACTCTCTCAGCCTTTCCTCATAGGAGAGGTGTTCCAGCCCTCTGATCATTGTCGTGGTCCTCCTCTAGACCCGCTCTAACAGGTCCATGTCTTTCTTGTGCTGGGGACCCCAGAGCTGGGTGCAGTACTCCAGGTGGGGTCTCACCAGAGCAGAGTAGAGGGGGAGAATCACCTCCCTCGACCTGCTGGCCACGCTTCTTTTGATGCAGCCCAGGATACGATTGGCTTTCTGGGCTGCAAGTGCACATTGCCGGCTCATGTCCAATTTTTCATCCACCAGTACCCCCAAGTCCTTCTCTGCAGGGCTGCTCTCAATCCATTCATCCCCCAGTCTGTATTGATGCTGGGGATTGCCCCGACCCAGGTGCGGGACCTTGCACTTGGCCTTGTTGAACTTCATGAGGTTTGCATGGGCCCACTCCTCAAGCCTGCCAAGGTCCCTCTGGATAGCAACCCTTCCCTCAAGCACCATTCAGCTTGGTGTCATCTGCAAACTTGCTGAGGGTGCACGCAATCCCAATGTCTTTGTCATTGATGAAGATATTCAACAGTATTGGTCCCAATATGGACCCCTGAGGAACACCACTTGTTACCAGTTTCCATTTGGACATTGAGCCATTGACTGTAACTCTTTGAGTGCGACCACCCAGCCAGTTCCTTATCCATCTAACAGTCCATCCATCAAACCCATATCTCTCCAATTTAGCGACAAGGGTGTTGTGGGGGACCGTGTCAAAGGCCTTATAGAAGTCCAGGTAGATGACATCCGTAGCTCTTCCCTTGTCCACCGATGCAGTCACTCCATCGTACGAGGCCACCAGATTAGTCTGGCATGATTTGCCCTTGGTGAAGCCATGAAGCTCTCAACCTGTGTACTGCTGTGTTTCAAAGACAGCTCTGTGCAATCAGTCCATTTTCTTTACGTAGAGGGCAACCCACACACACACCTTTCCTTCCTTGCCTGTCCCTCCTCAACAGGTTATAGCCATTGATTGCAGTGCTCCAGTCGTGTGATTCATCCCACCAAGTTTCAGTGATAGTGACAAGATCATAGGTTTCCAGCTGCACAGTGGCTTCCAACTCCTCCAGCTTTCAATAAAGTTAACTCTTGGGATCCCCCGTCACACCAGAAACGCAGATGGGTTCTGCCCCTTTATAACTTGATGGCATTAGAGTACACTGTGCACCGGTGTCTACTAAAGCCTTGTACTCCTGTGGGTCTAACGTGCCAGGCCATCGAATCCACACAGTCCAATAGACCCGGTTATCCCTTTCTTCCACCTGGCTGGAGGCAGGGCCCCTCTAATTCTGGTCAGAGTATCCAGTACTCACTTCTTGTGAAGTTGACTCAGAAGTCCCTTCAAGAGGATCAGAAATAAGATCAGCCCTTCTACTCTGTTTGGAAACTGGAGCGGCATTTTTCCTGGGAGAATCCCCTTTTGTGGTGGTTTTTCCTCGCAACTCACGTACCCGTGCATCTAGGGCCGAGGTAGGTTTTCCATCCCATTTCCTCATGTCCTCTCTGTGGTCACATAGGTAAAACCACAGGGCACCTCGTGGTGTATACCTTCTATATTCTGTTTCTCGAGCAGAGGAACGCTCACTCCTAATAGCTGAGACATTGGTCCTTACAGGTGGGGAGTAGGACATATCCTCTTTGAATTGCTGGAAATCCTCAGTCAGCTTCTCCACAGCCAAAATGCAGGCTTGTAGGGAGGAGGAGAGATTTTCTTCGTATTGCCGGAGTTGGCGAGCCACTTCATCCACTGTCGGTGCCTCTTCGTCTTTCCAGGTCATTATCGCCAGTGAGTTGGCATAGGACGATGGTGTGCTCCATACAAACTTCCGCCACATGGGTCGTGTGCATGGGACTTCATCTGGATCTTTGGGTAATTGTGGGTTGTCTGGGTCTCTAGCATGGCTAATTCCCTCAGGTATTGGATACCCCTCTCCATGGTGGTCCACTTGCTTGACTGACATATAACATCTTCCTTGAAGGGGTACCTTTCCTTCACTCTTGACAGGAGTCGCCTCCAGAGGCTGATGGCTTGTGTCCCTGTTCCAATTGCCTTGTCAATGCCACCTTCCCTGGCAAGCGATCCCAGCTGCTTGGCTTCCCTACCTTCTAATTCCAGGCTATTAGCCCCATTGTCCCAGCATTGGAGGAGCCAGGTGATAATATGCTCACCTATATGGTGGCCGAAATCTTTTCGCATATCCCGCAGCTCACTCAAGGATAGGGACCGGGTTATTACCTCTGGTTCTGCCTCTTCCTCCTGTTCCCGTGATGACCCTGGTTCACCTTCATCCTTCGCTTAAGCGAACTGATTTTTTTTGTATATTTCTTCTTCTGTATGGGGGCAACTGATACTGATGCGGGGGTTGGAGTGGCCGCAGTGCCTGTCGCCTTGTTGTTAGATCGAGAGACCTTCTCTTCCCCTTGAGGGTACTGAGTGGTATTGAACAGGGTTTGATAGGCATGGATCAGGTCCCAGCACATTGCAGTGAGTTGTGTCTCCCTGGAATTGTCAGGGTGATGACAGCATACTTTTTCCAAATGTTCTGCTAGTTTTTCAGGATTCTGCACTTGTTCAAGGGTGAAGTTCCAAAACACTGGAGGTGTTTTGGAACACCGCCCTAGGCATTTGCCCATACTACCCCCCACACCCTGCCACTCATAATTATCCAGCCTTGGGGCAGACCTCTGGGTGATCTTCTTAAATAGTTGTTTAACCTTAAACAAGACCTGAACCACATTCAGGAACATGCTAGGTCCTAGCAATAGGACCATGATGGTTTCAACATCCCAAGGGTATTCAAATTTTCCAAAATTCTCAAACGCCATTGTAACTAGACTGGGGAAGAAAGGTGTCTCACCCATAGATTGCCTCTCCGAGGAGGAAGGGTGAATGGTGTAATTATTAATAGTTTCCCACAGATGGCTCCTGAAATATAGAGGTGACAACAATGCTGAGTGCAAACACTGGATTAGTCCCACAACCGATAATTTTATCATACCATAAGCCAGTATTACACAATACATCAAAGTGAAAACCTTAATCCACCTCCCACGGATGATAAGCAGCAGCACAGGGACTATATACAGCAAGTGAGGTGATACATAACAGAACTCTAAAAACAAGCGCCACAGCTCTAAAATCTCATAAATCAACATAGTGACCAGCGACTATTAGACCAATGTAATAAATGCTTGTAACAAAATCATTTTAACAAGCTCTGGTCAGGTTTGTCGTTATCTCAACCCTTCGAGCCCCACGTTGGGTGCCAAAAGGACTGTTGTGGCTTAACCCCAGCCAGCAACTAAGCACCACGCAGCTGCTCACTCACTCCCCCCCCACCCAGTGGGATGGGGGAGGGAATCGAAAAAAAAAAATAAAACTCGTGGGTTGAGATAAGAACAGTTTAATAGAACAGAAAAGAAGAAACTAATAATGATAATGGTAACAGTAATAAAATGATAATAGTAATAATAAAAGGATTGGAATATGCAAGTGATGCACGATGCAATTGCTCACCACCCGCCAACCGACGTCCCGTTAGTCCCTGAGCGGCAATCCCCCCACCCCCTCCAGTTTATATACTAGATGCGACGTCACATGGTATGGAATACCCTGTTGGCCAGTTTGGGTCAGCTGCCGTGGCTGTGTCCCCTCCCAACTTCTTGCGCCCCTCCAGCCTTCTTGCTGGCGGGGCATGAGAAGCTGAAAAATCCTTGACTTAGTCTAAATATTACTTAGCAACAACTGAAAACATCAGTGTTATTGTGGCGGGTTGACTCTGGCTGAATGCCAGGTGCCCACCAAAGCCGTTCTATCACTCCCCCCTCCTCAGCTGGACAGGGGAGAGAAAAGATAACAAAGGGCTTGTGGGTCGAGATAAGGACAGGAGAGATCACTCACCAATTACCGTCACGGGCAAAACACACTCAGCTTGGGGAAAATTAACTTGATTTATTACAAATCAACCAGAGAAGGGTAGTGAGAAATAAAACCAAATCTCAAAACACCTTCCCTCCACCCCCTCCCTTCTTCCCGGGCACGACTTCACTCCCGGATTCTCTACCTAACCCCCCCAGCGGCACAGGGGGACGGGGAATGGGGTTTACGGTCAGTTCATCACACGTTGTTTCTGCCGCTTCATCCTCCTCAGGGGCAGGACTCATCACACTCTTCCCCTGCTCCAGCGTGGGGTCCCTCCCACGGGAGACAGTCCTCCACGAACATCTCCAACGTGGGTCCTTCCCACGGGCTGCAGTTCTTCACAAACTGCTCCCGCATGGGTCCCTTCCATGGCGTGCAGTCCTTCAGGAGCACACTGCTCCAGCGTGAGTCCCCCACGGGGTCACAAGTCCTGCCAGAAAACCTGCTCCGTGGGCTCCTCTCTCCACAGATCTGCAGGTCCTGCCAGGAGCCTGCTCCAGCGCGGGCTTCCCACGGGGTCACAGCCTCCTTCGGGCACCCACCTGCTCCGGCGTGGGGTCCTCCACGGGCTGCAGGTGGATATCTGCTCCACCATAGACCTCCATGGACTGCAGGGGGACAACATGCCTCACCATGGTCTTCACCACGGGCTGCAGGGGAATCTCTGCTCCGGCGCCTGGAGCATCTCTTCCCCCTCCTGCTTCACTGACCTTGGTGTCTGCAGCGTTGTTTCTCTTACATGTTCTCACTCTCTCCGGCTGCCTTTTTTTTCTGTTCCAACTTTTTTTTTTTCCTTCTTAAAAATGTTATCACAGAGGCGTTACCACTATCACTGATTGGCTCGGCCTTGGCCGGTGGCGGGTCCAACTTAGAGCCGGCTGGTATGGGCTCTGTGGGACACAGGGGAAGCTTCCAGCAGCTTCTTACAGAAGCCACCCCTGTAACCCCCCCCCGCCTCCAAAACCTTGCCACGCAAAGCCAGTACAGGGGGGAAGTTATATCCTGCTGCCACGAGTTACTAGAGTCCATTGGTGAAACACTGGAACAGGTTGCCCAGAGAGGTTGCAGATGCCCCATCCCTGGAAACATTCAGGGTCAGGTAGGACAGGGCTCTGAGCAACCTGATCTAGTTGAAGATGTCCCTGCTCATTGCAGGGGGATTGGACTACATGACCTTTAAAGGTCCCTTCCAACCCAAACCATTCTATGATTCTGTGGCACCTCCTTCTCCAAGGTGCTGTCTGTTTGCTTGTTGACGCTCTTTGTCTGGTAGTCCTTGGAGGTCAGTGCCACAGAGCCCTGATATTTCTTCTTGCAACGCCTCAAATAGTACTCTGTTTCTTGTTCCCCCTCCCTAATACACCATAACCTGCTGACTTCCTCCTGCAGCTCCTCCACCCACTGCCTGAGTGACTCCACCAGAGTGCACCTTGCACAGGTGGAGCTTGCACCCTCCTCCACCCAGGAGTGTGGGGTACAGACTTTACAGCCCTCCACCTGGACAGCAGCTTCTGTGATAGGAAGCTCTGTCTGGGTGGCTGCCTCCACTCGTCCCAGAATAGCCTGGCTAGATAGATGGGCTCCCAGCTGCTGCAGAGCACAGCCCTCACCTAGTCTCTGCCACCATGCTTCCAATGATCTCAAAGCACTGCCTAATAAGCCCTTCTAATTCCCTGGAGACCTCAAGCTGCTGGGTAGGTTTGCATGGCCAACAGCTAGCTGGGGATGACCATTGGGGCTGCAGCCTAAGCCTGTGGGTGAGCAGAGCAGGCAGCAGCTCGACAACTCGTAGAGTGCGCCGCCCTTCCCGCCCGAACTGCTGAGCAGCTCCCCTCAGGGGCTGCTCCCTGTTTGCATGCCCTGGTCACTGGCACTCCCTAGGGGCCAGTTATATGCAGCTTCCCGCGGTTTGAACTGCCCAACTCTCTCCCACCCCTCTTGTGAGACCTGTTGCCTGCCAGCTGGTCCCTCCACACACACAACCCCAGGGTGCCGGGGACCCAGAAACCCCCTCAAACACCCCCCGGGGTCCTCACAAGCCTTGCACTCTTCTCAGCACATGGCAACAACTGCTGCTGCCACTGCTAGCGTCGGCTTCCCATGTTTTGAACTGGCTGCGGGAACCACCGGCATCCACATCTTTAACATCCATCAGTCTCTTACAAATATTAATTACAGCAAAGGTTTAGCTTCCTGAGGTGAAACAAACTTCAATCTTGCTGGATGAGAAGTACTTCAGGTTGCTTGTCGTCAGTGTTTTTCACCAATTACATAGAGAGACAAAGTCCTCAATGAAAGCAGAGCCCAAATAGAAAGAGACTGACATTTTAAAACCATGCATTTATATTGCTTGGCACTAGAAACACTTCTAACAAAACTGTGCAAATTGAAGTCCTGCCATCAATTACATATTCTCAAAGATTCTGGGTCAACTTTTTATTTCTTAAAAGCTTAGACTTCTTGGGTTGATGTTGAGACGACTGGGTAGATCAGAATGACAGGTCATTCCCTTATTTTAAGGGGGATAATTTTCTTTCTGTTGTGCCAGCAACTGGAACAAGTGGGAGTCTAAGTGCAACAGGAGTGAGGAACACAGGTCAGAGGGCCCGTGTGTCTTTTTACACTCCGGTTGATATAATTCTCATGGAGAGGAGGATCTGGCTTGTACCTTTCCAACTCTTGCTGTTACTCTTACCCTTTTTCTTAATTATCTGTAGTTTTAACATTTGGGATAATTATATTAGTTGGTAATGTTTTCTCTTTTTAGTGGACTAAATTCATAATAACAACTTCTTATATTTCTAATTGTACTGGTTTTGGCTGGGATAGAGTAAAATTTCTTCATAGTAGCCTGGATGGGGCTATGTTTCGGATTTCTGCTGGAAACAGTGATAATAACACAGGGATGTTTTAGTTATTGCTGAGCAGCGCTTACACACTGTCAAGGCCTTTTCTGCTTCTCACACCGCCCTGCCAGCGAGTAGGCTGGGGGTGCACAAGAAGTTGGGAGAGGACACAGCTGGGACAGCTGACCCCAACAGACCAAAGGGATATTCCATACCATATGACGTCACACTCAGCAATAAAAGCTGGGGGAAGAAGGAGGAAGGGGGGGATGTTTGGAGTTATGGGGTTTGTCTTTCCAAGTAACCGTTACGCATGATGGAGCCCTGCTTTCTTGGAGAAGGCTAAACATCTGCCTGCCAATGGGAAACAGTGAATGAGTTCCTTATTTTGCTTTGCTTACGTGCGCAGCTTTTGCTTTACCTGTTAAACTGTCTTTATCTCAACCCACGAGTTTTCTTATTTTTACCCTTCCAATTCTCTCCCCCATCCCACTGGGGGAGAGTCTGCGAGTGGCTGTGTGATGCTTAGTTGCCGGCCGGGGTTAAACCACGACAGTAATGCTTAAGGATTCTTATTAGAATGTTGTGGGGGACCGTGTCAAAGGCCTTACAGAAGTCCAGGTAGATGACATCCGTAGCTCTTCCATTGTCCACCGAAGCAGTCACTCCATCGCAGAAGGCCACTAGATTAGTTTGGCACGATTTGCCCTTGGTTACCAGGCATGGAGGTGAGGCTGACTGGTATGTAGTTCCCAGTGCCCTGGCAGAATGCCTTAGCTAATAATATATTCCAATTGCATCTGTTCACAGAATCACAGAATCATTTCAGTTGGAAGGGACTTCTTGAGATCACCTAGTCCAACCTCCCTGCTCAAGCAGGGTCAGCTAGAATGGGTTGCCCAGGACAGTGTCCAGTCAGGTTTTGAATATCTCCAAGGATGGAGACTCCACCACCTCTCTGGGCAACCTTTTCCAGTGTTGAACTGGTTTTAGCTTCTAACTAAATGATTTTTTAACTTGGTTTAAGATTTATTTTAATCTGCACAGTGCAAACTAATTTCGACTCTCAGTCCCACTGACAAAGCTTGTCATGAAAGAAAACTGTTTGAAGATACAGGCCTGTATAAGCAATAAAATTAAAGTGACAGATGCAAGATAAGGCCCTTGCTTTCAAAACTTGCACATACCTTGTACAATCCAATGCCAGGATCTATAAGAAACAAGTGAGCTGATGTAGATGGCTGATTCGGTGATCTGCTACTTGCTGCCCTTTTGACTTTGTTTTTACAGTTGGAAACAGCACAGGGATTGACCTCTCCACACTGATTTGTCACAGAAGTAGTAGGAGCTTCAGATTCAGAGCGTATCAAAAGCTGAACTATGTCATTTAGTCCAACATCGTAGTCAAATAAAGTGTGTCCATCTTCCAGCTGTCAAGAAAAAAATAGTATATTGGTAAAGTTCCACCTTGATATTAGTATCTAGCCCTCCTCTTAGAGAGGATAATTTAAAAAAACAGATATTTACTTCATAGCTGAAGAGACACAAGACATGTATTTCAGGTAAATCTATAAAATCATGTATCCTGAGTGACCTCAACAGCAATCAATCAAGCACAGTGGACTCATGATTTGTGGCCAGTGACATCTCTTAAATACATGCATCTTTACAGACACAAGATGTTTTAATCATGGGACTAGAATTTAAAGTACCACAGGTATTTTCTAATCACATCACAGGCAGGAACTGCATTGCCTCTGTCCTGGTTTCAGCTGGGATAGAGTTAATTGTCTTCCTAGTAGCTGGCACAGTGCAATGTTTTTGAGTTTAGTATGAGAAGAATGTTGATAACTATATTGGCTTTGTGTGCAAGGTTTTGGTAGTGGGGGGGGTTACAGGGGTGGCTTCTGTAAGAAGCTGCTGGAAGCTTCCCCTGTGTCCGACAGAGCCCATGCCAGCCGGCTCTAAGTTGGACCTGCTGCCGGCCAAGGCCGAGCCAATCAGTGATAGTGGTAACGCCTCTGTGATAACATTTTTAAGAAGGAAAAAAAGTTGCTGGGACAAACAGAAACGGCAGCCGGAGAGAGAGTGAGAACATGTAAGAGAAACAACGCTGCAGACACCAAGGTCAGTGAAGACGGAGGGGGAGGAGATGCTCCAGGCGCCAGAGCAGAGATTCCCCTGCACCCCATGGTGAAGACCACAGTGGAGCAGATATCCACCTGCAGCCCGTGGAGGACCCCACGCCGGAGCAGGTGGGTGCCCGAAGGAGGCTGTGACCCCGTGGGAAGCCCGCGCTGGAGCAGGCTCCTGGCAGGACCTGCAGATCTGTGGAGAGAGGAGCCCACGGAGCAGGTTTTCTGGCAGGACTTGTGACCCCGTGGGGGACTCACGCTGGAGCAGTGTGCTCCTGAAGGACTGCACGCCATGGAAGGGACCCATGCGGGAGCAGTTTGTGAAGAACTGCAGCCCGTGGGAAGGACCCACGTTGGAGATGTTCGTGGAGGACTGTCTCCCGTGGGAGGGACCCCACGCTGGAGCAGGGGAAGAGTGTGATGAGTCCTGCCCCTGAGGAGGATGAAGCGGCAGAAACAACGTGTGATGAACTGACCGTAAACCCCATTCCCCGTCCCCCTGTGCCGCTGGGGGGGTTAGGTAGAGAATCCGGGAGTGAAGTCGTGCCCGGGAAGAAGGGAGGGGGTGGAGGGAAGGTGTTTTGAGATTTGGTTTTATTTCTCACTACCCTTCTCTGGTTGATTTGTAATAAATCAAGTTAATTTTCCCCAAGCTGAGTGTGTTTTGCCCGTGACGGTAATTGGTGAGTGATCTCTCCTGTCCTTATCTCGACCCACAAGCCCTTTGTTATCTTTTCTCTCCCCTGTCCAGCTGAGGAGGGGGGAGTGATAGAACGGCTTTGGTGGGCACCTGGCATTCAGCCAGAGTCAACCCGCCACAATAACACTGATGTTTTCAGTTGTTGCTAAGTAATATTTAGACTAAGTCAAGGATTTTTCAGCTTCTCATGCCCCGCCAGCAAGAAGGCTGGAGGGGCGCAAGAAGTTGGGAGGGGACACAGCCACGGCAGCTGACCCAAACTGGCCAACAGGGTATTCCATACCATGTGACGTCGCATCTAGTATATAAACTGGAGGGGGTGGGGGGATTGCCGCTCAGGGACTAACGGGACGTCGGTTGGCGGGTGGTGAGCAATTGCATCGTGCATCACTTGCATATTCCAATCCTTTTATTATTACTATTATCATTTTATTACTGTTACCATTATCATTATTAGTTTCTTCTTTTCTGTTCTATTAAACTGTTCTTATCTCAACCCACGAGTTTTATTTTTTTTTTTCGATTCCCTCCCCCATCCCACTGGGTGGGGGGGGAGTGAGTGAGCAGCTGCGTGGTGCTTAGTTGCTGGCTGGGGTTAAGCCACAACAGTCCTTTTGGCACCCAACGTGGGGCTCGAAGGGTTGAGATAACGACAAACCTGACCAGAGCTTGTTAAAATGATTTTGTTACAAGCATTTATTACATTGGTCTAATAGTCGCTGGTCACTATGTTGATTTATGAGATTTTAGAGCTGTGGCGCTTGTTTTTAGAGTTCTGTTATGTATCACCTCACTTGCTGTATATAGTCCCTGTGCTGCTGCTTATCATCCGTGGGAGGTGGATTAAGGTTTTCACTTTGATGTATTGTGTAATACTGGCTTATGGTATGATAAAATTATCGGTTGTGGGACTAATCCAGTGTTTGCACTCAGCATTGTTGTCACCTCTATATTTCAGGAGCCATCTGTGGGAAACTATTAATAATTACACCATTCACCCTTCCTCCTCGGAGAGGCAATCTATGGGTGAGACACCTTTCTTCCCCAGTCTAGTTACAATGGCGTTTGAGAATTTTGGAAAATTTGAATACCCTTGGGATGTTGAAACCATCATGGTCCTATTGCTAGGACCTAGCATGTTCCTGAATGTGGTTCAGGTCTTGTTTAAGGTTAAACAACTATTTAAGAAGATCACCCAGAGGTCTGCCCCAAGGCTGGATAATTATGAGTGGCAGGGTGTGGGGGGTAGTATGGGCAAATGCCTAGGGCGGTGTTCCAAAACACCTCCAGTGTTTTGGAACTTCACCCTTGAACAAGTGCAGAATCCTGAAAAACTAGCAGAACATTTGGAAAAAGTATGCTGTCATCACCCTGACAATTCCAGGGAGACACAACTCACTGCAATGTGCTGGGACCTGATCCATGCCTATCAAACCCTGTTCAATACCACTCAGTACCCTCAAGGGGAAGAGAAGGTCTCTCGATCTAACAACAAGGCGACAGGCACTGCGGCCACTCCAACCCCCGCATCAGTATCAGTTGCCCCCATACAGAAGAAGAAATATACAAAAAAAATCAGTTCGCTTAAGCGAAGGATGAAGGTGAACCAGGGTCATCACGGGAACAGGAGGAAGAGGCAGAACCAGAGGTAATAACCCGGTCCCTATCCTTGAGTGAGCTGCGGGATATGCGAAAAGATTTCGGCCACCATATAGGTGAGCATATTATCACCTGGCTCCTCCAATGCTGGGACAATGGGGCTAATAGCCTGGAATTAGAAGGTAGGGAAGCCAAGCAGCTGGGATCGCTTGCCAGGGAAGGTGGCATTGACAAGGCAATTGGAACAGGGACACAAGCCATCAGCCTCTGGAGGCGACTCCTGTCAAGAGTGAAGGAAAGGTACCCCTTCAAGGAAGATGTTATATGTCAGTCAAGCAAGTGGACCACCATGGAGAGGGGTATCCAATACCTGAGGGAATTAGCCATGCTAGAGACCCAGACAACCCACAATTACCCAAAGATCCAGATGAAGTCCCATGCACACGACCCATGTGGCGGAAGTTTGTATGGAGCACACCATCGTCCTATGCCAACTCACTGGCGATAATGACCTGGAAAGACGAAGAGGCACCGACAGTGGATGAAGTGGCTCGCCAACTCCGGCAATACGAAGAAAATCTCTCCTCCTCCCTACAAGCCTGCATTTTGGCTGTGGAGAAGCTGACTGAGGATTTCCAGCAATTCAAAGAGGATATGTCCTACTCCCCACCTGTAAGGACCAATGTCTCAGCTATTAGGAGTGAGCGTTCCTCTGCTCGAGAAACAGAATATAGAAGGTATACACCACGAGGTGCCCTGTGGTTTTACCTATGTGACCACAGAGAGGACATGAGGAAATGGGATGGAAAACCTACCTCGGCCCTAGATGCACGGGTACGTGAGTTGCGAGGAAAAACCACCACCAAAGGGGATTCTCCCAGGAAAAATGCCGCTCCAGTTTCCAAACAGAGTAGAAGGGCTGATCTTATTTCTGATCCTCTTGAAGGGACTTCTGAGTCAACTTCACAAGAAGTGAGTACTGGATACTCTGACCAGAATTAGAGGGGCCCTGCCTCCAGCCAGGTGGAAGAAAGGGATAACCGGGTCTATTGGACTGTGTGGATTCGATGGCCTGGCACGTTAGACCCACAGGAGTACAAGGCTTTAGTAGACACCGGTGCACAGTGTACTCTAATGCCATCAAGTTATAAAGGGGCAGAACCCATCTGCGTTTCTGGTGTGACGGGGGATCCCAAGAGTTAACTTTATTGAAAGCTGGAGGAGTTGGAAGCCACTGTGCAGCTGGAAACCTATGATCTTGTCACTATCACTGAAACTTGGTGGGATGAATCACACGACTGGAGCACTGCAATCAATGGCTATAACCTGTTGAGGAGGGACAGGCAAGGAAGGAAAGGTGTGTGTGTGGGTTGCCCTCTACGTAAAGAAAATGGACTGATTGCACAGAGCTGTCTTTGAAACACAGCAGTACACAGGTTGAGAGCTTCATGGCTTCACCAAGGGCAAATCATGCCAGACTAATCTGGTGGCCTCGTACGATGGAGTGACTGCATCGGTGGACAAGGGAAGAGCTACGGATGTCATCTACCTGGACTTCTATAAGGCCTTTGACACGGTCCCCCACAACACCCTTGTCGCTAAATTGGAGAGATATGGGTTTGATGGATGGACTGTTAGATGGATAAGGAACTGGCTGGGTGGTCGCACTCAAAGAGTTACAGTCAATGGCTCAATGTCCAAATGGAAACTGGTAACAAGTGGTGTTCCTCAGGGGTCCATATTGGGACCAATACTGTTGAATATCTTCATCAATGACAAAGACATTGGGATTGCGTGCACCCTCAGCAAGTTTGCAGATGACACCAAGCTGAATGGTGCTTGAGGGAAGGGTTGCTATCCAGAGGGACCTTGGCAGGCTTGAGGAGTGGGCCCATGCAAACCTCATGAAGTTCAACAAGGCCAAGTGCAAGGTCCCGCACCTGGGTCGGGGCAATCCCCAGCATCAATACAGACTGGGGGATGAATGGATTGAGAGCAGCCCTGCAGAGAAGGACTTGGGGGTACTGGTGGATGAAAAATTGGACATGAGCCGGCAATGTGCACTTGCAGCCCAGAAAGCCAATCGTATCCTGGGCTGCATCAAAAGAAGCGTGGCCAGCAGGTCGAGGGAGGTGATTCTCCCCCTCTACTCTGCTCTGGTGAGACCCCACCTGGAGTACTGCACCCAGCTCTGGGGTCCCCAGCACAAGAAAGACATGGACCTGTTAGAGCGGGTCTAGAGGAGGACCACGACAATGATCAGAGGGCTGGAACACCTCTCCTATGAGGAAAGGCTGAGAGAGTTGGGGTTGTTCAGCCTGGAGAAGAGAAGGCTCCAGGGAGACCTTATTGCAGCCTTTCAATACTTAAAGGGGGCTTCTAAGAAAGATGGAGAGAGACTTTTCACCAGGGCCTGTAGTGATAGGACAAAGGGCAGCGGTTTTAAACAGAAAGAGGGTAGATTTGGATTGGACATAAGGAAGAAACGCTTTACGATGAGGGTGCTGAGACACTGGAACAGGTTGCCCAGAGAAGTTGTGGATGCCCCATCATTGGAAGTGTTCAAGGTCGGGTTGGATGGGGCTTTGAGCAACCTGACCTAGTGGAAGGTGTCCCTGCCCATGGCAGGGGGGTTGGAGCTAGATGCTCTTTAAAGGTCCCTTCCAACCCAAACCATTTTATAATTCTCTGTTATTATTAGAATCTGTTTTTTGCAAGAAATCCCAGCAGCAAGGAGAATGGGAGAACTAGGGGGAATCAGTCATGAATGCCAAATAGAAAACAATAGGACAAGAATCTATTTTTGACTGCACAATGGATCTAGAGATAAATGCTTTTTGATAGAGCAGCCTATATGGGAGTTGGAACATCTGTCATAAGTAGCGTTGCTTGAGGATAGAGCGGGTCTCCTGGAACTGTGAACACATTAAGAGAGCACGTCTTAACCACTACAATTCATGTAAAAATGATAATTTCCCTCGTATAGTCAGCCCCTGAATTCCCTTTTATTTAATTTTCAATTTGGTGAGAGTTGAGATAACTACTGCAGGAAATGGATCTGGTACAAATGTGTTTTAAAGCTTAACATTGCATATAGTGCTCCAGATATGGTTCATATTTATGTTTAAAGCTCCTAGAATCCTAAAATGTTCCCTTCAGCTACTGTATCCCAAACCTTGATTCATCCAGTTTTGCCTTAGAATCATAGAATCATTTAGGTCGCAAAGGACCCTTAAGATCATCGAGTCCAACCGTTAACCTAATACTACCAGGTCCACCACTAAACCATGTCCCTAAGCGCCACATCTACACGTCTTTTAAATACCTCCAGGGATGGTGACTCAACCACTTCCCTGGGCAGCCTGTTCCAATGCTTGACAACCCTTTCGGTGAAGACATTTTTCCTAATATCCAATCTAAACCTCCCCTGGCGCAACTTGAGGCCGTTTCCTCTCGTTACTTGGGAAAAGAGACTGACACCCACCTTGCTACAACCTCCTTTTGGGTAGTTGTAGAGAGCGATAAGGTCTCCCCTGAGCCTCCTTTTCTCCAGACTAAACAACCCCAGTTCCCTCAGCCGCTCCTCATAAGACTTGTGCTCTAGACCCTTCACCACCTTCGTTGCTCTTCTTTGGATGCACTCCAGCACCTCGTCTTTCTTGTAGTGAGGGGCCCAAAACTGAACACAGTATTCGAGGTGCGGCCTCACCAGTGCCGAGTACAGGGGGACGATCACTTCCCTGCTCCTGCTGGCCGCACTATTTCTGATACAAGCCAGGATGCTATTGGCCTTCTTGGCTACCTGGGCACACTGCCAGCTCATATTCAGCTGGCTGTCGACCAACACGCCTAGGCCCAGGTCCTTTTCCGCCGGGCACCTTTCCAACCACTCTTCCCCAAGCCTATAGCGTTGCATGGGGTTGTTGTGACCCAAGTGCGGGACCCGGCACTTAGCCTTGTTGAATCTCATACAATTGGCCTCAGCCCATCGATCCAGCCTGTCCAGATCCCTCTGTAGAGCCTTCCTACCCTCAAGCAGATCAACACTCCCGCCCAACTTGGTGTCGTCTGCAGACTTACTGAGGGTGCACTCGATCCCCTCGTGCAGATCATTGATAAAGATATTAAACAGAACTGGCCCCAATACTGAGCCCTGGGGAACACCACTGTCGTGGTTTAAGCCCAGCCGGCAACAAAGCACCACGCGGCCGCTTGCTCACTCCTCCCCCCCAGTGGGATGGGGAGGAGAAAATATAAATAAAAGCTCGTGGGTCGACACAAGGACAGGGAGGGATCACTCACCAATTATGGTCACGGGCAAAAATCCAGACTCAACTTGGGGAAAAAACAAAATCAATTTAATTTACTACCAATCAAATCAAAACAGGATAATGAGAAGTAAAACCAAATCTCAAAACACCTTCCCCCCACCCCTCCCTCCTTCCCGGGCTCAACTCCACTCCCGATTTCTCTCCCTCCTCCCCCCCAGCGGCACAGGGGGACGGGGAACGGGGGTTGCGGTCAGTTCATCACACGTTGTCTCTGCCGCTCCTTCCTCCTCAGGGGGAGGACTCCTCACACTCTTCCCCTGCTCCAGCGTGGGGTCCCTCCCACAGGAGACAGTTCTCCACGAACTTCTCCAACGTGAGTCCTTCCCACGGGCTGCAGTCCTTCACGAACTGCTGCAGCGTGGGTCCTTTCCGCGGGCTGCAGTCCTTCAGGCACAGACTGCTCCAGAGTGGGCTTTCCCATGGAGTCACGGACTTCTTTGGGGGCATCCACCCGCTCCGGCGTGGGGTCCTCCATGGGCTGCAGGTGGGCATCTGCTCCACCGCTCACCTGCATGGGCTGCAGGGGGACAGCCTGCAGTCTCACCATGGGCTGCAGGGGAATCACCTCCTCCGGCGCACCTCCTCCCCTTCCTTCTTCACTGACCTTGGTGTCTGCATAGGTGTTTCTCTCACATTCCACTCCCCTCCCCGCTGCAGGTTTCCCCTTCTTAAATATGTTATCCCAGAGGCGCTACCACCGCCACCGATTGGCTCGGCCTTGGCCAGAGGCGGGTCCGACTTGGAGCCAGGGAAGCTTCTAGCAGCTTCTCACAGGAGCCATCCCTGTAGCCCCTCCTCCGCTACCAAAACCCCGCCACACAAACCCAAAACAACCACTTGTGACCGGCCGCCAACCGGATTTAACTCCATTCACCACGACTCTTTGGGCCCGGCCATCCAGCCAGTTTTTTACCCAGCGAAGAGTACACCTGTCCAAGCCATGAGCAGCCAGTTTCTCCAGGAGAATGCTGTGTTGTCAAAACGGTGTCAGAGGCTTTCCTAAAGTCCAGGTAAATAACATCCACAGCCTTTCCCTCATCCACTAAAAGGGGGTCATCTTGTCATAGAAGGAGATCAGGTTAGTCAAGCAGGACCTGCCTTTCATAAACCCATGCTGACCGGGCCTGATCGCCTGGTTGTCCTGTACGTGCCACGTGATGGCACTCAAAATGATCTGCTCCATAACTTTCCCCGGCACCGAGGTCAGGTGCCCTTCAGCGTTGAAAGCATAAGCAAAAACTGTTTAGCCATTTAGCTTGCGGATACTTGTCATGGGCCAATATAGCCTACCTAAAGGCTTTTGACATTTCCTAAACCTGTGTGTGTTAGGGGTTGCTGAATCTGGTAGTCCAATGGAGGCGAGGCTGCCGCAGCTCCATACCCCCAGGTCCAACCAGTAGCGAGACTGAGCCTGTATTCCCAGTAGGCCTCACACATATACAACATGCATACATGTACACACGGCTGGTCACACAGATCAACACAGGCAGAAACACTCAGCATTCACACAAACCCAACCAACACCAATGGCCTCGTCCTGTTCCCCTCTCTGACTGATCAGGATGAAGGTCTGTTAGTAGGAAATATATACATATATGCCATGTGGATCCCTCCAGTAGCTGGGCTTAGACACTCAGTCTACGCAGTAGCCGGCCCCTGGATCCCTGGTCTCCCCAGTTGCTGGTACCTGGACATATGAGCCCCCGAGGCCCGTAGCCCCTCTCCAGCTGCTGGTACAGACCTCCCTTAACACACACCAACACGGATACATGTGCTGTGGATCTCTCCAATAACTGGGCATAGACACTCAGTCCATCCAGTAGCTGCATCCTCCCTCTCCCCAGTTGCCTCACACACAGACACGTGTATAAAGGGGTCTCTTAGTCAACCCCCAAACCCTACGGTCTCTCCAGCAGTTGGCCTGAACACCCTGGTCCCTCCAGTAGCCAACTCCTCCGGTTGTCTCATCCCCAGGGGCACACATGCACACCTGGCTCCCAAGCCACTTAACCCACTCGCCAGCTAGTTAGGTGGTCACGCACCAACATGTGTACCCTCACTCGCTCCAGTTGCTGGCACCCCAGACCAGACACATGGGCCCTATGACCTGTGGTCTGCTAGCATTTAGGCCTCCGTGCACACATGTACACACAGAATAGAGAGTTCCCTCATCCAGGAAAAGAGTTAAAATGGATTTTAATGAGAAGACAGGACAGACTGCGCTGATCAGGTGCAGGGTATGGCCAGACAAGCATATTCACCGACCATCTGTTTACCTGTGACTGTCCCCTTTTATCCCTCTGTTTTCCCGTACTTGTTTTTCCCCAAACCACCTAGATCCCTCCCTTCCCCTGCCTTTGCTTCCTCCCCTAAGCATCCCATAATAAGTCTTGTGTGATCCCAAAATGCTCTTCCCCTGCATCCCATATTCCCTAGGTAGTATACCTCACCCCCACCCCACCCCACCCCACCCCCCTGGTCCGTGAGGTGATCCAGAGATCCTCTCCCATTGACTCATCTTAGAATCATAGAATCATTTAGGTTGGAAAAGACCCTTAAGATCATCGAGTCCAACCGTCACCCTCTTGACACCGTCTTGATGGGTGTCACCCCTGGACAATGACAGTGGGGCTGAGGCTCTCCTGGGAGGAGCTGGGGCAGGGTGTCCCTTACTCCGACTGTGTTATTGGGGTTCCCCTGCCTGCCATTGTGCCTCTGTGCTCCCTCCTGTGTGTGTGGAGATGAGCCTTTGATGGGCTGATGGCTCTCCTGCGATAGGCCTGGGCAGATTATTCTTCAGGTTCCCCCACCTGCCATTGTTCCTCTGGAGACAAGCTTTTTTTTATCACATAACCTAACAGGGTGCTCTTTTCTTCCAAGAATGACTGTTACATTCATAAAAGCTGGTTTAAAATATTCACTTAACTTTCTGAGTTGTAAAAGCTGTTTGGAGGTCTGTCCAAATACATAGCCTAGGTGACTAGACCTGTGGTGTTCAAATTGATGTTGGGATCATGCTCTGTTTATATACTATAGGTGGATACTGACAACTTTTTGGTTTGGTTTTCTGGTGATATTCTTTATTGCAGCTCTGTTACTCTAGGGCTCCTCTGAAGCACCCTTGAAAGGAACAGAAATATAGCTCTTGGCCAGGTAAATGCATTGGCCAAGTGCTATACTTCTATACAAGACAGTTACTTGATGCAACTTTTGACCGGAGGAAAGCCTTCATTGAGCATGTTCAACAGGGAACTCTCCTGCTGCATGCTCAAGGAATCAAAAATCCTGAACTCCTTAACTTCTGGAAAAGGTTAGATGGAAGTGACAATCCCAGCAACCTTCTTGCATGGCAGGAAGAGCAAGTTCTGTACATAAATCATGAGACTGAGCATAGTAGAAATTCTAAAAACTCCACTGAACTTCACTTATGTGGGCACCCAGTGGGGAGTTCTAGGTTCCTTTAATTTATTCAAAATAACATTCTTTATGATGGGTTTAGTGTGGATAACTTCTACAAAGGACCCTTAACCAAAGTTTTCTTATTCAACTTGAAGCTATCTATCCTTATGTCTTTTCTGTTCAAGAACTCTGTTTTAGGGAGCATGTAAGGCCTGGGCAGATTAAGATTTGCCATCACCTATTCTTCTCAAGTTTAAAAACAAACAAAAAACCCTCTACTATACTCTTTATGTAGTTTCATCTTAATTGTTAGATGCAGGTATTATGGGGGGGAAGAGAGAGAGAGAGAGAGAGAGAGTGTGTGTGTGTGTGTGTGTGGTGGTGGGGTTCAAAAGAAGATCAAAGGAGCTTCTCTGGGCTCCTGTTCCAGTATTTGAACACCCTCATGGTTAAAACAAACAAACTCCTAATATCTAATCAGAATTTCCCATGTTCCAACATGTGCGCGTTGCCTCCCATCCTATCACTGCACCTCCAAGAAGAGTCTGGCTCTGTTTTCTCTGTATCCTCTGGTCAGGTAGTTGCATACAGAAATAATGTCTCCTGGCACCTCCTCTTCTGAAGGCTGAACAAACCCAGCTCTCAGCCTCTCGTTGCATGTCATGTGCTCCAGCCCCCTGACCATCTTGGTGGCCCTCTGCTGGGCTTGCCCTCGATAATTTGAAACATTATGAACTGTTTTACTGTCATATTACCTCTGCTTTCCTTTGAAACGTTTAGAGGAGCTATACCCTTATTTTCACTGCAACAGAAGCTTATTATCAGTCTTCATAAGAAACAAGCTGTCCTGGTTTCGGCTGGGATAGAGTTAATTTTCTTTCTAGTAGCTGGTATAGTGTTATGCTTTGGATTCAGTATGAGAAGAATGTTGATAACACACTGATGTTTTCAGTTGTTGCCAAGTAGTGTTTAGACCAAGTCAAGGATTTTTCAGCTTCTCATGGCCAGCCAGCAAGAAGGCTGGAGGGGCACAAGAAGTTGGGAGGGGACACAGCCAGGACAGCTGACCCCAACTGGCCAAAGGAATATTCCATACCATGTGACGTCATGCCTAGTATATAAACTAGGGGGAGTTGGCCGGGGGGTGCGGATCGCTGCTCGGGGACTAACTGGGCATCGGTCAGCGAGTGGTGAGCAATTTCATTGTGCATCGCTTGTTTTGTATATTCCAATTCTTTTATTATTATTATTGTCAATTTATTATTATCATCATCATCATCATTTTTTTTTTTTTCTTCCTTTCTGTCCTATTAAACTGTCTTTATCTCAACCCACGAGTTGTTTTTTTTTTTCCTTCCGATTCTCTCCCCCATCCCACTGGGTGTGGAGGGGGGAGTGAGCGAGCGGCTGCATGATGCTTAGTTGCTGGCTGGGATTAAACCACGACACAAGCCATTAACAATACCTAAACTTAAAGCTGTAGCAGTATGCAGTTCAGGATAATATTCAGTTACCATGGAAGTTTGCTTAAGTGAGTCATGCAAAAATGCTTCCAAGATTTCAGCCCAAACCACTACTGCAAACTCATTGGTAAGAATACAGAACAAATTATCACCAAATAAATTAACCAGCATACATTCAGAAGCAAAAGAAAAATATTATGTGCAAGTATACAGCATAGATATTTACAGGAAAGAGACCCAATAGACTCCATCTTATTTCTTAGGAAAGAGAACCTTGAAATGAGAAGGGTCTGAGGGGTAAGAGGAAAGACAATAAATACTTAAGTAAGTAGCTCATATTACTAACATGCAAAGAGCCATACAATAAAGAAATCAAAGAAACATCAATAAACTCTAAAAGATGTCAGAATAGAAAACAAAACTAAGAAAGGCAAGCAACATATAAGGTCATATGTTGTAAAGATGATGCCAGACTGCCATCTATTCTGAGGAAGGCCTTCCTTGCACAAAAGAAAAAAATAAGGTGCAAGCAAGAATAAAAAAATATATAGCCCATCTCCACCACACAACGGAGTACAGTACAGACACCCCAAGTTAGTGCTGGAAATAGACCAATATAGTTGTATTAGTGCAATGTCGTTTCCAGTAGAGTTAAGTAGCTCTGGCAGCGATGCTAATTACCCAATGAACAATGCTGCTGTAGTCCAGCTATACTTCTCCCAGAACCTTGGCTAATTCCTGATACCATGTCATTATAATTATTCTTTGGCGCCCATATATATGAGTGGGAACTAGTCCATTTGGAAAGTGCTACAGAGCAAAATACTTTGGAAGACTACTAAATATAGATATCAGTCTCAAACTTCAGCTAACATTTTTTAATTTCTTCTTTTTAGAAATACTTTGAAGTACTTATTCTCTTCCCAAGTTGCTTGATTACTGCTGTCTGGGCTGGACAGGAATGAAAATATTCAAATCATGCAAGAAAAGGCAAATATTTTAACATCTTTAGTTTTTGCTAAGGAAAAAATAGTTGATAAAAATATTTGCGCTAATATGCCTTAATTCACAGGCACAGCAAGTGACAAGCAAAATTTCAAAGCACCTAAGAGCTTAATCCTTGATTGTCTAGACTAGGAGTCCAATGTGGTTTAAGCCCAGCCAGCAACTAAGCACCACGCAGCCGCTCACTCACTCCCCCACCACCACCCAGTGGGATGGGGGAGAGAATCAGAAGGAAAAAGGTAAAACTCGTGGGTTGAGATAAGAACAGTTTAATAGAACAGAAAAGAAGAAACTAATAATGATAGTAATAACAATAATAAAATGACAATAATAATAATTATAAAAGGATTGGAATATACAAGCGATGCACACTGCAATTGCTCACCACCCGCTGACCGAGGCCCAGTTAGTTCCCAAGCGGCGATCCCTCCCAGCCCCACTCCCCCCCAGTTTATATATTAGGCATGACGTCCCATGGTATGGAATACCCCGTTGGCCACTTTGGGTCAGCTGCCCTGGCTGTGTCCCCTCCCAACTTCTTGTGCCCCTCCAGCCTTCTTGCTGGCTGGCCATGAGAAGCTGAAAAATCCTTGACTTGGTCTAAACACTACTTGGCAACAACTGAAAACATCAGTGTGTTATCAACATTCTTCTCATACTGAATCCAAAGCATAACACTGTGCCAGCTACCAGGAAGACAATTAACTCTATCCTAGCCGAAACCAGGACAATGTAATATTTTCTATGCAAGTTATTGGACTGATGTATAACTACCTAATGGAGATACAGAAGGTACCGCCATTTCATTCGGCAATCATGATGATACGTATACCATCATGACTATCAGAAACATTTCTTCATTGCCATACTACATATGTCAAAGCTGCTGATATTGTGTATTTTGTCAAGCAGTAAACTTGCTGTCAAAGCACACCTCAAAGTGTATCCCTGGAGGACCAATTCAGTAACAAAGACCAAAAGAGCCAGATAACTAGCTCCCTAATAGATAGACTAAAACAACAGCAAAGTTGGTCAGACTAAACTTATCTGCTCCAGGGGAGCGCCTATTTAACCACTCAGCAAGTTTGCAGAGCACAGCTAAGAGACTTGGCAGCTGGCACAGCAGGGGGCACAAAGGAGGCCCAGAAACTGCTCCAGAGAGAGTATAGGGACTGCTTAAAGCTGTGTGAGTGACAGTGGCAGTGATGTGCCACAGGGCTCGGTCCCCAGCACTGGGTGGAGCAAGTACCCCTGGTATGGCAGAGAGCTTGACTCGGACACGGAACCCTGGAGGGAGGATGCAGCTGCCCAGGTCTGGGGCTGCAGGGAGTGCCTGGGGCCTCTCCCTGGGACTGGGGGTGATGGTGGCATCACCTGTGAGAGACATGCTCTGGTCGAGGCACTGAGTCAGCAGGTGAAGGAGCTATGGGAGGAGGGGAGCAGGCTGTGTAGCATCGAGGAGGATGAGCAGGAGATGGACAGGGTCTTGACAGAGACTCTATAGAGGCGAGAGCCTGAGCCACATGATGCAAGGAAGGAGGGATGGCTAGCGGTTATGCTTGAATGAGAGCAGGATGGACGCGCCCAAGTGTGTGTGTGTGGGGGGGGTTGGAGCTGGAAGCTTGTGACTTCTGGCAGCAGGAGAAAGGCTCTTTCTCTACCTGCAGATCTGAATTTACAGAACTGGTAGAGTACCTTGGTAGCCAAAGAGGAGAAACCAGCTCTGAGGGAGGCTTCAGAGCCAGCTGGGCCCGAACTGCTGTGGTAGGTTGACCTTGGCTGGCTGCCAGATGCCCACCCAGTCGCTCTCTCACTCCCCCTCCTCAACAGGACAGGGGGAGAAAATAAGATGAAAAAGCTCGTGGGTGGAGATAAAGACAGGGAAATCACTTACTAATTACCGTCACGGGCAAAACAGACTCGACTTGGGGAAAAATTAAATTTAATTTTCTTGCCAATTTAAATAGAGTTGGATGGTGAGAAACAAAGACAAAAATCAAAACAACATTTTTCCCCCACCCCACCCAGGCTCAACTTCACTCCTTCATTCCTGACTTCTCTACACCCACCTCCCCACCCCCCTGAGCGGTGCAGGGATATGGGGATTTGGGGGTTGCGGTCAGTTAATAACACTTTGTCTCTGCCGCTCCTTCCTCCTCACACTTTTCCCCTGCTCCAGCGTGGCTCCTCTCCACGGGCTGCAGGGAAATACCTGCTCCACTGTGGTCTCTTCCATGGGCTGCAGTGGAATATCTGCTCCGGCACCTGGAGCACCTCCTCCCCCTCCTTCTCTGCCCTTGGTGATCACAGGGATGTTTCTCACGCTTTTTTTCCTCACTCCTCTCTCTGCCATGCGGCGTTTTGCCCTTTCTTAAATATGCTTTCATAGAGACGCCACCAGCTTCGCTGATTGGTTCAGCTCTGGCCTGCGGTGGGTCCGTTGTGGAGCCGGCTGGAACCGTCTGTGTCTGGCACAGGGCAGCCCCTGGTCTCTTCTCACAGAAGCCACCCCTGCAGTCCCACCCCTGGCTACCAAAACCTTGCCACGGTACACCCAATAGAACTGTGCATTAGTACCAAGAGGGAACTGCAGCTGGAGTCTCCCTTCTGCAGGGGACCCATCTGCTGACCAGACATAAGATCACAGAATAATTCAGGTTGGAAGGGACCTCAGAAGGGCCCTAGTCCAACATCCTGCTCAAAGCAGGGTCAACACTGAATTCAGACCAGGTTGCTCAGGGCTTTATCCAGTCAGGTCTTGAAAACATCCAAAGACAGAGATTGCACAACCCCTCTGGGCAACCTGCTCTACTGCTTGATCGATTTCATTGTGAAAAAGTTTTCTCCTTATATTCAGTCAGAGCCTCTCTTGTTTCAGCTTATGCCCCTTGCCTCTCATCCTCCCATCACGCAGCACTGTGAAGAGCCTGGTTCTGTCTTCTTGTAGGAAAGGATCTGTCACAGGAGGTTTGTTGCTTGCTGGAGGCCCAGATACAGGATACTACAGAGAGGCTGCCAAGGCTCATCCAGTCCTTTGACCTATTACCCCTTACTGCTCATTTGTGTGGATGCTGGTAACACTGCAAAAAAGAGACCTAGAGCAAATCACGAGTGACAACAGAGGTCTGGGAACAAGGGTGAAGCACATGGGAGCCCAGGTGTTCTTCTCAATACTGCAGGTGAAGGGAAAAGGCTCCGGTAGGAGCAGATGCATCCTATAGGTTAACACCTGGCTGCACAGCTAGTGTCCATGGGATCCTAATTGATTGACGAGGACTGCTGAGAAGGAACAACCTGACAAAGTGGGGCATCTTTGCCAACTTGGGGAGGAGGACTTTGAACTAGGTCTGACAGGTCATGGTGACCAAAGCCCGAAGAGAAATAAAGGAACAGGGGCATGGAGAAAGTACCCAGGGGATAGGTAGGCCCTCACTTTCCCTGTGAAAGCAGCACAAGTGGGAGCCCATCTCAAGTGCCTGCACATAAATGCATGCAGCATGGAGGGGGGGACACACATGACAAAACCAAGAGAAATCAATATTCCGGGCACGGTTGCAGGGCTCCGTTCTCATTGGGATTACAGAGATGTGGGGGATGGGTCACATAAATGAAGTGCAGCCATGGATGGATGAAGCTCTTCAGAAAGGACAGGCTGGACAAGAGGCAGGGAGGGGTTGTGCTCTGTGCAAAGGAGTAGCTCAAACACACACAGCTTTGCCCTGGAGCGGGGGAGGAGCCGGTCAAGAGAATGTGAGTACAAATCAGAGAACAGACCAACACAGGTGATGCCTGGGTGTACTGGTTTTGTCTGGGATAGAGTTAAATTTCTTCATAGTAGCCTGGATGGGGCTATGTTTCGGATTTGTGCTGAAAACAGTGTTGATAACACGGGGATGTTTTAGTTATTGCTGAGCAGCGCTGACACAGCGTCAAGGCTTTTTCTGCTTCTCACGCCACCCTGCCAGCGAGTAGGCTGTGGATGCACAAGAAGTTGGGAGGGGACACAGCCGGGACAGCTGACCCCAACAGACCAAAGGGATATTCCATACCATATGACGTCACGCTCAGCAATAAAAGCTGGGGGAAGAAGGAGGAAGGGGGGGACATTTGGAGTTATGGGGTATATCTTCCCAAGTAACTGTTATGCGTGATGGAGCCCTGTTTTCCTGGAAATGGCTAAACACCTGCCTGCTGATGGGAAGTAGTGAGTGAATTTCTTATTTTGCTTTTTGCTTGCACACGCAGTTTTTGCTTTACCTATTAAACTGTCTTTATCTCAACCCACGAGTTTTCTCACTTTTACCCTTCCGATTCTCCCCCCATCCCACTGGGTGGGGAGTGAGCGAGCGGCTGTGTGGTGCTTAGTTGCCACCCGGGGTTAAACCACGACACTGGGGAGATGTCTGCTATAGACCAGCTGATCAAGAGGAAGTAGAGGAAGCCTTCTTTACGCAACTGGAAAAAGCCCACACGATCACAGGCCCTGGTACTCATGAGGGACTTCGACCACACCAATATCTGATGGAAAGGCAACATGAAAGGACAAAAAACGATCCAGGAATTTTTTGGAGTGTGTTGAATACAAGTTCTTGATGGAGATAACAAGCCAACTAGGGGAAGATGTTGGACCTGTCACCCACAAACAAAGAACAGGTTGGGGACATAAAGGTCAATGGCACCCTTGGCAGCAGCCACAATGAGGATGAAATTGAAGATCCTGAAAGAGGTGAGCAAGACACATAGCAAAATTACGACCCTGGACTTCAGGAGAGCAGATTTTGGCTTGTTAAAGGACCTGCTTGGCAGGATACTATGAGAGACTGTCCTAAAGGGCGAAGGGCTCAGGAGGGCTGGTTGATCCTCAAAAAGTCAACCTCCTCAAAGCACAAGAATAATCCACTCGGACATGCAGGAAGTCGAGCAAGCATGGCAGAAGGCCAGCATAGATGAACAGGGGATTCCTGACTGAGCTCAAAGACAAAAAGGAAGTACACAGAAGGTGGGAGCAGGGAATGGCTACCCAGGAGGAATATGGAGACGCATGCAAGGATTTAGTTAGGAAAGCCAAAGCTTGGCTGGAGTTGGAACCAGCAAGAAATGTAAAAGGCAACAAGAAGGGCTTCTATAAGTACAGCATCAGCAAAAGAAAGGCTAAGGAAAACATGTGCCCACTGCTCACCGGAGCACAGAATCTAATAGCTAAGGACATCAAAAAGACTAAGGAACTCAGTGCCTTCCTTGCCTCAGTTTTTTACAGGTAAGGTTGGCCCTCAGGTCTCCCAGATCCCTGAGCCTAGTGGCAGACTCTGGGACAGGGAAGTATTACTCACAGTAGAGGAAGACTGAGTTAGGGAGCACTTCAGCCAACTGGACATACACAAGTCCATGGAACCAGATGAGATGACCCTGAGGGTTCCCGATGACTGGAAAAAGGCAAACATCGCACCCATCTTCAAGAAGGAGAATCCGAGGAGATAAAGACTGGCCAAACTCACCTCAGAATCTGGGAAGGTTGGGGAGCAAATCCTCCTGGAAGCCATGTCCAGGCACACAAAGGAACTGGGCTTGCTCCAGTATGCCCATGTCTTTCTTGTACTGGGGAGACCAAAAGTGGACACTACTCCAGATAAGGTCTCACAAGTGCCAAGACAAGAGAGGGAAAGGATCACTTCCCTGGAACTGCCGGCTGCACTGTTACTAATACAGCTGAGGATGCTGTTGGCCTCCTTTGCTGCAAGGGCACACTGTTGGCTCATGTTCAACTTGTTGTCCACCAGGACCCCCAGGTCCTTTTCTGCAGAGCTGCTTCCTGGGCAGTCAGCCTCCAGCCTGTACTGTTGCCCAGGTGCAGGACTTGGCATTTGTTTTTGTTGAACTTCATGAGGTTCCTGTCAGCCCATTTCTCCAGCCTGTCCAGGTCCCTCTGAAAGTCAGCCCTGCCCTCCAGCACATTGACTGCCGCCCCCCCCCCCCCCCCAATTTGGTGTCATCTGCAAACTTGCCAAGAGTGCACTTTGTCCCCTCATCCAGGTTGTTAATGAAGACATTAAACAGTATTGGTTCCAGTACTGATCCCTGAGGGACCCCACTAAGTTACTGGGCCCCAGCTGGACTTTGCACCACTGATCACAACTCTTTGAGCCCAGCGGTCCTGCCAATTTTCCACCCGCCTTATCGCCCACTTATCCAGCCCATATCATACCAATTTGGTGATAAGGAGACTGTGAGAGAGTGTGTCAAAAGCCTTTCTTCAGTCAAGGTATACAACATCTACTCCCCTCCCCTTGTCAACAGAACCAGTCACCACATCATAGAAAGCAATGAGGTTGGTAAGGCATGATTTACCCTTGGTAAAGCCAGTTTGGCTGCTCCAAATCACCTTCTTGTCCTTCATGTGTTTAGAAATGGCTTCTAAGAGCATTTGCTCCATAACCTTTCCAGGGACTGAGGTGAGGCTGGTTGGCCCGTAGTTCCTTGGATCCTCCTCCCCGCCCTTCTTGAAGATGGGTGTGACGTCTGCCTTTTTCCAGTCATGAGGAACCTCCTCCAATTGCCGTGACCTTTCAAAGATGATAGAGAGCAGCCTCACAGTGACATTGGCCAGCTCCTTCAGCACCCTCAGATGCATGCCATCTGATCCCATGGGCTTGTGTATGTCCAAGTGGGTTAAGTGATGCCTAACTCTTTCTTCCTCTACTGTGGCTACTGCTTCACTCCCCCAGACTCTGCTAGGATGCTCAGGGACCTGGGAGGCCTGAGGGCAGACCTTACCAGTGAAAAATGAGGCAAAAAAGGCATCGAGTACCTCAGCCTTTTCCCTGTCGCTTGTCACAAGGTCCCCTGCCCCATTGAACAATGAGCTCATGCTCTCCTTTTAGTCTTCATTTTGCTACTGATGTACTTAGAGAAACCTTTCTTGTTGCCCTTCACCTCCCTTGCTAGGTTCAACTCCAGCTGAGCTTTGGCCTTCCCGACTGCATTTCTACTTGCGCATGCAGTGTCTTTATACCCCTCCCAAGTAGCATGCCCCTGCTTCTACCTCCTGTGTACCTCCTTTTTGTGTCTGAGTGCAGTCAGGAGCTCCCTGTTCATCCATGCTGGCCTTCTGCCACACTTCCTCGACTTCCTGCACATTGCAAATGGACCATTCTTGTGCTCTGAGGAGTTTGTCCTTGAAGATCAACCTGCTCTCCTGGGCGCCCTTGCCCTCCAGGGCAATTTCCCATGGGATCCTGCCAAGCTGGTCTCTGAACAGGACAAAATCTGCTCTTCTGAAGTCCAGGGTTGTAATTCTGCTGTTTGTCTTGATCACGCCTCTCAGGATCTTAAACTCCACAGTCTCATGGTCGCTGCAGCCAAGGCTGCCCTCGACCTTCACACCATCAACTGTTTCTTCCTTGTTTGTGAGTAGCAGGTCCAACAGTGCATTTTCCCTAGTCAGTTCACTGATCACCCGCATCAAGAAATAGTCTTCTATATGCTCCAGAAGTCTCCTGGATTGCTTGCGCCCTGCTGTATTGTCCTTTCAGCAGATGCTGGGGTGGTTAAAGTCCCGCATGAGTACCAGGGCCTGTGACTGTGAAGCTTTCTCCAGCTGCCTAAAGAAGGCTTCATCTACCTCTTCTTCTTGATCAGGAGGTCTGTAGCAGACACCTAGCACAGCATCACCTGTGCCGGTCTGTCTTCTAATCCTTACTCACAAGCTTTCAACTGCTTTGTCACCTATCCTAAGGTAAAGCTCCATGCATTCAAGCCGCTCCTTTGTGTAGAGCTCAACCCCTCCTCCTCGCCTGCCCACCCTATATTTCCTGAAGAGCCTGTATCCCTCCATTGGAGCACTCCAATCAGGAGAGCTATCCCACCACGTCTCCATAATCCCAATGAGGTCATAGCTCTGCAACTGTGTATGGACTTCTAATTCCTCCTGCTTGTTCCCCATGCTACACGCATTTCTGTTCAGGCATTTGAGATGGGCCCCAAGTCATGCTGCTTTTACAGGGCAAGCGTGAGAGCCTCCCCTGGCATGCTGTCCCCCAGATACATTTGTTCTGCCCCTTGTGCCTTCACTTCTCTTCAGGTTACGGTAACCCTCCCCTGGCATACCTACTTTAAAGCCCACCTCACTCGGTTAGCAAGCCTGTTTGCAAAAACACTCTTACTCCACTTTGTCAGATGTATCCCGTCCTTGCTCGGTAGCCCTCGCTCCTCAAAGAGGGTCCCATGGTCATAGGAGCCAAAGCCCTGCCTGTGACACCAGCCACATAGCCAGGTCTTGACCCACTGGGTGAGTCCACTTCTACCTGAGCCTTTCCTCCTCACTGGCAGTATTGAGGAAAATACCACCTGGGTCCCCATGCCCTTCACCCTCACCCCCAGAGTTCTGTAGTCAGGTTACCCCTGGCAGTAACATTGGTGCCCACATGGAAGTGCAGGAAGGGGTAATAGTCTGAGGGCCAGACAAGCCTTGGCAGTCCCTTTGCAACATCCCAGATCCTGGCCCCTGGCAAGCAAAACACCTCCCGAGACATCAGTTTGGGTCAGCAGATGGATGCCTCTGTCCCCCACGGGAGGGGGTCTCCAATGACTGTCACTTTCCTTTTTCCCTTTGTGCAGACACAAGGTTTGGGCTCAGCTGGCTCTGATGCATACCCTGAAGGGTCTTGTTTGTCCTCACCAGTGCCCAGGGCACTATACCCAGGGCAGTTGCAGGTCTGCAGGTGGAGCAGGAGCCTTTCTTCCATTTGCCAGAAGTCACAAGCTTCCGGCCTTCTCCATCTTGACAGCCACCCTCAGCTACCTGTTTGACCATGGTCTCTAGCTGTCCCTCCTTCCTTGCTGTGTGTGGCTCAGGCTGTTGTCTCTGCAGAGTTTCTGCAAAGACCCTGTCAATCTCCTCATTGTCCTCCCTGATGATTTGCAGCCTGCTCACCTCTTCCTGCATCTCCTTCACCTGGTGACTCAGCACCTTGACCAGAGCACCTCTCACAGGAGATGCCACCAGTGCCCCCAGTTCCACAGAGAGGCCCCAGGCACTCTCTGCAGCCTGAGACCTGGGAAGTGTCATCCTCCCACCCCGCCCCAACTCTGTTTGGATCAAGGCCTCCAGTGTGCCAAGGGCATTATCACCAGTCAGTGCTGGGGAGTGTGCCCTGCTTCATGTTGAGACCATTGCTGCGCAATCTCCAAGCAGCCCCACGCAGTCCTCGGCATAAGTGCCTGTCCTCTCTGCACCACAGCCGTGTTAATAACTGCTGCGACAACTACCATGTCACTATCTGCTGCTCTCTGTGAGCCGGATCCTCCCTAATCAGGAGTCAGCCTTTCTGTGTGCAAACTGCTGTGCAAATTGAGAGCAGCCCCTGCAGCGTCCCGGGTGCCCTGCACCATAAGCTGCCCCTGCTAGTGGCCGCACCTCTGTTTGCAGTGCTCTGGGCTGCTGCACTCCCTAAGGAGCAACTAAATAACAAAATCATTGCATGCTTTGTAGAGGCTAGGAATTTCTATGTGTTTGGAAGATGTCATCTTTTTCTTGTACTTGTAGATGCCCACTGGTACCCTTTTGTGTCCCTGAAGTACCCTCTCCTGAGGTAGTCTATGCCAAGGATGCACAGAGCCTCCGGGCCAGTAACAATGGGGTACTTTTGCCACTTGTTCCCTGTTAGGCTCGCCTCAGCCTCCAACACAGACAACATTTGGGATCCCCTTGTCAGTCCAGAAATCCGGATGTGTTCCGCCCCCTTGTACCCCAATGGCATTAGGGTACGCTGTGCACTAGTGTCCGCCCAGAGCCTTATACTCCTGTGGGTCTGATGTGCCAGGCCATTGAATCCATACAGTCCAGTACACTCAGTCATCCCTTTCCTCTGCCTGGCTGAAGGCAGGGACCCTCTATTCCTCGTTGGAGTATTCACTATCTGACCCCTGCAGTGTCAGACCAGAAGTCCTTTCACCAAAATCAAGAGGAGAAGCGTTCTCAGTCCTTCTTCTGCATCTGGGGGATTGCTGGTTGCTAGTTGCCTTCTACCGTCTCAACAGCACCTGGAACAAAAGCCTTCTTGGATGGCCTCTTCTTAGCAGCTGTCTTCCCCCACAAGTCACGTACGTGGGCTTCTAGCTTTGAGGTGGGCTCACCATCCCACTTCCTCATGTCCTCCCCCTGGTCACGCAGGATGATCCAGAGGGTGCCACGCAACATGCGCCTGGGGCTCCCTTTCCCTCTGGCCGGGAGAGGCTGGCTCCGTGGGGTGCCCCTGACAGCCGAGACGCTGGGCTGTGGGAATGAGGAGGATGGGAGATTCTCTTTGAAATGCTGGAGCTGGTGGGTCAGTCTCTCCACAGTTGGTATATTGAAGTCTGGCCAGTCCATCATCGCCAGGGTGTTGGAGTACAACACCGGTGCATTCTGGACAAACCTCCTCCACATGGCCCGTGTACACTGGATGTCATCCAGATCTTTGGAGACCTGGTTGCTGTCCAGGTCACTGTAGACGACTTCCACCACCGTTAATTCTCTCAGATACTAGATGCCTTCCTCAGCAATGGTCCACTTCCCTCGGTAATTTACAAAATCATCCTTGAGGGGATATCTCGCCTTCACACTCGACAGGAGCCACCTCCAGAGGCTGAGAATTGTCACCTCTCTTCCGATTTCTTTGTCAATTCGCCAGTCCCTAGCTAGGGATACCAGCTGCTGGGCTTCCTTACCCTCTAATTCCTGACTGTTGGCCTCAGTATCCCTGCATCAGAGCAATCAGGCAGCAATCCACTCGCCTGGCTGAAGGCCCTAATCTTTCCACAGATCTCGAAGTTCACTCAGGGTTAGGGACCATGTGGTTTTTGCCTCTTGGGTGAAGTCTGTCACCTCCTCCTCCTGTTTCTTTGTCGAAGAACCAGCTTCCTGATGAGACCCTTCCTCCTCCTCCTCCCTCACTAATCAATGGTATGGACCCGTCAACCTCCACATCCAGTGTTTCTTTTTGACTACTGGGACGATTACTGTAGTTGGGGTTTGGGTCCCTGTCTCAACCACTGTGTCCTCAGATGCAGAGGCACTCCTTCCCGTGCTCCTCTGATGGTGCTGAACAGAGGCTCAATAGGCACAGGCCATGCCCCAATACAGTGCTAGGAGCTGCTGGGTCTCATTGGGGTAGGCAAGGCACCCTTCTGTCAAGTGGCGCACCAATTCAACGGGATTACATGCCTCTCCAGGCGTAAAATCCCAGGCTATCAGAGGTGATAACCACTTTAGGCATCTGCCCAAATCCTCCCGCACACCCTGCCACTCAGGGATCGACCGCCTTGGGGCGTGTCGACCGCCATTGCAGGGGGGGTTGGACTAGATGACCTTTAAAGGTCCCTTCCAATCCAAACTATTCTATGATTCTATGTTTCTCTGTGGCCTCACCAACAAGTTGTTCCCTCTTATGCCAGGATGAAACCAGGTTCCATGTACTCGACAAAAAGCCAATGATGTTTGTTAGATAACAGAATCAAACAGCTTACATAAGGATGTACAAGAGCCTCGGGAGCCCGTGCAACAGAGCCAGCTGCATCAATCCCAGATGGAGAGAGATGTAATCCCTCATTCTCCCCACAAGGTAGCCCACCCAGCACAGGAATGACATCAATTACCAGGGCCATATGCCAGCCCAAGTACATTGCTTTTATCAAAATGTTCCCAGGCACAGCGAAATAGAGAAATAAGCAGCATAGCAAACAGCACGAGTCGAAAGCAGCCACTAACAAGCCCTAAACGCTATTATACAGTAAAGCGAACAAGCTCTGTGACCAGCACAGAAGCCTGCCAATTAACAACTACAACAGCTATAGCACGCTCAGAACAAAACTGTCGTTATCTCGTGCCCCATGTTGGGTGCCAAAAAGGGCTGTGGTGGGTTGATCCCGGCCAGCAGCCAAACACCCACCCAGCCTCTTGCTCACTCCCCTCTCCTGTGGGATGGGGAGAGAAATAGAAGGAGGGCGAGAAGATTTCTAGATCGAGATAATGGCAGTTAAACAGGGAAAGCAAAAGCCACATGCACAAGCAAAGCAAAAAGAGGAACTTATTCACTACTTCCCATTGGCAGGCAGATGTCCTGCCACTTCCTGGAAAACAGGGCCTCAGCACGCATAACAGTTGCTTGGGAAGAAAAATGCCATAGCCACAAACCTGTGGAGAGCCCATGCTGGAGCAGGCTCCTGGCAGGAACTGCGGCCTGTGGAGAGGAGCCCATGCAGGAGCAGGTTTTCCTGCCAGGAATTGCGGCCCATGGAGGACCCATGCTGGAGCAGTCTTTCCCTGAAGGACTGTGGCCTATGGAGAGGACCCACGCTGGAGCAGGGGAAAAGCATGAGGAGGAAGGAGCAGCAGAGACAAAGAACTGACCGCAACATGTATTGGCTTTGTGTGGCAAGGTTTTGGTAGCGGGGGGGGTTACAGGGGTGGCTTCTGTAAGAAGCTGCTGGAAGCTTCCCCTGTGTCCCACAGAGCCAATACCAGCCGGCTGTAAGTTGGACCCGCCGCCGGCCAAGGCCGAGCCAATCAGCGACAGTGGTAACGCCTCTGTGATAACATTTTTAAGAAGGAAAAAAAGTTGGGAGAGACAGAGAGAAACGGCAGCCGGAGAGGGAGTGAGAACATGTAAGAGAAACAACGCTGCAGACACCAAGGTCAGTGAAGAAGGAGGGGGAGGAGATGCTCCAGGCGCCGGAGCAGAGATTCCCCTGCAGCCCGTGGTGAAGACCATGGTGAGGCAGGTTGCCCCCCTGCAGCCCATGGAGGTCCACGGTAGAGCAGATATCCACCTGCAGCCCGTGGAGGACCCCACGCCAGAGCAGGTGGATGCCCGAAGGAGGCTGTGACCCCGTGGGAAGCCCACGCTGGAGCAGGTTCCTGGCAGGACCTGCGGCTCTGTGGAGAGAGGAGCCCACGGAGCAGGTTTTCTGGCAGGACTTGTGACCCCGTGGGGGACCCACGCTGGAGCAGTGTGCTCCTGAAGGACTGCACGCCGTGGAAGGGACCCATGCTGGAGCAGTTCGTGAAGAACTGCAGCTCGTGGGAAGGACCCACATTGGAGAAGTTCATGGAGGACTGTCTCCCGTGGGAGGGACCCCACGCCGGAGCAGGGGAAGAGTGTGATGAGTCCTGCCCCTGAGGAGGATGAAGCGGCAGAAATAACGTGTGATGAACTGACCGTAAACCCCATTCCCCGTCCCCCTGTGCCGCTGGGGGGGTTAGGTAGAGAATCCGGGAGTGAAGTTGTGCCCAGGAAGAAGGGAGGGGGTGGAGGGAAGGTGTTCTGAGATTTGGTTTTATTTCTCATTACCCTTCTGTGGTTGATTTGTAATAAATCAAGTTAATTTTCCCCAAGCTGAGTCTGTTTTGCCCGTGACAGTAATTGGTAAGTGATCTCTCCCTGTCCTTATCTCGACCCACAAGCCCTTTGTTATCTTTTCTCTCCCCTGTCCAGCTGAGGAGGGGGGAGTGATAGAACAGCTTTGGTGGGCACCTGGCGTCCAGCCAGGGTCAACCCACCACACAACCCTATATTCCCCATCCCCCCCTGCGCTGCTCGGGGTGGGAGGAGGTAGAATAGTCGGGAATGAAAAGAGTGATATTGAGCCTGGGAAGAAGGGGGAGTAGGGGGAAGGTGTTTTAGTTTTTGTCTTTGTTTCTTACCATCCTACTCTATTTTAATTGGCAATAAAATAAATTAATTTTCCCCAAGTCAAGTCTGTTTTGGCCGTGATGGTAATTGGGAAGTGATCTCCCTGTCCTTATCTCGACCCATGAGCTTTTCTATCTTATTTTCTCCCCCCATCCTGTTGAGGAGGGGAAGTGAGAGAGTCTGGCAGCCAGTCAAGGTGAACCCACCACCAAACGTAATCTCTCTTGCTCATTACTTTCAGATCTTGGCTTAGATGGATAAGGAACTGGCTGGATGGCTGCATCCAAAGAGTTATAGTCAACGGCTCAATGTCTAAAAGGAAAACAGTAACGAGTGGTGTTCCTCAAGGGTCTGTACTGGGACCAATACTATTTAATATCTTCATCCGTGACATAGATAGTGGGATTGAGTGCACCCTCAGCATGTTTGCAGATGACACCAAGCTGAGCGATGCAGTTGATTTGCTAGAGGGAAGGGATGCCATCCAGAGGGACCTTGACAGGCTTGAGAAGTTACCCATATTGGATAATCTGATTTTGTAGGAGTACCTTGGGGGCAGTGTCAAAGCAGAACTTCTTAACCGGGCTCTGTCCAAGTTGACTCCTATAGAATCACTGAAGTGTCTCTCCACTGGGATATACAGTGTTGCAGATTTCAGGAGGGTTCATATACTCAGACACAATGCCAGCAACATTTTGTGTTTTCTCAAATAAGTTTACCCCCAAACCAGAAATGGCTTCCTGTAGAAAGATAAAGCCAACTGGAAATTTGAAGCCACGGGGAGGTTTTCTAGTTTTACCCTACTTATTTCTTTGCAAACTTGCTGTGTTGTCCATTAGAACAAAATGGAGAAGCGATCATAAAAGTACGGACCCTTGAGGGACACCACTCATTACTGGTTTCCACTTGGACATCGAGACGTTGACTATAACTCTTTGGATGTCGCCATCCAGCCAGTTCCTTATCCATCTAACAGTCCATCCATCAAACCCATCTCTCTTCAATTTAGCGACAAGGATGTTGTGGGGGACCATGTCAAAGGCCTTACAGAAGTCCAGGTAGATGACATCCGTAGCTCTTCCCTTGTCCACCAAAGCAGTCACTCCACTGCAGAAGGCCACCAGATTAGACTGACACAATTTGCCCTTGGTGAAGCCATGTTGGCTGTCCCTAATCACCTCCCTGTGTTCCATATGCTTCATCATAACTTCCAGGAGCATCTGTTCCACCATTTTTACCAGGCACGGAGGTGAGGCTGACTGGTCGGTAGTTCCCAGGGCCCTCCTTTTTAAAAATGGGTGCGATGTTTCCCTTTTCTCCAGTCACTCGGGATTTTGCCTGACTGCCACGACTTTTCAAATATGATGGGGAGTGGCTTGGCAACTACATCAGCCAATTCCCTCAGGACCCTGGGATGCATCTCGTCACGTCCCGTGGACTTGTGTACGTTCAGGTTCCTCAGGTGGTCTTGAACCTGATCTCCTCCTATGATGGGTGGGACTTCATTCCCCCAGTGCCTGCCTTGAGATTCAGGGACTCAAGAGATGTGGGAAGAGCCAGGGAAAACTGAGGCAAAAAAATTGTCGAGTACCTCTGCCTTCTCCATGTCAGCTGTCACCAGATCCCCAGTCCTATTTATCAGAGGGGTACAATTTCTTTTGTCTTCCTTTTCTGGCCAACATACCTGCAGAAGCCCTTCTTGTTATTCTTCACATCCCTTGGAGAGACCTTGATTAAGGAATTGTCCTCGATGCACTCCAAGAGTCTCCTGGACCGCTTACAGCTTGCTGTGCTGCTCTTCCAGCAGATGTCAGGGTGACTGAAGTCCCCCAGCAGGATCAGAGCCTGCGAGCATGATGCTTCCCGTAGTTGAAGTAGAACGCTTCATCAACAGGCTCCCCTTGATCGGGTGGCCTGTAGTAAACACCAGCCACGAGGTTTCCTTTGTTGGCTTGGCCCCTAATTTTTACCCATAAGCTCTCAACCTGTTCATCGCTGTTTTTCAAAGACAGCTCTGTGCAGTCAGTACATTCTTTTACATAGAGGGCAACCCCACCCCTCCTTCCTTGCCTGTCCCTTCTGAACAGTTTATAGCCATCAATTGCAGCACTCCAATTGTGTGATTCGTCCCACCGCGTTTCAGTGGTAATGATCAGATCATAGCTTTCTAGCTGCACAGTGGCTTCCAGCTCCTCCTGCTTGTTACCCATGCCACATGCATTGGTATTGAGGCACTTCAGCTGGGCTACCTACCTTGTCACCTTTATAGAGGGACAAGCCCTAATTCCTTTGCGACAGGTGTCGCAGGATTTCACAGGTGACAGGATTTCACAGGTGTTTCCCTGTTGGTTCCTAATACATCAACAGCCCCTGGCTCTTCTCTGTTGCTCAAAACTGCATCCCCTTCCCCTGCTAAGTCTAGTTTAAAGCTCTCTGTATCAATGGGTGCCTTTAAGCTTGTATTGGGTCTGGCTGAAATGGAGTTAATTCTCCCCATAGCAGCCCTCATAGTGCTGTGCTCTGCATTGGTAGCTAGAAAGGTGTTGATAACACACCAGTGTTTTGGCTACTGCTGAGCAGTGCTGGCACAGCATCAGGGCTGTCTCTCCAACATTTTTGCCCCCCCCCCCCCTCAACAGCAGGCTGGGGCTGGGCAAGATCTTGGGAGGGGACATAACCAGGACAGCTGACCTAAACTAACCAAACAGATATTCCATACCATATGACGTCAGCTCAGATATAAAAACTAAGTAAAGGGAGACGGAAGGGGGGCATTTTTGTCTTCCAGAGCAACCCCTACGCGTACTGAAGCCCTGCTTCCCAGGAAGTGGCTAGACATCGCCTGCTGATGGGAAGTAGAGAATAACATCATTTGTTTTTCTTTGCTTTCGCACGCGACCTTTGCTTTCACTTTATTAAACTGTCCTTATCTTGACCCACGAGCCTTTTGTTATATTTTCTCCCCCCTGTCCAGCTGACGAGGGGGAGTGATAGAGCGGCTTTGGTGGGCACCTGGCACCCAGCCAGGGTCAACCCACCACAGTCCTTTTTTGGCGCCCGAACAGGGACTCGACAACGGCAGTTTTGCCTTAAGCGTGCCATAGCTAGTTATTAAGTGGCAAGCTCCTGTGCAGGTCACGGAGCTTGTTGGCTGCTTGCTTATCTCTATCTTGCTGAGTTTGGGAACATGGTAATGCAAATAATGGCTATGTGCTTTGCCCTGGCACTGATGGCTTTGCTGTGTTGTGGGAGCTATCTTGTGGAGGAGATGAGGGAACACATCTCCCTCTCCCTACCGGGCACTGATGTGAATGGTTTTATTATGCAGGCTCCCGAGGTCCTTGTTCACCCTTATGTGAGCTGTTCAATACTAATAATTAATACTGGTGGTATATTATGGGTATTGTGGAATCTGGTCTCGTCCTGGTATAAGAGAAGACAAGTTTCGGGTGAGGCAATACTGAAATGTGCCCTCAAGCGACCGGTCCCTGGGTGGCAGGGTATATGGAAGGATTTGGGCAGATTCCTAGGACGGTTATCACCTCCCATAATCTGGGACTTTACACCTGAACAGGCAAGCAACCCTGGCAAACTGACGCACCACCTGATAGAAGGGTGCCTTGCCTATCCCAATGAAAACCAGCAGCTTCTCGCACTGTACTGGGGCCTGGCCTACACCTACCGAGCCATAGTTCAACATTCTCAGAGGACCACGGTTGAGGCAGAGACCCAGACTGCATCTGAGGACACCATGCTCAAGATAGGGACCCAAACAACAACAACAGCTACAGTAATTGCCCCAGTAGTGAAAAAGAAACAGTGGACAAGGAGATCAATGGGTCCATATCATCGATTAGTAAGGGAAGAAGAAGAAGAGGAAAGGTTTGATCTAGAAGCCGGTCCTCCGACAAAGAAATTGGAGTGTATTGGCTTTGCGTGGCAAGGTTTTGGAGGCGGGGGGGGTTACAGGGGTGGCTTCTGTAAGAAGCTGCTGGAAGCTTCCCCTGTGTCCGACAGAGCCCATACCAGCCGGCTCTAAGTTGGACCCGCCGCCGGCCAAGGCCGAGCCAATCAGCGATAGTGGTAACGCCTCTGTGATAACATTTTTAAGAAGGAAAAAAAGTTGGGAGAGACAGAGAGAAACGGCAGCCGGAGAGGGAGTGAGAACATGTAAGAGAAACAACGCTGCAGACACCAAGGTCAGTGAAGAAGGAGGGGGAAGAGATGCTCCAGGCGCCAGAGCAGAGATTCCCCTGCAGCCCGTGGTGAAGACCATGGTGAGGCAGGTTGTCCCCCTGCAGTCCATGGAGGTCCATGGTGGAGCAGATATCCACCTGCAGCCCGTGGAGGACCCCACGCCGGAGCAGGTGGATGCCCGAAGGAGGCTGTGACCCCGTGGGAAGCCCACGCTGGAGCAGGCTCCTGGCAGGACCTGCGGCTCTGTGGAGAGAGGAGCCCACGCTGGAGCAGGTTTTCTGGCAGGACTTGTGACCCCGTGGGGGACCCACGCTGGAGCAGTGTGCTCCTGAAGGACTGCACGCCATGGAAAGGACCCATGCTGGAGCAGTTCGTGAAGAACTGCGGCCCGTGGGAAGGACCCACGTTGGAGAAGTTCGTGGAGGACTGTCTCCCGTGGGAGGGACCCCACGCCGGAGCAGGGGAAGAGTGTGATGAGTCCTGCCCCTGAGGAGGATGAAGCGGCAGAAATAACGTGTGATGAACTGACCGTAAACCCCATTCCCCGTCCCTCTGTGCCGCTGGGGGGGTTAGGTAGAGAATCCGGGAGTGAAGTTGTGCCCGGGAAGAAGGGAGGGGGTGGAGGGAAGGTGTTCTGAGATTTGGTTTTATTTCTCACTACCCTTCTGTGGTTGATTTGTAATAAATCAAGTTAATTTTCCCCAAGCTGAGTCTGTTTTGCCCGTGACAGTAATTGGTGAGTGATCTCTCCCTGTCCTTATCTCGACCCACAAGCCCTTTGTTATCTTTTCTCTCCCCTGTCCAGCTGAGGAGGGGGGAGTGATAGAACGGCTTTGGTGGGCACCTGGTGTTCTGCCTGGGTCAACCCAACACATGGAGGAAGGAGTGAGAGAACTTAGACAGGAAGCAGAAACTACCCGGTCCCTGACCTCCTCAGAACTTCGGGACATGCAGAAAGATTACAGCCGCCAGCCAGGTGAGCGGATTGCTGCCTGGCCGCTCCGATGCTGGGATAATGGGGCCGACAGTCAGCAACTGGAAGGCAAGGAAGCCCAACAGCTGGGATCCCTTGCTAGAAACCGGGGAATTGAAAGAGGAATTGGAAAAGAGGCAGCAATTTGCAGTCTCTGGAGACGGCTCCTCTCAAGTGTGAGGGCAAGATATCCATTCAAGGAAGATCTTGTGAATGCCTCAGGAAAGTGGACTACCGCAGATGAAGGCATCCAGTACCTGAGAGAGTTAGCAGTGCTGGAAGTCATCTACAGTGATCTAGATGATGAGGAGGTCTCCAAAGATCCAGAGGATGTCCTGTGCACACGGGCCATGTGGAGAAAGGTGATTCAAGGTGCCCCAGCATCGTATTCTAACAGCTTGGCAGCAATGTATTGCCCAGATATGGAAACACCAACTGTGGAGAAAGTGTCGTCTTGGCTCCAAAACTTTGAAGAAAATCTCTGTGTCTCCTCACCCCTACAGGACAGTGCCTTGGCTGTTAGGGATGCTCCAAGAAATGAGTCCTCTCCTGCCCCGGTCAGAGGGAAAGGGAGCCCAAGGCGTATGCCGCGTGGTGCACTCTGGTTCTTCCTGCGTGACCAAGGGGAGGACATGAGGAAGTGGGATGGTGAACCCACCTTTAAGCTGGAAGCCCGTGTACGTGAACTGAGAGGGAAGACAGCTGTTAAGAAGGGGTCACCCAAGAAGGCGGCTGTCGGCGTCGTTGCTGTAGAGGCCCGAGAAAGCAACCAGCGATCCTCCAGGCATAGAAGAACTGAAACCACCTCCCTTGATTCTGGTGAGGGGACTTCTGGTCTGGCACCGCAAGGGTCAGACAGTGAATACTCTGACGAGGAACAGCAATAGAGGGTCCCTGCCTTCGGCCAGGAGAAGGAAAGGGATGACCGGATATACTGGACTGTGTGGATTCGATGGCCTGGCACATCAGACCCATAGAAGTATAAGGCTTTGGTAGACACTGGTGCACAGTGTACGCTGGTGCCATCAGGGTACAGGGGCACAGAACCCATCTGGATCTCTGGAGTGACAGGGGGATGCCAAGAATTGACTATATTGGAGGCTGAGGTGAGCTTAACAGGGGACAAGTGGGAAAAGCACCCCATTGTGACCGGCCCAGAGGCCCCCTGTATCCTTGGCATAGACTACCTCAAGAGAGGGTACTTCAAGGACCCAAAGGGGTACCGATGGGCTTTTGGTATAGCCACTGTAAATACAGAGAAGATCAAACAGCTATCCACCCTGCCTGGCCTCTCGGAAGATCCCTTCATTGTGGGATTGCTGCGAGTTGAAGAACAGCAGGTGCCAATTGCTACCAGGACGGTGCACCGGCGGCAATATCGCACAAACCGAGACTCCCTGGCTCCCATCCATGAGCTGATTCATCAACTGGAGAGCCAAGGAGTCATCGGCAAGACTCATTCACCCTATAATAGTCCCATATGGCCGGTGCCAAAGTCTGATGGAGGGTGGAGGTTAACAGTAGATTATCGCGGCCTGAACGAAGTGACACCACCACTGAGTGCTGCTGTACCAGACATGTTAGAGCTCCAACATGAACTGGCATCAAAGGCAGCCATGTGGTATGCTACAATTGATATTGCCGATGCGTTTTTCTCCATTCCTTTGGCAGCAGAGTGCAGGCCACAGTTTGCTTTCACGTGGAGAGGTGTCCAATACACCTGGAATCGACTGCCCCAGGGGTGGAAGCACAGCCCTACCATTTGTCACGGACTAATCCAGACTGCACTGGAACAGGGTGATGCCCCTGAACATTTACAATACATAGATGACATCATCGTGTGGGGCAACAAGGCAGAAGAAGTGTTTGAGAAGGGGAAAAAGAGTAATTCAGATTCTTCTGAAAGCTGGTTTCGCCATAAAGAAAAGCAAGGTCAAGGGACCTGCACAGGAGATTCAGTTCTTGGGAATAAAATGGCAGGATGGATGCCATGGGTCAACCTACCACAAAGCTTAAAGTGTCCGTGTTGATTTATCGATTCAAATTATATCCATAACAGTGTTACAGATTAAAAAGGCTTTGTTGTTATACCACTGATTAACATTCTTCTTCTGAATGCCTTAGTTTTTCTTTGAATCCCTCTGCTATTGTCTACATCTTTAGTTCATCGGGTATAAATAGGATGGTATATAAAATAACTGTGATATAGTTCTCAAGGGTTTATACTCGTAATTATTTGCCTTTATTCGCTACAAGGCTGGGAAGTCTATTGTCCAAGTGTGAGCATCACAGTATAGAAAGATGCATTTGGGAGGAACGATCACAGGAGACTTACTTCTTTCTGGCTCTAAGGTTTTTTGGCTTGACTAACATGGCTTCTTTGTCATCTTTGTAGCTAGTCTCAAGAAGTAGCTGCAGATGGGGAAACCTCAATAATGTCTGTGTCTCAACTGCATTTTCAGGAGGAGGGAGTTGCGAATCACTTTAAGCTAGAACTAATTGAAATGCCTAAGGTTACATTGGGATGTTTTCCTGAGGTTTCCTTACAGAAATACCTGCTCCTTATGTTTAAAATAGGTCAACAGACTGACTTAAAACAAGGTGGAGCTTTCATTTGTTTATTATATGTTTATCTTTTAAAAAGGTATACTTTTCATATTGTGGGAGCTGAGAATAAAAATTTAAATTGGATGCTGGGATTTTACATGGGGGGAAAAAAGGAAAGGGTTGAATTTTTTTTTTTTTTTCCAAGGAAGCGTGTGAAAAGTAAGAAGAAACAGGCTCAATATGATATATACCTTATGCATTATATTCTTACCTTTCACCCTCTATCTCTCAGTAAATTTGTTAGTTTAGGAACTGCCTTCATTTGCACTTCAAATTACCTAATGATTGCTTCAGTTTAAATACTGATAATTAATATCATTCATGTTGATTTGTTTATAGATGCTGGTCTTTGGGTGTAGTTGTGGTTGGACGCCAGGTGCCCACCAAAGCCGCTCTATCACTACCCCCCCTCAGCTGGACAGGGGAGAGAAAATATAACGAAAGGCTCATGAGTCGAGATAAGGACAGGGAGAGATCACTCACTAATTACCATCACAGGCAAAACAGACTCGACTTGGGGAAAATTAACTTAATTTATTACCAATCAGACCAGAGTAGGGTAATGAGAAATAAAACCAAATCTTAAAACACCTTCCCCCCACCCCTCCCTTCTTCCCGGGCACAGCTTCACTCCTGAATTCTCTACCTCCTCCTCTCGAGTGGTGCAGGGGGACGGAGAATGGGGGTAACGGTCAGTTCATCGCACATTGTCTCTGCCGCTCCTTCCTCCTCACGGGGAGGACTCCTCACTCTTCCCCTGCTCCAGCATGGGGTCCCTCCCACGGGAGACAGTCCTCCACGAACTTCTCCAACATGAGTCCTTCCCACAGGCTTCAGTTCTTCATGAACTGCTCCAGCGTGGGTCCCCCACGGGGTCACAAGTCCCGCCAGAAAACCTGCTCCAGCGTGGGCTCCTCTCTCCACGGGTCCACAGGTCCTGCCAGGAGCCTGCTCCAGCGTGGGCTTCCCACGGGGTCACAGCCTCCTTTGGGTGCATCCACCTGCTCTGGCATGGGGTCCTCTACAGGCTGCAGGTGGCTATCTGCTCCACCGTGGACCTCCATGGGCTGCAGGGGGACAGCCTGCCTCACCATGGTCTTCACCATGGGCTGCAGGGGAATCTCTGCTCTGGCGCCTGGAGCACCTCCTCCCCCTCCTTCTTCACTGACCTTGGTGTCTGCAGAGTTGTTTCTTTCACATGGTCTCACTCCTCTCTTTGGCTGCAGTTTCTGTTCCACAGCAACTTTTTTTTCCCCTTCTTAAATATGTTATCACAGAAGCGCTACCACTGTCGCTGATTGGCTTGGCCTTGGCCAGCGGCAGGTCCGTCTTGGAGCCATCTGGCATTGGCTCTGTCGGACATAGGGGAAGCTTCTAGCAGCTTCTCACAGAAGCCACCCCTGTAACTCCCCCGCTACCAAAACCTTGCCACACAAACCCAATACAGTAGTAAGAATAAATATCCATCTCTGTCATTGTATTGCTGCTTGATTAAGGCTCTAAATTAAACCATACACATCTGTGGCAAATTAAACTGCCCTCATTTTAAAAAACTGTAAACACATAACACAGCCCCTGAAGCAATTCAGCCTTACAAATTTATCCCAGAAAAATGAGTTTCATAATTGTTCTTTCTATGTATCAGTACAGAGCCTGCTTATTAAACATTTTGGAAATGCACAATTCTCTTCTATGCATCATAGAGTGGTAAAACAAGTTTGTTCATGCCCTGGGGTTGGTTGGCTGCTATGTTAATGTGTTATCTTTTGGGCTCAAATTTTCTGGGTTTTTTTTGTTTGTTTGCTTGTTGTTTGGCTGGTTTTGGTTTTTTTAAAGGGACATTTAGATGGTCTTTAGAAGGTAAATTTCCTTCTTTATATAAAAAAAAATTAGAAGAAAAGGATGTTTTGCTGTCCTGGTTTCAGCTGGGATAGAGTTAATTGTCTTCCTAGTAGCTGGTATAGTGTTATGTTTTGGGTTCAGTATGAGAAGAACGTTGATAACACACTGATGTTTTCAGTTGTTGCTAAGTAATGTTTAGTCTAAAGTCAAGGATTTTTCAGCTTCTCATGGCCAGCCAGCAAGAAGGCTGGAGGGGCACAAGAAGTTGGGAGGGGACACAGCCAGGACAGCTGACCCCAACTGGCCAAAGGAATATTCCATACCATGTTACGTCATGCCTAGTATATAAACCGTGGGGAGTTGGCCAGGGGGTGGTGGGGTGGGGGATGCAGATCGCTGCTCGGGAACTAACTGGGCATCGGTCGGCAAGTGGTGAGCAATTTCATTGTGCATCACTTGTTTTGTATATTCCAATCCTATTATTATTATTATTGTCGTTTTATTATTGTTATTATTATCATTCTTAGTTTCTTCCTTTCTGTCCTATTAAACTGTTCTTATCTCAACCTACAAATTTTACCTTTCCCCCCCCCCCCCCCCCCCCGATTCTCTCCCCCATCCCACTGGATGTAAAACATTCCTGTTAAAATATTATTTCCGAAAGGAGCGTGAAAAGTAGTTCCCCCAATTTGATTTTACAGTAATTAAACCTATTCTGAGCATTTTTAGAATTTACTTTAAGTTTCTCATCTTAGAGTCTTCTTCCATACACCTTATCTTCTTCACTTGGTATGGCTCCATAGCAGTTCTATTGCAATAATGTTTTCTTATACTTGGTGTGCAGCGTACGAAGGTGTTCCTTAAGTGGTTGGGTTTTTTTATGCTATTTTATTCCAGTTAATATTTCAAAGAAAATAACTGTTTATACACTACAATTTTTAAAAGAATGCCTGAGTAACTGAAGCGATGTATACCTCAGTGGTTTACGTCAAATCACAGGAAAAACCTTGTATTGTTGAAGTAATATGTATTTAATAAGTTGAAGGCTTGAAAAAAAATGTGTTAGGATAATGAATGAATGAAACATGCTCTACAATAGAGTAGTTTCATAACTTACTACCAGCACTATTGTGAGCACAGAAAGGAGATGTGGAATGATTGCTGGAAGTGACTTATCGATATGTTCCCCCCACACTCTTAAGGGAAGGTGAACCTCCAGGGTGGAACGCAGTGGATATGCCAGGAATCTGTTCCATAATAATTCCCTAAGCAACATAACCTGCAACCTTAGCAATGTTAGCAACACCAAGGGAGCTTGGTATGCTGACCCAAAGAGAAGCAACACGGAGGGTGGAGCGGAGTGGGGACACCACGGCCAGGCTCTGTGATATCATCGCAGGGATAGGGAACAAGAACGGTAGGCCCCTGCATTGAATCCGCTGAAGCAAGGAGGTGAAATAATGGGGGTTCTGTCGACCTACTGCCCTACTTCCGATTTATATCATAAGTGCCCCGTTCTGGGGTACTGACACGCAAAATCACGTCCTCTGGGTGAACTTTGTTCATTATAATACCAAAACACACCTCCATCCCAAAAGTTACCCGCCTCCAAGGTGCAACCACCCCTCACTGAGCATGCGCTCTGAATTTTCTCTAGCATGTACCTTTAAAAGTAAAGCGAGGACATTTTATACCAATCATAGTAAAGGTATGTATGACTAGAGTCACTCAAGCTCCACCTAAATAGGAAAATCGTATAAAAGGCCTTAAGAGAGGGGGACTGTTAGGGAAGATGCCATCGTGGACAAGTCGGGAGGACATCGCTGACTTCTGGGACCAGTCGACGGGCTGAACCTCTCTTTCCCCCCCCATAGGGACGCCTATTGGGTGAGATTCAAACACTCGGCTGTACCGAGTGCTTTCCCGGGAAACTTAGAAATCATTAGAGCTCTTCTCTTCCATAATTTAATGTGCTTGTAGTCGACTGTATTATTATTTGCACGTGCTTTGCAGACAGTCTATTTATCACTGGCAATCCAAAAGAATCTGTACTCCCGTTGCTTTAATAAACTGTACTGTTCATTAATCTAGCCATGATAGTTTCTTGAACGCGACCAAACTCCCCAAGTCTGGCCATTTTAGTTCGTTGAACGCGGCTAAATTGAAAGTACAGTGCGCTATTAGTGCATCCGTAATCGTGGTAGTTCGCTATATTGAACGCGACCGGACTTAATAGCGTTGAATTGGACATCACTCAGAATCTAAGCCTAGCCACCCCCAGCCCCTCTGATATCTGAGGATAAGCTGGAACGCAAGGGGGTTTATTTTCTGCCAAACTTCTTTACCCTTTAACGCAACAGGAGAAGAGTCATGAGAGATTTCTGTTTCTTACAGTTGAAAGATTTATGGAAGGACCAGTCTCGATTGGTTATGATGGCCGCCTTGTTAGGCTTGGAGAGCCCATCTCCCTCCACCCCACCCCACCCCCCTTCCTCAAACATTGAAGGATTCAGCAGCAGTACAGGTCAAAAAGAATCAGGGTTAAGTAATACTTCCAATTTGGAAGTCCAGGGAAATCTTAAAATCTGGTTGTGGGCTAATATCTTAAGTATACGTGCTTATTTTAGTCATAAGGAACAATTCCACGAAGCAAGAAAAAGTTCAGTAGAAAGAGAGATTAAGCTAATTTGTAGGTTAAAAAAATAATAAATCAGCCTCAACTTTTAAAAATATATTTTTTTACAAATTGTGTTCATAACAGATCTTATTAAAAGTAGAGGAATAAAATACTTAAAGCACAACACTTGAATGACTGAACATTGCTCCAACTTACCCAAGCGCAAACCAGTTGAAATCAGCAGTGTAGAATTTTTTTCACTGACAGTTAAGTACTTCTTTAGTCAGTTTTCCTTTCTGTTCTTAACCAGGATTATAGAAAATTAATATTCATTATCAAATTTTCCTTTTAGATAAACGAATTGGTGGATGCCCGTGATGTCAGCATTGGAGCCTGGTTTGAAGCTCATATAGAAAATGTTACTCGAGCAACAAAAGGACATAAGAATGGTAAAGCTCAAGTAAAGAGTGGCAATTCTTACAAAAGGACTAATGGAAACTTAAGTCAAGATCATTCTAGAGAGAATGCAAATTATTTGGACAGTACACCATCCACATCTTACTCAGACTGCATGGACACTGATGAAGAAGCTATTTATCATATCAAGTATGATGAGTAAGTGCTTCTGATATTATTTTGAGGACATCATATGTTATGATTTGGCGTGTACAAACAAAGAATTTTGTTGAAGAAACTTGGAATCAAAGAGAGCACGTTCAATATTGCAACCAAGGAAAGAAGTATTAAAAAGCCATAATGTCTTTCAGTCAGATATAATGAATATCCTGAGAGTAACGAGTTTTTTTTTTCCTTTTATTCACAAATTCCTGTGAAGTATTAACTTTATCTTGACTTTATGAAACTCAGAATGCCTATCTCTAAGGAAAGGAAACTATGCATTGGATTTTTCTGTACTTGTTTTTCTACGTAAAATATAAGTTAATATTTTCTTTAAAAACTACTCTGCTCATATTCAGTTCCTTCCATTGAAGTCTAAACAAGTGTTTCATGGGAGCAAGTTCTGGTGCTTGAATTGTTTAAATTTTGTTTTAAAAGTAGTATTTAGGCATGAGATGACGGGTCTGCATTTCATGTAGAGGTTTCTTGTAGAGAATCTGGTGACTGGGAACATAAAAATCGGTTCTGAGCTGGAGTGAGGGTACAAAGGTATTTTTTTTTTTTTTTTTTTTTTTTAAAATCTGTGGTACAAGCAAATTTCAGAACCTACGACAGATGTGCTAGAGTAGAGGCTTTGTGCCATAAACTCAGTGGGACTTGCAGGGATTTCTCATCACCAGCTTTTGCACTGGTGCATTCACATAAATTGGATCCTAGTTTTTTAACGATGCCTTAATTTGCTGAAGCAGCTAACTAAGCTTCTAAACCAACGGCATCAATGAGAATTTTTTATTACAGAGAACAACAAAAATATCGCACTTTGGCACGTGAGATCAAAGGTAAAGGAACATACGTTTACTTTACACAGAAGCATATTTGGTATTAGTCTTGTTGAGGATAAATTCAATTCAAGTTTTCAAAATATTTTTTTAAGTATCGATTTCAAGTTTTGTTGTTTTTAAATAATTACAATTTAAACTGGTTTTGCTAGGGAAAAAACAAGAATGTTGAAGACTTAAGCTGAACATCTTTTAGCTGCTCTTGGCAACACTAGATACAACTTTTCTTTATATATACTTACCTTGGAGGATAATATAGCTTTTGTCTGAACATGGAGTTCAAATGCAGTTTTATATCTGCAACCATCAATTTTTTTATCTGCAGATGTTTGCCCCCACCCCAATAGATAGCTACAGTGTTGAAAGCAAAAATTTACTTTAAAAGTTACTGAAATACTTAAATTCAGAACTTTCTCACAACTTCAGTCGCCCAGTATCATTACAGTTGGACTAGATGATAGTTGCAGGTCCCTTTCAACGGAAATATTCTTAAAAAAAAAAAAAAAAAAAAAATTGTCTCTAAAATGACAGATATGCATCATGGTATGCTTTCAAAGACCTGGTTCTAAGATTGGCTAATTGTGTAACATCACAGAAGTATTTAATTGAGCAAAGGTCAAAAATTTGAGAGTGTGTTTGTAATTATTGGAGTTAGATTATGTTCCTCTTTTGTAGATAGTGTCATTTTATGTGAGTTAGAGATTCGAGGGAGAAGCCACCTGTGAAGCAGAAAGTATAGTCAAGCTGATCTGACTTGCATAGGTGTACCTATGCTTACAAAACGTCAATTTTACTTCATGTGTACCTTAAGATCTAGCATTTCCAGTATAGGAAGACTAAGATGACTGCCTGCATCTAACATGATCTGTCACAGGTTTGTGTTCCCAGCCAGTGACCATCTTAAAACATTATGTCTTATCTAATTTTGCTTACGTCATGGTCATTTACTTGATTGGCCTGAAACGTTAAGAGTTTGAGCTTACAGGGAGAAAAGTTATTTCAAAACTTTCTAGCAAGCAAGATCTATGCATTTATCAGCTAAGAGAGACTTCGGTAAAAGTTAACGGCCTACATATGACAGAACACAAGGCATCATTTGTGACACTTCATATTTACCTTTCAACATCCCACTTCTTTGTTCTTTGAGTGGTAGTTAACATGCACATTGAAGAAGGCTACAGCTGAAGGACAAGTCTGTTGTAATGTTTTGAGATGGGGTTGGGAACGTGGAGTAGACCTACACCGTGTTTCTGAGACTTCGTGTTATGGCAAAGCTCGTTTGATACCCAGCTGTTGTGTCAGGTCCAGTCTGGCAATGCATGCACACAAAAAGGGGGGTGGGGTGGGGGGGTGGGAATCAAACATTCATTTTCTTTCTGTTTACGTCTGGAACTGACTACTCGGTGACGTTTATTCATGATATACTGGAAAGCTATTCACCCTTGATCTCAATGTGAAGCCCTCCACTGTCATAGATCTAGTTCTTTGGACCAAGCTTCCTAGTACAGGTCTATTTCTCCTAGCTGTCTTCAAACCCCAAAGATCCCACAGGTCTCCACTTAAATGGAGATCTAGAGCTGTTTGTTTCTTTCCCCCCCCAGTTGTCCCATTAGTATTGACACTGGTCAGTTCAAGAGCAAGTTGAATGTTGTCCAACATAATATATCTCGCACCTCCATAGTAGAGAACCTTAATCAGCTTTATTTATACTGGAACACGATTGTGTTTTTCTTGGGGGTGGGGGAGAAGACCATGCTAAGAAGTCCTACCAACCTCCTTGTAGGCACTGAAAGGCTGCTATTAGCTGCCACCGCCACCACCCCCACCCCCACACCAAGCTTTTCCTTCACCTGACTGAACAAGCCCAGTCCCCCAGCCCCTCCTCACAGAGCACATCTTGACGGCCATCTTGCCAGCCCTCCACTGGGCTAACACCAGCTTGTCAGCATCTTCCTTGCATTGAGGGACCCAAACCAAACATAATATTCTAGATATGATCTAATAAGTGCTGAGTAAAGGGAAATAGTCACTTCCCTCAATCTATTGCCTATGCTCCTGTTGACACAGCCCAGGATGCTGTTGGCCACCTTTGCTGCCAGGGCACACTGCTGGCTCATGTTCAGCTTGCTGTCTACCAGGACCCCCAGGTCCTTTTCTGCAGAGCTGCTACCCAGCCAGTCGCTCCGCAGCCTATATTGTCACAGGGGGTATAGTGGGTTGACCCTGGCAGCAGCCAAGTACCCACGCAGCCACTCGCTCACTCCCCTCTCCTGCAGGACAGAGAGAAAGTAGGAGGAAGGCAAGAAAACTTGTGCATCGAGATACAGTTTAAAAGGCAAAGCAAAAGCTGCGTGCGCAAGCCAAGCAAAAGGAGGAATTCATTCACTCATTCCCATCAGCAGGCAGATATCCAGCCACTTCTTGGAAAGCAGGGCCTCGGCACACATAACGGTTGCTTGGGAAGACAAATGTCATAACCACAAACGTTCCCCCCCTTCCTCCTCTTTCCCTGAGCTTTTATTGCTGAGCACGATGTCACATGGCATGGAATATCCCTTTGGTCAGTTTGGGTCAGCTGTCCCAGCAGTGTCTCCTCCCAACTGCTTGCACACACCCAGCCTACTTGCTGCAGGGGCAGAGTGAGAAATAGAAGGCCTTGATGCTGTGCAATTACTGCTCAGCAGTAGCCAAAACACTAGTGTGCTATCAACGCTGTTTTGGTCACAAATCCAAAGCACAGTACCATACGGGCCCGCTATGAAGAAAGTTAACTCCATCCCAGCCAGACCATGTACAGGGGCGTTAAGTCCATCTCAGGACTAACCCCTCACAGTTTATTCCTTTAGCACAATACATTGCTTTCTGATCTCCTCCCATTTAATTACAACACCTGTGCATCTCTATCACATCCCTGAGTGGTTTACATATTGCTCTGCTAATATTTCTTCTACATCCAATTTTAATTGTATGGGAGCAATCCTTCTCAGTTTCCCCCCTCTTGTTACTAGTACCATGAGATCAGTTGCTGGATCAACCAAACCCAATCATCAAGGAAGCTTTGGAACTCATTATGAAGATTAAAAAAAAAAAAAAAAAAAAAAAAAAAAAATTAAGTAGTTACATAATGAGCGAAACTTAATGAACATGAAGACTCTACAACTCTAGCTTCACCGACGATCCCAACTGTGCCCTAAACTATCACCCATCCATGTGGACAAGTTCAGCTATAAGATCTTGTTATTCCACTTTTTAAATTAAGACACACCATACTAATATAATGGCTGAAATACAGATACTCCAATTAGTTTGGCCTCTGACAGACTACTTCGAGAATCACAACTCACTACATGCTCATTTTCTCTGCTTCTCAGGTCAACTGTTTTCCACAAATAGCCAGAGCAGAGTCCTGGTGCACTCACAGACGTAGAAGCACACTAAGCAGGATTTAATTAGTATCAGCTTGTTTTAAACTCAAACATAAGCACAATGATATAGCATAATTGGTAAACATATAAGCATTATTGTGCCCAGGAAGAACAGTATTGCATTGGTAATAACAGACCACATGCCTTATGTTAACTGTGCAAGATCACACAGTTAGGCTTGTTATCAACTTGGTATGAGAACTAGCTGTGTGAACCAGAGTTTGGCATTAGGCATCTATGACTGGGAAAGTAGTCCCTGCCCCTGCTGCCCCACCCCCACCCCACCCCCCCCACCCCCAGCACCGTGCAGTATGTAGTCCAGGGACAGAGGCTAAAGGCTAAGAACTGTTTGTCTAGAAACACAAACATCCCACAGAAGTACAAGATCTGAAATTGGGGGGGGGCGATGACACACGACACGAGGGACAGGGACAGACAGACAAGTCACTGGCTTCTGTTCCAGCTTCCCTTGTCAGAGCTCTGGAGCCTGACCACCTCATGACTAAGACTACTGAGGATTAACTACACACTATCAACTTCATGGTACTGCACACTCACAACTGACTTATATGTATGATGTGATTGTTAAGAACTGCCTGCTTTGAATATGCAGTAATAAGTAAAAAGTTAGACATTACCACAAAAATGTGTTGTTAATGTACATCAACCTAGTCAAATTTTGTTTTAAACTGACTTATCAGTCTTCTAAACACTCCCATTAGTGATCTGTGACTAGATCCTTAACAATACACATTAACACCTACATATGCTGACTCAAATGTAACACAAAAGTAAACAAGTTCTTCAACTTCAAGACCAATGCTGCTTGCATCCGGCTTCGTCAGAGCAGCATGGGTTTGCCTACAGCCATCTGCTTCGACATGCCCTCACAAAACCTGGCTCCCATCTGTCTTGTGGAGTGGTAACAAGATTGCTCAAAGCACAGCCAGCATGACACAAAACCTATTTGTTTCCTTTTGGTTTTAAGTACATTTCAGATTGCAAGTTCACACTCTAGTCATGAATGACCACCTCTTGGGGACAGTAAACTGTTATTTCTCATGGTTGTTCCTGTTCATACAGGTATATGCTTCATCTGTTATAGGACAGAAATCTTGCCCCATCTTAACATTGCTCAGCTTAAGCTAGCACTGCCATGCTCATTTGTAGTAACAAGTCCCATCTTAGCAGTCAAGCTCCCTAAAAATACAACACATCTGATACTCCTTCCCCCCCCCATGTAACATTTGTGCCTCACTCTAATACTCAAGCACTGTACATACCTCATTTATGTAAAGCAGCTTAAAAGAAGCTACACCTTTCATCAAAAATACAGCCCAAGACAATCTCTTTGGATAAAGATGTGCCCCACACTGATGAGGGGAGAAAGCATCAACTCACAGAAAAACTTTTAACCAGTGGTCCCCAATATCACTGGAACCAGGTGTAGATTAAGCACTCCTTGAGATATCAGCTACAACTGACATCCTTCTCTGTAAAAAGCTCTTTGCAGCACCTAAGAGGACTAGGACGCTAAACTCATGCGCAGCTTTAATACAAGGGAGCCAGGGAGTGCGAGGAGATGCAGGCTGCCGATGCGCCCCCCCCCCAACCCGCACAGTCGCATACCCACCTCCAGGAAGGATTCTAACGAGTCCTCTGTCTCTCCTCTTCTGGTGGACGGAAGGAGTTCAGAGTCCACAGTCCCCGAAAACCCTTAGTCTGTGATGTGGCACCTAGGCCTTGGAAACTACTTGAAGCGCACACACAGAAAGTGTTTTCCTTATACCCAGATGGGGCACCGAGAGAGGGCAGGAACCCAGGGAAAACACCTGCGTTCTCTTGCCTGGTCGAAAAAGTAAAGCAGGGGATTTCCTCCCCCCTCACACCCCACTGTCTGCTCTGTCACTTAGGTGTGATAAGCTGAAGGAGCCTCCCTCGGTTTGGGTGGAAAAGAAAAACACAAAGGGACCTCATTAGTACCTGCTCACTACTGCGGAGGGTGGGGAGGAAAAGTATAGAAAGAAACCAGAGTTGGGCCCAGAGCCTTTTGTCATGCCGGGCAGCTTGTCTTCCCTCCTTGCCCCTCACCACCTCCTAGGCTCAGTGAGAGGAGAAGAGAGAAAACAAAAGCCAGAGATCCCAGTACGGGAGGAGACGAGGAGCTTTACATCCAGTCACAGAGAGCAGAACATAAGAAGGGGAAGATCACATAGAAGAGAAGCTCCCCTCCACCCCTACCCACCAGGTCTCCACCTCACCTGCTTGCCCCGGTAGAAGAGGCGCTGGCGGTCAGGGCTCACACAGAAGGTCTTCTGGATCTTCTCCCGCAAACATTCAATCTTGGTGAGACGGCTCAGATCATCAATGGTATGGGTCTCAGTGCCGTCTATGGTACGAACTTGGATCCACATGGTGTGCGCCTTCTACTAGTTCAGCCACCCGCGGTGAAGGGGAGGTTTTGTTCTCCGAGTGCGTGATAACGGAAGACAGAACAGGCGTTTCCCTCACTTCTTTGTTCAGCTCAATGGAAGCAGGTTTTTTAAATCCCACCGAACAGGCACGAGCCTCCCCGCCCGCAGGCCTCGCTCAGAAGGGCGCGGAGAGGTAAAGGAGACCTAACCCAATCCTCGCCTACCCCCCAAGCGTACCCCCGTAATCACACAAACAGAACCGTAAACTCTCCAAGCCAGCACAACACGAGGCAAAGTCTGGCGGGAATTGCCACAGGCAGGTCTAACGAACACCACCAGGAGCCATCACCAACCCTCAGAGAGCGTTTACTAGCCGCTACCGCTCTCGTACAGAGGTCACGGCGCCAATAGCGATCTCGCGAGAGCCCTCGGCCGTAAAGAGACAACGTTGGGAAGTGGGGGGAGGATAGATAGCATCATCACCTCTCCTTCCGCATTCGGCTTTATACAAAGTCACGCCCCACCCCGCCCTTTGAGCATTCTCTGGCCAGCATCTTTTTCCCCCCTGCTTGGTAGTTGTATCGAGGACTTGGGGGGAGGGGGATAGTTTAGTGCGCGCGTAGAGAAGCGGCCATTATCGTTCTTATGGGAGCCGAGCGGGAGCGTCTTCTCATTCCCTCACAGGGCAAAGCATCTCTAGTCTCAGGCCTGCAAATTATACCAATGACATAGGAAGTGACTCCGTGCTTCCACCTTTCCCTTTCAGACACGCACAGAGTCAGGACCCAGCATGTCAGGTGTCACAGTGACACAAAAGCATGGACCCGACATGGCATAAATAAAAAGCAAGCAAAACTGCTTTGCATCCACTGATGAAATCTAGGCCCCAATGTTTCCCAGTACAAAAGTGCCATCAAAACCTCAATTCAGCCAGATTTAGCTCTGCCTAATAAATCCGGAATAGATCCGTCTGCTCTTATCATATTAGAAAAGTGCAGATGTGGGCCAGGACAAAAATATCAAGCCTCCTTTTTTAACACAGATCAGATGTGTGGGTTTTATTTGCTACATTTTTGCTCAAGACTCTGAGTAACACTGGACTGTATACTGGTAAAATGGTACTGTAAAAACATATCTGATGCAGTACCCAGTGAGATTCAGCTTACGGATATAGGTCTCTGATGCTATTATACCTGGCAGCACTGAAGCCTACATTTTTGGGCAGGGTTCGCAGCAGCTTTGTTGCCTGAGTAGTAAAACTTTAGAGACTGAGATAACAAACTGACAGGTTCCAGATGATAGAGGTGCGTTTTTGTGACTTTTTTGTATTGGGATGATATCGAAGATCCCTGTATATAAATTTCAGGTCTGACATAATTCCCATTGTGGCCTTGGTTGAGTTACTTTTAAGGCCTGATTTATGAGTATTAAGCACTTGCAAAGGCAGCTGAAATAAATGAGAGTTGCTTAATCCTCCTGGAAATCTATTCCTTGCCTTTTTATCTCCATTGTTCCATCTCTGTTGTTGAGATAACACACACCTTCCTGTAACTATACCTACTACAGCACGACACCAGAGTGTCAAAGAGACACAAGTTCGGAGTTTGGTTTATAGCTTGGTGGTGGTGTTACAAGCTCCAATTCAAGTAATGTAGTGCACGTGACCTAGTCAAATCTTTGTGCGCCAGCCTTCTTGGCTTCCTCGAAACATTCAAAGATAATTAACGCAGAGGAATACAGTAGGAATGTGGGTTAATAGTCATAACTAAAAAGAGATAAATCAAGCTGTCTTCAGCTTTGCCCTAGTTCCACTCTACCACCACAGTAAAGGGAACAGAGTCCCAATATAATCCCTTTGCAGTGTCTTCTGTTTTGCAGATCACAATTTTTCTCTTGAAACTACTGCTAACAACAGAATGTGTCTCTTTTCTGGAGCGGGGAGAAAAAAGTTCTGGAGGGACTCTGAAATGGGGTCAGTTTTAATGGGTTAGAGGAAATAGAATCAATATTTTGTGGGAGCCTATGTTGACAGCACAGAATCAGCTTTCTGGAATAGGAAACACCTTTTGCTAGAGAGACAGAGACTGAAAGAGGATCAACCTGCTACATAAACCATATCTGGAAATCCATTACCTGGTTGGGGTTGTAAAGAAACAGAGATCAGGTTGCTGGCACAGGGGTTGCTGATTAGAAAGATCACATTGTTATGGATTGATTGTAGGTGGCCTGTTTTGTAACATGCAAAGTGGAATTAGAGACTAGAATATAAAGGGAAAGAAAGAACGTAAAAAGTATTTGACTGGTAGTCTGTGAGAGGATGTGAAAAGGGGAGGTTATTGGAAAAGTGAGCTAGTTATTTAGCAGGTGGTAATGTCCTGATTGGGTATGCTAGTGAGAAAATTATGTACTGATAAAAGAGAAATTAATTGAGCAGCATAGTGTGCATTATGGACTGGAATGAGGGTAGAAGAGACTAATTTCTCAGCAGAGAAATTACAGGATGGGCAGATCAGATGGCTGAGCCATCTGATGTATTAAGCAATAATGCAGTTAGGTGGCAGCAAAGATAAGGTTTGAGACAGTAGAAATGACTAATAGAGTTGTTTCCTTGCAAGAAAATCCTATAATAGCTTGAATGACTGAAGGGGGGGACCCTCTTCTGCAGATGGGGTCTGCATGGCGTGTTTCGCATGGGTCAGAGTCCTGTTCGATGCTACACAGATAGCAAATGGCTTGGGTTATCTGGCTCTTACAACAAGGGCCCAAATTATGTCAGGCAGTGTGTGAGAAAGGCATTACCCACTTCAGCTTACATTTCCTTCTTAGGCGCTGGCCAGTTTTACCGTTGGTTCCTAATATGATATTGCCTTAACTATATTATAATGAATATATGTATGTATGGCTGTGCATTTGCATATACCACATAATTTTCAATCTTTAGAAACATCAGTATCTTCTGTATCTGTATCATAACGCTAGATTTCTATTCACAAACTGCTCATGTTATATACAAATACAACTTTCATTTCTGTTTATAAATTAGCAATACTGATACTTTCTGTTTTCAGCATTTTATTTCTTCCCATGTTAGAAATACTTCAAAAGAAAAAAACCTCACGCTTCAATACCTTAGTTTCCAGTATACTTGTCATAATTTTTATTCTATTAAATTTTGAATAATATTAATTTAGTTCATAAATATATAAAAAACATTTAATGTATTAGCTAAAGGATATATATGCATTTTTATTCCTTAAAAAAGTTCAGTTTCTATAAGGAAATAAAGTTTTGATAAGCAAGTAACAATCATAGAGTTTTCAACTTTTCCCCACATTTCAGTTTTAAAGAAAAAATATTTGTTTTCTTTTTCCCCCTACTTCCACATTTCTGGAAAAGGTATATCTAGACTAAGTTCAGTCATCATTATTTGCATTTTCTCTGTCTAACATATATCTGCTAACAACTGTTTCAGGGACGTTAGTTGTGGTATAATTTTTTGGTAGAGATCAGAGTAGCCCATCTGAGGTAGGTGAAGACCTCCATAATAAATAAAATACTCCCAAAAAACCTGTAATTCTCTCTCTTTTTATTTACTTCTTCTTACTTCTTAACTTTGTTTTCCCTCTTTTTTATAGGCAAAGAATGTAGACATCTCATTAACTCAAATGGAAATGAACAAGATTATCTCCTTTTCAAGTATGTAACATACCTCCTGTAAGCTGAAAATATTTTTTATTATATTGCTATCAACATTTCATAAAGGTGCAATAAAATGTTATCTCTAGTGACTGATAAACAGAAAGCATAGGAGTACATTCAGCAAGTGTTCTATAATATTACTTATGTAGCTGTAGATGTGGTTTTGATACAAAAAGTAAACCATGCCTTCATGGGACTGTGAATCCTCGGTTGATACTTCATGATGGCCATCTTCAGCTAAGTCAAAATGAACTGGTTTTGAGTCTTCTGTCAGTATACAAAATTTCATTGTTGCTCACAGACTAAAAGTTAATTGTAAATGAATTTTAGTTAGTTTCACTAATAGTAGTAAAAAATATAAAATCCCCTACTAATAAATCAAGTGTATTCTTATAGCAACCTTTGCCTGATAATGTCTATGTACTTCACCAAAACTAAAAGTGCCTTAGAACAGGACAGGCAACATTGCAATGAAAAACATACAGTGGACATAGGCAGCTGTGGTTTTGGATTCGGTGGTGGTGGTGTCAAAAAAGAAGAGTTCTGTGCTTGAATATTTATGTCAATGAAGAGGCATGCTGAGCCTTGGAGAGTTAAGGTATGTTAAAGCTCACAGCTTGAGAAAGTGGCTTCCAACTCAAGAAGAAAGGGGTTAAGTCTGAAGGAAAAGTGTATGAAGGGGGACTCGAGCTTATAGATGGCTGTGTTGGAAGAGACTGATGGGGCTGGGGGACTGAGCCACAGGGTGGGCCTGAATTAGCAGTTAGTTGGTGAATGGTGAGACAGAGGAAGCACATACAGTGCGGGAGACACCATTGTGTGGAGATAGAATAAGAGCTGGATTGCACAGAGAAGCTTGTACTTGGAGAGAAGAGCAAAAGAGCTTGAGAGAAAAGTTCCAGGTTTTTTTGATTCTGGGGGGAAGAGGTGAAATAGGAGGGGGGAAAAAAAAAAAAAGTGTCTTACTGTTTCCAGACTAGATTCCTCTATTTCATAACTAACTACTTGCATATTTCCCAATTTTGCACTTTTAGATCTGTCTATAGGGAAGGATTTTGTGTCAACATAGATGAATTAATTGGAGAGGTCAAGACTGGTGGCAGCCTGGGCTGCAGTGATCATGCCCTGATGGAATTCATGATCTCGAGGGATATAGGCCGAGCAAAAAGTATAGTCAAGGCCCTAAACCTTAGGAAAGCGAACTTTCAGTTGTTTAAGGGACTGGCGGATGGGACCCCCCTGGGAAGCTGCGCTCAGGGATAAAGGAGCTGAACAGAGCTGGCAGCTCTTCAAGGACATTATTCTTAGAGTGCAAGAGCTCTCAATTCCCACATGTAAGAAATCAGGCAAGGAAGGCAGGAGACCAGCATGGCTGAGTAAGGACCTCCTGGTCAAACTATAGTGTAAGAAGGAAATGCACAGGCAGCAGAAGCACAGGCACGATTTCTGGGAAGACTATAGGGACGCTGCCCGGAGGTGTAGGGATGGGATCAGGAAAGCTAAGGCACAGCTGGAGCTGAATTTGGCAAGGGATGTGAAGAATAAGAAGAAGGGCTTCTACAGGTACATTGGCCAGAAAAGGAAGACAAAAGAAATTGTACGCCCCACGATAAATAGGACAGGGGATCTGGTGACAACTGTCATGGAGAAGGCTGAGGTACTCAACAATATTTTCCTCTTGGTTTTCAGTGGTAATCTCTCTTCCCAAATCTCTCAAGCCCCTGAAACTCAAGGCAGGGACTAGGGGAATGAAAAATTGGACATGAGCCAGCAATGTGCACTCGCAGCCCAGAAAGCCAATCGTATCCTGGGCTGCATCAAAAGAAGCATGGCCAGCAGGTCGAGGGAGGTGATTCTCCCCCTCTACTCTGCTCTGGTGAGACCCCACCTGGAGTACTGCACTGTCCTGGTTTCAGCTGGGATAGAGTTAATTGTCTTCCTAGTAGCTGGTACAGTGCTATGTTTTGAGTTCAGTATGAGAAGAATGTTGATAACACGCTGATGTTTTCAGTTGTTGCTAAGTAATGTTTAGTCTAAAGTCAAGGACTTTTCAGCTTCTCAAGCCCAGCCAGCGAGAAAGCTGGAGGGGCACAAGAAGCTGGCACAGGACACAGCCGGGGCAGCTGACCCAAAGTGGCCAACGGGGTATTCCATACCATGGGACGTCACATAAACTGGGGAGAGCGGGGGCGGGGGTTATCGCCGCTCGGGGACGAACGGGGTGTCGATCGGCGGGTGGTGAGCAATTGCACTGCGCGTCATTTGTACATTCCAATCCTTTTATCATTACTATTGTCATTTTATTAGTGTTATCATTGTCATTATTAGTTTCTTCTTTTCTGTTCTATTAAACCGTTCTTATCTCAACCCACGAATTTTACTTCTTTTCCTGATTTTCTCCCCCATCCCACTGGGTGGGGGGAGAGTGGGTGAGCGGCTGCGTGGTGCTTAGTTGCTGGCTGGGGTTAAACCACGACATGCACCCAGCTCTGGGGTCCCCAGCACAAGAAAGACATGGACCTGTTAGAGCAGGCCCAGAGGAGGGCCACGACAATGATCAGAGGGCTGGAACACCTCTCCTATGAGGAAAGGCCGAGAGAGTTGGGGTTGTTCAGCCTGGAGAAGAGAAGGCTCCAGGGAGACCTTATTGCAGCCTTTCAATACTTAAAGGGGGCTTCTAAGAAAGATGGAGAGAGACTGTTCACCAGGGCCTGTAGTGACAGGACAAGGGGCAACAGTTTTAAACAGAAAGAGGGTAGATTTGGATTGGACATAAGGAAGAAATGCTTTACAACGAGGGTGGTGAGACACTGGAACAGGTTGCCCAGAGAAGTTGTGGATGCCCCATCATTGGAAGTGTTCAAGGTCGGGTTGGATGGGGCAGATCGGTTACCTTGGCCTGTTTGGGACCTGTTCTTAGCACCCCTGGTCTACCCACCCTGTTCAGGTCCTGTGGGGCTATATGCTGGTTAGTGGGGGGACCCTTGGCTTCTGGCTTGTCCTTCCTCATGGAGCAGCTTGACTTTTGCTGCTCCCTGATGGCATGTTCTCTTGGAACATGTGTCTGGGCATATGAAGAACAGTCAATGTGGATTTACCAAATGGTAAATCATGCCTTCTGTGATAATGACTGGATTTGTGGATGAGGGGAGGATGATGATGTCACTTACCTTGACTTTAGCAAGGCTTTTGACACTGTCTCCCACAAAATTGTATCCAAGTTATGATGTTACAATCTGGAAGAGTGGATAACTAGATGGGTAAAAAAATAATGGTTGGCTGATTGGGCTCAGAGTGTAGTGGTTAATAGATTATATTCTACCTGGAAACCCGTGACAGATTGTATTAGGTGTATGTGGTAAGGTTTTGGTAGCAGGGGGCCTCTTGTGAGAAGAGGACAGGGGCTTCCCTGTGCTGGAGACAGCCCGTTCCAGTTGGCTTGGCAACGGACCCACCACAGGCCAAAGCTGAGCCAATTGGCAAAGTTGGTGGCGCCTCTGTGAAAACATATTTAACAAAGGGCAAAAAGGCCAGACAGGCAGAGGAGTGAGGGGGAAAAAAGTGAGAAACAGCAGTACAAACACCAAGGTCAGAGAAGAAGGAGAGGGAGGAGGTGCTCCATGGCACCAGAGCAGATATTCCCCTGCAGCCCATGCAAGAGACCACGCTGGAGCAGATATTCCATTGCAGCCTGTGGAAGAGCAGTTGCATATTTCCCGAAGGAATTGCAGCCTGTGGAGAACTTGCTCTGGGGCAGAATTTTCCCGATAGGACTGCAGCCTGTGGAAGAGCCCATGCTGGAGCAGGCTTTCCTGACAGGAACTGCAGCCCATGGAGATGACCCGTGCTGGAGCAGGGGAGAAGTGTGAGGAGGAAGGAGTGGCAGAGAGGAGCTATTATGTACTGAGAGTAATCCCCCATCCCCTCTGCGCTGCGGGGGATGGGTGATGGGTAGAAGAGTCGGGAGTGAAGGAGGGAAGTTGAGCCTGTGAAAAAGGGGTGGAAGTAGAGGAAAGGTGTTGTTTTAATTTTGTCTTTGTTTCTCACTACCCGAATCCATTTTAATTGGCAATACATTAAATTATTTTCCCCAAGTTGAGTCTGTTTTGCCCATGACAGCAACTGGTAAGCAATCTCCCTGTCTTTATCTTGACCCATGAGCTTTTTTGTCTTATTTTCTCCCCCTGTCCTGTTGAGGAGGGGGAGTGAGTGAGTAGCTGGGAGGGTGTCTGGCAACTGGTCAACGTTAAGCCACCACACAAGTGGAGTACCACAGGGGTCTCTCCTGGAACCTTTCCTGTTAAACATCTTTATTAATGATCTGGTAGGAGGTGAAGGAGCATACTGTTGTCTTGTGTTAGGCAACCTGGTCTGAATTCAGTATTGACCCTGTGCTGAGCAGGTGGTTGGAGTAGAGACCTCCTGAGGTCCTCTCCGAACTGAATTTTTGTGATTCTAAAAGGGAGTATCATTTTGTGGTCTTTTGTGGCTCAGCTCTCCATCAAGTCTAATCTGGGAGGTGACCTCTGAAAACATCTACTGGACCAGGCTCTGTAGGGAATGTAGGTAGGTAGGCAATACTAGTCTGTGGGTCTTGGTAGAGTTTTGTGCCTAGCTGCTCAGCACTAATGAAGCACTTACTTAGGCTAAGTTAGATCTAGAGATGCCTAGAAACAGACGTTTAAACCCCTACAGAACAAGTACAATTCTAGTTTGACAGCACCTGCGCATTGGTTCTGAGAATCTCCTCTTTGAATATGGGCACCTAGTAAAGCAGTCAGACAAGAGCCCTCTATTGGCTCTGACTAACTCCAGTATGTTAAGTCAATTTATGTTGAAGTTAGTCCTAAATACGTAACACACTAAAACATATTATTTTTATTATATTTTTCCCCAAGATGACTTAATGACCTATGCTGTGGTCATATAGACTGGGGTTGTAGTTTTGGTTGCAAGAAGCTCAGCACAGTGTAACTGTTTAAATGTTTACCCAGCTATTTGAAAGTGTTTTGCAGCCTATTCTGGGCTCTGCACTGCAATACCTGAACTGCTCCTGATATGTGAGCTAATTTAAAGCAGATGTGCCCCATCTCTTGGCCCTCATATAAAAAAAAAAAAAAAAAAAAAAAAATCCGGGCTGCATGGGCAAACTTATTATTGCATTTGTCATGTTCAATTGGATTTATTTACCTACATCCATTTCTATCTCTTTGCTCATCCATTAGTCCATTCATACATATTAAAATTATTTTAATAAATGAGCCTTCAATATTACTTTTAAAGGAGTGAAACAAACTTTTAAATGTTCCATTAAAATGTATAGCAAAATCCATCTAAAAACAATAACACTTTTCTGTTTGTCTGAATTTCCCTTTTAAAAAAAAACCCAAAGTTCGGCAAATATGAAATAAATATAAGCATCGGTGGCTTTTATTCTGAAACAGGAAAAATGAAGGAATTGCAGGAAAAATGAAGGAATGGAGCTACTGCTTCTACCTAGTCTGTCAAGAAACTTTTATGTATTACATATATTTTTGGTTAGGAAATGTCTGGTTTGGTTCATTAAGCCTTCACTTGGCTCTATGGAAGTATGTGAGCCAAATAAAGTTAGGACATGCACTTTGTGGCAAGAGCTATGAAACTTAGACCTCATTTATAAATAACTAAAAGACACACTTGAGTTTTATACTTATAATTGTGGTATAGGTGGGTATCAGGGCTGTGCCTGTGTGCACACTCAGTGTGCTTAGTCATTAATTTTCACAACTAAGTATTTTTGGCTAGTTGGTGCAGGAGCTCTTCAGGTGAAAATTTCAGACTGTCCTGAAGATGGCCCCTGGCAGTGCCTGCTGTGTACAGGCCAATTTCTATGCTTAAATGTGCTCAATAACATCCTGGGTGGAGAATCTGTCCCTTCCTTCCAGACTCCCCTAGGTAGTTCCTGCTTGTAAATAGTCAAAAGAAACTGTTCCTGCAGATACAGAAATGGTCACGAGACAGTCTTCTGTACATACTTAAGATAGATGTTTTGTATGTAATTTAAGATAATCTATAGTGATGGATAACGCATGTACTGGAGTAGCTGCATATAATCCATCTGGCCTGTGGGTCCTAAGAACTAAGCAGAAAAATGGTTTGAGTCTCAACCTGTCCAACTGAAGATGCCATTGCAAGGACTCTTGCAATGGAGGCTCCTGTTGCCATCTGAACAGTGACCAACAGTTCTCTTTGAGAGATTTATAATCATAGAACAGTTGAGTTAGAAGGGACCTCTGGAGGTTTCTAGTCCACCCCCCTGCTCATAGCAGGTCTAATTAGTCAGGTTGCTCAGGGCCTTGTCTAGCTGAGTCTTGAACACCTCCAAGGATGGAGTTTCCACAATCTCTCTGGGACCCTGTTGGTATTTGCACCACCCTCATAGTGTTTAAAAAGAGAAAAAGAAAGAAAAAAAAACCCCTTTCCCTTATATGTAATTGGAGCTTCCCATGTTCCAACTTGTGTCTTCTGCCTCTTGTTCTGTTGTTTTGTACCTCTGAGAAGAGTTGGGCTCTATCTTCTCTCTATCCTATGGTCACAGTAGTTGCAGACAACAATAAGGTCTCCCCTGGGCCTTCTCTTCTCCAAGCTGGAAAAAAACCCGGCTTCTCAGCCTCTCCTTCCATATCATTTGTTCCAACCCCTTGACCGGCTAGGTGTTCTGCTAGACTTGCTCCAGTATGTCAATGTCTGTCTGGTACTGGAGAGCCCAAAACTGGACACAGTATTCCGAATGTGGTCTCACAAGTGCTGAATAGAGGGGAAGCATCACCTCCCTCAACCTGCTGGCTACACTCCTCCTGTTCCAAATAATAAAGTATTATTATTTTACTTTTTTTAAGTGTGTGTCCGTGGAACAGCTCTACAGCTGACAGGAAAAAGCAATTTACTCAAGCAGATAGAAAAATGTGGGCGTGTTGTAGTGATCCTGACCAGAAGACCAATGTACGTTGAGGAGTTAGTGGTCCACATAATAGTTAACCTGAGTAGGCCCAGGCCTGTGCTGTGCTGCACAAATCCGCAGGATAAACTCAGACAGCTCATTGTAACAGAGGAGCCTGCAGGCAGCTCCCACTTGGTACTGGTGATTAGACCACCTGCGTGGCCTTGCCTTTATCTAACAGCACGGCGAGAACTTCTTTTTGTTTGACAGTAGAAACGATAAACAGAGTTGTTTTCTTGCAAGAAAATCCTATAATAGCTTGAATGACCAAAGGGGTCTGCATGGTGTGCTGCGTGTGGGTTGGAGGTCAGTTCAATGCTACACCGCTCAGGGTTCCCAGCATCTAAAGGGATGTAAGATTATCTATACTACTGTCTCTTTCTTTATAGCGTTAGCTCTAATAAATCGCATTCTAAAATGATACCTTACAGAGTCTGAGTGCCTTTCTTACTGGGATCATAACGGACCAGCACCTCCTGGTGCAAAACATTTGGCATAGTCAGCAGGTCCCTGTGAGAAATGCCTTTCTGGAGAAAGAACAGTGAAGAAGAGAGAAATTGGGTGCCTGGCTGTCTCCACATGCAGCCATAGGGGGCAGTTGCAAGGCATTTGGCCCAGGTGGTTTCCCCAGTTGATTGGGAAAGTGAGGAGGAATTGTCTGAATGCCCAAACCCATCTGAAGTATTATGTTGTCTTAAAAAACGGGCTAGGGAAAGGAAAACTCAAGGAAAATTTGCGCTAACATGCTTGAAATGGACATGGGGGTGTTTAGAGCTGACACAAAAAGGCCTGCGTGAGCTGCAGGTGCAGCTCCACACAGTAGCCCCCGGGCAGCAAACGGTGGTGCAGGTGGCTGTGGTGCAGGGGAGATGCATGGATTAGCCCGAGAAGGGCACCACTGAGGTACGAGCTGTTTGCCAGAAGGATGAATGGTGGGATGAGGACCTCTGGTGTGGACAAGTGGACAGAGGGGTTGGAGGATGAGCATGGCAACAGCATTTCCATCCTGCCGTTAGTGATTCACAAAGAAAAGGGGCCCCCGAGCGCACCTCAGCACGCTCAGTGTGCGATTTTACACAGCCCGAGTTGCAAGATTCAGCAAAGACATACCGGCAAAAGCTGGGAGAAAGGCTGGCACACTGGCTGTTGCAAGTATGGGACTTTGGAGGAGATAGTGTACATTTACATAGTAAAGAATTCAAGTGTTTGGATGTCATCTTGCAAAACTCTATGATTACCCAGTGGCTGAGATGAGCACAGGATAATGTATCCCACTCCCTGTGGGTATGGCTCCGGGAAGCTTTACAAGTAGAGTATCCCTTACCTACCGATTGGGATGATAAAGCAGCATCCTGGAAAAGTATAGCTGAGGCTGGTCAGTATTTACAGGAGCTGGCCACACGGCAAGGAATGGATTCACGTAACTTTTTAGGTCCTGATATGGAACCTTTTACACTGCGCATGAAAACCTGCATATTAGAGGGTGGCCGATTTGCCTCGAAAGGGCTGATGATTTCCTTGCTAGGGGCTGCCATGGGACAAACCAGTAGGGGATGTTATTCTATCACTAGGACAGCTTGGTGATTATCAGACTGAAAAAGAGGAGATGGAGCCTGATTGCAACAGCTCAAGGGAAAGGTTACTCAGAAAGCGATGTTTCTTGCACTAATACAGGCAGGAGTGCCTAGGGAGCAGATGATAGATGGCAAACCAAATTTGTGGAGTTTGTATAAGAAAGCAAAAGCAAAGAAAAAGGGGCGAAGGGAAGTGTGAAGCACCAGGGCATCGGTCTCATCCGCGTCACCCTGTGTCAGCAGTGAAGATGCTGTCATCTTCAACTGCCCTTAAATACCCCGACCTTTCTCCCTGGAAACAAGAACAGGGAACGTGTGGTCCCCCTCCAGTATGGCTGATAAAGGGAGCTGACAAGGGGGACTGCCGTCCATGCGTTCCATTTGTAATACACTGTAGCTGACATCATAAGCAATGGGCTATGGTCCTGCTAGACACCAGGGTGGAAGTAACCCTAATTGATGGAAATCTGTCCCATTACCCCAAGAATAAACTGATTAATATTAATGTATTCGAGGGAAGGAAAGAGCCATCTTGAGAAGTTTCTCTAATCTTGCAACTAGAAGGATAACCACTGTTTTTGGCTCAAGTATGGACGACGAGAGTGCCTGAATATATAATCTGTTAGCAGACAACACTTTTTATACCACTGGGGGAAAATATTCTTTTGGTACCCGATCACCTCGGATCCGAGCGCTTATGGTAGGGAGGACTGTGCCTCCCTGCCCACCCCCACCCCCACCTCCACCCCCCCACCCCCCCCCGCTGTGCTGACCTGACCGGACACCCCTCCTCCCCTCCCTTCAAGCCTATAGCCTTAAAACAATACCGACTGCCTGGGGGGCATACTGAGATCTCTCAACCACTGCTTCTAACAACTGTTTAAATAGTTTATCTGACGGACACATTCACCTTTTAATAACCCTATTTGGCCTGTAAAGAAGCCGGATGGCTCCTGGTGTATGACTGTGGATTACCGGCTTTTGAACAAAGTCGCCGCTCCCATGGCTGCGGTCCTGCTGGGCATTGTCACTCTGTCAGAGCGGCTGGAAGCTGGGGCAAGCGCTTGGCACGCTGTTACCAACTTGGTGAATGCTGCCTTCAGTATTCCTATTGCTGAAGAGTTGCAGGAACAGTTTGCGTTTTCCTGGGAAGGCCAGCAGTACACATTTACGGTGCTGCCTCAGGGATACCTGCACAGCCCCACGATTTGTCATGGGATTGTAGCTCAGCACTTGGGGGAAGTGCAGCCTGTCCCCAAAGTGTAAACTGTTCCATCCCATTGATGACATCCTGCTGACCGCACCTACCGAGCAGGATGTCGGGGAGGCACTGAGCAGGGTCGTGGACACCATGAGAGGGCATGGTTGTGTTGCAAATACTCTGATAAAGAAATTAAATTTGATTATATAAAAGAGCCAGGTTTGATTAAAAAGTAAAATCGTAAAATAGGAGTGTGAAGTTTGCAATGTAGCCATAGGAACTTGGGAACTTTAGGAAATGTACTATGTGTAACCATAAGAATTCGAGTATTGTTTAAAATCAGTTAACCACAGAAACTTTGACAAAGATTTGTTGATTTGTAGTGTTTTGTTTTAAGAAACTAAGGAAACCGTTATGGACACCAGTTTGCTGCTTGGAAACCCCTTACCTTTCCCATCTCGATCTAATTAACGAGGATTCCAATCAGTAGAGTTAAGTGAGATTAACCAATGATTGTTTTAACATAAGAATATTAATAAGATGGTGTGACTGAAGGACCAATCATTAGAAAGGTTAAATATAAGAAAGGACATAGTATGCCTTTTTATGTAAACTAATATAGATGATGGTGAAAATCGTACTGCGCAGAATCACCTAAGAGAGGTCAAGAAGCGGACAAGTGAGGAAGACTATGGAAGACCACCAGAGGGCTTCTGAAGACCACCAGAGACTTTCACTGCACTTGCGTAAAGAGACATTTACATATGCTAATGATTTACTGGAAAGTTAATGATTATGTATAACATTTCCCAGAAACTTAGTGAATATGTATAACAGGTGTGTATTTAACCTACACAGTTAGACTAAACAGGTGCACACGATAGGTGGAGTGGAGTGATTCCCCCGTGTGCCCAGCGCTGCAATAAAGGAGTGCCTGCTTCTTAACTTCTCATTGCTGTTAAGGAGTTTTATTCCGGATTTCGGTAACAGTTGGGAAATTAATCCATAAAAAGTGCAAGGGCCAGAAACTGAGGTAAAATTTTTAGGCATCATCTGGCAAGGACCCTGCCAAATTATGCCTGAAGCTGTGAAACAAGCAGTACTTCATATAGCTGAGCCCCGGAAAAAGGTTGATGTGCAGCGCTCTGTAAGATTACTGGGGTGCTGGCACCAGTTTATCCTACACTTAGCACTGATTTTTAAGACCCTTGTATAATGTAGCGAGAAAGAGGGACCAGTTTGTATGGGGGAAGATGAAAAAAGCTGTCTCCCATGCTGTTGCTCTGGGTCCTAAGCAACCTCACAAACCTTTTGAAGTGATAGTCCTACTAGTTTCAGGAGATGATATAGCACATTGGAGCTTGTGGCAAAAAGGTGAAGGGGGGGGGCATGAATCCCGCTTGGTTTCTGGACATGTCGGCTCCCTCCCACCACATGACTACATGCCTTTTGAAAAACAACTTCTGGCTGCATATTTGATGTACTTAAGAAATGATGTACTTAAGCCACCTTAAAAAGGCCACAAAGGTCTTGTGAAACAAGATATCCTTTGTATAAACAATGCATGCCTTGCTAACGACTGTGCCTCTGAAGAAGAAATAAAAGACTGATAAGAAGGGAACATCCTACCCCAGGAGGCTCCGAAAAGTTGAATAATTGCTAATAGACATGAAGTCAGCAAAAATCTTCGATAACTGGTAAAGGAAAGGTAAAGGCGGCAGGGGGAGATCACGACCACCGACTCAATTCCAGACCAAAAAGACTTACCCCCCCCCACACGCTGTACTTGAGCATGCGCTGTAGAATAAAAGAACACTGTACCTTTAATTCGAAGCGGGGAAACTTTAGCCCAATATCAATTGTGCTAGATAAGCGACTACCAGTAATAGTTTTGGGGAAGAGCTTTGGAAATCGAATAACTGAACTGTATAAATTGCTTGCCCGTTTAGGCATGAGGGGTGCTAGCTTTGTGGATTACCACCTAGCCCCCATCTTTGCGCAAACATGAATTGGAATAAAATACCTCTGCTCTGTGTGTATATTGGCGTTTCGCACACCGGGTAAACGACCCCACTTTTGGGACAACATATTGGGCTTTAGTAGAAACAAAATGGGAGAACCTCTTCTGCGGATGGGGTTTGCATGGCATGGTGTGTGTGGATTTGATACCGAAATTCACAGCCTGTAAAGAAATACTCTCTAGGACTCGTTTTGGAGTTTTAGAAAGCAGGCATTCTTTATTGCAGCGCTGGATGCACGGGGGATAATTCCACCTAGCGTGCATGCCACAGCTTCAGCACAAACAGGTTATATGGAGTAACTAATTACATATTAATCAGATTAGTATACATATACATAAAAATTATTGTAACTGATTATCATAGTACTGCCTACATCCGATCATGCGCAATGGTTCTTCATTTGAGTCGAAGGGCTGCTTTTGCGACCACCGACCCATTTGAAATTCTGTTGGCTGACCTTCAAGCCTTTGTTCGTCATCCTTGTTCTTTGATCTTGGAGCTTAACGTGGTTTCAGTCACATATGGTCAGTTTCAATATTATTCTTATCTAATGTACAGGAACATCTAGTCATAAGAGCAAAGAACTGCAAAACTTATGAGTAACTACCTCTACTAGTTAATTGCTTGGCCATGCTTTTGTCTATTGTTTCAATCATAGTGTTAGTATAAGATTTCTAATAATTATTTACCAAATCTCACTTTTACAGTCATGCAGCAGCAAACCAGTTTCCACAGCTGGTACAAAATATTAAAACCATAAAAATATTTAGACATACCATACAGAATGTATGGACATATGCTATCAGATTGGAGGCCCATTTGATGCTGTACCACTCTGGGTTCCCAGCATCTAAAGAGACATAAGATTATCTATACTATTCTCTCCTTATAGTGTTAGCTCTAATAAATAGCTTTTTAAATGATACCTTACAGAGTCTGAGTGCCTTTCTTACTGAGATCATCGTGGACCAATACCTCATGGTGCAATGCCATAGGCTGTAGGGCTGCCATTTTGATGGAAGAGAAGCAAGATGGAAAATGTATGCCACAGCAAAAGTATTTGATTTAAAATACAGTTGTTCAAGGGCTGTAGTAGGGCCAAATCTGATGAAGCTGCAGCAGAGGAGCTCTTGAAAAAAATGAGATCGTACAATCATAGAATGGTTTGGGTTGGAAGGGACCTTTAAAGGTCATCTAGTCCAACCCCCTTGCAATGAGCAGGGACATCTTCAACTAGATCAGGTTGCTCAGAGCCCCGTCCAACCTGACCTTGAATGTTTCCAGGGATGGGGCATCTACCACCTCTCTGGGCAACCTGTTCCAGTGTTTCACCACCCCCATTGTAAAAAATTTCTTCCTTATATCTAGTCTAAATCTACCCTCTTTTAGTTTAAAAGCATTGCCCCTTGTCCTATCGCAACAGGCCTACTAAAAAGTTTGTCCCCATCTTTCTTAGAAGCCCCCTTTAAGTACTGAAAGGCTGCAATAAGGTCTCCCCAGAGCCTTCTTTTCTCCAGGCTGAACAACCCCAACTCTCTCAGCCTTTCTTCAGAGGAGAGGTGTTCCATCCCTCTGATCATCTTCGTGGCCCTCCTCTGGACCTGCTCCAACAGGTCCATGTCTTTCCTGTGCTGAGGACTCCAGAGCTGTATGCAGTACTCCAGGCGGGGAGGTCTCACCAGAGCAGAGGGGCAGAATCACCTCCCTCGGCCTGTTGGCCATGCTTCTTATGATGCAGCCCAGGATACGATTGGCTTTCTGGTCTGTGAGCGTGCGTTGCCGGCTCATGTCCAGCTTTTCATCCACCAGTACCCCCAAGTCCTTCTCCGCAGGGCTGCTCTCAATCCCTTCATCCCCCAGCCTGTATTGATATTGGGGGTTGCCCCGACCCAGGTGCAGGACCTTGCACTTGGCCTTGTTGAACCTCATGAGGTTCACATGGGCCCGGTTCTCAAGCTTGTCCAGGTCCCTCTGGATGGCATCCTGTCCCTCAGGCGTGTCAACCGCACCACTCAGCTTGGTGTCATCTGCAAACTTGCTGAGGGTGCACTCGATCCCACTATGTCATTGATGAAGACATTAAACAGTACTGGTCCCAATACGGACCCCTGAGGGACAACACTCATCACCGATCTCCATCTGGACACTGATCCATTGACCACTACCCTCTGGATGCGACCATCCAACCAATTCCTCATCCACCGAACAGTCCACCCATCAAATCCATATCTCTCCAATTTAGAGAGAAGGATGTTGTGGGGGACCATGTCAAAGGCCTTACAGAAGTCCAGATAGACGACATCCATAGCTCTTCCCTTGTCCACTGATGTAGTCACTCCATCCCAGAAGGCCACTAGGTTGGTCAGGCAGGACTTGCCCTTGGTGAAGCCATGCTGGCTGTCTCAAATCACCTCCCTGTCCTCCATGTGCCTTAGCATAGCTTCTAGGAGGATCTGTTTCATGATCTTCCCAGGCACAGAGGTGAGGCTGACAGGTCGGTAGTTCCCATGGTCCTCCTTTCTACCCTTTTTAAAAATGGGTGCAATGTTTCCCTTTTTCCAGTCACCGGGTGAGGAGATTGCAGCAGACGGACGCTTGTTAGGTTATAACAAACGACGATTTATTACTCACTATCTCCTTAATTTATACATAGTGTGGTTACATAAATCGTGTTCACGCGCACAGCCCAAGCATGTGATTGGTTAACAATACAATATCACGCGAACAATAACAACATTCAATTCGTTAAGAGCTGCAAAGCATGCAACAACACCTCTTCATTGTGATTGGCTCTTACAACACAGTTTTTGCAACTACACATCTGTGTTCCTTCTGATTATCAACTGTCCGCATTCCTTTGTAAATTAAGCTCATCCTGTCACGGTCGTTCAAAAGCCTCTGCAATCTTCTCATAACCGGCATCAGCCAGATATACTCCCACAATTCCCCCTTTTTGTTTTTCAGCAATCAATACCTGCTGCACCGTTCTCACTAGTGTTTTTTGAACACAGGTGATTATACATGGCACAATTAAGATGACTCCCAAAATAATACATAAGAACAACAATCCCATCTTTATTAAAGACACAAGCCAACCACTGAGTCCTCATCCCGCAGCTAAATGTTCTAAGCCCCCCAAAAAAAGAAATCCTGGGGGTAACCTCCATGGAAGAACCGTCCCAGGAGCTCTATAGGTTATATTGTTCTGCATTACTGTAGCATTACACCATCGCGATGCATTCCGGACTATCAAATTTTCCGGAGTCACATCTTGTACCCCCGTCCCATTCATCTTATATATATCTGACCATTGAGAAAACTTAAAATATATACACATTGGAAACGCCACGCTCCCTAAAATGTTTAGCTCTTCTGGCTCATGGGCAGCAACCAGCAACCGATCATCCCATTTGTCCCAATTATCCAAACAGTTGCTCATTTCATTACACCATCGGATCCTGGAGGCGCCATTGATAGTCCGGCGTCCAACGGAATGCCTACCAGACATGTATGGAAAGGTTGTTCCGGTAGCGCCAATGACACACAAAAAGAAGTCTGATTAATAGCCTTAGCTAGAGTTACCCAAACATTCTTGCTGTGGCTGTTCCATGGTGGTGTCCGTGCTCCTGCGTTCACCGTCACCATTATACTCCAAATCAGGATCAACAAAGGGTTTTGTCCATTTTGTCGGAATCCACCTCGGTCCATCATCTGTAATAACACAAGCATAACCTCAACCCCATGTTATTACCTTAAAAGGACCTTCCCATTGTTGGCGCTCGATGTTCTTTACCCACACTTTCCATCCCTTGTCAAGGTTTTGAAGGCCTCCACGCATTGTTTGAAAATGCCGTACCACAGGCGGTACAATAGAATCCCCTCGCAGGGTCAAAAAATTCATTACATATATAGCTTTCATGAGTCTATTTGATGGAGACTCTCCTACCTCTCCCCCTTTTTGTTTTTCCAAGAGATCCTTCAAAACCTTGTGTGTACGCTCAATAATCGCTTGGCCCGTGGGAGAATGAGGTATTCTGGTAATGTGTGTAACCCCCCAAGTTTGTAAAAAGGTTTCGGTTCCTTTCACTATAAAACAAGGCCCATTATCTGTCTTTATTTGAGCTGGTACACCCAATACGGCAAAAGCCTGCCGAAAGTGCGTACGTAGATGACGACTCGTTTCTCCAGTAAGTGCGGTGGCCCAGGTCATCAAAGAATATGCGTTGACAGAAACATGAACATAACACATCCGTCCAAAACTAGAGACATGAGTTAGTTACATCAGTTTGCCACACCTGCAATGAATGCAGCCCTCTAGGGTTTACAGCCCCATCACCGTGACCAGACAACTTCTGGCACTCAGCACAAGATTGGATGATGGCTTTAGCATCAGCTATAGGAATTTGAAATTGCCTAGCCAAAACCTTTGCAGGCTGGTGGAAAAAGTTATGTGCACCACGCGCTTGTAATAATTTATTTGGAGGCGGCCCAGCCCAAACGGGGTTAGCCAATAAATCTGCTCGTTTGTTGCCTTCTGCGACCCAACCTGGCAAATTGGTGTGACTCCGCACATGCATAATGTAATAACTCTTCGTTCGTTGATTCAACAAAAATAACAATAATTTAAATTTTTCAAATAATGCTTTGTTCTCAATTTCTTTTAAATGAGCTCGTCTCAATCGTTTCACTACTCCTACCACATATAGTGAATCTGCAACAATGTTAAGTTTGTCATCCGGCCATCATTTTCTCATTTACTGTCCTCCATCGTGCCTTTATGGCTTCCCCAGGCGAAGCGTCCTCCTCATATGGAGGGGCAGACGGTACAGTTACAGATCTTTGCATCAGTGATGGCTTGTTTGTTCGTTGAACACCTTCTTCTCCTTCTCCCTCCTTAGAATTTAACCCGTCACTACAAAGCAATTCGGCTGCCTCTGACTCACGTTTTTCAGCAATTGCGGCTGTTACAGGAGCTGACTCACGTTTTTCAGCAACTGCAGCTGTTGCAGCAGCAACCACCTCCTTTTCCGCCTTCATAGTTTTAAGTGTCTCTAGCGGCAACCTCCACGTAGTGGAGGAGATCTGTGCTCCTGCATCCCCACGTGATACAAAGTCCCATATCACTTTTCCCATATCTTCCCAATTTTTAACTTCAAAAACCTTCGCAGTCTCTGTGGGGGCTCCATGATCTTTAAGCCATTTTAACATCATACGTAAAGTGTTCAAATCATATTTGATTCCTCTCATAGAGAGGATATGAGAAAGCATACGTACAATAGCCCCTTCTTCCACAGACATTTGGCCTCCCATTTTATATTTACTAGCCGCTCACCTCACTTCACTTGAGCAGGGTGATTAATCTCCCAGGAGAAAGTTGTCCGCTCGGTCCAGCTGGCAAGACGATCGTTCGGCTAGAGTCTCCTCCGGACGCACCATCAATCTTCCTCTTGCTTCCTCTTGCGCTTGCTCGGCCCGGTCGGGGTCACCATTTGAGGAGATTGCAGCAGACGGACGCTTGTTAGGTTATAACAAACAACGATTTATTACTCACTATCTCCTTAATTTATACACAGTGTGGTTACATAAATCGTGTTCACGCGCACAGCCCAAGCATGTGATTGGTTAACAATACAATATCACGCGAACAATAACAACATTCAATTCGTTAAGAGCTGCAAAGCATGCAACAACACCTCTTCGTCGTGATTGGCTCTTACAACACAGTTTTTGCAACTACACATCTGTGTTCCTTCTGATTATCAACTGTCCGCATTCCTTTGTAAATTAAGCTCATCCCATCATGGTCGTTCAAATGCCTCTGCAATCTTCTCGCAACCGGCATCAGCCAGATATACTCCCACAAGGGGGGATCTTATCAATGTGTATAAATATCTGATGGTGACAATAAAGAAGACAGAGCCAGGCTCTTTTTTCAGTGACAGGACAAAAGGCAATGGGCACAAATTGAAACACATGAAATTCCATCTGAACAGAAGAAAACACTTTTTACTGTGAGGGTGGTTGAAAACTGGAACAGGCTGCCCAGAGAGGCCATGGAGTCTCTATCCACAGAGATATTCAGAATCCAATTGGACAGAGTCCTGGGCAACCTGTTCTAGCTGACCCTGCTTGAACAGGGGACATGAACTAGATGACCTCCAGAGGTCCCTTCCAAACTCAACTATTCTGTGATTCTCTTTTTAGCAGCACAACTAACACCATCTGGTTTCCTATGAATTTGTGGTCTGTACTGACACGTAATACCATACTACATGACTACAGTATCTTCAGTTTGCTCCCACATCCTTAAAAATCTTTCCTCCCATATTCTCCACTACCAACTAGACAGGAGGCAAGTTCTATGCTGTGGCTGGTTCAGTTACATATGTGCTGGCTGGCCAACCAGTACATGCAGGTTGGATGACCATCTCCTTGGCCAAAGAGAAAGAATAAATCATAGAATCATAGAATCATTTAGGTTGGAAAAGACCTTTAAGATCATCAAGTCCAACCATTAACCTAACACTGCCATGTCTACCACTAAACCATGTCCCTAAGCACCACATCTACACGTCTTTTAAATACCTCCAGGGATGGTGACTCAACCACTTCCCTGGGCAGCCTGTTCCAATGCTTGACAACCCTTTCGGTGAAGACATTTTTCCTAATATCCAATCTAATCCTCCCCTGGTGCAACTTGAGGCCATTTCCTCTCATCCTATCGCTTGCTACTTGGGAAAAGAGACCGACACCCACCTTGCTATAACCTCCTTTTGGGTAGTTGTAGAGAGCGATAAGGTCTCCCCTGAGCCTCCTTTTCTCCAGACTAAACAACCCCAGTTCCCTCAGCCGCTCCTCATAAGACTTGTTCTCTAGACCCTTCACCAGCTTTGTTGCCCTTCTTTGGACACGCTCCAGCACCTCAGTGTCTTTCTTGTTGTCGTGGGCTGAAACCAGGACACTTGTAGTGAGGGGCCCAAAACTGAACACAGTATTCGAGGTGCGGCCTCACCAGTGCCGAGTACAGGGGGACGATCACTTCCCTGCTCCTGCTGGCCATACTATTTCTGATACAGGCCAGGATGCTATTGGCCTTCTTGGCCACCTGGGCACACTGCTGGCTCATATTCAGCCAGCTGTCGACCAACACCCCCAGGTCCTTTTCCACTGAGCAGTTTTCCAGCCACTCTTCCCCAAGCCTGTAGCGTTGCATGGGGTTGTTGTGACCCAAGTGCAGGACCTGGCACTTGGCCTTGTTGAATCTCATACAGTTGGCCTCAGCCCATTGATCCAGCCTGTACAGATCCCTCTGTAGAGCCTTCCTACCCTCAAGCAGATCAACACTCCCCCCCCCCCCAACTTGGTGTCATCTGCAAACTTGCTGAGGGTGCACTCGATCCCCTCATCCAGATCACTGATTAAATTTTGTTTTGTTTTGTTTTAAATAGAAGGAAATGAATTTATTTGGAGATCTACATCACACAGGCACGCTGCTGGAGATCCAAGCAATGCCTTACCTCAATATCATTAAATCATGTTCCACGGAGCTCTCTTGGATTCTAAATACTTATTTTAAGAACAAACTTCCTTTTTCTGAAATAAAGCCATGCTTAAACATCAGCGATGCCCCAAAAGCCACCTGCACCAGTTTTTCTAGTTGTTTTCTTGGAAAACAGACAGGCAATGTTGAGATCAAGCTGCAGCATTTCCTTCAGTAAGGCATTTCTGTCTCACTCCTCTATCCAACTGCTGATTGCCACAAAACTTGTGAGAACATCCTTTTTTTTTTTTTTTTTAGACGTTAACCTTTTTCCTCCCTGCCTGCCATTTTTGGTCAAAATTGTCCAACAGGTTGAAAAGTTACTGGAGGGGAAGACAGACATACAGACATAGTAGTGCATCCAAAGTATCCCCCTTCTCAAAAAAGTATATGAAACCAGAACATTTTCCTGAACTTTACAAATAAAATCAACAACTTAGAAACAACTAAAAATACAGCTCAGGTTTTGTGGGTAAATATCAATGGTTATGATTTTTAAAAGTGAGTGGTGTATAATTAGCTCATATTGTGGCCTGTGGCCAGCATCAGTGTGAAACTTTAGGACTCGGGAGCAGTGGAAGGGTGAGTATAACACCAGGAAAAGGGGTAGAAACTAAGAAGTGTGTGTTACAATTTTAATTGCATCATTGCTATTATTGCACCTTTTTCTATATATAAGTACTATGCCTGCATTATTATTATTTGTTTTTCTGTAATAATTAGATCTAGACTAATGATGATCCTTCAATTAGACTGTTAAGTTTTCCATTATATTAACAATAAATTCTTGGCTTTACATATATATGGTGGGCTTCCCTTGTCTGTAAACAAGATTCTGAGCATAAAAAATTCATACTACTCACAACTGCACTCCCTTATTAAAATTTTAGAGTATTTCTGTATACAGCTGAAAACTAATGAATTTTATAATATAGTGATGCCTATGCTGACAACTGCTCTGAAATCTGTTTACAAGTTTTTAAGAAACCTCCATTCTTAAAAACACACAGCAAAAAGTGAGAAACAGTCCTGTAGAAAAAAAAAGTCAATATGCCTCCAATGCTATTTTGTTTTTTTAAATACATTTCTCAATCTAAAGTACTGAATTTTATAATTGTTTGGGAATTTTTATTAGAGGCAAATTAAACACACATTTGTGCTTAAATAGAAAAAAATAATTAATGAACAATGCATTGGACAGAGTCCTACTGCCATAAGTGGTTCTACAGAGTCTGCAAAGATGCATCATGAGAAGATTCCTTATATACAATTGCACCAGCACCAATCCTGTGAGCATCGGCATGGGGTGCCTTAACCCAGCCTTGGGTCCATCCCCCAGCCCAGCTCTGTTGTGCAAAGGTGGCCCCTGAGCACTAGCAGTCCAGGATTGCTACAAGGCAATACTACATCTGTTTCTTATCTCATCACCAAGGGAAACTTCACTCCTTTACAGGGAGTCCTTCTGTCTCTGGCATTCCTGCTTCCAGCCAGTTTAACCCCTTCTGCAGTTAGGCCTTCTTGCCCTCCATGCCAGATCATTCCTTGGACACAAATTACCACTGCTGATCAGTTACAATTTGAATTTCCCTTTCAATTTCATACTCAGTTTGAATCATACTTGGTCCTTACAAAAGACACAGAAGGTTGAAGTCTCTTGATCTTGAAATCACAAAAGCTATGTTCTATTTACTGTCTGGTGGCACACAGGTCCACAGATGGGGTCAGGTAAAGATGGTAGTATACTGCAATCCATAGAGCAGCGTTACAGGCAATGTGCTCTTGTTGCATGCTGAGGAAAACATGGAGGCAGTCAGGATGCCTCCTTGCATTAGGATAGCTTCTTTGTCTTAAAGGCACAACTGAGTCATGTTAAGTTTGGCTTTTACTCCCCTTTGGAATAGAAAGGCTCAACTTGGTTTTAAAAAAGGAGGGGAGTGACACAAGATGAAGTAACATTCCAGAAATTCACACCTTCATATTAAAAATGAAATTAAGTGGCTATGTTGTCTCTTTTAAAGAGAAACCAGTTCTTCTATTCAGTTTTCCTCATTGAAATCAAGAGAACTGAAGTAAATATTCCCCAAAATTACAAGTAATTTATACTGCAGAACTGTATTTCAGCTCTTCTGAATCTCCTATTTGGAATTGTGTTTGTTTTCTGCATGTATAGAGTCAAAACAGATGTTCAGAAGAGATGTAGTTAGATGAGACTAAACATTCATAGAGAACAGGCTTAGGTATGTACATTGTGTATCTGCATCTGTCTACTTATTGTACTTCTTCCTTCCTTCCCTTGAATAACTTCTGAATCCACTGGTTAATTTTTAACCAAATTTGAAAGGTGGGTGTCCTGGTTTTGGCTGGGATAGAGTTAATTTTCTTCTTAGTTGCTGGTACAGTGCTGTGTTTTGGATTTAGTGTGAGAATAATGTTGATAACACACTGATGTTTTAGTTGTTGCTAAGTAGTGCTTATCCCAAGTTAAGGATCTTTCATTTTCCCATGCTCTGCCAGCAAGTAGGTGTACAAGAAACTGGGAGGGAGCATAGCCAGGACAGCTGACCCGAACTAGCCAAAGGGATATTTCATACCATAGGATGTCATGCTCAGTATATAAACTGGGGGGGGTTGGCCGGGAGGGGCAGATCACTGCTCGGGCATCGGTCAGTGGGTGGTTGTGGCAGTACACTCCCTCCCCCCCCAGCCAGAAACGAAACTTCTCCAGGCAGGGAGAAGGGGAAAAAAAACCCTAAACCCTGGAGGCCACAGGTTGAAATTTGAACTGGCCAATCGAGACGCGCTAGGTACACTGAGGTGACCCTCCTGGCCAATAGGGATTAAATGACCACAGATCAGATTCGACAAGGGTATAAACGGGGTCCCGCCGGAGGACATGTTGGAATCAGTCCTCCTCGGAGCAGCGGGTCTGCAGTTGGGGACTCCCCCTTGGGTCGGGGCACCACCCGAGGTAACTCCTCGAGGGAGAGAGCCCTCAGCTTTTAGGTGAGTGATACGCGCGTTTTGGAGCCATCACTTTAAATCTTGGGGATTCTTAAGTCGCCTGTGTAGTACTAATTCCCCTTACATCATTGAGCCTCTAGTTCACTATTGTTACTGGAGTTCTAACTAACTTTTCTACTGAAGAATAAATCTGAGTTTTAACACCTGTTGGATTTGAGTGTGCGTGCATCCGTAACAGTGGTGAGCAATTGCATTGTGCATCACTTGTCTTTCTTGGGTTTTATTATTTTTAATTTAATTTTATTTTATTTATTATGTTCCTTTTCATCATCATCATTATTATTATATTTTTATTATTATTATTGTTAGTATTACATTTTATTTTACTTTAGTTATTAAATTGTTCTTATCTCAACCAATGAGTTTTATTTTTTTTTTTATTCTCCTCCCCATCCCACTGGGAGTGGGGGAGTGAGCGAGTGGCTGCGTGGTGCTTAGTTGCTGGCTGGGCTTAAACCACAACAGTGTGTTTCTATAACTTCTGTGGAAACACTCCAGAAAAAGTGACAATATTTTAAGTTATTCAGGAATAGGGATCATCCATTAAATTCACACCTTACAAGTATTGACTAATTTGGACACCATTAAAACTATTCTTTGATGAAACAGTACAGTAGAGTGTAACATCTTACACGTGTTCAGTGTGTAGGTTTTGTACCCACTGGTCACTGTCAGGGCTTCTTCTATGTGTCACCAGCCCTAAGATAGGCACAATCAGAAACGTACATGCTGTTTTTTTGTGAATCTGTTGGGAGAAGCTCTCTTCTGAGCCAGAAATGTTCATATCTGGCATGACTGCAGTTTTAGTCCTGGCCTGTAAGGGACATCCTCTCAAATTGTTGTAGGATATAGCTTTTATGATATATGATTATACAGGAATTGAATGGGCAGTGAATTGAACAAATGTTTTAGTCATCATGACTTTCTCATTTCAGTAAGTTCAGAATTCACTTCAATTCAGTCCTAGCAGGTATGAGACCATGTCAAAAGTCAGCGTATAAGAAATGAGTGCTATATTGTATATTAGTATACAATAGTTCTTTGGATATGCATTTGAACTTGAACGTCCTTTACCTGGATCTTCTTTATTTCTGCATCTGTCAATTGTTATCTTTGAAACATTGCCTCTGTTCGGAAGTGATGGGATGATGTCAATGCCATTAGGCCTAGAATGGACACTGACATGGTGATACCAGGATGCTTGATCCAACATGATTTGCATACCTTATTATCCCTTTTCCTGCTTTTTGACCCTCCTTTTTGCTACCTTTGTCCCTCCATTTCTCCACATCAGTCCCCTTCCAAATAACCCACCTCTAATTACTTTTTTCCTGTTGATCCCAGTTTTGCTATGGTCATACCCAAATTTGGTATTTCTGATATTGGTCTCTAGGCACTCTTGGCCTTATATGCTATTACTGGTACATCAGGTGTCTGTGAAGTCCATCTCTCACATCATTCTCCCTTTAACTACCCATGCAATCCAGCCATACCCTGTGGCACTGCCTATAACTTTTGTCAGCTTCTCCCTCTGTTATCTGTCATGTTCAGCAGTTGCTCATGTCACATCCAGTAGTTTTCCATGTCCTATTCAGTTAGCTGAATCTTGGGCCAGGGCCTAGGCAGCAGCCTAGTCATTTGCCTGCAGCCCTAACAACCTGTATGTGTACTTACAATGTTCAGACTTATCCTCTCACAAAATCTCTTTGCTATCCCAGTTCTGTTCTTTTATTTATCTTCCACTGCTACTGTAATGAAAAAAGGGTAATAATTACAATTCCTGTAATATCAGAATAATGAAAACCAACAGTTTCAGCTGAGCAATTAGATGCTGGAATGTATGATTACAAAAAAATTGAATTAAAAATTGTTATTATGTATTAGAAAATTCCATGGCTGCCATGCTTGTGTTTTTAAGTTATAGAGGAAAGATTTAAGACTTACAATATTAGGGATGAGTGTTAACAAGTCCTTTTTGACCTGGTTTTCTAAGGAAATGAGGCATATGCAGTTGTGCTATCTATATGTCTGTTCAGATGGAATTTCATGTGTTTCAATTTGTGCCCGTTGCCTTTTGTCCTGTCACTGAAAAAAGAGCCTGGCTCTGTCTTCTTTATTGTCACCATCAGATATTTATACACATTGATAAGATCCCCCCTGAGCCTTCTCTTCTCCAGGCTGAAGAGTCCCAGCTCTCTCAGCTTCTTCGCCTATGTCAGATGCTCCATTCCTTTAATCATCTTAGTGGCCCTTTGCTGGACTTGCTCCAGTAAGTCCATATTTCTGTTGTACTGGGGAGCCCAGAACTGGACACAGGACTCCAGGTGTGGCCTCAACAGTGCTGAGTAGAGGGGAAGGACCACCTCCCTTGACCTGCTGGCAACACTCTTCCTAATGCAGCCCAGGATACTGTTGGCCTTTTTTGATACAAGGGCACCATGCTGGCTCATGTTCAACTTGTCCACCAGGATCCCCAGGTCATTCTCAGCAAAGTTGCTTTAAATCTGGTTAGGTCCCAGCCTGTACTGATCCATGGGATTATTCCTCCCCAGGTGCAGGACTTGTCATTTCCCTTTGTTAGACTTCATGAGGTTCCTGTCTGTCCACTTCTCCAGCCTGTTGAGGTCCTTCTGAATACCAGTGCAACCATCTGGTCTATCAACCACTCCTGCCAGGTTTTTTATAATATGCAAACTTGCTGAGGGTGCACTCTGCCCCATCATCCAGATCATTAATGAAGATGTTAAACAGTATTGGACCCATTATTGACCCCTGGGGTACACTACTAGTGACAATGTTATAGCAATGTCACTGTTTTGCCTGTCACATTTAGATGACAGAAAGCTAACTTCAGCATGGCACTATGGGAGGCTGGAAGTAGCTGTCATTAGGAGAAAATACCATGAAGAGCTTGTGGGTCAAGATAAGGACAGGGAGATCACTCACCAATTACTGTCACGGGCAAAACAGACTTGACTTGGGGAAATTAATTTATTGCCAATTAATTGTAACAGAGCAGGAGAGTGAGAAATAAGAACAAATCTTAAAACACCTTCCCCCCACCCCTCCCTTCTTCCCAGGCTCAACTTCACTCCTAAATCTAATATCTCCTCTCTGCAAGTGGCGCAGGGGGATGGGGAATGGGGGTTGTGGTCAGTTCATAATGCTTTGTCTCTGCTGCTCCTTCCTCCTCACACTCTTCCCCTGCTCCAGTGTGGGGTCCCTCTCACAGGAGACAGTCCTTCATGAACTTCTCCAACTTGAGTCCTTCCCACGGGCTGCAGTTCTTCACGAACTGCTCCAGCGTGGGTCCCTTCCACAGTGTGCAGTCCTTCAGGAACAGACTGCTCCAGCGTGGGTCCCCCACGGGGTCACAGATCCTGCCAGAAAACCTGCTCCTGCATGGGCTCCTCTCCACAGGCTGCAGCTTCTTTCAGGGCATATCCACCTGCTCCAGTGTGGGCTCCTCCACGAGCTGCAGGTGGATATCTGCTCCACCGTGGTCCTCCATGGGCTACAGGGGGACAACCTGCTTCACCATGGTCTTCACCACGGTCTTCACCACGGGCTGCAGGGGAATCTCTGCTCTGGCTCCTAGAGCACCTCCTCCCCCTCCTTCTTCACTGACCTTGGTGTCTGCAGGGTTGTTTCTCTCATATATTCTCACTCTTCTCACCCAGCTGCTGTTGCGCAGCAGTTTTTACCCCTTCTTAAATATGTTGTCACAGAGGCACTACCAATGTTGCTGACTGGCTCAGCTTTGGCCAGCGGCAGCTCTGTCGTGTAGCTGGCTGGAACTGGCTCTTTCCAACATGGGGGCAGCTTCTGGTGTCTTCTCACAGAAGCCGCCCCTGCAGCCCCGCTGGTACCAAATACTTGCCATGTATACCCAATACGAATGGAAAGGAATATAAAATTTTAGATGCTTTTAGAATGGAACAAAGAAGGTGCCAAGTACTACTATGATAGTATTCAGGAAGAGCCTGTTTAGCAGTCTTGTCAGTAGCAGCTAGGTCATGCAGAAGACTTTAAAGGTGATCTGAAATTAAGAAAACTTGGAGTTTGTATTATCTGAAAGATCTTCTGCGCAGAAAGTCAGTTGCCGAGGGGAGCTGCTTTGGAGCCGGCCCAATCTGCAGCGGAGCCGCAGATCTTGGCGCACAGGGGGGTTTCCTGAGGCATGGCAGCGGAGAGACCCGCCAGGAGCCCACAGTTCTCGCAGGAGACGCTGACAAGGCCTGGGCATTGCTAGAGCAACGGCAGCCACCCCCACACCTATAAAAAGCAGCCTAGGGAGCGCTAGTGACCAGAGCGTGACTTGTCAGCTAGGGCATGGCAGTTTGTGCGACAGGGCGTAGTCACCTTCTGGCTCAAGAGGTGAGTTCAATTGGTGGTCATCACCCTCTCAGGAGCTTAACTATGGTATCCACCCAGCAGAAAGCTCTGTCCTCTGCACTTGCCAGAATGTATGTGGCAGCCCAGACAGAGCTCCCACGAAAACATGCAGCCATCTAGGTCTCAGGCTGCAGAGAGTGCCAGAGCCTTTCACTGGTAAAGGATGGCAGTAGTGAGAACAGCTGTGTGAGGTGTGACCAAGTGGATGATCTGCTCAGCCTGGTGGCAGAGCTATGAGAGGAAGCAGAAAGGTTAAGGAGCATCAGGGAGGCTGAGAAAGAGATAGACTGGTGGAACCATGCTCTGCCCTCCCTGAGACAGAAAAAGGAACAACCACCAGAAAAAAAACCCAAGATCGAGGGGATCCTCTATCCTCCCCCCACCAGGCTGAAGGCAGTAGCTTAAAGGAAAGGAGTGAATGGAGGCAAGTCCATGCTTGGGGTGGCAGGTGAAACCCTTCCTTGCCCACCTTGCCTTCCCAGGTGCCTCTGTACAACAAGATGAGGCTCTGGATGTGGAAGGCCAGTCAATGGATGATGTGGATGATGGGCCATCTACACCAGAGGTGTTGCCAAGGTCAGAAAGGCCTACCCCCTGTATCACGACCACCTCCACGAGGAAGACGGGTTATAGTTGTAGGTGACTCCCTTCTGAGGGGAACAGAGGGTCCAATATGCTGGACAGACCCTCCTCTCAGGGAAGTCTGCTGCCTCCCTGGGGCCCGGGTTAAGGACATCACGAGAAAACTTCCTAGCCTGGTACGGCCCTCGGACTATTACCCATTACTGCTCTTCCATGCGGGTGGCGATGAAGCTGCAACATGTAGTCCAAGGGCAATCAAAAGAGACTTCAGGGCCCTGTTGTGAGAGACTGAAAGAGTTAATGTCTCAAACATTGTGGTGGGGCAAGTTCTGCATAACGACGAACTCTACATGACAACGAACCCTGCATAGCAAGGAACCACAGGTGAAAAGAAGCCGATCAGCACAGGATATCAGCAACAGGAAGGGGAGGGCATGCTGGAAGGTGCGCAGCTCTGTGTTCTGATACGCTGTTCTGATATGCTTGAGCAGGGCAGCTCACCGTGCATGGCCAAAGATCAAACAATGGTCATGTCTGCAGGGAAGAAGAAGTTACTCCCCAAACAACCCCCAAGCCCACTGACCCATTTCTTGAAGGTTCTGAAAGCACAAACCGCGCATGACACCTAATTAGCCTAATGAGTTCGAGTGCCCGCCTGAAGGAGGGGCGAGGAGATGATAAAAGGACACAAACTGAAGCCTGAGGCCTGTTACGGATGCACGACTAACCAAATCCAACAGGTGTTAAAACTCAGATTTATTCTTCAGTAAAAGTTAGTTAGAAGTCCGGTAACATTTTATAAAACCACAGGCTCAATGATGTAAAGAGAATTAATACTACACAGCCGACTTAAGAATCCCCAAGATTTAAAGTGATGGCTCCAAAACGCGCGTATCACTCACCTAAAAGCTGAGGGCTCTCTCCCTCGAGGAGTTACCTCGGGCGGTGCCCCGACCCAAGGGGGAGTCCCCGACTGCAGACCCGCTGCTCCGAGGAGGACTGATTCCAACATGTCCTCCGGCGGGACCCCGTTTATACCCTTGTTGAATCTGACCTGTGGTCATTTAATCCCTATTGGCCAGGAGGGTCACCTCAGTGTACCTGGCACATCTTGATTGGCCAGTTCAAATTTCAACCTGCGGCCTCCAGGGTTTCCTTCCCCTTCTCCCTTCCTGGAAAAGTTTTGTTTCCTGCTGGCAGGATGGGGGGGGGGGGGGGGAGTGTACTGCCACAGGCCCCGCCCGCTCACCCACCGGAACTGGACCCCTAGGCTGACTGGACCCCTAGGCTGACTGGACCAACGCTGGACCCAGGACCAGTGAAATCTTTCTCTTTTCTTTTCCTTTTTCTCTCTCTCTCTTGCGCTCTCTTTCCTTTTTTCATAATCCCTACACCTCATCCCTTTAAGACATAAAACCATTGACCAAGTCTGGGACTAGGAGTGGATCTAGCCGCCCCTAGGCCCTTCTCTGAGAAGGAGTCTAGAAAGCAAGGGGGTCTGCTCTGAACCTCGTGACTCAACGGGAGTGTATTGGGTCTGGCTGAGATGGAGTTAATTCTCCCCATAGCAGCCCTCGTAGTGCTGTGCTCTGTATTGGTAGCTAGAAAGGTGTCGATAACACACCAGTGTTTTGGCTACTGCTGAGCAGTGCTGGCACAGCATCAAGGCTGGCTCTCCAACATTTTTGCCCCCCCCCTCAACAACAGGCTGGGGCTGGGCAAGATCTTGGGAGGGGACACAGCCAAGACAGCTGACCTAAACTAACCAAACAGATATTCCATACCATATGACGTCAGCTCAGATATAAAAGCTAAGTAAAGGAAGACGGAAGTGGGGGCATTTTTGTCTTCCAGAGCAACCACAACGCGTACTGTAGCCCTGCTTCCCAGGAAGTGGCTAGACATCGCCTGCTGATGGGAAGTAGAGAATAATATCAATTGTTTTTCTTTGCTTTTTCGCGCGCGACCTTTGCTTTCTCTTTATTAAACTGTCCTTATCTTGACCCACGAGCCTTTTGTTATATTTTCTCCCCCCTGTCCAGCTGAGGAGGGGGAGTGATAGAGCGGCTTTGGTGGGCACCTGGCACCCAGCCAGGGTCAACCCATCACAGTCCTTTTTGGCGCCCAACGTGGGGCAAGACAACGGCAGTTTTGCCTTAAGCGTGCCATAGCTAGTTATTAAGTGGCAAGCTCCTGTGCAGGTCACGGAGCTTGTTGGCTGCTTGCTTATCTCTATCTTGCTGAGTTTGGGAACATGGTAATGCAAACAATGGCTATGTGCTTTGTCCTGGCACTGATGGCTTTGCTGTGTTGTGGGAGCTATCTTGTGGAGGAGATGAGGGAACACATCTCCCTCTCCCTACCGGGCATTGATGTGAAGGGTTTTATTATGCAGGCTCCCGAGGTCCTTGTTCACCCTTATGTGAGCTGTTCAATACTAGTAATTAATACTGGTGGTATATTATGGGTATTGTGGAATCTGGTCTCGTCCTGGTATAAGAGAAGACAAGTTTCGGGTGAGGCAATACTGAAATGTGCCCTCAAGCGACCGGTCCCTGGGTGGCAGGGTATATGGAAGGATTTGGGCAGATTCCTAGGACGGTTATCACCTCCCATAATCTGGGACTTTACACCTGAACAGGCAAGCAACCCTGGCAAACTGACGCACCACCTGATAGAAGGGTGCCTTGCCTACCCCGATGAAAACCAGCAGCTTCTCGCACTGTACTGGGGCCTAGCCTATGCCTACCGAGCCACAGTTCAACATTCTCAGAGGACCATGGTTGAGGCAGGGACCCAGACTGCATCTGAGGACACTAAGCTCGAGATAGGGACCCAAACAACAACAACAACTGCAGTAATTGCCCCAGTAGTGAAAAAGAAACAGTGGACCAGGAGATCAACGGGTCCATATCATCGATTAGTAAGGGAAGAAGAAGAAGAAGAAGAGGAAAGGTTTAATCTAGAAGCTGGTCCTTTGACAAAGAAATTGGAGGAAGGAGTGAGAGAACTTAAACAGGAAGCGGAAACTACCCGGTCCCTGACGTCCTCAGAACTTCGGGACATGCGGAAAGACTACAGCCGCCAGCCAGGTGAGCGGATTGCTGCCTGGCTGCTCCGATGCTGGGATAACAGGGCCGACAGTCAGCAACTGGAAGGCAAGGAAGCCCAACAGCTGGGATCCCTCGCTAGAAACCGGGGAATTGAAAGAGGAATCGGAAAAGAGGCAGCAATTTGCAGTCTCTGGAGACGGCTTCTCTCAAGTGTGAGGGCAAGATATCCATTCAAGGAAGATCTTGTGAATGCCTCAGGAAAGTGGACTACCGCAGATGAAGGCATCCAGTACCTGAGAGAGTTAGCAGTGGTGGAAGTCATCTACAGTGATCTAGATGATGAGGAGGTCTCCAAAGATCCAGAGGATGTCCTGTGCACACGGGCCATGTGGAGAAAGGTGATTCAAGGTGCCCCAGCATCGTATTCTAACAGCTTGGCAGCAATGTATTGCCCAGATATGGAAACACCAACTGTGGAGAAAGTATCATCTTGGCTCCAAAACTTTGAAGAAAACCTCTGTGTCTCCTCATCCCTACAGGACAGTGCCTTGGCTGTTAGGGACGCTCCAAGAAATCAGTCCTCTCCTGCCCCGGTCAGAGGGAAAGGGAGCCCAAGGCGTATGCCACGTGGTACACTCTGGTTCTTCCTGCGTGACCAAGGGGAGGACATGAGGAAGTGGGATGGTGAACCCACCTTTAAGCTGGAAGCCCGCGTGCGTGAACTGAGAGGGAAGACAGCTGTTAAGAAGGGGTCACCCAAGAAGAAGGCTGTCAGCGTCGTTGCTGTAGAGGCCCGAGAAAGCAATCAGCGATCCTCCAGGCATAGAAGACCTGAAACCACCTCCCTTGATTCTGGTGAGGGGACTTCTGGTCTGGCACCACAAGGATCAGACAGTGAATACTCTGATGAGGAACAGCAATAGAGGGTCCCTGCCTTCGGCCAGGAGAAGGAAAGGGATGACCGGATATATTGGACTGTGTGGATTCGGTGGCCTGGCACATCGGATCCACAGAAGTATAGGGCTTTGGTAGACACTGGTGCACAGTGTACACTGGTGCCATCAGGGTACAGGGGCACAGAACCCATCTGGATCTCTGGAGTGACAGGGGGATGCCAAGAATTGACTATATTGGAGGCTGAGGTGAGCTTAACAGGGGACAAGTGGGAAAAGCACCCCATTGTGACCGGCCCAGAGGCCCCCTGTATCCTTGGCATAGACTACCTCAAGAGAGGGTACTTCAAGGACCCAAAGGGGTACCGATGGGCTTTTGGTATAGCCACTGTAAATACAGAGAAGATCAAACAGCTATCTACCCTGCCTGGTCTCTCGGAAGATCCCTTCATTGTGGGATTGCTGCGAGTTGAAGAACAGCAGGTGCCAATCGCTACCAGGACGGTGCACTGGCGGCAATATCGCACCAACCGAGACCCCCTGGCTCCCATCCGTGAGCTGATTCATCAACTGGAGAGCCAAGGAGTTATCAGCAAGACTCATTCACCTTTTAATAGTCCTATATGGCCAGTGCAAAAGTCTGATGGAGGGTGGAGGTTAACAGTAGATTATCGCGGCCTGAACGAAGTGACACCACCACTGAGTGCTGCTGTACCAGACATGTTAGAGCTCCAATATGAACTGGCATCAAAAGCAGCCACGTGGTATGCTACAATTGATATTGCCAATGCGTTTTTCTCCATTCCTTCGGCAGCAGAGTGCAGGCCACAGTTTGCCTTCACGTGGAGAGGTGTCCAATACACCTGGAATCGACTGCCCCAGGGGTGGAAGCACAGCCCTACCATTTGTCATGGACTAATCCAAGCTGCACTGGAACAAGGCGATGCCCCTGAACATTTACAATACATAGATGACATCATCGTGTGGGGCAACGAGGCAGAAGAAGTGTTTGAGAAGGGAAAAAGAATAATTCAGATTCTTCTGAAAGCTGGTTTCGCCATAAAGAAAAGCAAGGTCAAGGGACCTGCACGGGAGATTCAGTTCTTGGGAATAAAATGGCAGGATGGACGCCGTCATGTGCCTATGGATGTGGTTAACAAGATAGCAACTATGTCTCCACCAGCTAACAAGAAAGAAACACAAGCTTTCCTAGGCCTCGTGGGGTTCTGGAGAATGCATATTCCAGGTTATAGTCAGCTTGTGAGCCCTCTCTATCGAGTAACCCGGAAAAAGAACTATTTTGAATGGGGCCCTGAGCAACAACAAGCCTTTGAGCATATCAGACAGGAAATAGCTCGTGCAGTAGCTCTTGGGCCTGTCCGGACAGGACCAGATGTACAAAATGTACTCTACACTGCAGCTGGGGAGCATGGTCTCACCTGGAGCCTCTGGCAGAAAACACCAGGAGAAACCCGAGGTCGACCATTAGGGTTTTGGAGCCGGGGGTACCGAGGATCAGAAGCCCACTACACCCCGACTGAAAAAGAGATACTAGCAGCATATGAGGGGGTTCGAGCCGCTTCAGAAGTTGTTGGTACAGAAGCATATCTCCTCTTGGCACCACGATTGCCCGTACTACACTGGATGTTCAAAGGAAACATCCCCTCTACACATCATGCAACCAGCGCTACATGGAGTAAGTGGATAGCATTGATCACGCAACGAGCTCGACTGGGGAAATCCAACCGCCCGGGAATTCTGGAAGAGATCATGGACTGGCCAGAAGGCAGAGATTTTGGAGCATCGCCTGAGGAGGTGGCTCGTGCCCAAGAGGCACCACCATATAATGAGTTATCAGAAGACGAAAGGCGTTATGCTTTGTTTACTGATGGATCCTGTCGTGTGGTAGGGAACCATCGGAAGTGGAAAGCTGCTGTGTGGAGTCCCACACGACAAGTCGTTGAGGCCACTGAAGGAGAAGGCGAGTCAAGTCAGTTTGCAGAAGTGAAAGCCATCCAACTAGCCCTAGATATTGCTGAACGAGAAAAGTGGCCGGTACTCTATCTCTATACCGACTCCTGGATGGTGGCTAATGCCCTATGGGGGTGGCTACAGCAGTGGAAGAAGACCAACTGGCAACGCAGGGGTAAACCCATCTGGGCAGCTGCATTGTGGCAGGACATTGCTGCCCGTGTAGAACACATGACTCTAAAGGTACGTCATGTAGATGCTCACATGCCCAAAAGCCGTGCCACTGAAGAACATCGAAATAATGAACAGGTAGATAAAGCTGCCAAAATAGAAGTAGCTCAGGTGGACCTGGACTGGGAGCGTAAGGGTGAGCTATTTATAGCTCGATGGGCCCATGAGACATAGGGACATCTAGGGAGAGATGCAACATATAGATGGGCTCGTGATCGAGGGGTGGACCTGACCATGGAGGCCATCACACAGGTCACTCATGAATGTGAAACATGTGCTGCAATCAAGCGAGCCACCAGAGTAAAGTCTCCCTGGAACAGAGGGCGGTGGCTGGGTTTTCGATATGGTGAGGCCTGGCAAATTGACTACATCGGACCACTGCCACGAACACGCCAAGGCAAGCGCTACATACTCACCATGGTGGAAGCAACTACTGGTTGGCTAGAAACATATCCTGTAAACCATGCCACTGCCCGAAATACCATCTTAGGCCTTGAAAGGCAAATTTTATGGCGACACGGTACCCCAGAAAGAATTGAATCAGACAATGGGACTCATTTCCGAAATAACCTCGTAAGCTCCTGGGCAAAGAAACACGGCATTGAGTGGGTGTACCACATACCCTATCACCCACAAGCATCTGGAAAAATTGAGAGATATAATGGACTGCTAAAGACTATGTTGAGAGCGCTGGGCAATGGGGCATGGAAGCATTGGGATACAAATTTAGCAGAAGCCACTTGGCTAGTTAACACCAGAGGATCTGCTAACCGTCCTGGTCCTGCCCAAACAAAACCCCTACATACTGTGGGAGGAGATAAGGTCCCCGTAGTGCACATGGGGAAGTGGCTGGGGAAGGCAGTGTGGATTTCTCCTCCCATGGGAAAAGGCAAACCCATTCGTGGGATTGTCTTTGCTCAGGGACCTGGGTGTACTTGGTGGGTAATGCGGAAGGATGGGGAGACCCAGTGTGTGCCTCAAGGACATTTAACCTTGGGGGAAAAATAATCTGTGATGTGAGTTGTATGTTGTAGGAAGCAATGTAGCAGGAATGACCTGAACTGCAGAGGAGTGAACTTCACAAGGAACCAGACAAGTGCATCAGTGACCCAAACCAAGCCGGTGTGGTGCCCAACAATCGAACATACTGCTTCTCCTGTCCTGACCACTCAACTTGACGGATGGGGCCCAAGTCATAACCTGTGTGTGAACATCTGGAGGAGTGGAAGAAGCCCACGGAATATCTATCTGTTAAAGGACAGGGAATAGTAATTAATAAGAATGTGTAAATCTGTATGTTGGCTGTAAAAGTGGTTTAAGTATGTAGTTTCAGTTGTAAGTGTTGGTAAGAAGGGATTTCAGTAATAAGAATTAAATGCAATGGTGTGGCTAGAAGATATGTGTATTAAATTATATGGGACCTGAGCATGACGCAAATGGTATGGAATAAGGGGTGGAGATTGTATTGGGTCTGGCTGAGATGGAGTTAATTCTCCCCATAGCAGCCCTCGTAGTGCTGTGCTCTGTATTGGTAGCTAGAAAGGTGTCGATAACACACCAGTGTTTTGGCTACTGCTGAGCAGTGCTGGCACAGCATCAAGGCTGGCTCTCCAACATTTTTGCCCCCCCCTCAACAACAGGCTGGGGCTGGGCAAGATCTTGGGAGGGGACACAGCCAAGACAGCTGACCTAAACTAACCAAACAGATATTCCATACCATATGACGTCAGCTCAGATATAAAAGCTAAGTAAAGGAAGACGGAAGTGGGGGCATTTTTGTCTTCCAGAGCAACCACAACGCGTACTGTAGCCCTGCTTCCCAGGAAGTGGCTAGACATCGCCTGCTGATGGGAAGTAGAGAATAATATCAATTGTTTTTCTTTGTTTTTTCGCGCGCGACCTTTGCTTTCTCTTTATTAAACTGTCCTTATCTTGACCCACGAGCCTTTTGTTATATTTTCTCCCCCCTGTCCAGCTGAGGAGGGGGAGTGATAGAGCGGCTTTGGTGGGCACCTGGCACCCAGCCAGGGTCAACCCATCACAGGGAGGGCTCTCCTTATTCCCCTGAATTGATGTATATGGTTACCACGGGTTACACGGTTTACTGAGGTAGTTCCATGCCAATTCCTGTTGTGAGAAACCACGCCACCTACTGTTACACCTCCCAAGTTCAGGCTGCTTCTGCCATGAATCAAATGTTTAACTGATCGTTTGGTGTCGTTTCACCTTAAGTTAGCCCGAGGGAATTCTGAATTCACCACGACCCCTCCCTGGTCTGTCCAGCCCGGGTTGTGACACCTTGGACGGTTGGTAAGGGAATCTGGAGCACAGGTTATTTTTTCCTCTCTCCTTCCAGTTGCGGGCAGCGACATTGGAAGAAACAGACGGACCCAGTCTATTAATACACGGCTCTGTGGCTGGTGTCACTGCCACAACTTTGGGTTTTTCGATATCGGGATGGCCTACACGGCACCAGGCCTGCTGGCATCAGATGGGATTCACCTTTCTCAAAGGAGGAAGAGGGTCTTTGCTCACGAGCTAGTGGGGCTCATTGACAGAGCTTTAAACTAGGCTTGAAGGGGGGAGGGGGATAATATCAGGCTTGCCTGTGACAAGCTGTGGGATGACACGCCAAGGTTAGAGGGACGGGGTGCTAGCGAGGGCCCTCAGCCTGTTGCTCTGAGACGTGCTGGGTACACTGCAGCACACTTGAAGCCTTACAGGGATGAGCCAGGGGCTCCTGAGGTAATAGGAGCCAACACGGAAACTCCAGTGAAAAACCTCAAAGGAATTAAGGGGTGTTCCTCTAAGAAGGTGACATGGCCGACAGCCCAGCTGAAGTGCCTCTATGCCAATGCATGCAACATGGGCAACAAACAGGAGGAGTTGGAAGCCACTGTGCTGCTAGAAAGCTACGACCTAGTTGCCATTACTGAAACTTGGCGGGACGAATCCCATGACTGGAGTGCGGCTATCGATGGCTACAGGCTGTTCAGAAGGGATAGGTGAGGAAGGAGGGGTGGAGGGGTTGCCCTCTACATCAAGAAATGGATAGAGCGTGAAGAGCTGTCTCTGAAGAATAGCCACGAGCAGGTTGAAAGCTTATGGGTAAGAATTAGAGACCGAGGCAACAAAGGGAACCTTGTGGTTGGTGTCTTACTACAGGCCGCCCAATCAAGGGGACTCTATTGACGAAGCCTTCTTACTCCAGCTACAGGAGATCGTGCTCGCAGGCTCTCGTCCTGCTGGGGGACTTCAACCACCCCAACATGTGCTGGAAAAGTAGCATGGTGAGCTGTAGGCAATCCAGGAGACTCCTGGAATGCATTGAGGATGACTTCTTAAGCCAGGTAATAGACAGCCCTACCAGAGGGATGCGATACTGGACCTGTTGGTCACCAACGCAAGTGAGCTAATCAGAGACATCAAGACTGGAGGCAGCCTGGGCTGCAGTGATCATGCACTGGTGGAATTTGCAGTCCTGAGGGATATGGGTCAGGTGAAGAGTAAAGTCAGGACCCTGAATTTTAGGAAAGCAAACTTCCAGCTGTTCAAGGAGTGAGTCAATAGGACCCTGTCGCGGGGGGAATTTAAAAATGAGAAAGAGGTTTGGATCGCTTAAAGAATCACCTCCAATTGTATTAGCAATAGAAAAATGATTTAATAGAAACTTGTATAAAAGTGTGACTTCACAGAATTCGTTGGCAAGGTTCACTCTATTACTTAGTACATGGATAAAATGCACACAGGAAAATTAAATCAGAATCAAACTAAACTTATGTCTATAGGGACTGAAAAAGTAATAGGGTAAAAGGGAATGGGGGAAAGGGTAAGGGAGACCCTCCCGTTGAGTCACGAGGTTCAGAGAAGACCCCCTTGCTTTCTAAACTCCTGTCGGAGTCTAGGTGCGGCTGGATCGACTCCTAGTCCCAGACTTGGACAACGGTTTATAACTAAAGGGATTATGAGTATAATAGCAGCCTAAAATTCATTCACAGCTGAATAAAAATCACGACAGTAATTTAATTATAAATTTGAAAGTATTAACTTATAATATATCTTATAAAATACTTGCTATAACTTACTTACTATAGACTATTCGGGTTAGCACACACGCATGCATAAAGACACTAAGAGAAATACATATGAGAGAGAATAAAAGAGAATAAAAGAGAGTAGAAGAGAGTAAAAGAGAGAGAAAAAGAGGTATACCTGTTAAAAATTCCCCTCGAGGTCAGTGAAAAGATTCACGTCGAATGCTTCAGCATTTGTCTCAATGGGCGAAGGGTCGAGCCTCAAGGAGCGAAGAGAATCAGCCCAGATCGTGTTGGCTTTCGGTGACAGACCTCCGATTTTCACAAACAGGAAAGTTTGCGAGCTCTGAGAGCCGTCCCACTCAGAGGGAGATGCTGGTCACAGCCCGCTGCGGTCCAGGAGAGCTCAAAGGGCCTCACTTAGTACCGCTGTTTATAGGTTCGGGAGATGATTGACTTTCGTCATTAACAAATTTCTAGAATCCCAGCTGCGCTGGAAAATTCCGAGACTGTTGGAAAATAACTCAAAACAGAGATATGGGATGCTCCAAGATTGTCAGGGGAGGATTGTAATGTCTCAAGGTTGTTATGAGAACTGGCTATCTCTACTCCCGTCCCCCCGCCTCCGCCGGGCAGCAGGTGTCCTTGAGGCGCACAGCATATCTCCCTGTCTTAGCTGTGTAAGAGTTCCTGGCACAGTCAAGGGTCGCTTAACTGCCCGACTCATTACACTTATGCTAAGGCCTAGCGAGCCTTCCCGAGTTTGTAAATCAGCCTGGAGAGGGGAAAGAAATGCACCACCACAGACCCCCTAGGAAACTGCCCTCAGGGACAAAGGAGCAGAACAGAGCTGGCAGATCTTTAAGGACGCTTTCCATAGAGCACAAAAGCTCTCGATCCCCAGGTGTAAGAAATTGGTATTAAAGAATTTTCAAACGTGGGTTTCTCTAGATTTGCTTTATTAACAACTCAGAGTTGGGCCACCACCGCAGTGAATGGCAACCTTCCAAAAATTTTCCAATCTTATATACCTTTTTACCACCCATTGTCCCAGTCCAAAGTCTTTGTAATTTTCCAGTCGATCTCTGTTCCCGTGTCGTTATCATTCATCATCTTATCTCATCAATTCTCCTGTCCCGGTTCTTCTGAAGTTAGTGGTCGTAGGCAGAAGGTCTTGGGTCACCACAATCACTTATCTTCTTACACATCAAAGATCACCTTTGAATCTCTGAAAATCACTCAGGCTATTCTATTAATTTATCTTATTCTAAAGTTAATCACTGTCGTGGTTTAACCCCAGCCAGCAACTAAGCACCACGCAGCCGCTCCCCCGCTCCCCCCCACCCAGTGGGATGGGGGAGAAAATCGGGAAAAGAAGTAAAATTCGTGGGTTGAGATAAGAATGGTTTAATAGAACAGAAAAGAAGAAACTAATAATGATAACACTAATAAAATGACAACAGTAATGATAAAAGGATTGGAATGTACAAATGATGCGCAGTGCAATTGCTCACCACCAGCCGATCGACACCCAGCTAGTACCCGAGCGGCGATAACCCCCGCCCCCACTCCCCCCAGTTTATGTGACGTCCCATGGTATGGAATACCCCGTTGGCCACTTTGGGTCAGCTGCCCCGGCTGTGTCCTGTGCCAGCTTCTTGTGCCCCTCCAGCTTTCTTGCTGGCTGGGCATGAGAAGCTGAAAAGTCCTTGACTTTAGACTAAACACTACTTAGCAACAACTGAAAACATCAGTGTTATCAACATTCTTCTCATACTGAACTCAAAAACATAGCACTGTACCAGCTACTAGGAAGACAATTAACTCTATCCCAGCTGAAACCAGGACAGTATCCACCCCTTATTCTATACCATTGACGTCACGCTCAGTTCCCATACCTTTAGTTACATCCTGGTCAATCATCATCACCTTTCCGTCTCTTTGGGACATATGAACAGTGATATATATATATGTATATGTGTATACACACACAGAGATATCATCCCTTTAGTTTATGGGTCATGTTCATAAAATGTTCGTTGAGTTCATTTAGGTCCCGACTCTGGGCTCCATCTGTCATACCAGTCTTTCTGGGCAGGAGGGATGGTGCAAAGTCCTCTCAGTTGGTAGAGCAGGATTGGGCTTCAGTGCGGTGTGATGAGCAGGTGACATTGGACGCAGCAGGAGGATGGTGTGCACTGTTGGATTGTTGCATGCTGGAGTCAGTTCTGGTTCTATCACTACTGCGCTCCGCTCAGTTTTATCACAGTTCATTCTTGCTTGATCTAAGTGATGCTTACTATAGTACTATGGATATAGCATATAACAATTATAGTAATGATAACATACAGTAGCAAGGTTATATAGCAACTGATATCATACAGTTTAATTCTGGCTATTCTCACCTAAAATCAAATCCCCTTGAGGCACACATCGGACTTCTCCATCTTTTCGCATCACCCACCAAGTGCACCCAGGCCCTTGAGCAAAAGCAATCCCACGAATGGGTTTACCTTTGCCTGAGGCAGGAGTAACCCAGACTGTCTTCCCTAACATATTTTTTATGTGCACTACAGGGACTTTATCCCCTTCTACAGTACATAAAAGTTCTGACTGGGCAGGGCCACCCCGATTGGCAGAACCTCTGGTGTTGACTAACCAGGTGGCTTTTGCTAAATGTGTATCCCAATGTTTGAAAGTTCCACCCCCCATTGCTCTCAATATAGTCTTTAACAGTCCATTGTATCGCTCGATTTTCCCAGAGGCTGGTGCATGATAGGGGATATGATATACCCACTCAATGCCATGCTCTTTGGCCCAGGTGTCTATGAGGTTGTTTCGGAAATGAGTCCCATTGTCTGACTCGATTCTTTCTGGGGTGCCATGTCGCCACAAGACCTGCTTTTCAAGGCCCAGGATAGTGTTCTGGGTGGTGGCATGGGGCACAGGATATGTTTCCAGCCATCCGGTGGTTGCTTCCACCATTGTAAGCACATAGCGCTTGCCTTGGTGAGTTTGTGGGAGTGTGATATAGTCAATCTGCCAGGCTTCCCCATATTTATATTTCAGCCATCGCCCTCCATACCACAGGGGCTTTAACTGCTTGGCTTGCTTAATTGCAGCACAGGTTTCACATTCATGGATAACCTGTGCGATAGTGTCCATGGTCAAGTCCACCCCTCGATCACGAGCCCATCTATATGTTGCATCTCTTCCCTGATGGCCTGAGGTATCATGGGCCCACTGAGCCATAAATAGCTCACCCTTATGTTGCCAGTCCAGGTCCACCTGAGACACTTCAATCTTGGCAGCCTGATCCACCTGCTGGTTATTTTGATGTTCTTCAGTGGCCCGACTCTTGGGTACATGAGCATCTACATGACGTACTTTTACAACCAGATTCTCTAGCCAGGACGCAATATCTTGCCACAGTGCGGCAGCCCAAATGGGTTTACCTCTGCGCTGCCAGTTGCTCTGCTTCCATTGCTGTAGCCACCCCCGCAGGGCATTTGCCACCATCCATGAGTCAGTATAGAGATAGAGCACTGGCCACTTTTCTCTTTCAGCAATGTCTAACGCTAGCTGGATGGCTTTCACCTCTGCAAACTGACTCGATTCACCTTCTCCTTCAGCAGTTTCTGCGACTTGTCGTGTAGGACTCCATACAGCAGCCTTCCACCTCCGATGTTTTCCCACAATGCGACAGGATCCGTCAGTGAACAGGGCATATTGCCTCTCGTTGGCAGTTTATTATACAGTGGGGCCTCTTCAGCATGCGTCACCTCCTCCTGTGGCGACATTCCAAAATCTTTGCCTTCTGGCCAGTCCATGATCACTTCCACAATTCCTGGGCGACTGGGGTTTCCTATGCGAGCTCGTTGTGTGATCAGTGCGGCCCACTTACTCCATGTGGCATCAGTTGCATGATGTGTAGAGGAGACCCTCCCTTTGAACATCCAGCCCAGCACTGGCAGTAGGGGTGCTAAGAGGAGCTGTGTTTCAGTACCAACCACTTCTGAGGCAGCTCGAACTCCTTCATATGCTGCCAATATCTCTTTCTCAGTTGGAGTATAGCGGGCCTCGGATCCTCTGTATCCCCGACTCCAAAACCCCAGGGGTCGACCTCGGGTCTCCCCAGGTGCTTTCTGCCAGAGGCTCCAGGTAGGGCCATTCTCCCTGGCTGCAGTATAGAGCACATTTTTAACATCTTGTCCTGCCCGGACTGGTCCAAGGGCTACTGCATGAACAATCTCCCATTTAATTTGTTCAAAGGCTTGTTGTTGCTCAGGGCCCCATTTAAAATCATTCTTCTTCCGTGTCACTTGATAGAGAGGGCTTACAATCAGACTGTACTTTGGAATATGCATTCTCCAGAAACCCACAACACCTAAGAAGGCCTGTGTTTCCTTTTTATTAGTCAGTGGAGACATAGCTGCTATTTTGTGGATCACGTCCATTGGGATCTGATGACATCCATCTTGCCATTTTATTCCTAAGAACTGGATCTTCCATGCAGGTCCCTTGACCTTACTTTCTTTTATGGCAAAACCGGCTTTCAGAAGGATTTGGATTATTTTCTTCCCTTTCTCAAAGACTTCTTCTGCCGTGTTGCCCCATACGATGATGTCATCAATGTACTGCAGGTGTTCTGGAGCTTCACCTTTTTCCAGTGCAGTCTGGATTAGTCCATGGCAAATGGTGGGGCTGTGTTTCCACCCCTGGGGCAGTCATTTCCAGGTGTACTGGACGCCCCTCCAAGTAAAGGCAAATTGTGGACGAAACTCTGCTGCCAGAGGGATTGAGAAAAACGCATTAGCGATGTCAACTGTGGCATACCACTTGGCTGCCTTTGACTATAGTTTGTATTGAAGTTCTAGCATATCTGGAACAGCAGCGCTCAGCGGTGGTGTAACTTCATTCAGGCCACGATAGTCAACTGTTAGTCTCCACACCCCATTAGACTTTCGCACTGGCCATATGGGACTCTTAAAGGGTGAGCGAGTTTTGCTGATCACTCCTTGGCTCTCCAGTTGGCGAATCAACTTGTGGATGGGAATCAGAGAGTCTCGGTTGGTGCGATATTGCTGCCGGTGCACCGTCGTGGTAGCAATTGGCACCTGTTGTTCTTCCACCCTCAGCAACCCCACAATCGAAGGGTCTTGAGAGAGACCAGGCAGGGTAGACAGCTGTTCAACACCCTCTGTCTCCAAGGCAGCTATACCAAAAGCCCATCGATACCCCTTTGGGTCCTTAAAATAGCCTCTCCTGAGATAGTCTATGCCAAGGATACACGGAGCCTCTGGACCAGTCCCAATGGGGTGTTTCTGCCATTCGTTCCCAGTTAGGCTTACTTCAGCTTCCAATACAGTTAACTCTTGCGATCCCCCTCTCACACCAGAAATACAAATGGGTTCTGCCCCTTTATAACTTGATGGCATTAGAGTGCACTGTGCGCCGGTGTCTACTAAAGCCTTATACTCCTGTGGGTCTAATGTGCCAGGCCATCGAATCCACACAGTCCAATAGACCCGGTTATCCCTTTCCTCCACCTGGCTGGAGGCAGGGCCCCTCTAATTCTGGTCAGAGTATCCAGTACTCACTTCTCGTAAAACTGGCTCAGAAGTCCCTTCAAGAGGATCAGAAATGAGATCAGCCCTTCTACTCTGTTTGGAAACTGGAGCGGCATTTTTCCTGGAAGAATCCCCTTTTGTGGTGGTTTTTCCTCGCAACTCATGTACCCGTGCATTTAGGACATAGGTAGGTTTTCCATCCCACTTCCTCATGTCCTCTCTGTGGTCACATAGATAAAACCACAGGGTACCTCACGGTGCGTACCTTCTATATTCTCTCTCTCGGGCAGAGGAACGCTCACTCCTAATAGCTGAGACATTGGTCCTTACAGGTGGGGAGTAGGACATATCCTCTTTGAATTGCTGGAAATCCTCAGTCAGCTTCTCCACAGCCGAAATGCAGGCTTGTAGGGAGGATGTCGTGGTTTAGACGGACAAACGACACATATGCATTCTTATAGTACAAGCAAAGAAGTTTTTTTATTACTCCAAGCCAGCAAATTTATATCCATTATACTTGTTACCTTGTACATCCGTCTGTCTCTTATTGGTCAAAAGTTGTCAGAAGTTGTTTTTCTCACCCCTCATTGGGTGACTTTTTCAAGTTCCTTATCACAACTGCAACTGGTCAACACATTCCTTAAACTTAGTTTCTCAGGCATGCTTCTTATTCTTTCTTGTTCTCTCAAGGTGTCCTGGTTTCAGCTGGGATAGAGTTAATTGTCTTCCTAGTAGCTGGTACAGTGCTATGTTTTGAATTCAGTATGAGAAGAATGTTGATAACACACTGATGTTTTCAGTTGTTGCTAAATAGTGTTTAGTCTAAATTCAAGGACTTTTCAGCTTCTCAAGCCCAGCCAGCGAGAAAGCTGGAGGGGCACAAGAAGCTGGCACAGGACACAGCCAGGACAGCTGACCCAAACTGGCCAACGGGGTATTCCATACCATGGGACGTCACATAAACTGGGGGGAGTGGGGGCGGGGGTTATCGCCGCTCGGGGACTAGCTGGGTGTTGATCGGCGGGTGGTGAGCAATTGCACTGCGCGTCATTTGTACATTCCAATCCTTTTATCATTACTGTTGTCATTTTATTAGTGTTATCATTATCGTTATTAGTTTCTTCTTTTCTGTTCTATTAAACTGTTCTTATCTCAACCCACGAATTTTACTTCTTTTCCTGATTTTCTCCCCCATCCCATTGGGTGGGGGGGGAGTGGGTGAGTGGCTGCGTGGTGCTTAGTTGCTGGCTGGGGTTAAACCACGACACAAGGGTGCACTGTAATCTTGTCAAGCTCAATATCCTCCCCAGGCCCCTCGGTCCAGCCAAGGTCCTCCACAAGAGGAGGAGAGATTTTCTTCGTATTGCTGGAGTTGGTGAGCCACTTCATCCACTGTCGGTGCTTCTTCGCCTTTCCAGGTCATTATCGCCAGTGAGTTGGCATAGGACGATGGTGCGCTCCGTACAAACTTCCGCCACATGGGTCGTGTGCATGGGACTTCATCTGGATCTTTGGGTAATTGTGGGTTGTCCGGGTCATAATGAATCGTCTCTAGCACGGCTAATTCCCTCAGGTATTGGATACCTCTTTCCATGGTGGTCCACTTGCTTGATTGACATATAACATCTTCCTTAAAGGGGTACCTTTCCTTCACTCTTGACAGGAGTCGCCTCCAGAGGCTGATGGCTCGTGTCCCTTTTCCAATTGCTTTGTCAATGCCACCTTCCCTGGCAAGCGATCCCAGCTGCTTGGCTTCCCTACCTTCTAATTCCAAGCTATTAGCGCCTTTGTCCCAGCATCGGAGGAGCCAGGTGATAATATGCTCACCTATACGGCAGCCGAAATCTTTTTGCATATCCCGCAGCTTACTCAAGGATAGAGACCGGGTTATTACCTCTGGTTCTGCCTCTTCCTCCTGTTCCCGTGATGACCCTGGTTCACCTTCATCCTTCACTAAGTGAGCTGATTTTTTTGTATATTTCTTCTTCTGTACAGGGGCAACTGATACTGGTGCAGGTTGGTCCGCTGGTTCAGTTGCAGTACCACTTGCCGGGTTTTGGATAACCGCAGTGTCTGTCGCCAAGGTTTGGGTAGCTGCCGTGCTCGTTGCTGGGGCTGGAGGGGCTGCAGTGCCTGTCGCTGAGGTTTGGGTGACCGCAGTGCTCATTGTTTTGCTGTTAGGTCCAGAGACCTTCTCTTCCCCTTGAGGGTACTGAGTGGTGTTGAACAGGGCTCGATAGGCATGGGCCAGGCCCCAGCACGTTGCAGTGATTTGTATCTCTCTGGAGCTGCCGGGGTGACAGCACACCTTTTCCAAATATTTTACTAGTTCTTCCAGATTCTGCACTTGTTCAGGGGTGAATTTCCAAAACATTGGAGGTGCCCACTTTTCTAGGTACTTGCCCATACTACCCCCCACACCCTGCCACTCATAATTATCCAGCTTCAGGGCAGATCTCTGGGTGAGCTTCTTAAATAGTTGTTTAACCTTAAACAAGAGCTGAACCACATTCAGGAACATGCTAATTCCTAGCAGTAGGGCTAGGACCGTGCTGGTCTCAACATCCCAAGAGTATTCAAATTTTCCAAAATTCTCAAACACCATTGTAACTGGACTGAAGGAGAAAGGAGAGGGGAAGAAAGGTACCCCACTCATAGACTGGTTTTCCAAGGAGGAAAGGTAAATGGTGTAATTATTAATAGTTTCCCACAGATGGCTCCCGGAGTATAAAGGTGACAATGCTGAGTGCAAATACCGGATTAATCCCACAACCGATGGCTTTATCATACCATAAGCCAGTGTTATACAATACATCAAAACGAAAACCTTAATCCACCTCCCAGGGATGATAAGCAGCAGAAGAGGGACTACATACAGCAAGCGAGGTGATACATAACAGAACTTTAAAAACCAGAGCAACAACTCTAAGAACACATAAATCAACATAATGACCAGTGACTATTAGACCAATATAATGAATGCTTATAACAAATTTGTTTTAACAAGCTCTGGCCAGGTTTGTCATTATCTCAACCCTTCGTGCCCCACGTTGGGCGCCAAAAGGACTGTTGTGGCTTAACCCCAGCCAGCAACTAAGCACCACGCAGCCGCTCACTCACTCCCCCCCACCCAGTGGGATGGGGGAGGGAATCGAAAAAAAAAAAAAACTTGTGGGTTGAGATAAGAACAGTTTAATAGAACAGAAAAGAAGAAACTGATAATGATAATGGTAACAGTAATAAAATGACAATAGTAATAATAAAAGGATTGGAATATGCAAGTGATGCACGATGCAATTGCTCACCACCCGCCAACCAACGCCCCGTTAGTCCCTGAGGGGCAATCCCCCCACCCCCTCCAGTTTCTATACTAGATGTGACGTCACATGGTATGGAATACCCCGTTGGCCACTTTGGGTCAGCTGCCCTGGCTGTGTCCTGTGCCAACTTCTTGTGCCCCTCCAGCTTTCTCACTGGCTGGGCTTGAGAAGCTGGAAAGTCCTTGACTTTAGACTAAACACTACTTAGCAACAACTGAAAACATCAGTGTTATCAACATTCTTCTCATACTGAACTCAAAACATAGCACCCTACCAGCTACTAGGAAGACAATTAACTCTATCCCAGCTGAAACCAGGACAGCCCAATACCACATGCAGAACAACACCTTTTGAGCTTATCACCTTTTTCATTTTTCTCTTTTTCCAAAGATAGCACAAAAGGATCGTGGGGTGGCATATTAATTCCACAATCCCTTTGTCACTCAGGATGATTTCTTTAAGGTAAAGAACAAATCACAATACATAACTTCATCCCATTTCTGCTCATGTCTCAAAAATAACATAAGTTGTAACATGGTGTTATAATTTAGTGTCCCATTCACAGGCCACTTTTCTCCTTCATCAAGCTTATACAGAGGCCACCAATGATTACAATATTTAATCAAATCTTCTCTCTGCGTGTTACCACCCGGGACACCCCCCAACTGTTTCCAATGCTTTAAAATACATCCCAGAGGTGATTTTTTAGGGAGTTCACTTGACTGTCCTGTTCCCATTATCAATACCTTCAATATACAAAAATCAAAAATCGGAAAGTCAAATATCAGAGCCTAAGTCAAAACACCAAACAGAATCAATCAGAGATCCAAGGTCATATCCAAAATCAATAGTCAAATCCCAAAGCCTTAATCAAAGTACCGAGACCAAACCAAATGAGTATTTTCACCTTCAACCAGCAAGACGAATACCCTTTACCAGAGAAGTACTTCTACCAGAATACCAGATTTTTTAAGGATCCTTTTATATTTCTTCCTTGCTGACTTCTCTTAGTCAGGCTTACAGGTAAGAGTACCAGACCAGAATACCAGAACCAGGTTAATCAAAAGAATGCCTTTGAATAAAATCTTACCAGTGGCCTTGGCTTGTGAGCCCGGGGAATGGGGATCAAGGGTCTCCCCGAGAAATCTCAGTGCCGGCTGGAGGTCCTGCGATCCCACGTCCATCGAGTCTCAGAAGCCTCGTCCCATCTGGGGTGCCAAAATAATACCAAAAAGCCGGTCAAAGAAACTCTCTAAGACTCGTTTTGGAGTTTTAGAAAGCAGGCATTCTTTATTGCAGTGCTGGATACACAGGGGATAATTCCACCTAGCGTGCATACCACAGCTTTAGCACAAACAGGTTATATAGAATAACTAATTGCATATTAATCAGATTAGTATACATATACATAAAAATGATTATAACTGATTATCATAGTACTGTCTACATCCGATCGTGCACAATAAAGGATCCATTTGAGTTGAAGGGCTGCTTTTACAACCACCGACCCATTTGAAATTCTGTTGGCTGACCTTGAAGTCTTTGTTCGTCATCCTTGTTCTCTGATCTTGAAGCTTAACATAGTTTCAGTCACATATGGTCAGTTTTAACATTGTTCTTATCATCTAATGTACAGAAACATCCAGTCATAAGAGCAAAGAACTGCAAAACTTCTGAGTAACTACCTCTACTAGTTAATTGCTTGGCCATACTTTTGTCTATTGTTTCAATCATAGTGTTAGTATAAGATTTCTAATAATTATTTACCAAATCTCACTTTTACAGTTACCTAGCAGCAAACCAGTTTCCATGGCTGGTACAAAATATTAAAACCATCAAAATATTTAGACATACCATACAGAATGTATGGAAATATACTATCAATTCCCCCCTTTCTGTTTGAGGCTACTAATTCTTTTAGTAGTCTCACTTTGTGAGAGACTGAAAGAGTTAATGTCTCAAACATTGTGTGGGGCAAGTTCTGCTTAAAGAGGAACTCTGCATAACAACAAACCCTGCACAGCAAGGAACCACAGGTGAAAAGCCCATCAGCACAGACATCAGCAACAGGGTGGGGATGGTGTGCTGGAGGGTGCTGGAGGGTGCACAGCTCCCCGTTCTGATAAGCTGTTCTGATACAAAGATCAAACAATGGCCACCTCTGCAGGGAAGGGGAAGTTACTCCCCAAAACACCCTCAAGCCCAAAGGCTCACAAACTGCTCAGTAGGCTACTAAGTTCGAGTGCCCGCCCAAAGGATGGGCAAGGATGATAAAAGGACACAAACTGAAGCCCCAGGTGTGCAAGCCCACCGGAACTGGACACCTCGGCTGACTGGACACCTCGGCTGACTGAACCAACGCTGGACTCAGGACTGGTGAAATCTTTCTCTCTTCCTTTTTCTCTCTCTGTCTTGTTCTCTCTTTCTTTTTCCTTTTCCACAATCCCTACACCTCATCCGTTTCAAGACATAAACCGTTGACCAAGTCTGGGACTAAGAGTGGATCCAGCTGCCCCATGGCCCTTCTCTGAGGAGGAGTCTAGAAAGCAAGGGGGTCTGCTCTGAACCTTGTGACTCAACGGGAGGGATCTCCTTATTCCCTGAATTGATGTATATGGTTACCCTGGGTTACACAGTTTACAGAAGTAGTCTTATGCCAATGCCTGTTGTGAGAAACCCTGCCACCTACTATCACACCTCCCCAGTTCAGTTTGCTTCTGTCATGAATGAAATGTTTAACTGATCATTTGGTGTCGTTTCACCTTAATTTATCCTGAGGGAATTTCAAATTAAACACGACTCCCTGGTCTGTCCAGCCTGGGTCATGACACACTTGAACATAAATCGTGTCACAGTTTGTTTAAGACAGTCAAAAGGGACACAGATTATAACAATGATGATAACTATCACAATTATATTTTGCAAAAGCCCAGCTAATCATCCAGTCAGAGAAAATCCAAAGTTTTGAAATATTTTGTTTAGTCAAGAACTTTCTATGCTTGACCTTAATTCTCTACTACTTTGAGCTACATGTTTTATTCTGTCTATCTGATGGCTTAGATCATCTGTCACATTTGGTATGTGGATACAACATGAATCATTTGAAAATCCAATGTACCCACATACTCCATGTTCTTTTAATAGTAGTAAGTCTAAACCTAATCAATTTTGCAATGCCATTTTACTAGTAGCTTGTACTTGTACATTGAGTTCATTTAGCCCACTTTGAGTAGCATTAGCTAATGTTTCTACTTGGAGTGAAAGATTGTGAAGAGTCATCCTATTTTGAAGAGTTGTTAACTGTGGTAAAAATATAGATTCTAATACCCATCTGTCCTGGGTTCAGCTGGGATAGAGTTAATTTTTTACAGGAACCTGGGAGGTGAGGGGGGGGCACAGCCGGGACAGCTGACCTGAACTAGCCAAGGAGCTATTCCATACCATGTGACATCATGCTCAGTATATAAATGGGGAGCAGGCTGGGGGGAGTTCTCTCGACTTTGGGTGGGGGAAGTGGCGGAGCGTCGGGTTCCGGGTGGTGAGCAGTTGCACTGTGCATCACTCCTTTTGTATATTCTTTTATTAGTACCGTTGTTGTTGTTGTAACCTCTCTTTTTGTGTAGTCCCAGTAAACTGCCCTTATCTCAACCCTCGAGGTCCCGGGTTTTTTTTTTCTTTTCTCCCCTCTGATTCTCCTCCCCATCCCACCGGAGGGGGGCGGGAGGAGTGAGCAAGCGGCTGCGTGGTCCTTTGTTACCGGCTGGGCTGAAACCACGACAGGGTGTTACATGCCCATGGTGCAATTTGGAAAGAACGAGGACTGCTTACAGCACAAGGAAAACAAATAAATATGCTAAAGAAATTTTACGGCTTTTAGAAGCTGTAAAATTTCCAGAAAAAGTGGCTGTGATGCATTGCAGAGGACATCAAAAAGGTAACACCGAATAAATTGGCAGACCGTGAAGCCAAACAGGCTGCAGAACGAGCTGAAGCTAGGACACTGACTTTGATTCCAGACGGTAAACTCCAAACTCTAAATTTAGAATCAGAATCTGTCAACTATTCTAAAGAAGATAGGGATTTGATTAACAGTTCAGGAGGAAAAGAACAGACAGATGGGTGGGTATATACGCCTGATGGACGTATTGTAATACCCTTTAGTATTTTATGGAAACTAATTATGGAGGAACATAATAAAACTCATTGGGGAGCTGATGCTCTATATAAATATTTGAATGAAAGGTTGATAGGTCATAACCTATACACGACAGTTAAACAAGTCACCCAGCAATGTGAAATTTGCTTAAGGAATAATCTTAACACAACAAATAGAACAAGAATTGGGACAATTGGAAAAGGTAGCATCCCAGGACAACAATGGCAAGTGGATTTTTCTGAACTCCCAAGAAAAGGGGGGTATCGGTATTTGTTGGTACTAACAGATACTTTTTCAGGTTGGCCAGAAGCTTTCCCCTGCAGAACAAACAAAGCAAGAGAAGTCACACGAGTGTTGTTAAACGACATAATACCTCGATTTGGAATACCGGCGGTAATATCGTCAGATAGAGGTACTCATTTTTGTGCACAAGTAGTGCAACAGGTCAGTAAAATACTAAAAATTAATTGGCAATTACACACTCCTCATCGACCACAGGCAAGTGGACAAGTTGAAAAGATGAATCACCTGATAAAACAACAATTGGCTAAAATTTGTCAGGAGGTCAACATATATTGGTACCAAGCACTTCCTCATGCTTTGCTTAGAATAAGAGTTAAACCCAGATCTAAGGAAAATTTAAGTCCGCTTGAGATTTTGTATGGTAGACCTTATCAGTCCCAATACCAAGGGGAAGATTTGAACCAATTGGGCGAAGGATATTTACAGAAATACATGATAGCATTAGGAAATCAATTAAGTGAAATTAACAAAATAGTTTTGGGAACTAGGGTTAAGGGCTTAGATCAGCCAATTCACCCTTTTAAACCAGGAGATTGGGTATATATTAAAGCTTTTTCAGGTCAACTGCTGGAGGAGAAGTGGCATGGACCATACCAGGTGTTACTGACGACCTTCACTGCAATCAAAATCGGAGAACAACCTGCCTGGATCCATTACTCCCGAGTGAAGAAGTTGCCAGAAAAGCAATGGACGTCGGAACCCGTGGGACCAACAAAGCTAAAACTTCTTCGACGTTAATCGTTGTGACCTTGATAAGTATAATAATGCTTGTAAATGCTTTCACTCCTAGTTGGCCAATCAAAAACCAAGGGCAGAGATCTGCTAATATTTGGGGGTGGAAAAATGACACTCGTCCTCGACAGCAAGATAATTTCACCTGTCCACCTAACCAACCTTGTAAAATTGTAAGATTGAAATTTGGGATTAACTGTACTATGTATTCTCCCATCGGAACTAATAATCAAACGGGATTTCAAGGTCGGGTTATGGTACTATGTGCACAATGGACTAATTTGACAATTGAAACTAATGTTAGTGTAAAAATGTTGCTTAAATTTGGGAATAGGAACTTTACAACAAATATGGAATTGCCCTAAGGGAAATGATTCCTTCCAAATTAAGGGAAACAGTACTCTTCAACTAAGTTATAATGCTACCTGGGATTTGATAGTGTGTGGAAATGCATCGGAAATTAAAAATTCCAGTGCCTGGGGAGACATGGTGACTATGTTAAATCCCAAACCTATTGTCAGGACAGAACAAATTCAAAGATTGCCTTCAACTTGTATCAATGTGGCACAACAATGACAGAAACATATTTTACAGTTTAATATCACATTCCCTAAAACACCATCCTGTAGAGTTAAAAGGGCATAGTATGATACTCTTCTGGGAGGTGTTGGAATGGGCATTGGATTGTTGAATTCGGTAGATTTAGAGACGATTAGAAATAAAATTAGTCAAACTGGACGTGATGTAGGACAATCCATCCGAATACAGGCCGATTGGATGCCTACAACTTTAATCCCACAATTCTTGACCCTAAATTATGACGACAAGTTTTTGCAATTGTTTAACCGAACTGTAATTACCTCTATGCAAATTGACAAAAATATTTCTAGTCTGTTTAATTGGACAGTCTGTACTATGCAGACCATATACCAAATTCAACAGAAAGATAGGGTACAATCGTATCTGATGAGCAACAATGAGTGGATGTGGAGGCAATTATTTGGAAAATGGATTAATCAGGACCATTGGCTCAAACCCTACCCACAATATGTAAAATGCGTAGATGATTGGTGCATAGGAAAAGTCATTTATTACAATGTGACCAAACCTGAAATAATGTGTAGATTTATAACTCTGCCCTCACTGATCTTGCATGAATATTGGATTCCCCAATTTCAAGGAAATTTTATAGACACGCAAAATAAGACACACGACTTAACTCTGTGTGAGTCTACCATAGATGGAATGGTTTGTAGTCAACAGTCTACACAACGGGAACCTTGCTTTTTGGAACAAACAATTAATGCATGCAAATGGACCATCTTGCCAATCACGGAATTGGAAATGTTTATTGAGGTTAATGCCAGGCATGTGTGCCTTGTAACAAATGATAAAAGAAGTGTAAAGGAATTTGGACTGCAAACACTGTTTGTAGGATGTCTAAGAAAACTGACCCATCTGTTTTGGAAAAACACTACTTATACTTTCTTTGCTACGACAGAAGAACAACTAGCTTTATTTTGGCATTATGAATCCCTGAATGTAAGTAAAGTCGGGATCTCATTAGAAAAGCTAAACCAAATTTTGAATCAAACAAAATAGTTTAAAGATTATGTACAAAACCAAAATAAGACTTTACATGAATCCTTAGTGAAAACTATCATAACGCAAAATGAATTAAAAGAAATTTCTGGGCAAATTGAATCAGAAACAGCTCATCATTGGTGGGATATTTTTGTAGGTTACTCTCCATCAGCCACGAAGGTACTAGATGTATTGATCCATCCTTTACTTGTGTTATTAATAATAATTATAGTCCTGACAATAGTGAATTTTGTCTTCTGGTACAAATTAAGAACCTTGACTAAAAGGATTTGGGCATTACCCGCAATAGTCAAACATGAACAATATGAACTTTTGCGAAAGAATTCGCAAGCATATTGAAAAGGGGGGGAATTGAAAGAAAGCTGCTGAATCTTGTATAATGTAATTAAGTTTCTCTTGAAGTTTACTTTGAAAAATCACTCCCAAGACCCTTTGACCTATGTACTAATACTAATCAATAATCTATTGTTTAAAAGTAGAATGTTTAGATTATACTATAACGAAAAACTAATTAGGTTTTGTAATTGATCAAACTGTGTAGAAGGTATACAATGAGTAATTACAAACAGGATGTTCTCATGATATGGGGAACCAAAACCCACAGATGTGCAAACAGATAAGTCAACCATAAAAAGAACAGAGAGAAGTAAAACCTTGATGTAAGCAGTAATGAACAACACATGTGTCAAGAGCTGCCAACAAGAAAAGTTCAACTAAAGGACAAGCGCTGAAGATGATACGACCACCAGATGAAGACCCCAACTGACCGAAGAGATATTCCATACCATATGATGTCATGCTCAGCAATAAAAGCTAAGAGAAAGGAGGAGGGGAGGGGACATTCGTTATTCAAGGCGTTTGTCTTCCAGAGCAACCACTACACGTACTGAGGCCCTACTTCCCAGGAAGTGGCTGGACATCGCCTGCTGATGGGAAGCTGAGAATAAATCTTTTTGTTTTCATTTGCTTCCACATGCGGCCTTTGCTTTTTCTTCATTAAACTGCCTTTATCTCGATCCACGAGTTTTTTTCATCTTATTTTCTCCCCCTCTGTCCTGATGAGGAGGGGGAGTGACAGAGTAGCTTGGTGGGCACCTGGCAGCCAGCCAAGGTCAACCCACCACAGTACCTGTGGGAAAATAACGGAAGATTGGCGAGGAGGATTGTAAACACACTCAAGTGACTTGCAGCTGGGGTGTAGAAAAACACATATATCATACTAATCGGTGTTTAGTCTCGTGTGCTTGACAAGTAGAACATCTGTGTTTAGATAACACAGGCCTGTGATAGACTCAGAGGCACCCTATCAAACATGCTTGAGATTCCTGCCCTGCTGTGGGAAAGATCAGAGCACAGTGGTAAACTACGCCTGCACAAATCCTTGAAAAGCAGGTGAAAACAGCAGGTTCGGAGATCCTCAAGCAAGGACCAAGCTCCGTGGTGGCTGCGTTCGCGCTTGCGTGCCTCCGCCCAGGTGCTGCTTTGGGGATCCCCTGGTTGGTGAGGTAACGAAAATAAATTTACTCTTTGCATTTCATCTGTGGTTTTGTGGTTGTTCCTGCGTCCTGCCTGTGTCGGCTCACACACTACCATTGTGAAATTGTTCTTTAAACACACAATGCTTAAATTTCTGGGTACCCTAAAGAAACATATGAGTGAGAAGGATGTATTTATACACTCACTGACTTTTCAGAACAGAAAGGCACAGGCTCTCTCTTGATTGAATGGCTTTATTGCCATTTCCCAATATGCTTATTAGATTATGACTATTTTCCCTATGGCACAGAGCAGAACAGATGAAGTATGAAAAAGTGATGTAACTTCATACTAAGAAAGGGATTCATCCAACCTGCCCTTAAAGTAACAGAACTATGTCTATTCACTTGAATGGACTTTGGATGAGGACCTTTTGAAAAAAGAATTCTTGACTGAAATAATAAGTAATTTTAAAAACAAAGACGTTTGTCTGTGAAGAACAAAGAAATCAGGAAACCCTTTTCTTCAAAGGAGTTTTCTACTCAAGGGAGTAAATCACTCACTGTTAATTCTACATATGTGATCATGTACTGGCTCCCTTTTCCAGACATTGCCACTTCTTCATTCTGAATAGTGCTTTCTTGTGTGAACAGTCCTTCTGTATTGGAAATAGCAGTATCTGACACATATTTTGTAAGAAGATTTCTTTGAGATAAATGGTGATATCAATTGTGGTATTAGTGCCATTCTATTACTAGCAAATTGTAAGTATCTTGTTTCACATGAAATTTAAGAGAATATCTTGCTGATCTCACATTTTGCTTCATGTTTGTGGTAGGTTGATCATGGCTGGCTGCCAGACCCCACCCAGCCGCTCTTTCATGCCCCCTCCTCAGCAGGACAGGGGGAGAAAATAAAATGGAAAAGCTCATGGGTCGAGATAAAGACAGGGAGATCACTCACGATTTACTGTCATGGGCAAAACAGACTTGACTCGGGGAAGATTAATTTAATTTATTGCCAATTAAAATAGGGATGGATGGTGAGAAAGACAAAAACTAAATACACCTTCCCCCCACCTGAACCCCTTCTTCCCAGGCTCAACTTCAACTCCTTCATTCCTGACTCCTCTACCTCCTCCTCCCCCACCCACCCACCCCAAGCAGTGCAAGGGGGATTAGGGAATGGAGGGTTGCGGTCAGTTTGTAACAGTTCGTCTCTGCTGCTCCTTCCTCCTCATGCTTTTCCCCTGGGTCCTGTGCCCGGGGTTCAGTCCTTCAGAATAAACCTGCTCCAGTGTGGGTCCTCCACTGGCCGCAGTTCCCGTCAGGAAATATCCACATGCTCTGGCATGGGGTTCTCCACTGGCTGCAGTGTGGATATCTGCTCCAGCGTGGTCCGCTCCACAGGCTGCAGGGGCAATACCTGTTCCACTGTGGTCTCTTCCACAGGCTGCAGGAGAATCTCTTGGCAAGGGCAATGTGCTCATGAAGCTCAGGGAAGAATGTAGGGAGTGACTGACCACAGTTGTTGCAAAGGAAGCTGAACTTATCTCAACACAAAGTGGCCTTTGTTCTAGATGAACAACTACATCGGCTGAGTGAATCAACTGGCTGTGTAACTGTCCCCAAGTTAATCAGAAGAATGGAAATATAGGTCTTCCCTGAGTTAGCAAGACCAGCGGGGGGGGGGGAGGGGGGGGGGAGATATACATTGTTCAACCCAACATAGAGTATAAAAACTGAACAACAAACAAAAATAACTTTGAAGGAAACAGGCTTGAGCTGGTTTCAACCCACATATATCTTCCCAGCAATTGGGGATGCCCAGCATTGTGACGGTGAGCATATTATAGAGACAAGTCCCAAACTAGAATCGATGGGGGAAAGGGACACCAACAGGATTGCAGTAGGTAAGCCAAGGGTTGGCATGGCATCAGCCTGAAGAAGAGAAGGCTTTGGGGGGGGACCTAACAGTAGTCTTCCAGTATCTACAAGGAGGCTATCAAGAAGGCGGAGCCAGGCTCTTCACAGTGATGCATGGTGGGAGGACAGGAGACAAAGGGCATAAGTGGAAACAAGAGAGGCTCTGACTGGATAGAAGGAGAAACTTTTTCACTATGAGGATGGGCAAGCATGGGATCAAGGTGCCCAGAGAGGTTGTACAGTCCCCATCCTTGGAGGTTTTCAAGACCAGACTGGATAAAGTCCTGAGCAACCTGGTCTAACCTCATAGCTGACCCTGCTTTGAGCAGGAGATTGGACTACAGACCTCCTGAGGTTTCTTCCAACTGCAATTTTACTATGATCCTACATTAAGGAAAATTAAGTTCTGTTGTGTTCTCTTCCTCTCCAGAATGCCTGTGAAATACTTAACTAGGTTCAGTAGTAGAGAAATATATTTCGTTATCTGCAGTTTGCAACTGAGACAGCTGCTGCCTTTGCAGATGTAGGGAAAACACGTAAGATCTTTGTTATCACAAGGAGCTAGTGGCCTTGGACAAAGGTCCGGCAACATGTTTAGTGCTAGTTTGCTCTAAGGAAGGGACATAAAAACAGCACATGATGGAATAAAAGTGGGGAAGCCCCTGTCAGCTTGAGCCTCGATACAGACAGGACTATGCAGCACACTGTACACCAGAAGAGAGATCCATCTGATGCCATCACCTTGGGGCTCCTGGTATCAGAAGGGACATTAAGACACCATCTAATTCAATTACTATCATCAGTTCCATATAGCTTCTGGTTCTGTGTCAATAAACAACCTCTTTTGCTCACATCCTGGATGTGGTGTGTAGTTTCCTTGAATCCTCCCTGTCTGCCCAATAGCTAGACAAAACAGTAGATAACCTGAGGCTAAAACACAAGTGTTCCAGACAGTAGTACTAGGGCCTAGAAAGGAGCTTCCATGAGCTGATCTATTGCTCATTTTTTTACTAATACTTATCCCACTGTATACTACAACAGACTTAGACTTCACTATTTCATAATTAGAGCCTACAAGAAAAAATAGCTAGTGTTGCATAACAGCTAGTTTGCCTGTGTCAGCAACTGCAGGTAGGCTCTATGAGAACTAGTTATACCAACTCATTTACTTGGGTTAGTCAAACTATTATTCTAAAATGCATTCCAAATTCTGTGTGCAATCAGCATAATGCAGCAGAGGGCCAAGTAAACAATAGAAGATTGGGCTCAAGGAGCATACAAATAATAGACCCCTGTAAAAACATGTGAAACAAATATTTATACTGATATTTGAGGTACAGACTCTCCCTTGAAATGGCTCAGCTACAGAGTACATGTTTATGGACAGAGCTGCTATAGAAGCAGCAAGTTTGAAAAGTTTGGTAGAAATTTTGGATTGCAGAGGCTCTGACACCAGGCTTGTTCTGGGAATAGCATTTGGACCTAAGATTCTAAAACAGAAGGCTTTTAAAAATCTTCCTGTTTCTCAGTACTTAAGTTGATAATTTCAGAAATCATTCACTTAATAAAAAGAGTTTTAGTTTAGCAGTGTATGAAATACCTGCCAAAACATGACTGACTTACAAGTGCTTGGCTCTTGACTATGATCAAGCTTTTTGTTGAAAGCAGAGTCTCATCCCACCCACTATACCTGAAGGTCCCCTTTTGTTCTCTTCATCTAATACTTTTCACTCCATTACAGAGCTAGCTTTAAAAAAATAGTTTAAAAAAATTAGCTAATTTAAACTAAAGAAGTCTTTAAAATGAAAAAAGTTTCTCAGTGACCATACAACCCAAAGATCATATGTAAGCAATTGTTAGTTATATGGGGTGAGGTGGGTTAACCCTGGCTGGACACCAGGTGCCCACCAAAGCCACTCTATCACTCCACCCCCCCCACCCCCACCCCCCAGCTAGACAGGGGAGAGAAAATATAGCAAAAGGCTCATGGGTCGAGATAAGGACAGGGAGAGATCACTCAACCAATTACCGTCACAGGCAAAACAGGCTCAACTTGGGGAAAATTAACTTAATTTATTACCAATCAACCAGAGTAGGGTAATGAGAAATAAAACCAAATCTCAAAACACCTTCCCTCCACCCCTCCCTTCTTCCCAGGCACAGCTTCACTCCCGAATTCTCTACCTACCCCACCCAGCGGCGCAGGGGGAGGGGGAATGGGGGTTACGATCAGTTCATCACACGTTGTCTCTGCCGCTCCGTCCTCTTCAGGGGCAGGACTCATCACACTCTTCCCCTGCTCCAGAGTGGGGTCCCTCCCATGGGAGACAGTCCTCCATGAACTTCTCCAATGTGGGTCCTTCCCACGGGCTGCAGTTCTTCACAAACTGCTCCAGCGTGGGTCCCTTCCACAGCATGCAGTCCTTCAGGAGCACACTGCTCCAGCGTGGGTCCCCCACAGGGTCTTAAGTCCTGCCAGAAAACCTGCTCCGTGGGCTCCTCTCTCCACAGAGCCGCAGGTCCTGCCAGGAGCCTGCTCCAGCGTGGGCTTCCCACAGGGTCACAGCCTCCTTGGGCACCCACCTGCTCCGGCGTGGGGTCCTCCATGGGCTGCAGGTGGATGTCTGCTCCACCGTGGACCTCCATGGGCTGCAGGGGGACACAGCCTGCCTCACCATGGTCTTCCCCACGGGCTGCAGGGGAATCTCTGCTCTGGCGCCTGGAGCACCTCCTCCCCTCCTTCTTCACTGACCTTGGTGTCTGCACGGTTGTTTCTCTTACGTGTTCTCACTCCTCTCTCCGGCTGCCGTTTCTGTGCCCGCTGCAACTTTTTTCTCCTTCTTAAATATGTTATCACAGAGGCGCTACCACTGTCGCTGATTGGCTCAGCATTGGCCAGCGGCGGGTCCCTCTTAGAGCTGGCTGGTGTTGGCTCAGTTGGACATAGGGGAAGCTTCTAGCAGCTTCTCACAGAAGCCACCCCTGTAACTCCCCCGCTACCAAAACCTTGCCACACAAACCCAATACAGGGTCCTTAAAATACCCCCTCCTGAGATAGTCTATGCCAAAGATGCACGGAGTCTCTGGACCAGTCACAATGGGGTGTTTCTGCCACTCATTCCCAGTTAGGCTTACTTCAGCCTCCAATACAGTTAACTCTTGGGATCCCCATGTCACACCAGAAATACAGATGGGTTCTGCCCCTTTATAGCTTGATGGCATTAGGGTACACTGTGCACCAGTGTCTACTAAAGCCTTGTACTCCTGTGGGTCTAACGTGCCAGGCCATCGAATCCACACAGTCCAATAGACCCGGTTATCCCTTTCCTCCACCTGGCTGGAGGCAGCGCCCCTCTCACTCTGGTCAGAGTATCCATTACCCACTTCTTGTGAAGTTGACTCAGAAGTCCCTTCAAGAGGATCAGAAATAAGATCAGCCCTTCTACTCTGTTTGGAAACTGGAGCAGCATTTTTCCTGGTAGAATCCCCTTTTGTGGTGGTTTTTCCTCGCAACTCACGTACCCGTGCATCTAGGACCGAGGTAGGTTTTCCATCCCTGTCCTGGGTTCAGCTAGGATAGAGTTAATTTTTTACAGGAACCTGGGAGGTGGGGGGGGGGGCACAGCCGGGACAGCTGACCTGAACTAGCCAAGGAGCTATTCCATACCATGTGACATCATGCTCAGTATATATATGGGGAGCAGGCTGGGGGGGAGCCCTCTCCAAGGGCGTGGGTTGCACCAAATGTACCAGCCGCAAGCTCCAGAGGCAGCATACAACAATCCAACACCTCACACCATCTCTCCTATCCTGAAGGACTGTTACAACAGATGGACCCCCAAAGTCATGGACTAAATAAAATTGATGGACACATTAGAGGGATAGCCCATCGACTAAGGGAATACTATTTGTGTGTGTGTGTGTGGGTGTGTGGGGGTGTCCATATACATATATATATATGTATACAAGACAAGAAAAGTGGTAGTGGTTAATTGGAAAATGTAAGATCTGGGCATGATGTAGATGGTATAGAATAAGGGGTGGATAATGTCCTGGGTTCAGCTGGGATAGAGTTAATTTTTTACAGGAACCTGGGAGGTGAGGGGGGGGCACAGCCGGGACAGCTGACCTGAACTAGCCAAGGAGCTATTCCATACCATGTGACATCATGCTCAGTATATAAATGGGGAGCAGGCTGGGGGGAGTTCTCTCGACTTTGGGTGGGGGAAGTGGTGGAGCCTCGGGTTCTCGGTGGTGAGCAGTTGCACTGTGCATCACTCCTTTTGTATATTCTTTTGTTGGTACCGTTGTTGTTGTTGTAACCTCTCTTTTTGTGTAGTCCCAGTAAACTGCCCTTATCTCAACCCTCGAGGTCCCGGGTTTTTTTTTCTTTTCTCCCCTCTGATTCTCCTCCCCATCCCACCGGAGGGGGGCGGGAGGAGTGAGCGAGCGGCTGCGTGGTCCTTTGTTACCGGCTGGGCTGAAACCACGACAATCCCATTTCCTCATGTCCTCTCCGTGGTCACACAGGTAAAACCACAGGGCACCTCGTGGTGTGTACCTTCTATATTCTCTCTCTCGGGCAGAGGAACGCTCACTCCTAATAGCTGAGACATTGGTCCTTACAAGTGGGGAGTAGGACATATCCTCTTTGAATTGCTGGACATCCTGGGACAGCTTCTCCACAGCCGAAATGCAGGCTTGTAGGGAGGAGGAGAGATTTTCTTCATATTGCCGGAGTTGGCGAGCCACTTCATCCACCATCGGTGCCTCTTCGTCTTTCCAGGTCAGTATTGCCAGTGAGTTGGCATAGGACGATGGTGCGCTCCGTACAAACGTCCGCCACATGGGTCGTGCATTGGAGTTCGCCCGGATCTTTAGGTGATTGTGTGTTGCCTGAGTCACAGTAAATCATCTCTAGCATGGCTAATTCCCTCAGGTATTGGATACCCCTCTCCATGGTGGTCCACTTGCTTGACTGACATATAACATCTTCCTTGAAGGGGTACCTTTCCTTCACTCTTGACAGGAGTCGCCTCCAGAGGCTGATGGCTTGTGTCCCTGTTCCAATTGCCTTGTCAATGCCACCTTCCCTGGCAAGCGATCCCAGCTGCTTGGCTTCCCTACCTTCTAATTCCAGGCTACTAGCCCCATTGTCCCAGCATCGGAGGAACCAGGTGATAATGTGCTCACCTATACAATGGCCAAAATCTTTTCGCATATCCCGCAGCTCACTCAAGGATCGGGATCAGGTGATTACCTCTAGTTCTGCCTCTTCCTCCTGTTCCCGTGATGACCCTGGTTCACCTTCATCCTTCACTAAGCGAACTGATTTTTTTTGTATATTTCTTCTTCTGTATGGGGGCAACTGATACTGATGCGGGGGTTGGAGTGGCCGCAGTGCCTGTCGCCTTGTTGTTAGATCCAGAGACCTTCTCTTCCCCTTGAGGGTACTGAGTGGTATTGAACAGGGTTCGATAGGCATGGATCAGGTCCCAGCACATTGCAGTGAGTTGTGTCTCCCTGGAATTGTCAGGGTGATGACAGCATACTTTTTCCAAATGTTCTGCTAGTTTTTCAGGATTCTGCACTTGTTCAAGGGTGAAGTTCCAAAACACTGGAGGTGTTTTGGAACACCGCCCTAGGCATTTGCCCATACTACCCCCCACACCCTGCCACTCATAATTATCCAGCTTCGGGGCAGACCTCTGGGTGATCTTCTTAAATAGTTGTTTAACCTTAAACAAGACCTGAACCACATTCAGGAACATGCTAGGTCCTAGCAATAGGACCATGATGGTTTCAACATCCCAAGGGTATTCAAATTTTCCAAAATTCTCAAACTCCATTGTAACTAGACTGGGGAAGAAAGGTGTCTCACCCATAGATTGCCTCTCCGAGGAGGAAGGGTGAATGGTGTAATTATTAATAGTTTCCCACAGATGGCTCCTGAAGCGCAGAGGTGACAACAATGCTGAGTGCAAACACTGGATTAGTCCCATGACCGATAAATTTATCATACCATAAGCCAGTATTACACAATACATCAAAGTGAAAACCTTAATCCACCTCCCACGGATGATAAGCAGCAGCACAGGGACTATATACAGCAAGTGAGGTGATACATAACAGAACTCTAAAAACAAGCGCCACAGCTCTAAAATCTCATAAATCAACATAGTGACCAGCGACTATTAGACCAATGTAATAAATGCTTGTAACAAATTCATTTTAACAAGCTCTGGTCAGGTTTGTCGTTATCTCAACCCTTCGAGCCCCACGTTGGGTGCCAAAATGGACTGTCGTGGCTTAACCCCAGCCAGCAACTAAGCACCATGCAGCCACTCACTCACTCCCCCCCACCCAGTGGGATGGGGGAGGGAATCGGGAAAAGAAGTAAAATTCGTGGGTTGAGATAAGAACAGTTTAATAGAACAGAAAAGAAGAAACTGATAATGATAATGGTAACACTAATAAAATGACAATAGTAATAATAAAAGGATTGGAATGTGCAAGTGATGCACAATGCAATTTGCTCACCACCCGCCGATCGACGCCCAGTTAGTCCCCGAGCGGCGATCCCCCCACTCCCCTCAGTTTATATGCTAGACGTGACATCACATGGTATGGAATACCCCTTTGGCCACTTTGGGTCAGCTGCCCTGGCTGTGTCCCATCCCAGCTTCTTGTGCCCCTCCAGCCTTCTTGCTGGCTGGGCATCAGAAGCTGAAAAATCCTTGACTTTAGACTAAACATTACTTAGCAACAACTGAAAACATCAGTGTTATCAACATTCTTCTCATCCCTAACTCAAAAACATAGCAATATACCAGCTACTAGGAAGACAATTAACTCTATCCCAGCTGAAACCAGGACACCTAGTTTGTTTTATGACTATGATTTAGTTATTAAGAGAAGATTTCTCACCTACAGAGAAACGTACTGTATCAGTGTTTATTTTTCAATCCTGAGAATGTTTGAGTAACTCCTATACTCCAGCTCTTGTAAAATGCTCAACTGTTACTGTGGGTGTATTAGGTATAAATTGCAGGGTTTCAGTAGCAGTGGGTTGCAGGGGTGACCTATATGGGAGGAGACCATGAACTGCCTTGTGCCAGTCACAACCAGTTCCAGCCAGCTCTGAAACTGATGTAAACAGCCCATTGCATGCCAAAACTTCAGCCAGTCAGCGAAGCACATGGCATCTCTGCACAAGCATATTTAAGAGATGAACAGCAGCTGCTGGAGGAAGAAAAACATGGATGGGACTGTGGCAATACATTCCCCCCCCCCATCCTGCCAGCAGGAAACAAAACTTCTCCAGGAAGGGAGAAGGGGAAGGAAACCCTGGAGGCTGCAGGTTGAAATTTGAACTGGCCAATCGAGACGCGCCAGGTACACTGAGGTGACCCTCCTAGCCAATAGAATTAAATGACCACAGGTCAGATTCGACAGGGGTATAAATGGGGTTCCGCCGGAGGACACATTGGCAGTCCTCCTCGGAGCAGCGGGTCTGCAGTCGGGGACTCCCCCTCGGGTCGGGGCACTGCCCAAGGCAATCCTTCGAGGGAGAGAGCCCTCAGCTTTTAGGTGAGTGATACGCGCGTTTTGAGCCATCACTTTAAGTCTTGGGGATTCTTAAGTCGGCCGTGCAGTATTAATTCTCTTTACATCATTGAGCCTGTGGTTTTATAAAATGTTACCGGACTTCTAACTAACTTTTGCTGAAGAATAAATATGACTTTTAACACCTGTTGGATTTGGTTAGTCGTGCATCCGTAACAGGGACACGTAGAAAAAGACATTGCTAGGGACATTGCTGGAGATGTATCCTTGGAAGGAGGTGCTCCATGCCAGAGCAGGCACATCCCCAAAGGGACTGCAGCCTGTGGAAGAACCCAGAGTAAGAAGCAAGGAACGGTAGAAAGAAACTATTACACAACAACCCCAACCTTCTGTGCCACCTGTCACCCCATCAAAGGAATTGTTAGGGACTGAGGATAACCTGACAAGAACAAGGGAAGTTGAGACTTGGAAGAAGGAAGGAGAGGTGTTTGACTGAAGCCAAGTCTGGGGAAGGGAGAGGAAAAGTGTTTCCCTAAGTATTTAATAGCTTACATTTTCTTCCTTCAATACTGAATCAGTAATTAAGTTTGTGTCAATTGGCAATAAATTATATGAAGTAAAATTCCCTGAGTCAAGACTGCTTTGCCTATGAATGTATTGGTGGAGAATACAGGCAACACTCAGACTTGGCATGGCCTGGGATTGGAATAATTGGAGTGACTTTGAAAGTTACAGTGTTTAAGCAGACCTATGGAAATGGGAGCATTGCTCCCCAGAGTGTGAGTGCTCAGCAGTCCTTTACTCAGAGTGAAATTATAGAAATGCAGGACACCTACAGCTGCCGCCCCAGGGAGATGCCCCTGAAGTGGCTATGATGGTGCTGAGAAACCAGAGCTGCTGGGATACAGCCAATAGCTCAAGTAAGCAAAGCTCTGGGGAGCTTGGGGCCTATACCACTTGCAAACACAGCCCTGTGCAAAGGAGGAGGGCTTTGAGATTGGCTGATGGAGGGATATGCTGAGCAGTGGCCTGATCCTGCAAATGAAATAACCCCATGGAGGGCCTGGGAAGAAGGGAGTAATCAATTGCAGTTGCTTGGGCTGCTGGAGTGTATTTACAGGCGAGAAGGGAGGGACCCTGAAAAGGTGGTCATCACTGACACCATGGCCCAAAAGCTCTGATGGCTAGACACAGTTACTAACAACCCTCTGGTATCACCTGATAACCTGGTGGGATACCTTGTTGATCGAGTGACCTATACGTACCATACTGGAGGGAACATGTCAGAAGAACAGTGCAAGATTGGCGGCGTGGCCAAGGATAATACTGAGGATCTGGTAGTATGGTTAACCTCAGGAAAAACATCAGGAAAGAATGGGAATTCTGCATATCCCCCTCCTACATGCTGGGACTTATGGATATTGTTGAAAGAAAAGGAAGAGGATATGACAGAGCAGGATGGAAAGCCCTTTAGAGAGTTCAGTTAAACCATTGACTTCTCCTAGCTCCATCTCTGGACCACATACTGTTCTGACAACTGATTTGCATTTACTGCATTGGGCGGGGGGGGCGGGCTGGCAGGGGATGGGGATAACTAAATTTATTGGACTATTGAGGTAGGGTGGCCAAGGACCCCTTTGCTTCAATGATAAGGTGCCCTAGTGGATACTGGCACTGAGTGCACCTTATTGCCCTCATTGTGTAGCAGTGATGAAGCGTAGTCATTCATGGAACAACTGGAGGAGAGGCATGCTTAGCTCTAGTGGAAGGGAGCCTCAGTTTGAATAGACAGGATTGGTACCCCCTACCTGCTGCCACTGGCCCTACTGCCCCTGACATCCTCAGGACTGATTTTCTTAACCACTGCAGATGGACAGATGGGACAGGAAAGCTTTGGGTTTTTGGAATAGGAAGAAGCATGGTTTGCACAGGAGAGAACCAACTACAGCACTCTCTACTGACCCCAGTGTTGTTACATGTACTCAGATAGACCCAGTTGTCATTTCCTTGGCAACCCAAGTAATTTGCTGTATGTAGAGTTTATAATGTAAGTATATTAAGATTGTGATGATGTTGAAAGTAGAGTTTATAATGGATGTATGTTCAAACAGTTCCTAAATATGTGTTTCACAGAGGTAAAGGGTGGAATGTATTGGGCATAAAGTAAAGGGTTTTGGTAGCAGGGGGCTGCAGGGGTGACCTGTGCAGGAACAGGCCGTGTACTCCTATGCACCAGTCATAGCTGGTTCCAGCCAGCTCTGAAAATGATGTAAACCATCCATTGCATGCCAAAATTTGGCACACCTGGTGTCTCTGCTCAAACATATTTAAGAAAGAGTGGCAGCTGCTGGTGGGAGGAGAAATGGAAGGAGACAGTCATAGAATAGAATCATAGACTCATTGAATCATTTAGGCTGGAAAAGACCTTCAAGATCATCGAGTCCAACCGTCAACCATGCCCACTAAACCATGTCCTGAAGTGCCCCGTCTACGCGTTTTTTGAACACCTCCAGGGATGGTGACTCAACCACTTCCCTAGGCAGCCTGTTCCAATGCCTGACAACCCTTTCGGTGAAGAAATTTTTCCTAATATCCAATCTAAACCTCCCCTGGCGCAACTTGAGGCTATTTCCTCTTGTCCTATCTCCAGCCACCTGACAGAAGAGACCAGCACCCACCTCACTACAACCTCCTTTCAGGTAGTTGTAGAGAGCGATAAGGTCTCCCCTCAGCCTCCTTTTCTCCAGACTAAACAACCCCAGTTCCCTCAGCCGCTCCTCATAAGACTTGTGCTCCAGGCCCCTCACCACCTTCGTTGCCCTTCTCTGGACATGCTCCAGCACCTCAATGTCTTTCCTGTAGTGAGGGGCCCAGAACTGAACACAGTACTCAAGGTGTGGCCTCACCAGTGCTGAATACAGGGGAACAATCACTTCCCTGCTCCTGCTGGCCACACTATTTCTGATACAGGCCAGGATGCCGTTGGCCTTCTTGGCCACCTGGCCACACTGCTGGCTCATATTCAGCTGGCTGTCAACCTGCGCCCCCAGGTCTTTTTCTGCCGGGCAGCTTTCCAGCCACTCTTCCCCAAGCCTGTAGCGCTGCATGGGGTTGTTGTGACCCAAGTGCAGGACCTGGCACTTGGCCTTGTTGAACCTCATACAAATGGCCTCGGCCCATCGATGCAGCCTGTCCAGATCCCTCTGTAGAGCCTTCCTACCCTCGAGCAGATCCACCCTCCCTCCCAACTTGGTGTCGTCGGCAAACTTGCTGAGGGTGCACTCGATCCCCTCATCCAGATCATTGATAAAGATATTAAACAGAACGGGCCCCAACACCGAGCCCTGGGGAACACCACTTGTGACCTGCCACCAACTGGATTTAACTCCCTTCACCACAACCCTCTGGGCTCGTCCATCCAGCCAGTTTTTCAACCAGCAAAGAGTACACTTGTCCAAGCCATGAGCCGCCAGCTTCTCAAGGAGTATGCCATGAGAGACAGTGTCAAAGGCCTTACTGAAGTCCAGGTAAACAACATCCACAGCCTTTCCCTCATCCACTAGGCGGGTCACCTGGTCATAGAAGGAGATCAGGTTGGTTGTCGGAGTGGGAGCCGAACCCAGAGTAACGACGCGATCTCAATATGAGTATGATCGTTCTCTACTTTATTCAAACACTACAGGGTTTATATAGTCACACGCGGCAGAAGCTGCTACTTGATTGGATAATGGCCTTTGTGCACGAGCCTTAGGCAACAATACGGTTGGTGCTTCTCCTTTGTGCACGCACCTTAGGCAACAATACGGTTGGTGCTTCTCCTTTGTGCACGCACCTTAGGCAAGCTGTAACGCTGACATTCATTCCTCTTTAGTTGTTTTCCTTCTAGCTAGTCTTATCTGCCAAGGTCAAGTTACTACTGCTAAAGCCTGGATTGCTCAGGCTTAAGTATACGTGTCCTCTCTCGTCCAGCCATTCTTCCACAACTCCCCGTTCTTCTTTTTGAGCAATCCAGGTTTGATGGACCATGCGCATTATGAGGGTTTTAATACACGAAAACATACAGCTAAAGACAATTATTACAATCAGAATCATTACCAAGAGTCTACCTCCTTCAAGGACCAAGGTTTGTAACCAGCCAGTAATTCCCCATTCACTAAGTAATTTGTTTAACCATCCAAGGCCATCACTAACTTGTAACTTGCCTACTTGTTCCTTCATGGTTTGAAGGGCTTTATGAATCGACTCTGAATGATCTGACAGATTCATGCAACACATTCCATCCAGATCTTCACACCCATGACCATGCGCTAGCAATAAAAAATCTATGGCAGCTCTATTTTGTAGTGTAGCGTGTCTAATACTATCTACATCGGTAAGCAAACCATCCAATGCTACTGAGGTTAAGTTGCTCTGCTTAGCTAGCCAACATCTCATTTTTCTCATCTGGGTTAATGCTTGTGACGTAGCTATTCCTGGCGCCAGGACACTGGCGGCTATAATTTCTCCGGGGTTCCAGAATTCTACGTTCGAGTCACAATCAGATTCAAAGGCATGGATTTCACGTTTTGTCCTGATATGGTTCCTCTTATGTTGCCAAATTTGGGTGTTGTTTGGGAGGAATATTGTCAGGCGTCCCAAACTACATGGTCCACCTTGCAATCGAGAAGGCACTCCAGGCCATGCTCGGTCGCCACATATTAAAAATACCTCGGGTGGTAGTTGTATTGGGGCGTTGCTGGACCTAGACAAGTTAGTACTTGTATAATTACACCACTCACTTGCATTGCGATACACCGGCAAGGTCGCATTGACAACTTGCCCCTTTTTCGTGGCATTGCTGCTGTAATTAAACAGTACGCAGTAATCCATCTTTAGTGAACCAAGGAGTTCCAATTCCTGTGGCTCGACTAATGACCCAGGTAATTGAGGAATGATGCCATCCCAATTGTCAGTCTTGCTCCTGCCTGAACAAAGCTCAAAGCTTAGAGAGCTCATAGGGCAGGGCCAAGCTTGGTCATCCAGCGGCACTCCTATCAAACACGTGGAAAATGGGTTGTTGGCGCTAACCATAGCCAAGCATAATGTCGATTGATTAGTTTGGTTAGCAAGCGTAAGCCAGATGTTAGTTTTGGGTAAGATGGGGGGAGGCCAAATGGCCTCAGCCACGGATAAAAATAGAATAATAATCATCATGTCTGTTTGCATATTTCCCGTGACGTAGACAAAACTCGGGAATGATCTCCTTCAGGATTAACTGTGCAATCTTTGATGACTGTGGGCATGCACATCTTCTTTAATCACCGTGAGGGTGCGAGTGCTGGTTTGATGCTCTTGCTCGGTACCCACGCTGGTCCTTGATCTGTGGAGACACACATATACCCTCGGCCATTAAAAATAACTGGCACAGGACCTAACCATTCACCAGAGACTGGATCTTTGTACAGAACCTTAAATTGTGGTAATGTTGTTTTACTATTCAATTTGATCATTTGATGGTGGATCATTACGGGTGGTTCTTCCCTATCTCCCATGAGACAGAGAAAGTTTAGCGTGAATAACACCCGATGCAACCTCTGTTGAGCCTCGGTCTCAGCACCCTGTTGTTTTCGTAAATAATCCTTCAGTATTTGATGAGTACGTTCTATCATGCCCTGTCCTGTGGGAGAATGTGGGATACCCGTCACATGTTTGACTCCCCAGCGCGTTAGGAATGCTCTGACTTTCTGACTTGTATATGCGGGTCCGTTGTCTGTTTTTATGCACGTAGGGACCCCAAGAATTGCAAAACAGGCAAGTAAATGTTTACAAACATGTTGAGCCTTTTCACCAGGCAAAGCCGTGGCCCATATCATTTTTGAAAAGGTATCAATCGTTACATGTACGTATTTTAATTTTCCAAATTCTGGAACGTGTGTGACATCCATTTGCCACAACTCTAGGGCTTGCAAGCCTTTAGGGTTAACCCCCAAGCCTATGCCTGGCCCATGATTTCCACATTGTGGGCAAGCCTGTATTATTCCTTTTGCTTCATTTTCTGTTAAGTCAAACTGGCGTCTTAGCCCTTTGGCATTTTGGTGAAAGTGTTCATGACTCTGTCTTGCTTGTTGAAACTTGTCCATGGGGGGCATGGTAACTATACTCACTAGCTGATCAGCTACATGATTTCCCTCACCAAGACCTAATTCGAATTGGTGACTGTGGATATGTAGTACACAGCACTGAGCCGTGCGTTGGGACATGATTGAACGCAACTGAATAAATAGCTGTCCCAACCTGGGATTCGACGTTTCCCGCAAAAGTGCATCCTCGAGACGTGGTACTACTCCTGCGACATACAAGGAGTCTGTGACCACATTTAGAGGAGTACTAAGCCAATTTTTTAATGCCCAGGTAACTGCACTGAGTTCTAAGGTCTGTAACGAATCTCTCGGGTGACCATCAATCATATGATGTTGCCATTCAGTTCCGTGTCTCCACACACATGTTGCTTTATGCGATCGTCGACCCGCATCGGTGTATACTGTGACCCCTTCTGTCAGAGGTGTAGTACACACTTTGGACCTTTCTAACCACTGGTTTCGCGAAAGAACCTGCCACAATTTCCCTGACGGCTGTTGGGAATGAATCTTTCCGTCATAGCCGAGCAGAGCATTTTGTATGGGTAAGGAAGTACGGAGCCACCAGTCTATGTCAGCAGCATTTGTAGGGATGCTAATATCCTCTGGTTCATGCCCGCTCATCTCAATTATTCGCGAGCGTCCCTTACGTATCAGGGTGGCTATTGCTTGAGTACGCGTTTCAATGCTGGTTTTGGGCTGTACACTCAAAAACACCCATTCCAATACACCAAACCCATCATTTTGCAATTCGCATTTGCCAGTGGCATTGGAGGTTACAGAAGAGGAAGATATCTCCCCGTTCTTCTTTTGCCATTGGCAAATGACTGCGTATGGTGAGGTTTTACCATTACAAATTAATAAAGAGATTGGCAAGCCCAACAGGCGCCGTGTGGACCATGACCGTTGCAGTTTTTCTCCTATTTGTCGCAGTGTTCTTGTCTGCTCTGTGTTCAACGAGACGGTATCTGCTGGGTTGGAACCCCTTAAAAGGCACGTCAGTGGGGCAATATCGGAATTCGAAATACCGACACAATTGCGAACCCATTGAATGTCTCCAAGTATAGTCTGTACATCGTGGAGAGTTTGAATTTGAGTAGAAAGTTCAGTTTTTTGTGGGCGGATTTTTGAGTCCGAAATAGTCCATCCTAGATATTTCCACGGGGCTGAACGTTGCACTTTTTCTGGAGCAATGACAAGACCTTTTGTCGATAGGGTGGTGACTAGCTGTTTTAGTGACGCATCAGTGAAGGGTTTTTCTTGACAACAGAGGATGTCATCCATATAGTGATAAATGATGGTTTCCGGCCATTGATTGCGCAGTGGTTGAAGTGCCCAAGCGACATAAAGCTGACACAGCGTGGGAGAGTTCTTCATGCCTTGTGGTAAGACAACCCATTCATATCGTTCTGCTGGAGTAGCTTTATTTGTTGATGGAAGTGAAAAGGCGAATCGTTGAGTGTCCTGCGGGTGTAGCGGAATAGTAAAAAAAACAGTCTTTCAGATCTACTATTAAGATGTGCCAGCCTTGAGGTAACATATTAGGGGAAGGCATTCCGGGTTGCAACGCACCCATTGTTTGCATTTGATCATTCACTTTTCTCAGATCATGTAATAATCGCCATTTTCCATTTTTCTTTGGGATTACAAATATTGGAGTGTTCCATGGACTGACAGATGGTTTGATATGTTCTGCAGCTAATTGTTCGGCGACTAACTGTTTGGCTGCTTGCAGTCGCTCCTCTGTTAAAGGCCACTGGTCAACCCACACAGGGTCATTGGTATTCCACACTAATGGTGGGTTGGGCGACTGCGCGCCAGTGACCGCAGCTAAAAAGGCGGAGTAGTTAGCACAGCTCCAATTTGAGTTAAGACATCCCTGTCGATTAAGGCCTCCAAGGTTGACGGTAGGGATAAGACATACACTTTGAGTGTGGCTTTTTGCCCTTCTGGAAACTGTAATTGTACAAGATGTTTACTGATTTTTGAAATGGAATGTCCTCCAACTTGTTGTCTTTGGGCAGCTGCACTCACAGCTCTTTGACTCCACGCTGATTGCCACAACAGATATTGTGTGGGCGTTAGCAAAAGTCTCATTAGATTTTGACAGTCATACGGACACATCAGATCTGCAGAAAAAATCCAGCTCACAATTTGGCGCGTAGCTTCAGATTTTAGTCCGTAAGTGGAGACAGTAGTGCGTGCTTGCTGTAAGATTTTCCAGTCATGTGCTTCCCACTTTTGCCCTCCTGCTTCCTGTACGACTGGAAACGCCATGTTCAGCGGTGAAAGCTGTCCTTCTAAAATCGCATTCTTAATAATTCCGCTCCAGCGGATGGGTTGTGGTTGAGTAATAATGTTTTGTAAGCAAGGAGGTTTATCCTGCTCTTTGGTAACAGTTTGTAGTTCCAATTTATCAAGGTGCTGTAAAACGGTTTGTAACATTTTGGTCACAGCGTCATTCGCATGTTGCTCTTCCTTCTCAGAAGGTGGCGTCGCAGGGCCAGGGGATATATCAGTCGATGTTGGTAAGGGTGGATACAAAGGCGGAGTTGAGGGCGGTTCGGGAGGAGGCGCAAGAGGTGGAGGACAGCAAACGGTTCCACCTAACTCTTTGCCACTCCCAATGGGCGTTGCAGTCTCCTCCCCTGGAGGCTGCATCGGTTGTACTTCCTCAACTGGCTCAGTATGTACCGGAGGCTCACTGGCGGTAACTTCCGCATTTACATGGAGCGGTGTCGGGCTCGGAGACACTAGCTGAGCAACTTCCAGAGGGCTGTTACAAACCGGGGCAGAGATCCCGCTCACAGGGAGCAATCCCGGGAATACCCCGCGAAGGCTTGCTCCGAAACCTGATCGCTTCGGAGGGTCTGTCTTTCGCTCTGGCCCCAGCATCTGTGCCGCCGCGCAGGCAACCTCCCTCTCTGCTTTCATTTCTTTTAGAGTCTCTAGCACGCTATGCCACAGCGCCCGAACAGCTTTTACCTCCTTTTCGTCTTTGTCCGTGCCCTTTATAGTCTTTTGCCACATCGTTTCCCCAAAGTCCCGCCATTCCGTAATCGAAAATAACATATGGCTGTCTGAGAAATGTCCCCACGCTTGCCCCAGCTTGATCAGACGGACTAGTTGTTTCACCGGGGTTTCTATCCCTCTCTTAGAGAGGATCCCGGCGAGTAACTTAGCTGCCGCTTCCAGCTCCATCGCTGCCACTGAGGGGTGAGGAGCGACCTCACACCAACCGTGCAAACCCTGCTGGGGGCAGGGCTGCCGACCCTCAGCCGTTGTTTCCCACTCCCCTCCTCTTGCTGCTTACCGCAGACTCGGAGAAGTCGGTCTCGCTACTCCCTAGTCGAGCCGAACCGTCCTCTGCTACCAGATGTCGGAGTGGGAGCCGAACCCAGAGTAACGACGCGATCTCAATATGAGTATGATCGTTCTCTACTTTATTCAAACACTACAGGGTTTATATAGTCACACGCGGCAGAAGCTGCTACTTGATTGGATAATGGCCTTTGTGCACGAGCCTTAGGCAACAATACGGTTGGTGCTTCTCCTTTGTGCACGCACCTTAGGCAACAATACGGTTGGTGCTTCTCCTTTGTGCACGCACCTTAGGCAAGCTGTAATGCTGACATTCATTCCTCTTTAGTTGTTTTCCTTCTAGCTAGTCTTATCTGCCAAGGTCAAGTTACTACTGCTAAAGCCTGGATTGCTCAGGCTTAAGTATACGTGTCCTCTCTCGTCCAGCCATTCTTCCACAGTTGGTCAAGCAGGACCTGCCTTTCATAAACCCATGCTGGCTGGGCCTGATCCCCTGGTTGTCCTGCACATGCCGTGTGAGCGCACTCAAGATGAACCGCTCCATAATCTTTCCCGGTACCGAGGTCAGGCTGACAGGCCTGTAGTTCCCCGGGTCCTCCCTCCAACCCTTCTTGTAAATGGGCATCACATTGGCAAGCCTCCAGTCGTCTGGGACCTCCCCTGTTGACCAGGACTGCTGATAAATGATGGAAAGTGGCTTGGCAAGCTCCTCCGCCAGCTCCCTCGGTACTCTCGGATGGATCCCATCTGGTCCCATAGATATGTGAGTGTCCAGGCGGTGTAGTAGGTCACTAACTATTTCCTCCTGGATTATGGGGGGTATATTCTGCTCTCCGTCCTTGCCTTCTAGCTCAGGGGGCAGAGTACCCTGAGGATAACTGGTCTCACTATTAAAGACTGAGGCAAAGAAGGCATTAAGTATCTCAGCCTTTTCCTCATCTCTGGTGGCAATGTTCCCCTCTGTATCCAATAAAGGATAGATATTCTCTCCTTGGCTCTCTTTTTATTGTTAACATATTTGTAAAAACATTTTTTGTTGTCTCTTATAATAGCGGCCAGATTGAGTTCTAGCTGAGCTTTTGCCTTTCTAATTTCCTCTCTGCGTGACCTAACAAGATCCCTGTACTCTTCCCGAGCTGCCTGCCCTTTCTTCCAAAGATGATAAACTCTCCTTTTTTTCTTGAGTCCTAGCAAAAGCTCCCTGTTCAGCCAGGCCGGTCGTCTTCCTCGGCGGTTCGTCCTGCGGCGCATGGGAATAGCCTGGTCCTGAGCCATCAAGATTTCCTTCTTGAAGAATGTCCAGCCTTCCTGGACCCCTTTGCCCTTCAGGACTGTCTCCCAAGGGACTCTCTCAACCAATGTCCTGAAAAGGCCAAAGTTTGCCCTCCGGAAGTCCATAGTGGTGGTTTTACTGACCACCTTCCTTGCCTCACCAAAAATTGAGAATTCTATCATTTCATGGTCGCTAAACCCAAGATGGCCTCTGACCATCACACCTCCCACCAGTCCTTCCCTGTTTGTAAACAGCAGATCTAGCAAGGCTCCTCCCCTGGTAGGCTCACCTACCAGCTGTGTCAGGAAGTTATCTTCCACGCACCCCAGGAACCTCCTAGACTGCTTACTCTCTGCCATGTTGTATTTCCAGCAGACGTCCGGAAAGTTGAAGTCCCCCACGAGAACAAGGGCACACAATTCTGAGACTACTGCCAGCCGCTTGTAGAATGATTCATCTGTCTCCTCAACCTGATTGGGTGGTCTATAACAGACTCCCAGCACAATATCTGCCTTGTCGGCCTTTCCTCTCATCCTTACCCACAAGCACTCAACCTTGTCATCACAATCGTGTAGCTCCGTACAATCAAAACACTCCCTAACATAGAGAGCCACCCCACCACCTCTCCTTCCTTGCCTATCCCTTCCGAAGAGCTTATAGCCATCCATTGCAGCACTCCAGTCACGGGAGTCATCCCACCATGTTTCTGTGATGGCGACTAAGTCATAGCTATCCTGCCGCACAATGGCTTCCAGCTCCTCCTGTTTATTGCCCATGCTGCGTGCATTGGCATAGATGCACTTGAGCTGGGCTATCGATTCCACCCCCAGCATTGGCATGCTGCCCCCAGGCTCATCTCTGGTGAGCCTAGGTTTATCCCCTTCCCCCTTCAAACCTAGTTTAAAGCCCTCTCTATGAGCCCTGCCATCTCATGAGCGAGAATCCTTTTCCCCCTTTGAGATAGCTGGACTCCATCTGTCGCCAGCAAGCCCGGTGCCGTGTAAACCTCCCCATGATCAAAAAACCCAAAATTCCACCAATGGCACCAGCCTCTGAGCCACCTATTAATCAGGTGTGTTTTCCTGTTCCTTTCAGTATATTTCCCTGCCACTGAAGGGACTGAGGAAAACACTACCTGTGCTCCCGATCCTTCCACTAATCGCCCCAGTGCCCTGAAGTCCCTTTTGATTGCCTTTGGATTTCTCCCTGCAATCTCATCACTGCCAACCTGCACAACTAATAGCAGGTAATAATCAGAGGGCCAAACCAGACCAGGGAGTTTCCTAGTAATGTCTTTTACCCAGGCCCCAGGGAGGCAGCAGACTTCCCCGTGGGATGGGTCAGGTCTGCATATTGGGCCCTCTGTCCCTCTCAGAAGGGAATCGCCTACGACAATTACCCTCCTTTTTCTTTTTTCAGAGGCTGTCAGAATGCGTGGGACTGACTGACTCAGCCTAGGCACCCCCCTGGATAGGCCTTCATCTACACCCTGATCTTCATTGGCCTGGTCCTCAAGTTCCAGAGCCCCATACCTGTTGTGTAGGGGCAACTGGGAAGGTGAGGGAGACCGGGAGGGGATTCGCCTGCCTCCCCGAGCAGGGACCTGTATCCATTCCCCTCCATCTCTTAGGTCCCCTCCTGCCTGGTAAATGTAGGTACCAGCTGGAGATGCAATCTTGAAAGGAATTACTCCACACCAGAGCAGCTACACCCCCATACCGAAGCAGGCATGCTCTCAAATGGCCTGCAACCCATGGAGGAACCCATGCTAGAACAGAGGAAAATGAGTAAGTAGCAAGGAGCTGCAGAAAGAAACCATTATGCAGATGACCCCAGCCTCCCTTGTGCCACCTGTCACCAGGTCATAACCCAGCAAAAACAAGGCAAGTTGAGACTAGGAAGCAGGGAGGTGTTTGATTGAAGTTAAACCTGGGGAAGGGGGAAGAAAAGGTGTTTCCCCGTTTGTTTAATTGTGGGATTTTTTTTTTTCCCCTCAATACCTGAATCAGTAATTGAGTTTGTATCAGTTGGCAATAAATTAAATGAAATAAAACTCCCTGAGTTGAGACTGTTTTGCCTGTGACAGCGGGCTGGTGACAAATTCCAATATTACCTATAGCATTACTACACAAGTCCTTTCTGACACATCCAAGGACAGCTAAACAGATCCAGGCTAAGCATGCACTTATGCATGCCTGTTTACACCCCCCACCCCCAATGCACCAGACTCAGTGATTATTTAAAAGAAAAAAAAAAAGTTTAATCATTTTTTCAGACTCAAATCTTTGCACCTCTTCAGTGGTTTTGATGTCAGATACAGAAAACCCTGTGGTAGATTAGAAAGTCCTGTTTTAAGTTAAGTTAGTTAGCCAAGCTCATTCTGAGCTTTTCTATTCTTCCTGTTTAATGGTGCCTCACCTGGAGCACCAATTCTGATCCTTTCTATTCTTCCTGATTGATGGTGCAACCCTCTTGGCAGGAAAATGAACCACTGACCCAATACAGAGCGACTTAGCGGTCAAAGCGAGGAGGGGATACCTCCTCAAACGACCACCGAAGACCACCCGAGACCCCCGCGCATGCGGAGAAGGCATCTGATGTGTCATGGTTACGTAATCCTATGCATATGCATTAGATAGTTTCAATACGCATTAGGTAGGAGTAGTTTAATAAATTAGATGCAATTGTTACTGTATAAAAGGGACACACCTGATGAATCTGGTGTGCTTGATTTGTGGAAAGTCCACCGAGCACCCTGCGCTGAATAAAGCAATATCTCTCCCGAGTGTGTGGGATGATTGGTCTATTGCACACCGGATAATGAATCGGCCTTTAGCACAACACTCTTTAAACTTTTGAGATACCTTGCGGTTTGACCCCGGCCAGCAGCTAAACACCACACACTCACTCACAGTACATTTGGATGCTGGAGATAATCAGAAGGATAAAAGTGCAAACACTCATGGGTTGAGATGAAGACAGTTTAAGAAGAAGAAGAAAAATAAAATAAAATAAAAGAAAAAGAAAAACAATAAAAACAAATGATGCAAAAAATCCCAATTGCTCACCACCAGCTGACTGATGCCCAGCCAGCCCCCAAGCAAGGGCAGCCCCTGCAAACTTCCTGCACCCCAGCTTTTATTGCTGAGCCTGTCGTCATGTAGTATGGAATATCCCTTTGCTCAGTTGGGATCAGCTGTCCCAGTTCTGTCCCCTCTCAGCTTATTGCTCACCCCCAGCCTACTTGCTGTTGGATCAGTATGAGAAGCAGAAAAAGCCTTGACTCTGTGTAAGCACTGCTCAGCAGTAACTAAAACATCAGTGTGTCATCAATACTGTTTGCAACACAAATCCAAAACATAGCCCCTGTATTGGGTTTGCATTGTGTTATTGGTTTGTGTGGTGGGATTTTTTGGTAGCGGGGGAGGGGGCCGCAGGGGTGGCTCCTGTGAGAAGCTGCTAGAAGCTCCCCTGGCTCCAAGTCGAACCCGCCTCTGGCCCAGGCCGACCCAATCAGTGACAGTGGTAGCGCCTCTGGGATAACATCTTTAAGAAGGGGAACCTGCAGTGAGTAGGGGGATTGGAATGTGAGAGGAACACCTATGCAGATACCAAGGTCAGTGAAGAAGGAGGGGGAGGAGGTGTGCCGAAGGGGGTGATGCCCCTGCAGCCTGTGGTGAGACAGCAGGCTGTCCCCCTGCAGCCCATGGAGGTGAACAGTGGAGCAGATGCCCACTTGCAGGCTGTGGAGAAGCCCACGCCAGAGCAGTTAGATGCCCCTGAAGATGGCCGTGACTCCATGGGAAAGCCCGTGCTGAAGCAGTTTGTGACTGAAGATCTGCCTGCAGAAAGGACCCACACCAGGGAAGTTCGGGAAGAACTGCAGCCCGCGGAAAGGACTCACGTTGGAGAAGTTCGTGAAGGACTGTCTCCCGTGGGAGGGACCCCACGGTGGAGCAGGGGAAGAGTGAGGAGTCCTCCCCCTGAGGAGGAAGGAGCAGCAGAGACAATGTGTGGCGAGCTGACCCCAACCCCCATCCCCTGTTCCCCTGCGCCGCAGGGGGGAGGAGGTGGAGAGAACCGGGAGTGGAGTTGAGCAGGGAAGGAGGGAGGGGTGGGGGGAAGGTGTTTCTAAGGTTTGGTTTTACTTCCTAATATCCTTGTTTTGATTTGATTTGTAGTAAATTAAATTGATTTTGTTTCTTCCCCAAGTTGAGCCTGTCTTTTGCCCGTGACCATAAGTGGTGAGTGATCCCTCCCAGTCCTTATCTCCACCCACGAGCCTGCCTTTATATTTTCTCCTCATCCCATCGTGGCTGGGGGGAAGGAGTGAGGGTTTAAACCACTACACGTTGCAAGGTTTGGGGGGGGAGCTACAGGGCTACTATGAAGAAAATTAACTCTATCCCAACCAAAACCAGTACATACCTGAAGAATATTATTTGTTTAGGCTTGCTTGTATTTTTCCTTTAGGCAATATTCTGCAAGATTCCGCTTTTGGTCCTGCTTTGTCCTGTATGTCAGGGCAGTCCCAAGGCAAGAGACAGAGATGTAAGATTCAAAGGCTCTAGCAAGCAGTAGCTCAGAGAGGCTGAGCTCTGCCTGTTAGCCAGTTTTGTTAGGTCTCCTGATAACAGAACAATGGTAGCTGAAGACTTAATATTTACAGAAGATCATCTCCTTTGAACAGAAACCTATGTAACACTGACACTATCTCCCCCCTTCACCCAGGGTGTGCCCCCACATCCTCCAGTGGACCAAACTTAGCAGGATAATGGGTGCACAGGAACCTGTGGGCCATGACCCACCCAATCAATCAAATACTGCAGGGTACCCCAGGATATCCTGGAATCCAAAATAGCCCAGACACGATATTCTCTCTGGCCCTGGACCATAACTGGAGATGGAGGTAGAGGTTGCCACTGGAAGGGATCTGGGTGAACAGGTTTTAACAGGGAGATGTGAACAATGGGTGAATATTGAGAGCACGTAGAAGGTGCAGATGAAATGCAAATGGTTTTTATACAGGCCCAGGTAATGTTGGTCTGACATAGAAGAAGGATGCACAGAATAACCAAACATAGTCCCCAACCACAAAGTCCAGTGCTGGTTGTGGCAGGTACACCTGCCCTGATAGAAAGCAAAACTTCTCTGGCCATGGAAGAGAGAAAAAACCTAGAGGCCACAGGTTAGAAGTTGAACTTGAACTGACCAGTCCACACAGTGGTGTCAAGTTACAGTCAGCAGGTACATGCGTCAGGAATATGGAAGTGTTGACCCTCGGCCAATGGCACTAAAATGACCATATATGACCACAGGTCAGATTCGACAAGGGTATAAATGGGGCCCCACCAGAGGGCATTTTGAGCTAGTCCTCCTCCTCGGAGCAGGTCTGCAGTGGGGGACTCTCCCCTTGGGTCGGGACGCCACCCTAAGTAACTCCTCAAGGTTGAGAGCCCTCATCTTTTAGGTGAGTGATATTGCGCATTTTGAGTCATCATTTTTAAACCTTAAGAATTCTTAAGTTGGCTGTGTAGTACTAATTTCCCCTTACATCATTGAGCCTGTGGTTCACTAATGTTATCGGAGAATAACAAGAAGAATAAAAGAATTATTAACAAGAAGAATAAAAGAATAGAAGAATAAAATCTGGTTTTAACACCTGTTTGATTTGATTGTGTGTGTCTCTGTGACACTGATCAATGACGTCTATCTGCATAGTCTTTGTAAGGAGCCTTTGCTTTTTCCAGCTGCTCTTGAAGAAACAAATGCATATGCTGCAACCGCTCAAGGGAGTCCTGAGGAGAATACCCCTGGACAGCCACTGGAGTAGCTGGGTGGTCACGGGGATGAAAACTGTACTGTGTGTAAAAAGGGGTCTGCTACATGAAAAAGTCGACACTGCTGTTATGTGCAAATTCTGCCAATGGTAACAGAGAGACTCAGTCATCTTGATGTTAATTGATATAACAGTGGAGATACTGCTCCAGGATGTGGTTTACCTGCTCCAACTGACCATTAGACTGTGGGTGATAAAGGGTGGAAAGACAGAGTTGGACCCCCAGCAGGCCCATAAGCTGCCTCAACAACTGGGCAGTAAACTGGGCCCCTTCATCTGTCACCATGCTATCCAGCAGACTATGACAGTGAAGCAATAGCTGCAAAAACAAGTGCGCAGTCTGAGGGGCTGTGGGCAGCCTCTTTAGTGGAACAAGAATAGCCACCTTAATAAACAAGTCCACCAGCACAAGCACCACTTGCTGTATGCCCCTGAGACACAGGCAAGTCCACAATAAAATCCATTGAAATAATTTGCCATGGCTGCTCAGGAGTTTGTAGGGGTTGTAATAGTCCCCGTAGCCTCTACATCAGTCTCTTGGCCCTGGCGCAGACACCACAAGCCTAAACATAGCTTGCAACATCAACATGCACCATAGACCACCAATAGCTCTGTGACTCGATGCAGTCTTCTGATGACCACCATGCCCTGCTGTCAGTGCATCATGACAGCACTGAAGAACCTGTATGTAGAGTGGGTCAGCAGGGATATTGTCCTGGTTTCAGCTGGGATAGAGTTAATTATCTTCCTAGTAGCTGATACAGTGCTATGTTTTGAGTTCAGTATGAGAAGAATGTTGATAACACTGATGTTTTCAGTTGTTGCTAAGTAGTGTTTAGTCTAAAGTCAAGGATTTTTCAGCTTCTCAAGCCCAGCCAGTGAGAAAGCTGGAGGGGCACAAGAAGTTGGCACAGGACACAGCCAGGGCAGCTGACCCAAAGTGGCCAACGGGGTATTCCATACCATGGGACGTCACATCTAGTATATAAACTGGGGGGAGGGGGGACGGGGGGGGATCACTGCTCAGGGACTAACGGGGTGTTGATCGGCGGGTGGTGAGCAATTGCACTGCGCATCATTTGTACATTCCAATCCTTTTATTATTACTGTTGTCATTTTATTAGTGTCATCATTATCATTATTAGTTTCTTCTTTTCTGTTCTATTAAACTGTTCTTATCTCAACCCACGAGTTTTACTTCTTTTCCCGATTTTCTCCCCCATCCCACTGGGTGGGGGGGAAGTGAGTGAGCGGCTGCGTGGTGCTTAGTTGCTGGCTGGGGTTAAACCACGACAGATATACAGCCACTCATTGCGATGCAGACAACCATCCTTCTCCTGCAGATTCTGTGAAGTATCCCCTGCCCGAAACTGTGTGGCCAAAGGATCACTGGCCATCGCCTGATGCACAGAACCAAGGTATTGGCTGGCACAGACACAAAAAAATTTTGCAGAGAGAAAAATTAAAGGGGAGTGGATCTGCCTCAGCATCTCCTGCTGAGGCTTCCTGATGTGACAAGGCTTCTGCCAAGCCATTCTGTTTACCCAGCCTGTAGGTGACAGTAAATGGAAACTGAAAGCGAAAAGTTGCCCAACAAGCCAACTGGGGGAGAAGCACTTCAGGTTTCTAAAATATTCCATATTTCAGTGGTCAGTCAGAACCAAAGTGGGCTCAGCAGGACCCACAAGAAGGTGCCTCCACTCAGCACATGCCTCCCTGATGGCCAACAGTTCTTCATCCCAGGCATCATAATTCCTCTCTGCAGTGGTCAACTGGCAGGAGAAATAGGCACAAGGATGAAGCTGTCCATCCAATGAACCACAGTGAGAAAGTACCACCCTGATGGCATGGGCAGAAGCATCTGCCTCCAACACAAAAGGATGATTGGTATCCAGGTGGGCCAAAACTGGGACTGTTGTAAATGCCTGCTTCAAATCATCAAAGGCCCCCTGAACCTCGTGCGTCCACTGAAAAGGGACACCCTTATGAGTCAGTGCTGTGAGCAGAGCAACCTTTTGAGCAAAATTTCAAATAAAAAACCAATAAAAATTAGCAAAGGCCAAAAAAGCACTGCACACCACACACCGTCAAGGGAGCCTGCCAACAAAGAAAGGTGTCAATCTTTTTCATGTTCATGCCCTCGGGGCCAATTGAGTAACCCAGGAAGTCTATACGCTGTTGGAGGAAGGCATACTTCTCCAGCTTTGCATAAAGGCAATGATGCCAAAGGTGGGAGAGAATGTCTCAAACATGAACAACATGTTCCTCCCGCATCCTCGAGTAAACTAAAATGTCATCCAGATATGTGATGACATAATTGTCCAACAAGTCACAGAAAACATCGTTGACAAAGTTAAGGTCTTTGCTCGCTTTTGCTCAAAAACGTCCAGAAAGTCCCTAAATTCTGGCGGCAGCGCCCCCAACAGGCCAGCAGGTGGCTCGGGGGAGTTGGCGCTGCCGGCACAGGACACCCGGCGGGCACTAGAGCCTGCTCAGGACCCTGGTCAGCGACCGTCACTAGCGCCGGAAGAGAGCGCTGTAACCCGCCGGCTGCGGCGGGAGGGGTAAGGTAGCAGCACCTCCCCCATCTCACCCACAGGAAGGTAAATTCTTCTCTGTGCCCAACGTACCACCGGATCGTGCCAGACTAACCAAGGTGTGCCCAGGATGATTGGATAAAAGGGCATAGAGAGGACAGAAAAAGAAATAAACTCCCAACATCCTGCGGCAATGAAGAGCTGCAGGAGCAGGATCTGCCACTCAGTGGGACCACTGCCAACGGGTTTCCCGTCAGTGGCAAAAATATGGCAAGGGACATATCAGCGGTCTATTGGTGCACAAGCCTTTTTTATAGACTCTGCAGAAATCATATTCCTACAAGAGTGTGGTGGGTTGACCCTGGCTGGGTGCCAGGTGCCCACCAAAGCCGCTCTATCACTCCCCCTCCTCAGCTGGACAGGGGAGGGAAAATATAACAAAAGGCTCGTGGGTCAAGATAAGGAAAGTTTAATAAAGCAAAAGCAAAGGTCACGCGCGAAAGCAAAGGAAAACAAATTATGTTATTCTCTACTTCCTATCAGCAGGCGATGTCTGGCCACTTCCTGGGAAGCAGGGCTTCAGTACTCATAGTGGTTGCTCCGGAAGACAAAAGTAAATAACGAATGCCCCCACTTCCTCCTCCCTTTACTTAGCTTTTATAGCTGAGCTGATGTCATCTGGTATGGAATATCTGTTTGGTTAGTTTAGGTCAGCTGTCCTGGCTATATCCCCTCCCAAGATCTTGCCCAGCCCCAGCCTGTTGTTGAGGGGGTGGGAAATGTTGGAGAGACAGCCTTGATGCTGTGGGAGCACTGCTCAGCAGTAGCCAAAACACTGGTGTGTTATCAACACCTTTCTAGCTACCAATGCAGATCACAGCGCTATGAGGGCTGCTATGGGGAGAATTAACTCCATCTCAGCCAGACCCAATACGAAGAGCCAGAGTCCACCAGGGCCTCAGCAGAGACCGCTCTGCCATCCGGGAGCATAAGCGAGACTGACACCGTGAGGAGCACGGCACCTGGACTCTCCCCATCTAATGCTGGCAGTGGCCTCCCTTCCCAAGCTGGCTAGAGCTGTTTCTCGACCTCACAGCACTGGGTGCTGAAAGATACAATTCAGAAAATGGTGGAAAATCCCAACTGTTCCCAAAGGTAGCCAAATCAACTGTCTCCTCAGCAGAGTCCTCAGCAGGAGGAGAGGGGGACTGGACAAACCCTGCCACAATTTGCAATTGGTTCCACCCTGCTGCAAGCAGCAGGGCAGGGCGGACTCAGGGAGGAGCCACTGGGGGCCAAGCTCCGATCCCAGCTATACGGGCCCCACTCCTGGCACCGCCATCATGGCGCCTGCCCCCCTGCCAAGCAGGGGGGCCGCCAGGAGAGAGTGGGGGCCTGAAACTGGAGCAGAACCAGGCAAGCGCAAAAGCTGCTCTGCTTCAGAAGCATGTTTAGTGGTGTCGTGGTTTCAGCCCAGCCGGTAACAAAGGACCACGCAGCCACTCGCTCACTCCTCCCGCCCCCCTCCGGTGGGATGGGGAGGAGAATCAGAGGGGAGAAAAGAAAAAAAAAACCGGGACCTCGAGGGTTGAGATAAGGGCAGTTTACTGGGACTACACAAAAAGAGAGGTTACAACAACAACAACAACGGTACCAACAGAAGAATATACAAAAGGAGTGATGCACAGTGCAACTGCTCACCACCCGGAACCCGACGCTCCACCACTTCCCCCACCCAAAGTCGAGAGAACTCCCCCCAGCCTGCTCCCCATTTATATACTGAGCATGATGTCACATGGTATGGAATAGCTCCTTGGCTAGTTCAGGTCAGCTGTCCCGGCTGTGCCCCCCCCTCACCTCCCAGGTTCCTGTAAAAAATTAACTCTATCCCAGCTGAACCCAGGACAAGTGGCAACCTGCAAAATCTGCCAGCACCAGCCTTCGGGCTATCTCTGTACTAACAGAATATAGAGGGGTAACAAAAGGTCATCACCCCGAATTCAACTCTGACAACATGCGCAGGAAATCCACCGTGTACTCTGCCACACTCTGCCCCCTCTGGCGCAGACTGAGCAGGGGGTTAAAAAACCCTAACAGGAAAAAAGAAAGCTAGCCTTCGTGCGATCACCGGCAAAAGCACTATCCCAACCCTCCATGAAAACTTCCATAAGAAATGCAAAAAGAGAGGGATCCGTATCCCCAGTAAAACGGAGAGGGAGGGAACAAGCAGACATGGGGGGACCCCACCACCACGTGAAAGAATAGCAGTAGGGGGAGAATGGGGAGGTGAAGCAGAGCCTGCCCTTTCTAGAGCCTCCACAAGACAGAGCTGCTCTATAAAGGCTTGAGGCTTCTCCCATATCTCACCCAGTAATGATCCCAGTTGCTGTGAATATTGTGACTCAAGCTGTTGAATCTGCTGCATACACCACTGCAGAGCTTCCACAGCATCCTCTACAGATGCACCTGCAGAGGCTTGGGGACCAGACATCTTCACCCAGTATTCCCGGTGGGGAAGTTCTCTCCAAGTTAGTTGTCAGGGCAGGCCCAAGATGAGAGACAAAAGCATAAGATTCAAAGGCTCTAGTAGACAATAGCTCTGCCTGCTAGCCAGTTTTATTAGCTCTCCTGATAACACACCAAGGGCAGCCATAGACATAATATTTACAAAGCATTGTCTCCTTTGTTTGGATAGCCATGTAACTCTGACATAGAATCATTTAGGTTGGAAAAGACCTTTAAGATCATCAAGTCCAACTTTTAACCTAACACTGCCAAGTCCACCACTAAACCATGTTCCTAAGCACCACATCTACATGTCTTTTAAATACCTTCAGAGATGGTGACTCAACCACTTCCCTGGGCAGCTTGTTCCAATGCTTGACAACCCTTTTGGTGGAGAAATTTTTCCTAATATCCAATCTAAACCTCCATTGGCGCAACTTGAGGCCATTTCCTCATCTTACTTTTTCCTTGTACTTGGAGTGAATTAGCAACGGCAAGAGGTTCTGACATGCTTCCTTTTCTCCTGTATATCATTGATATATATATATGTATGTAGATTTTTCACACAATGTACATGGAAGCTTTGTAAGGTAAACAGAGAATCTGGGCATGAATATTTATTTAGTCCCTGCTGAATCCAAAGGAATGCATTTTGATTAATTTTAACAAGGGAAGAAACTTTGATTGAAGTTTTTGCAATTTGGTGACAAGTTTATTGTGTTGTTTGATGCAAAATATAGTTCCAAAACTACTGTGAAATACTGGTTTTTAACTCACTTATAAAAAACAAGAGTAATTACATTTAATAATTTATTAGAGCTGCATGAAGCTGTTCCCTAGAGATTTGAACTATAGAGCATATGCCCACCAAGCTATTTTGGAGGGCTGCTCATTGCTGTTTTGCCCATCTAGTTTGCAGCTGTCTCACCTTGTTCATTTGTGCTGACCTAGTTTATTTGATTACTTTAGTTGGCTATGGCAGAGAAGGAAAGAGAATGAAAAAGAAAAGTTGCTGCTTTCAGTTCTGGTTAGGCACTTGTCTTTTTTTTTTCCCTTGCAGCCACCTTTGTTGTTTCATCTCTTTTAAGCATAAGATTGCTCATACACCATGCTGTGTTGCTGCCTTATAATGAGTTTCAACTGGATGTCTCTCTTCAGGCCTGTTCTCATGGAGGTTTCTCATGAGAGGAACCTGAATTTGAACTTTCTCTCTCAGGGCGAACTTATTTAGCAAGAATCCCCTAAGCAGTCAAATTTGAGAGCAATAGGAGACAGGTTTGCTGAGGAACAAGAGGATGAGGGCTTTGTAGCTGCTTCTGCTCACATTACTGCTGCCACATTTGCTGCAGGCTCTGTGCTTTGGGATAGGGAGGAAGCTGGGCTGCCCCCCGGCCCCATGGGTTAGTCCCACCCTCTGTATGGTGACTGAGCCTAGCTCTCAGGTATGTATTTTCCTAATTGGGAAACTGGGTATTCTTCAGACAGTATATATTTATAATCATAAATTGAGGCCTATTGGCTTTTTTGTAGGCACCATGCCTACAAGGCCTTGAAAAGAAAATTTTGCACTTATGGAGGACAGAAACATGAGGATTTTTGTAATAAAAGTGCATGCAGAAATGTGTATACCTTGTATCGTGTGTATACTTCAGTAGTGAACAACATGGGGGGAAGTGGTGTTTTAATAAAAAGCCAAAATGCAACACTTCAAGGGACTAAAAATATTTGTGAATTAAATGAGTAACTGTGGCAAAAACTGTGAGTTTTTTTTAATTTTGGTTTTCTTTTCCATGCTGAAGTTGAAATACCTTGTTCCCATTCCTTTTTAAATAAGTGTTTTTGATTTTTGTAGTTGACCTTTTTCATTGGGCTAAAAATTTTTTTTCATGCTACTTTGAATTATTCTGAAATTTCCCCTCCACACACCAACATTCTTTTGGTTTAATGGCTAAACTGAGATATCTATTATTCACACAACTCTCTAGTTAGGAACATCTGACCTAGACAATTCAATACTGCTTTCTGCTCTGTGGTGTGACTTGTAGGAAAAATGTTAAGCTTAACATATTTGTGTTATATCTTTCAGTACCCAAGACAACACACTTCAATATGCATCTTCTTCCTCTTCTCCCCACCATAAATCAATTTCACTATTAAAGGAAATATCTCTGGGTATTGTTAAGACCCTTCATGGATTTTTTTTGTTCATGGGATGGATATTAAAAACCAAAAAGTCTATGATAGCTTAGCCAACCTTGCATAAGATAATTGAAATTTTTATCTACAAAGGTGTCATGGTTTAACCCCAGCCAGCAACTAAGCACCATGCAGCCACTCACCCGTTCCCCCCCCCACCCAGTGGGATGGGGGAGAGAATCGGGAAAAGAAGTAAAACTCGTGGGTTGAGATAAGAACAGTTTAATAGAACAGAAAAGAAGAAACTAATAATGATAATGGTAACACTAATAAAATGACAATAGTAATAATAAAAGGATTGGAATATTGTGGTGGGTTGACCCTGGCTGGGTGCCAGGTGCCCACCAAAGCTGTTCTATCACTCCCCCTCCTCAGCTGGACAGGGGGGAGAAAATATAACAAAAGGCTCGTGGGTCAAGATAAGGAAAGTTTAATAAAGAGAAAAGCAAAGGTCACGCGCGAAAAGCAAAGAAAAACAATTGATATTATTCTCTACTTCCCATCAGCAGGCGATGTCTAGCCACTTCCTGGGAAGCAGGGCTTCAGTACACGTAGTGGTTGCTCTGGAAGACAAAAATGCCCCCCTTCCGTCTTCCTTTACTTAGCTTTTATATCTGAGCTGACGTCATATGGTATGGAATATCTGTTTGGTTAGTTTAGGTCAGCTGTCTTGGCTATGTCCCCTCCCAAGATCTTGCCCAGCCCCAGCCTGTTGTTGAGGGGGGGCAAAAATGTTGGAGAGACAGCCTTGATGCTGTGCCAGCACTGCTCAGCAGTAGCCAAAACACTGGTGTGTTAGCAACACCTTTCTAGCTACCAATGCAGAGCACAGCACTACGAGGGCTGCTATGGGGAGAATTAACTCCATCTCAGCCAGATCCAATACAAATATACAAGTGATTGGCATAATGCAATTGCTCACCACCTGCTGACCGATGCCCAGTTAGTCCCCAAGCGGTGATACCCTCACCCCCACTCCCCCCAGTTTATATACTAGACATGATGTCACATGGTATGGAATACCCCATTGGCCACTTTGGGTCAGCTATGTCCCTGGCTGTGTCCCCTCCCAACTTCTTGTGCCCCTCCAGCCTTCTTGCTGGCTGGGCATCAGAAGCTGAAAAATCCTTGACTTTAGACTAAACATTACTTAGCAACAACTGAAAACATCAGTGTTATCAACATTCTTCTCATCCCTAACTCAAAACATAGCACTGTACCAGCTACTAGGAAGACAATTAACTCTATCCCAGCTGAAACCAGGACAAAAGGTTTTTTAAATTTTGATTACATAATAGGAATGTAGAAAATATCTTTTTTCTTGTGCCCTTTTGACCACTTTTTTGTTGTTGTTGCACTTGGTGAATAACAGAAATGACAAGGGAAAAATAAAGAACAATTTCACACCTGAGATTGAAGGAGTTGATTACCATCATTTTGATGATGTGCCTTTTATATGTTTGCAGTGGTTAAGAAAGACTTTATGGTTTGGAGCATGAGCACTTTAGAGGGAATCAAAATTACTGAGGAGCTACAAATTTTGTGAAGTGCTTCAATTTGTTAGTGACTCAAGCAGCACTGTAGTGAGTTTTGTAGGGCTTTTAGTACAATCATATGCACAACCTATAAATGTTCTTGTAATCTTCCTTAGGGTTTTTTTTTTTCCCCCCCTCTCTATGTGTTTGGTGCTCTTGCTCATAAGACTCCCTCTGTTAATATCAACATTTCTATTCAGTAGGTGCACACTGCATACAGCCTCAGTCTGGACCAGGTGAAATGGAGGGGGATCATTGCAATGCTATCATAATAAAAGTAACCTGAAATTGGTGTTGGCATAAGTCACATTAAAGGCAATCACCCCCTTGCTGTGAAAAAAAGAGAATGCATTTTCACTCTCACATGTTTAAAGACTAAAAAGTCTGAGAAACTGAGATCAGAAAAAGCTTGTCATTTAAAAAAAAAATCCTAGGAAAATTATTAAAAATAAGTCTCTATTAAGTTGTCTCTGTCTTACTAAGACTTATGGACAAGAAATTACTTTTTTCAACAATGGACAGAATCTTATTCAAAGTGGTCTTAGGTATTCTAAAGAAACTGTCTCCTTATAGGACAATATGATTTGGTTATTTTGAGTGTAAATCATAGTTTGTGTGCATTCTTTCCCTTATTTTTTCTCCTCATTTTGAAAAGCAACATGAGAATAGTTCAATTTGCTTAGCAATCTATCTCAAATGTTCATCCTAGTAAGGAAGGAAGGCTTAAAAGTTGTGGTTTTATAATGGAAAGGTTTTGCCTTAAAATAACAAGGGAACATTCATGTATTGTATCAATAGTGCATTTCCGGTTCAATATTACACAGAGCAAAGTAAAAATTCCTAACTAATTTACACTAAGTTTTCCACAAAAACGTGAATTTTCTCAGCATTACATGTTTGGAATGATCTGACCTTTGTCATCTTTTTCATGTATTGTTTTTGCCCTCTGAAATCCAACATCTGGTTAGTTGTGATTGGTCATAAATTGTGTTTTGTCTTCTGAATGAGTATAACTCAAGATCATAGAATCATAGAATGGCTTGGGTTGTAAGGCACCTTTAAAGATCATCTAGTCCAACCCTCCTGCAATGAGCAAGGACATCTTCAACTAGATCAGGTTGCTCAGAGCCCCATCCAACCTGACCTTGAACACTTCCAATGATGGGGCATCTACTACTTCTCTGGGCAACCTGTTCCAGTGTTTCACCACCCTCATTGTAAAAAGTTTCTTCCTTATATCTAGTCTAAATCTACCCTCTTTTAGTTTAAAACCATTACCCCTTGTCTTATCGCTAAAGGCCCTACTAAAAAGTTTGTCCCCATCTTTCTTAGAAGCCTCCTTTAAGTATTGAAAGGCCACAATAAGGTCTCCCCAAAGCCTTCTCTTCTCCAGGCTGAACAACCCGAACTCTCTCAGTCTTACCTCATAGGAGAGGTATTCCATCCCTCTGATCATTTTTGTAGCCCTCCTCTGGACCTGCTTTACAGGTCCATGGGTCCATGTCTTTCTTGCACTGAGGACGCCAGAGCTGGATGCAGTACTCCAGGTGGGGTCTCACCAGAGTGGAATAGAAGGGCAGAATTACCTCCCTCGGCCTGTTGGCCATGCTTCTTATGATGCAGCCCAGGATATGGTTGGCTTTCTGGTCTGCGAGCGCACATTGCCGGCTCATGTCCAGCTTTTCACCCACCAGTACCCCCAAGTCCTTCTCCGCAGGGCTGCTCTCAATCCCTTCATCCCCCAGCCTGTATTGATATTGGGGGTTGCCCTGACCCAGGCGCAGGACCTTGCACTTGGCCTTGTTGAACTTCATGAGGTTCACATGGGCCTGGTTCTCAAGCTTGTCCAGGTCCCTCTGGATGGCATCCTGTCCCTCAGGCATGTCAACTGCACCACTCAGCTTGGTGTCATCTGCAAACTTGCTGAGGGTGCACTCGATCCCACTATGTCATTGATGAAGATATTAAACAGTACTGGTCCCAATATGGACTCCTGAGGGATACCACTCATCACTGATCTCCATCTGGACATTGATCCATTGACCACTACCCTCTGGATGCGACCATCCAGCCAATTCTTTATCCACTATATAGTCCACCCATCAAATCCATATCTCTCCAATTTAGAGAGAAGGATGTTGTGGGGGACCATGTCAAAGGCCTTACAGAAGTCCAGATAGATGACATTCATAGCTTTTCCTTTGTCCACTGATGCAGTCACTTCATCATAGAAGGCCACTATTCACCCAGCTCTACCCATATAATAATGAGCCTAAAGGGTTTCCTCCTTAGAACACTCTTATTAGAAATGAATTAATGAATTAATACATTATTACAGATATGCCATATTCTGCACTGTTATAGAATTTTGAAATACTGGCAGTAAAGCATTGGCAGCCTGATTTTTATTTGTCAGTTTTGAGACATCTGAACTTTTTAGGACAAACTAGGAGAGCAGTTTTCAAAGACAGAAGTGTCAGTTAAGACAACCACAGTATTGTGCACTGTTACACACACACACAAAAAAAAAAAAAAGCTGAGATTTACTTTATTAGATCTGGATCAAAATTTGGTAGTTTAGACTAATAACTAGCTGCCTTTAAACATGGTGATGCACCTAAAAGTGAATATAGTCACAGTATATCTATTAGGTATATTAATAGGTATCTGTAACAGATACCCATTAGGAACACTTCCTCTTCCACAGCAGCTGTGATTGTTTGTATTGCTTATAATTGGCTACAACACACTGCACTATACAGAGGATGCATGATAAGTAGCTCTCATCCTTTTGCAAGCTTTAAAAAAATGTCTGGGGCTGAATATCTCCAGTGTGAGCAGTGAGAAAGTATTCTAGGAGTCGGCAAATGCTCCCCTTCATTTTTCCCTGGAACAGGCCACATGGCAGAAGAAATAATCAGGGAAGAGGTGTGGGCGGGCTCAATTCGTGGCACCACTGTCCTGCTTCTTTTGGGGCAGAGCTCAGCTGTCCGCCCTGCAACCTGGGGCTCTTCAGGGGCCCCTCTCTTCCCCTTTGGGCAGGGAAAATGACTGGAAAAGGGACGAAGAGGAAAGAAGAAGGGGGAGCAACTGTCACTTATTGCCACATATTGTGGTTTTGTCCCTGGGAGGAAGAAACAGGATGGCAGCAGCTAAAGCAAATGGGAGTAGCTTTTGCAGGCTGTAGTCATACTGTTTGAAGCCATATACCCCAGACTGTGATTTTTCTGATCCATTTGGAGAAAAGAGGAAATTTCTTGGCTGCAAACAGTCATAAAAGCCTGCTTTATTGAAACTCCAGACTGGCATGTGGACAAACATGACAAATCTTTGAAACAGTATAAACCAAGGGACGGGATCCCAGGGATAAATAAAAGGAACAGTTTAAATATCTTCTTTTCCCCCTTGCTTGGTAGAAGTTTGGTGTATTTTGCACTTTTTGTCTGTGAAGTGTTTCAGGATCAGACAATAATTACTTTATAAGTAGTTTTTCATCACTTCTTATTCACTTTGGGTGCCACGTTCAGTTTTCCAAACCATTCTCCCGACAATTACTTACTTTGAAATTGTCATGGTTTAACCCTAGCCAGCAACTAAGCACCACACAACTGCTCCCTCACTCCCCCTCCAGTGGGATGGGGGAGAGAATCGGAAGAGTAAAAGTGAGAAAACTCGTGGGCTGAGATAAAGACAGTTTAATAGGTAAAGCAAAAGTCGCGCACACAAGCAAAACAAAACAAGGAATTCATTCACTACTTCCCATCAGCAGGCAGGTGTTCAGCCATCTCCAGGAAAGCAGGGCTCCACCATGCTTAACGGTTACTTGGGAAGACAAATGCCACCACTCTGAACGTCCCCCCCCTTCCTTCTTCCCCCATCTTTATATGCTGAGCATGATGTCATACGCTCTGGATGGAATATCCCTTTGGTCAGTTGGGGTCAGCTGTCCTGGCTGTGTCTCCTCCCAACTTCTTGTGCACCCCCAGCTTACTCGCTGGTGGGGTGGTGTGAGAGGCAGAAAAGGCCTTGACTCTGTGTAAGCACTGCTCAGCAATAACAAAAACATCTTTGTATTATCAACACTGTTTTGGTCACAAATCCAAAACATAGCCCCATACCACCTACTATGGAAAAAATTAACTCTATCCCAGCCAAAACCAGCACAGTAATAATGACCAGAGCCTGAGAATAATTCTTTTACATTACAAATGCATTCCTATAAACTATATTTTATGTTGGGCTGTAAAAGGACTTTGCACTCCAACACACATGGAATGCAACGTGAAGTGCTTTTTTTTTTAATAAAATTTATTCAAAAATATCACTTTAATAAAAGTATTCATTTCCATGCTAGGCTATTTTTGTAATTAAATAATACTCATATTAAGATCTTTTAATAGCGAGTGTAACTAATATTTTACTACCTCTCTACATTTTGTCTAAAGACACAGCTGATGAAATAATGGAAGAAAATTAGTTTAATATAAAATGTAAATAATACATTATCAGAAAAAAATAAAAGTGAAGAGACATTTCATGATTTTGATGTTTCCTGGGAGGTGATTTTTTTCCCCCAGTGTCACGAATGAGATTTTGTTACACGGCTTTGGTTTAGCAGCAATTTAGGATTTATTAATATTTTTGAGATAGATCACAAGATTAGGTTGTATAACTTTAACAATACTTAATTATGAGCCAATTTAACAGAGTGATTCAATGGAATTTCTTACAATCAAATTTGCGACTTGGTTAAAGATTCAAAAATGGCAAGGATCACCCAAAACTTACAGAAGGGTTGCACACAGATGGGGGTTAAATCAAATCACACACACGCACAGACAGATAAAACAGTTCTGAACCACACAGACAGACAAAATAGTTCCAAACCAAATCACACAGAGACAGGCAAATAGTTCCGACCCAAACTGCAAATGCACATGCACAGATACAACCCCCCCCACACACACAGAGGTTAACCTATGATTAAAATTTCCCTCTCGTGAGTTTCATGAATTACTCACATGAATTATGTGCCAGCATTCATCAACAGAGGGTCAGTAAACCTTGCAAAATCAGGCCTTTAAGTCCTCACAAAATCATCAACCGATGATCTTTCAATCCTCACGAAATCTACCCTGAGAAGCGTCCCAGCTCAAGGGGAGATACTGGGTCACACAGCCTGCTGTGGTCCTGGAGAGCTCAAAAGGTCTCTCCTTGGATCGCTATTTATAGATGATTGGCTTTGGTCATTATTTTACATTCTGGCCAAAATTCGTGCTGAGTCATTCTGATATACGATTCAGGCAGCAGATGGCCCAGGTGTAGCCAGGGGGTGCCTGGTGCCCATAAGTCTCTGCACTTGCAACCAAGATAACATCACAATGGGAGGTTTTCCCAAAGCATGCATGGCCCGGGGGTGGTGGTGGGGGGGCTGCACCACCACACCCAGTATTAAGTATAAAACTTACTTTAAAAGATTTTCCTACATATGGTTGTAAGATCTAGTCATAACAATAATAAATACTAATGATATCTTGCATTAACTCTAGCAAATGAAATGAAATCTCATTAAAAAGAAAAAAGAACAGGTAACTAAAGCATCACTCTTCTGTTCACCTGCTTCATGAAATGCTCAGACTCTGCCCTGCATCCCTCCCTCCACAAAAATGTTTAACAATTTCCAGGTTCAAATATTTGATCAGAATGGTATATATGGAGGGAGGCAGCTTTTATATGGCATCTTTAATTATGCTTTTTGCAATATGGCCCAGGCAAGTGTCCTGCCCTATCACACCCCACCAGCAGTGCTGGGGATCTCCTGGGGCCACCAAGCTCCCAGCACTGCCTTGGGCACAGCAGCCCCTGGGAGTCCCCAGCTCTGCACTTTACTGTACTGTGGACTGTCAGGAGTTACAGTGCAGGGAAAGGGCTCTAGGAGTAGACAACAAACTTGGAATGAAGCTGGAGTGGGGCCTGTTGGGGAGAGCTCCCATGGAACCCAGGGGAAAAATTGTGGCAGCCATAAGTCTGCAAGAGGGTATTGATGCATAAGGGGTTGGGGCAGTCTCACAGCTCACTGAGACCCTGTTCTCTCAGTGTCCCCTCCTTCTCTTCCAGTGTCTTTCTTTTTTCCCTTGCCTCATATAGTTTGACATTTGTGCCTGATTTCTAGCAGAAGTCTCAGTGACTTACATTGATATTACCTACATCTCTTTGCCCTTCTGTTATCAATTCATATGTATAATATGATTGAAATAACCAGCGAGCTGCTAAAGTCCTGTGTACAGCCCCCATCAGTTAATATTTAAAATAGGGAAACAATAACTAGACATGATTTAGGGTTTAGGAACTAACTACTAGACAATGGGGCTTCATGTTGACGTCAGAAAAGGTAATGGATTGTGGTCTGGTCAACAAACCTTGAAGAACCGCTTGGAACTGCCAAGATTAAGGAAGAAGCAGGAAAAAGGTAATTCCTACAGGGGGAGATTGCGACCACCGACTCATTGACCACCTACTCAAATGATACCACCTACTCAAAAGAAGACAATGAAGGAAGAAGACAGAGTCTGCGCACTAATTTACATGAGGGGCAAAGAAGAACGAACCAATCATTAAGGAAAATAACAATGAATATGTATTAGTTAAGTGTATAAACGTGAGAATTTTTGAGACAAGGGTGTGCTGTCTTGAGACAGGCACCCATTCATGCGCATCAATGAAATTAATTTGTAAATACCTTGACTCTGTGTGTTATTGGCTTGCACACTGGGTAAACAAACCCCGTTTGTGGGACAACACTTCGCCTTCTTAATTTTCTACTTTTACAGGTGGAGAAACTAAGGCATGGAGCTAGCAAGACACATAACTGGGACCACTAACTGGCCTATGACAGAGCCTGATACCTTGCCTTCTCTTTATCTTTTTCTCCACCCATTTTGGTGTCCCCTATCCTGGCAAGGCACTTTGTTAATCTTGGAGACAGCTAACCATTTCTTAGACATTGTTAACCAAAAAGCAGCAACAAGTAACCACAGACAAATGCACTGTCACAAATGGTCAATTTAAGCTGCTTAAAGAACCACTGTCAAAGGTATCAGCAAAAGTGGTTTTATTGAAATATGATGTTGTAAAAGTGTGACTTAACAAAGTTCGATGGCAAGGTTCACTCTATTACTTACTGCACAAAGGATATAACAATGATTCAAACTATCAAGACAGAATCAAAGTTACCAAGACAAAATCAAAGTTACCAATACAGAATCTTAGTGCACTATAATACAAGATTATGTGCGATATCAGTCACTAAAGATCTGCAGTTGGTAAGAGGTCTCTCTGCCTCAAGGAGCAACCTTGAGAGGCATCCCAGCTCAAGGGGAGATCATGGCCATGCAGCCAGCTGCTTAGCAGGGAGAATTGAAAGGCTCACTTAGACTGTCATATTTATGGAATAAAGTGGTTAGCTTGTAGTCAAATTACATGCAATGGAAAAGGTATGCATGAGACTCCTTGTACCCACAACTTTCTTTGTTCCTTGATAAATGAGTCTTGGAAAAGCCCCTTGCTACTCATGTGTTAATCACATGATCGGTGTTCCAAGCTCATATGCATTGATGCTCACCCTGTCACTCCATTCCTTTGTGGGTTTCCAGAGAACAGATTGGAACTAGAGAAGTTCTTGGCCTGGTTACAGCTTAGGCCTTTACCTCCTTTGGAGCCTGAACCAAATTGCCACTAGTTTGGTCAAGGAGTCAAGTGCATCCATCACATGCACAAATTTGTGCATTCTCCCTTCTTGTTGCTTAACTTCCCTCTGATTCATGCACTCTTGATGTCAGATACAGAAAACCCTGTGGTAGATTAGAAAGTCCTGTTTTAAGTTAAGTTAGTTAGCCAAGCTCATTCTGAGCTTTTCTATTCTTCCTGTTTAATGGTGCCTCACCTGGAGCACCAATTCTGATCCTTTCTATTCTTCCTGATTGATGGTGCAACCCTCTTGGCAGGAAAATGAACCACTGACCCAATACAGAGCGACTTAGCGGTCAAAGCGAGGAGGGGATACCTCCTCAAACGACCACCGAAGACCACCCGAGACCCCCGCGCATGCGGAGAAGGCATCTGATGTGTCATGGTTACGTAATCCTATGCATATGCATTAGATAGTTTCAATACGCATTAGGTAGGAGTAGTTTAATAAATTAGATGCAATTGTTACTGTATAAAAGGGACACACCTGATGAATCTGGTGTGCTTGATTTGTGGAAAGTCCACCGAGCACCCTGCGCTGAATAAAGCAATATCTCTCCCGAGTGTGTGGGATGATTGGTCTATTGCACACCGGGTAACGAATCTGCTTTTAGGACAACACTCTGATTCATGTAATAAAGTGTATGTGAACTAGGTCTTGATAGCAAAAGTGAACAGCAGAAAAGGTCTTTCATTAGAATTACCTCCATATTCCTGAAACACACTGAAAAAAATTGAGCTTAAGTTTCAGTGATGTAGCAGGTTATACCCAAACTGGTTCTGCTTTCTCTTATTGGAGAGATTTTCTTTGTGAGATAGTTTTAAAACAGGAAGTTTTATTTCTAAGTGTGCAGAGAAAAATGACAGGTTTCTTCTACCTTGGTTTCATTAATCCTAGTAAAGCATCAGTCAGCATTCATCTTCATGAAGATGAAAAAATGATTTTACAGCTTAGAAAACTTTAAGCTTGCTTTATAGTAGTAGGATAAACTATTAAGAAATGCCCATTTGAGTTAGGACCCAATTTGCAGGGGTCACAAGAATGCAGAGGTTTAGTACACAGATTAGAAAAATAATTTAGGGGATTACAAGTATTGCAGGAGTAGTTTAAGACTACCATAACTGGTAGTGCCTAAGGGGGTACTGATATAGTTGTGGCCTTATTTGTCCAATGCAATATGATACCACTTTTACTTACTATAAGGTCCATATCCCCAGTTCTCCATCACCTTCACGATACAGGCATAAGCATTGACCTTGAGCTCCTACCAGCCATTGGGCACTGCTCACTGTTCCATGTGTGCTTAAAGATTGGCCTTTCAGTTCCCACCTGAGAGTCTGTTGTATGCCAAGCAGGTGGGGCTTCCAACTTTGAACTTTGGTGTAATTTACGGGCTGTTGAGACATGTTGCTTCAGGCTAGTGTAGTGATGAGTGTTGGAGGAATTGTATAGCCACCACCTAGACCACGGTAGGAATTATGCGGATGCCACCTCAACAGGGCTTGTCCCTAGGTTCTGCTTTAATAAAAGAATCAGAATTAAAATAGAACAGACTATTTCAGTTGGAAGGGATCTACAATGATCATCTAGTCCAACTGCCTGAATAATTCAGGGCTGACTAAAAGTTAAAGCATGTTAAGGGCATTGTCCAAATGCCTCTTGTTTTAGGGTGGTTTCGAGGATTCCCGAGAAGGCGAACACACACACACTGACTATAAGGGAAAAAGCAAGCATTTATTAACTACAGATGTGCGTTATGCTAAGGGTATCTTGTAAAGCAAATTAACATACCGACCCGAGGACCGTGAGGAAGATGGACCATCCGTACATTCTTGTGCTGTCTTGCGCCGCGAGATCAGCCCAGCAATCGGTAGGTGCCAGCTTTACGTGGGCGTCCCCACGGAGGCAACGGTGGCCTTGCCGTACACCAGCCCAATGCTCTTCGGGAAATCCCGGTATTTATACATTTGCAGAGGAACGGGTTTCGGCACACGTGGCCAGCGGGTGCCAAAACACACCTCAGTTACCACATAGGGAGCCTATGACGCATGCGCTCGCTGGCCAGGCGCGCTGCACGAGCCATAGCCATCCTGTCTATTGGTTCATGGGCTTTGTACACGCAGCATATTGTCATAATCCAGCAATCACGCGCCGATCATGCTCACAGCTGTACTGTGCAACAGCCCGCTGCCCGTCCTCCCCCAGTATTGCTCAGCTGTCTTATCTCCGTGGTCAGCATTCCAAGCAACGGGCAACAAACCATCCGTTTTCTGTGCTGACTGCGTTTTTCTCAGCTATCTGCTTCTCCCCTAGTGTTCATGCATGGACCAAAATTCCATCTTTTAACCCCTCCGTATACACCTCTTAAACACTGACAGGCATGGGGCATCGACCACCTCTTTAGGAAGCCTGTTCCAGTGTTTAACCACTCTCTTGGTAAAGAAATGCTTCCTAATGTCCAGTCTAAACCTCCCCTGACACAGCTTTGAACCATTCCTACAAGTCCTGTCACTGGATACCAGGGAGAAGAGATCAGCACCTCCCTCTCTACTTCCCCTCCTCAGGAAGCTGTAGAGAGCAATGAGGTCACCCCTCAGCCTCCTTTTCTCCAAACTAGACAAACCCGGAGTCCTTAGCCGCTCCTCATAGGACATGCCTTCCAGCCCTTTCACCAGCTTTGTTGCCCTCCTCTGGACGCATTCAAGGACCTTCACATCCTTCTTAAATTGTGGGGCCCAGAACTGCACACAATACTCAAGGTGAGGCCACACCAATGTTGAATACAGCAGGATAATCACCTCTTTTGACCAGCTGGTTAGGCTGTGTTTAATGCACCCCAGGATGTGGTTTGCCCTCTTGGCTGCCAGGGCACACTGCTGACTCATATTGAGCCTACTGTCGCCCAGCACCCCCAGATCCCGTTCTGCAGGGCTGCTCTCCAGCCACTCGTCTCCCAATCTATACTTGTGCCTGGCATTACTCCATCCTAGGTGCAGAATCCGGCATTTGTTCTTGTTAAATTTCATCCCATTAATCATTGCCCAATGCTCCAATCTATCTAGATCCCTCTGGAAGGCCTCTTGCCCCTCAAGAGAGTCAACAGCACTTCTCAGTTTGGTATCATCAGCAAACTTGCTAATGGTGCATTTAACACCATTCAACCATAAGTTCCTTCTTCTACTATGTTTAATATGCAATAGTAGTTACAGCTCAAGCTGGGTGCCTATCAAGCAGGACCCTGCCTGTCGATTGTTACTGGATTTTATAGTCTCTATAAGTCGCTTGTTTTCCTGATGGCACTTCTGCTCATCCAATCATGTTTGTGGAGTGTGGGGTCTTCTGATTTGCTCCTGCAGCCTCCAGGCACCCTTTTTGTCTGTGTCTTGAGACATTTCCTTATCTTTTGTTACAGAATATCCTGTACTTAAAGTTTTACTTATACTTCCTTACCTACTGGTTACATTTCCATAGATAAAAAGCAAGGTTAATGTACAATTCATGTGGCCTAAGTCTTCATTTACTTTAGTCACTAGTGCTAAGCTCTGGCACAAATTAGTCTCTCACTACATGAGGCTTATCAGGTAGGGTACCAGTATCTACATTCTGCAAAACAAATTGAATTCACTGTTTTCTGTACATTAAATGTTGTGGAACATATTTAAGAATATCAGCAGAATGTTCCAAAATTAAGAATATAGCCCCTGCCCTGGGACCAAGATCTCAGCAGGGACCAGTGATCATAATATCATCCACACAGGAGAACAATTTGCAATGCAGAGAAATATTGCAATCTTCTAAATCATGGGCTGCCGGCCCATGTCAAATGGTACCCCTGGGGCAGAACTGTGAAGCTATACTGCTGACCCTCCCATGGGAATGCAAATTGCTTCTGTGATTCCTTAGCAATTGGAATGCTGAAGAAAGTATTAGTTAGATCTAACACAGCATGCCAGCCTCAGATTCGATTTCCTCAAGGAAAGTTACAATGTCAGGCACTACAGCTGTGAGTGGGGGACAGCCTTGTTTATCAATTGATAATCAAATATCATTCTCCAGGAGTCTTCAGTTGGTTTGGCGCTTTTTTGGGGGGGGGGGGGGGGAATGGGGCTATTGAAGGTGAAATGAGCTCCCAGAATAATTCCAGCCTCCAAAAGCTGTTTAACTGTCTGGGTGATCTCTGCATAGCCTCCGGGCAGCCTGTACTGCTTGGATGCAACTGGTTTATGGGGAGGATCCAAAACAACAGGATCCATAACTTTTCCGACAATGCTAGTACAAAGCTCAAAAGAGTATTTGCCCTCCATCATCATGAAAGTTTTACCTGCTGACATATTACACCCTATAATGTTTGGATACTTTAGTTACCCATACCTTTGCCATGAAGGGCAGGTAGGAATTCAATTACAGTATCAAAGAGATTTCCCAAGCAGGTTGTTCTTCTCCCCCAAAGGCATTAATTTTCATCAATCTATTTTTCAGATGTCAGGATGGGTCCCTGTGAATTAAAGTTACCTCAGCCCCTGTGTCCATTAGAGCCATCACCCACTGCTGGTTATAATACTCCGATGTATTGTCAGAGGAATTTAAGGTCTGTTATCTCCTCATGGGGTTCCAACCACCCATCACACCTTGGGGAGGAGATCCAAATCTAGTCAGTATGTATGGGTTTTGTATGTTTTCCAGTGAGTCACTGAGGTGAGATCAGGGTAATTACTTGGTCCTGGTGTACTCTCCTGTCCTGGTTTCAGCTGGGATAGAGTTAATTGTCTTCCTAGTAGCTGGTACAGTGCTATGTTTTGAGTTCAGTATGAGAAGAATGTTGATAACACTGATGTTTTCAGTTATTGCTAAGTAGTGTTTAGTCTAAAGTCAAGGATTTTTCAGCTTCTCAAGCCCAGCCAGCGAGAAAGCTGGAGGGACACAAGAAGTTGGGAGGGGACACAGCCAGGGCAGCTGACCCAAAGTGGCCAATGGGGTATTCCATACCATGTGACATCATGTCTAGTATATAAACTGGGGGGAGTGGGGGCAGGGGTTATCGCCGCTTGGGGACTAACTGGGTGTCGATCAGCAGGTGGTGAGCAATTGCATTGCGCATCATTTGTACATTCCAACCCTTTTATTATTACTGTTGTCATTTTATTAGTGTTATCATTATCATTATTAGTTTCTTCTTTTCTGTTCTAGTAAACTGTTCTTATCTCAACCCACAAGTTTTACTTTTTTTTTTCTGATTCCCTCCCCCATCCCACTGGGTGGGGGGGAAGTGAGTGAGCAGCTGCGTGGTGCTTAGTTGCTGGCTGGGGTTAAACCACGACAATGTTCAGGACAAAAGGTAGAGTTTATAATGTATGTATATTAAGATTGTGATGATGTTGAAAGTAGAGTTTATAATGGATGTATGTTCAAACAGTTCTTAAATATGTGTTTCACAGAGGCAAAGGGTAGAATGCGTTTGGCAGCAGGGGGCTGCAGCGGTGATTTGTGCAGGAACAGGCCTGAACTGCCATGTGTCAGTCACAGATGGTTCCAGCCAGCTCTGAAAATGATGTAAACAACCCAATGCGCACCACAACTGCAGCTAGTCAGAGCAGCACATAGCACCTCTGCTCAAACATATTGAAGAAAGAGTGGCAGCCACTGGGGGCAGGAGATGCTCTTGGAGGCATGTGATTGGACATACCCTGCTCAGGAGACTGCTGAGCACACAGCTGGAGGCACACTCTTGGAAGGAGGCACTCTCTTCCAAAGGAGGTGGAAAAGGGGAAACATCCCTCATTACTTTTTCCCCACTGGTCCCAGTTTTGTTATGTCCATGCCCAAATTTGCTATTTCAGATACTGGTCCCTAGGCACTCTTGGCCTTATATGCTATTACTGATACGGTTACCTGGGCACTGTTGGCTTTGCAAGGTTCTTGCTTCCCAAAAGGTCCCCAATGCTCTGCATCAGGTGTCTGTGAAGTCTGGCTGTTTCCTCACATCACACCTCCTTAATCACCTGTGCAATCCAGCCATCCCTCATGGCATTGCCTTAACTTTTGTCAGCTTCTCACACTGTTATCTGTTACGTCCATCAATTGCTCATGTCATGTCCAGTAATTTTCCATGTCCCATCCAGCTAGCCTAGGGCCTATCGGCTTCAGGGCCTAGACAGCGGCCTAGTCATTTGCCTGCAGTTCTAACACCCATACTCCTGCTCTTACCACTTGGTGAATGTAAGATAGACTACTGCTCCATAAAAGTGAGTTCAATTATTTCACTTCAACTTCACAGTCAGAATGTGCATAAGGGTATTTATTGTAGAGGAGCTGAAATGCTGTAAGATGACAGCTAATTTCACCCTAACATGCAGTAAAGTCAAAATGAAGATGGCAGTTTGTAGTTTTCACATGTGTTAGGAGGTCAAAATGAAGGATAGGTGAATTTACCTTCACTTTAAAAAATATAACCAATTTATCTTCATTAGTATGTACCTTGTATTTGCTGCCTTAGGCTATCTAGCCAAAAAAAAAAAAAAGCTAGCTTATTAGTAACAAGGTTACTATGTCTACTGATTCATCCTCAACCTTCAATAGTAACCACAGGCCTCAGGAGGAAAAGGGAAAGTAACCACATTCCCCAGAATAAGGAATATTGTGAGCAATGGGGAAAGAGTTTTAGAGAAACAGAGCCACTCAGCAAGTGGTTTGCAAAAAGAAGGGATTCTCATATTGGAGCAGAGGAAGAGTCAGTAAGAAATAAATAAGGAGAAAAATACACAGTTCTCCTAAACCGTGTCTATTCCTGTTTTGTAATGGTTTCAGCATGGTTCTGCTAACCACTAGAGACAAAGCCATATTGTGATAAAACATTTTTTCAAAGCAATTTTCAAACATAAATCACCACTCATCAGAGTCATAACTAATAGGCATACAGTACAGGAATAATCAAGCTGAAGACGTGTCTTCCCACTTGTCGTCGTTTAAGCCCAGCCAGCAACAAAGCACGACAAGGCCGCTTGCTCACTCCTCCCCCCCTGCAGTGGGATGGGGAGGAGAAAATATAAAGAAACGCTCGTGGGTCGAGACAAGGACAGGGAGGGATCACTCACCAATTATGGTCATGGGCAAAAGACAGGCTCAACTTGGGGAAAAAACAAAATCAATTTAATTTACTACCAATCACATCAAAACAAGGGTAACGAGTAATAAAACCAAATATCAAAACACCTTTCCCCCACCCCTCCCTTCTTCCTAGGCACAACTTCACTCCTGATTTCTCTCCCTCCTCCCCCCCAGTGGCACAGGGGGACGGGGAATGGGGGTTGCGGTCAGTTCATCCCATGTTGTCTCTGCCACTCCTTCCTCCTCAGGGGGAGGACTCATCACACTCTTCCCCTGCTACAGTGTGGGGTCCCTCCCACGGGAGACAGTCCTTCATGAACTTCTCCGGCATGGGTCCTTTCCACGGGCCGCAGACCTTCAGGCACAGGCTGCTCCAGGGTGGGCTTTCCCATGGAGTCATGGCCATCTTCAGGGGCATCCACCTGCTCCGGCATGGGGTCCTCCACAGGCTGCAGGTGGGCATCTGCTCCACTGTTCACCTCCATGGGCTGCAGGGGGACAGCCTGCCATCTCACCATGGGCTGCAGGGGCATCACTCCCTCCGGTGCACCTCCTCCCCCTCCTTCACTGACCTTGGTATCTGCATAGGTGTTCCTCTCACATTCCAATCTCCTCCCCCGCTGCAGGTTTCCCTTCTTAAATATGTTATCCCAGAGGCGCTACCACAGTCGCTGATTGGGTCAGCTTTGGCCAGAGGCAGGTCCAACTTGGAGCCAGGGAAGCTTCTAGCAGCTTCTCAAAGGAGCCATCCCTGTAGCCCCTCCCCCGCTACCAAAACCCCGCCACACAAACCCAAAACATCACTGATTTCATATGTTAAGATGGAATGTAAAATGTTAGTAAAAGCATTAGTCATTTATTTGGATCTTTAAGTCATATGCGTGCTGATATCATACAAAACTTGAACAGATGATAGCCATATTAGAACACATTTTTCCCCACAAAAATAAATTTGAAACAGAATAAATCCAGAGCAAATATCCTTACATACTATTGTCTGTCCTCCCATAACCACTGCTATCAATAAAAATTCAAGACTGCAAAATCTTAAAGACATGTTAAAATCTGTTCCTTCATAGCAGTGGGTTTAATTCTTCATGAAGTTGCACATAAAACACCAAGATAAATGTCATGATTCTCTGGCAGGAACATACCAGGTCACATGACCTTGAGAAAAAAAAATACATTTACAGTGAAACAAAATTATTTTACTCTAATCTCTCCTACACCCATGCCTCAAACTCAGTCTATAAAACTATCCTCTTTCTCAGAAAGGAGTTTAGTAGGTCCTTAGCTTCTTTATTGAAGCTGTCAGCAAGGGTGCCAGATAAGATCTAATTCTGTCTTCAGTTGTGCCAGGGGCAGTTATAGAATTGATCTTCTGAAAAGGGACTTTCAAAAGTGCTTAGGGAACAGAAAAGCATATGCCCCTGTAAAATTTACAGTTGTTATTATTCCCTCAAATGTACTGCCTCATAGTATCCTTTAAACTTTTGTTTTCCCTTAACTTTCATTCCCAAATAGAAACCAAGCTGTTATAAAATGGAGAACTCCACCAGGAACTCTTGGTGACAGAAATTCTTCAATGGTGCATATATTTATGTATGTATGTACATACATATATATGTACACACATCTATTTATAAATGCATAGATATGTGTGCATATTCTTGCATTTCACAGGAGTGTCACATTTCAGGGATCTGCAGTATTGAAGGTAGATTTCTATGACCTTACCGTACCTGTATTAGAGGTAGAATTTCCAGGCGTTCCCCCAGCTCCTTTCCCCCATCCCTGAACTTCATCCATGCTCTCCCTGCTCCTTCTCTCAGATGTGGCTCCCACTTCATGGTGTGGATCTGCAGCTCACTACCTACTTCAAAGGCATCTTGGTCCCGGTGCCAGCCACAGGGGAGGAAGGTCCTAGCAACTCAAGGGGACCAGGATATAGAAGGAGGGGGCGCAAAAAAGACCCCGGCCGCTCTCAGCCCGGCAGCTCTCCAGCCCCTGCGCACAGCTCACTGAGCTGCCACTACAGCCGCTGCGGCATCTCATGGGGACGCATCGCGTTGCTATGGAGACTCAAACATTCCATGCCAGAACGCCATGGCTGCCGGCACGCGGATTTTGCAGCTCGGTATAACTAGGCGCGTGGTGCAGGGAGCTCTCACTGAGCACTGCTCGCGGTGGCAGAGGGAGAGACGTAAACTCGGACGTCTGCCAGCCCAACGGGATGTGTATAACGTGGGTACATGCATATACCTTCAAAGAACCTGCACGCATATGTTACAACACTAGAGCAGACCTGTGCATGTATACACATTTGATTAATTCCTGGAGTAGCCTCTAGATGAAGATGAGGAGGGAGCAAAGACTGCTAACTGGCCCTACATCTTTACAGAAAAATTCCATGGAACTCTGAAAAAGAAAACACAGAAACACCTCCTTTTTAGCAAAAGCTAAACATTGACCTGCATATGTTACAAAACCGATTCAGCATAAAGAACCGTTTCCCACACTAATGCAACGATCACCTCTTGCTCTGTAACAACATCCAAACCTGTGACTGTGAAGCAGATCTGAGATACACATACAGCAACCAGCTCAGAAGGCAGAGGACTAGGTAGAGCAGACTGAGCTGCTCCTGGGACTTCTGCACTGAAGGCTTTCCCTTGGCCACTTGCAAACAGATCACAACCGATCACGTTCCATCCAGCGACAACTTCAGCAAGGCTATTTCCCTAAAAAACTTTTCAGAGTCACTGATCCAACAAAATAGGCTCAATGATAAAAAGACCACGCACACCCCAACATCCCGTGTCACACTGAATTGAGACTCCCCTAGCTCGGAAGAGGCGGGGCCGGTTCTACCCACGTGCCCTGGACCGGTGGCGGGGTAACGTGCAGGGCGAGGGAGGGGAAATAAGCCTTACGTTTGCCGTTGGAGGTAGTGTGTACTGTCATTTCCGGGGAAGCTTGTAACGACCTCAAGCAACAGGAATATCCGGTTCAGGATTGGAGAGGCTTAATCGGTATTGTGTAGTTTGTGGTGAGGATGGCGTTGTGGTCTTCCTCCTTTCAGGGTCTTGGTTCGGTTGAGGAGGATGAGGAACGGGAATTGACTCTCACGTCTATCCAGCGCCTGTCGGAAACGCAGGTACATCTCTCCCCCTACTGCTTGTCATGCCGTTTTCTTGTTCTGCTGAGTTTGCACGGGTCTCCGTGTGCTCCTTACTTCCTCCGGCGGGGGGAGGGGGTGTCTTCGACAGCACGTGCCAGTGGCGTGGGTTTCCGTTGCTGGACCGAACCTTAGGTGGAAGCACGCGTGACTCCCACCGCTGGGGCATTCTACGTTGCCAGTGCCTGCACCTGTAAGGCTCGTGCCTGGTTTCAACTCTCCGGGTTCTCGGGAAGGGCTTTTGACTATCAGTTTACAGAATCAATTTACATACAGCCGGATCTGTTTTGGGCTCATACACGTGTACTTTCTTTGCGCTGTGTGGTGTAAAATATAAAATGAAACTGTTGTCCTAAAAGCTGATTCGTTACCCGGTGTGCAATAGACCAATCTCACACACTCGGGAGAGATATTGCTTTATTCAGCGCAGGGTGCTCGGTGGACTTTCCACAAATCAAGCACACCAGATTCATCAGGTGTGTCCCTTTTATACAGTAACAATTGCATCTAATTTATTAAACTACTCCTACCTAATGCGTATTGAAACTATCTAATGCATATGCATAGGATTACGTAACCATGACACATCAGATGCCTTCTCCGCATGCGCGGGGGTCTCGGGTGGTCTTCGGTGGTCGTTTGAGGAGGTATCCCCTCCTCGCTTTGACCGCTAAGTCGCTCTGTATTGGGTCAGTGGTTCATTTTCCTGCCAAGAGGGTTGCACCATCAATCAGGAAGAATAGAAAGGATCAGAATTGGTGCTCCAGGTGAGGCACCATTAAACAGGAAGAATAGAAAAGCTCAGAATGAGCTTGGCTAACTAACTTAACTTAAAACAGGACTTTCTAATCTACCACAGGGTTTTCTGTATCTGACATCAATTTTCCCCCTTTGAGACTTATGATGGTATTTAATACCCATCTTAAGACTCACACCATTCCTTTGTAAATTCCTGGTCTACATAATGGATTATTACTCTTTACTCAAATTATCAATATATTTATAACAACTAGCAACTTCATTATTGTTTCTGCAAGAATACTATACTGTAACTTAATATTGGGTTTTCTTTAGTTTCAATTTTAAAGGTCATTTGGCATGGAAGTCCACAAGGGGGATGGTATCTTCTTTATTCTAGTATAGTGAATCCAGGATTCAACTCCCTGGAGCTTCACTGCAGCGTTTGTAGTCAGTAGTACTTGATAGGGTCCTCTCCACTTTTCCGCGAGTGGTTCGTCTTTCCACGTCCGCAGATATACTGAGTCTCCCGGCTTGAAGGGGTGTACTGGTGAATCCGAAGGCACAGGAGCTTTAACCTGGATGTATCTATGGAGAGAGTTAATGGCTTTGCCCAAAGATATTAAATAATGCCCCAAGATGTGTTCTCCTTTCAGGTGCATCTGCCTATCTTTTCCTGTCAAATTTGTAACATAAGGCCTTCCATACAATAATTCAAATGGACTAATCTTGTCTTTTGTCCTAGGTGTTATTCTGATTCTAAGTAATGCCAGAGGCAAAACTTCAATCCATTTCATCTGAGTTTCCTGACATAATTTCCTAATTTGTTAATTGTTTGATTCATTCTTTCTACTTTCCCACTAGACTGTGGTCTCCATGAAGTGTGTAAATCTCATGCTATCTGTAAGAATTTAGAAATTTCCTGTATGATTTCTGTTACAAAATGGGGTCCCCTATCTAAGGAAAATCCTTTGGGAACTCCAAACCTAGGTATTATTTCTTTTCAAAAGCATTTTTACCACCTCCCTGGCTTTGTTGGTGCGACACGGGAAAGCTTCTGACCAACCTGAAAAGGTATCAACAATTACTAATAAATATTTATATCCTTTACACTTTGGTAATTCAGAGAAATTAATTTGCCAGTAATTCCCAGGTATAAAACTTCTTCTTACCTCTCCTGGTAAGGGTCTTTTTTGACTTTTGAGATTATTTTTAAACAGATTTCACAACCTTGTGTAATACCTTTAGCAATTTTTAGCATGTTAATGCCTATTGCATGTGTTCTCACCATTTCTACCAGGGCCTCAGTTCCTGTATGAGTGGTCCCATGTGTTCCTTTCATAAGTTCCCTCATTATTTGAGGTGTAACTATACATTGTCCATCTGAAGTTTTCTACCATCTTTCAGGAGTCTTAATACATTTTAGAAATTCAGCCAATTTATCTTCTTTTGTCTGTATATTCAGGGACATTAACATTAAAAGCTCTTTCAGGAACTAAGGTTGCAATTTTTGTGAATGAAGTAGCTCTTTTTGCAGTCTTATCAGCCTTTTGATTTCCTTTGATTATATCAGTCTGTCCAGATTGGTGTGCTTTGCAATGTATTACTGCCACTTCCTTTGGTTTATTGACTGCTTTGAGTAGTCTCAAAATTTCTTTGCTATATTTTATAGGATTTCCTTGTGATGATAATAATCTTCTCTCTTTCCAAATTGCACCATGTGCATGTATTATTCCAAAGGCATACTTTGAGTCAGTGTAAATGTTGGCCCGCTTTCCTTCCGAAATCTCTAAAGCTCAGGTTAATGCAATTAGTTCGGCCTTCTGAGCAGAAGCATTCACTGACAGCGATGTTCCTCTATCTCTTCTTCCAGCAGCCGTGTCTGTCCCTGTGGCAGTACACTTCCCCCCCATCCCGCCAGCAGGAAACGAAACTTCTCCAGGCAGGGAGAAGGGGAAGGAAAACCTGGAGGCCGCAGGTTGAAATTTGAACTGGCCAATCGAGACACGCCAGGTACACTGAGGTGACCCTCCTGGCCAATAGAGATTAAATGACTGTATTGGCTTTGTGTGGCAAGGTTTTGGTAGCAGGGGGGGTTACAGGGGTGGCTTCTGTGAGAAGCTGCTGGAAGCTTCCCCTGTGTCCGACAGAGCCAATACCAGCCGGCTCTAAGTTGGACCCGCCGCCGGCCAAGGCCGAGCCAATCAGTGATAGTGGTAGCGCCTCTGTGATAACATTTTTAAGAAGGAAAAAAAGTTGGGAGAAACAGAAATGGCAGCCGGAGAGAGAGTGAGAACATGTAAGAGAAACAACGCTGCAGACACCAAGGTCAGTGAAGAAGGAGGGGGAGGAGATGCTCCAGGCACCAGAGCAGAGATTCCCCTGCAGCCCATGGTGAAGACCATGGTGAGGCAGGTTGTCCCCCTGCAGTCCATGGAGGTCCACGGTGGAGCAGATCTCCACCTGCAGCCCGTGGAAGACCCCACGCCGGAGCAGGTGGATGCCCGAAGGAGGCTGTGACCCCATGGGAAGCCCGCGCTGGAGCAGGTTCCTGGCAGGACCTGCGGCTCTGTGGAGAGAGGAGCCCACGCTGGAGCAGGTTTTCTGGCAGGACTTGTGACCCCGTGGGGGACCCACGCTGGAGCAGTGTGCTCCTGAAGGACTGCACACCATGGAAAGGACCCATGCTGGAGCAGTTCGTGAAGAACTGCAGCCCGTGGGAAGGACCCACGTTGGAGAAGTTCATGGAGGACTGTCTCCCATGGGAGGGACCCCACGCCGGAGCAGGGGAAGAGTGTGATGAGTCCTGCCCCTGAGGAGGATGAAGCGGCAGAAATAACGTGTGATGAACTGACCGTAAACCCCATTCCCCGTCCCCCTGTGCCGCTGGGGGGGTTAGGTAGAGAATCCAGGAGTGAAGTTGTGCCCGGGAAGAAGGGAGGAGGTGGAGGGAAGGTGTTTTGAGATTTGGTTTTAATTCTCATTACCCTTCTCTGGTTGATTTGTAATAAATCAAGTTAATTTTCCCCAACTTGAGTCTGTTTTGCCCGTGACGGTAATTGGTGAGTGATCTCTCCTGTCCTTATCTCGACCCACAAGCCCTTTGTTATCTTTTCTCTCCCCTGTCCAGCTGAGGAGGGGGGGAGTGATAGAACAGCTTTGGTGGGCACCTGGCGTCCAGCCATGGTCAACCCACCACAATGACCACAGGTCAGATTCGACAGGGGTATAAATGGGGTCCTGCTGGAGGACATGTTGGCAGTCCTCCTCGGAGAAGTGGGTCTGCAGTCGGGGACTCCCCCTTGGTTCGGGGCACCGCCCGAGGTAACTCCTCGAGGGAGAGAGCCCTCAGCTTTTAGGTGAGTGATATGCGCGTTTTGGAGCCATCACTTTAAATCTTGGGGATTCTTAAGTCGGCTGTGTAGTATTCATTCTCTTTACATCATTGAGCCTGTGGTTTTATAAAATGTTACCGGACTTCTAACTAACTGTTGCTGAAGAATAAATCTGAGTCTTAACACCTATTGCATTTGGTTATGCGTGCATCCGTAACAGCCCCCAGCAGTATGTCATCTATGTACTGTAACAAGGTAACATTAGCTTCCTTACCTTGCCACTGCTCCAGTTCTTTCGCAAGTACGTTACCAAAAATCATGGGGCTATTCTTGAATCCTTGGGGAAGCACTGTCCAGCATAACTGCATCTTTCATCCTGTCGAGGGACTTTCCCATTCAAAAGCAAACAGTTTCTGACTTTGCTCTTCTACAGGGATGCAGAAGAAAGCATCTTTCAAGTCCAGTACTGTAAAATAAACATTAGAATCAATAATAGTCATTAGCAAGGTATAGGGATTAGGTACCGCTGGATGGACATCCACTACTATTTGGTTGATAGCTCTTAGATCTTGTACTAATCTGTATTCCTGTGAATGTGGCTTTTTAACAGGTAGAATTGGAGTGTTATATTATGGCTGGCACTCTCGCAACAGTCCATACTTGAGGAAGTTGTTTATGATAGGCTCCAATCCAACATGGGCTTCCAATTTTATAGGATACTGTTTTTGTCTTACCGGCTTAGCTCTTGTCTTCAATTCTAGTTTTACCGGTTCAGCAGATTTAGCTCTTCCAGGTTTCTCAGTGGCCCATAGGAAAGGAGTTACAGCATCTTCTATTTCCGCAATGGAGTTGACTTCCTTTTCTTTGTCTTCTGCTGTCCCAAGTAGTTCCTGTAACACATATATCTGCACTTCCCAGGCATTATTTTGCGGAATATGGACTCTTATTTTATTTGCATCAGAAGTTATTTGTGCCCCTAATTTATTCAACAAGTCCCTTCCCATTAGAGGTAACGGGCATTCTGGCACGTATAAAAACTCATGTACAAACATCTCGTTACTAATTTTACACTCAATAGGTTGGAAAAAGGGTCTAACCTCTTGTTTTCCTGTTGTACCAACAACAGCCATAGAATATTTACTCATAGGTCCTTTACAACTATTTAATACCAAATAAGTTGCTCCTGTGTCAACTAAAAATTTAACTACATCATTCCCCATTTTAATTTCAACCAGGGGTTTGGCTGGGGACTCCTTTTCAACCCCTGGTCCCTATCAATCGGAGTCTTCATAAATGACTCCAATTAATTCCTCCAGCATAGGTGTTGCTGCAGGAGTTAAAATCTGATTAGACTTTTTGGGCATTCATTTTTCCAATGTCCTCTTTCCTTGCAAATAGCACACTGGTCCCTATCCAAGGGGGATCCTACATTTCAGATTTCTTCCCATCCCTCGGTTCTGCCCTCGTCCTCATCCCCTTCTAAAATCTCAACCTCTAGATGAGGTCTGAGCCTTGACAAAAGCAGCAGCCAATATTGCTGCTTTTTGTTTTCTATCTTTCAATTTTTTTTTAATATTTTTTTTTCTCAACCTCTTCTCTATTATTGTATACTTTATATGCAATTTCAATCAGCTGGGATATTGTCATCCCAGACATTCCATTTTTTATTCTGTACAGAATTAGCTGGTGGTATTGCTTAATCATTAACCTCCCTGTACTTGAATTTGGGTTCCAATTAGGCTCCTGAATTGGCTGTCTCTGGCATTCTGCCGTTCATTCTCCTCCCTTGCCTTTTCTATAACCATTTTTTTTTTTTTTTTTTTTTTTTTTCTTCTGGTGCTACTAACATCTGGATATCCTCTTTCTCATCTTCCAGTTCTAGGCACCTTTTCCCAATACTACAAGCAGAACAACACCTTGGTGCCTTCTTAATATCCTCCATCATCATCATTACATTTGAATCAGAAGTTAACAAAGTACATTTTTTCCGTATTTCATGATTGTTCCTTAACGAGAAATACAAATCAGCATACGGCACCTCATCCCATTTATCCAATCTTCTAAAAAACAACATTAATTGCAGAATTGTATTATAGTTCAACAATCCCTTTTCTGGCCACTTTTCCCCATCATCCAATTTATATTTTGGCCACCACTGAGTACAGTACTCTGTCAGCTTCTTTTTTGTTAGGGGATCCCCTCCAAACTTGCCCCAATGTTTTAAAATACAACCTAATGGGGAACAAGGAGTTTCTGCTGACTCCTGGGCGCCCATATTCTTCCCCAGAAAGATCGTTGTCAACCAAGATTTCATATACTCCAGTCACTGCTGTCAATCGTATATGACTAACTTCTCCTATGCATGCAAATACTGTAATATCATATACTACAGTCATCACTGTCAAACGCATACGATATACCAGTTACACCAATTATACTTCAAACTAATAATATCTCTTTTAGCAAGCGTTGCACCGTTGTGTCGCTTACCCCCTCCGGCTGGGGAGAATACTCTTGGAGTCCCCGATCAAAAGGTCGGTGCGCGCTGGAGTCTGGAGAGCAGCGTCTCCCCGCCAGTGGCTGGCAAGTCGATCTGGGCAAGGTGTCACGGCAGTCCCATCTGGGTTGCCAAAACTGTTGTCCTAAAAGCTGATTCGTTACCCGGTGTGCAATAGACCAATCATCTCACACACTCGGGAGAGATATTGCTTTATTCAGCACAGGGTGCTCGGTGGACTTTCCACGAATCAAGCACACCAGATTCATCAGGTGTGTCCCTTTTATACAGTAACAATTGCATCTAATTTATTAAACTACTCCTACCTAATGCGTATTGAAACTATCTAATGCATATGCATAGGATTACGTAACCATGACACATCAGATGCCTTCTCCGCATGCGCGGGGGTCTCGGGTGGTCTTCGGTGGTCGTTTGAGGAGGTATCCCCTCCTCGCTTTGACCGCTAAGTCGCTCTGTATTGGGTCAGTGGTTCATTTTCCTGCCAAGAGGGTTGCACCATCAATCAGGAAGAATAGAAAGGATCAGAATTGGTGCTCCAGGTGAGGCACCATTAAACAGGAAGAATAGAAAAGCTCAGAATGAGCTTGGCTAACTAACTTAACTTAAAACAGGACTTTCTAATCTACCACAGGGTTTTCTGTATCTGACATCAAAACCACTGAAGAGGTGCAAAGATTTGAGTCTGAAAAAATGATTAAACTTTTTTTTTTTCTTTTAAATAATCACTGAGTCTGGTGCATTGGGGGTGGGGGGTGTAAACAGGCATGCATAAGTGCATGCTTAGCCTGGATCTGTTTAGCTGTCCTTGGATGTGTCAGAAAGGACTTGTGTAGTAATGCTATAGGTAATATTGGAATTTGTCACCAGCCCGCTGTCACAGGCAAAACAGTCTCAACTCAGGGAGTTTTATTTCATTTAATTTATTGCCAACTGATACAAACTCAATTACTGATTCAGGTATTGAGGGGAAAAAAAAAAATCCCACAATTAAACAAACGGGGAAACACCTTTTCTTCCCCCTTCCCCAGGTTTAACTTCAATCAAACACCTCCCTGCTTCCTAGTCTCAACTTGCCTTGTTTTTGCTGGGTTATGACCTGGTGACAGGTGGCACAAGGGAGGCTGGGGTCATCTGCATAATGGTTTCTTTCTGCAGCTCCTTGCTACTTACTCATTTTCCTCTGTTCTAGCATGGGTTCCTCCATGGGTTGCAGGCCATTTGAGAGCATGCCTGCTTCGGTATGGGGGTGTAGCTGCTCTGGTGTGGAGTAATTCCTTTCAAGATTGCATCTCCAGCTGGTACCTACATTTACCAGGCAGGAGGGGACCTAAGAGATGGAGGGGAATGGATACAGGTCCCTGCTCGGGGAGGCAGGCGAATCCCCTCCCGGTCTCCCTCACCTTCCCAGTTGCCCCTACACAACAGGTATGGGGCTCTGGAACTTGAGGACCAGGCCAATGAAGATCAGGGTGTAGATGAAGGCCTATCCAGGGGGGTGCCTAGGCTGAGTCAGTCAGTCCCACGCATTCTGACAGCCTCTGAAAAAAGAAAAAGGAGGGTAATTGTCGTAGGCGATTCCCTTCTGAGAGGGACAGAGGGCCCAATATGCAGACCTGACCCATCCCACGGGGAAGTCTGCTGCCTCCCTGGGGCCTGGGTAAAAGACATTACTAGGAAACTCCCTGGTCTGGTTTGGCCCTCTGATTATTACCTGCTATTAGTTGTGCAGGTTGGCAGTGATGAGATTGCAGGGAGAAATCCAAAGGCAATCAAAAGGGACTTCAGGGCACTGGGGCGATTAGTGGAAGGATCGGGAGCACAGGTAGTGTTTTCCTCAGTCCCTTCAGTGGCAGGGAAATATACTGAAAGGAACAGGAAAACACACCTGATTAATAGGTGGCTCAGAGGCTGGTGCCATCGGTGGAATTTTGGGTTTTTTGATCATGGGGAGGTTTACACGGCACCGGGCTTGCTGGCGACAGATGGAGTCCAGCTATCTCAAAGGGGGAAAAGGATTCTCGCTCATGAGATGGCAGGGCTCATAGAGAGGGCTTTAAACTAGGTTTGAAGGGGGAAGGGGATAAACCTAGGCTCACCAGAGATGAGCCTGGGGGCAGCATGCCAATGCTGGGGGTGGAATCGATAGCCCAGCTCAAGTGCATCTATGCCAATGCACGCAGCATGGGCAATAAACAGGAGGAGCTGGAAGCCATTGTGCGGCAGGATAGCTATGACTTAGTCGCCATCACAGAAACATGGTGGGATGACTCCCGTGACTGGAGTGCTGCAATGGATGGCTATAAGCTCTTCGGAAGGGATAGGCAAGGAAGGAGAGGTGGTGGGGTGGCTCTCTATGTTAGGGAGTGTTTTGATTGTACGGAGCTACACGATTGTGATGACAAGGTTGAGTGCTTGTGGGTAAGGATGAGAGGAAAGGCCGACAAGGCAGATATTGTGCTGGGAGTCTGTTATAGACCACCCAATCAGGTTGAGGAGACAGATGAATCATTCTACAAGCGGCTGGCAGTAGTCTCAGAATTGTGTGCCCTTGTTCTCGTGGGGGACTTCAACTTTCCGGACGTCTGCTGGAAATACAACATGGCAGAGAGTAAGCAGTCTAGGAGGTTCCTGGGGTGCGTGGAAGGTAACTTCCTGACACAGCTGGTAGGTGAGCCTACCAGGGGAGGAGCCTTGCTAGATCTGCTGTTTACAAACAGGGAAGGACTGGTGGGAGGTGTGATGGTCAGAGGCCATCTTGGGTTTAGCGACCATGAAATGATAGAATTCTCAATTTTTGGTGAGGCAAGGAAGGTGGTCAGTAAAACCACCACTATGGACTTCCGGAGGGCAAACTTTGGCCTTTTCAGGACATTGGTTGAGAGAGTCCCTTGGGAGACAGTCCTGAAGGGCAAAGGGGTCCAGGAAGGCTGGACATTCTTCAAGAAGGAAATCTTGATGGCTCAGGACCAGGCTATTCCCATGCGCCGCAGGACGAACCGCCGAGGAAGACGACCGGCCTGGCTGAACAGGGAGCTTTTGCTAGGAGTCAAGAAAAAAAGGAGAGTTTATCATCTTTGGAAGAAAGGGCAGGCAGCTCGGGAAGAGTACAGGGATCTTGTTAGGTCACGCAGAGAGGAAATTAGAAAGGCAAAAGCTCAGCTAGAACTCAATCTGGCCGCTATTATAAGAGACAACAAAAAATGTTTTTACAAATATGTTAACAATAAAAAGAGAGCCAAGGAGAGAATATCTATCCTTTATTGGATACAGAGGGGAACATTGCCACCAGAGATGAGGAAAAGGCTGAGGTACTTAATGCCTTCTTTGCCTCAGTCTTTAATAGGGAGACCAGTTATCCTCAGGGTACTCCGCCCCCTGAGCTGGATGGTGAGGATGAAGAACAGATTATACCCCCCTTAATCCAGGAGGAAGTAGTTAGTGACCTACTATGCCACCTGGACACTCACAAATCTATGGGGCCCGATGGGATCCATCCAAGAGTACTGAGGGAACTGGCGGAGGTCCTTGCCAAGCCACTCTCCATCATCTATCAGCAATCCTGGTCAACAGGGGAGGTCCCAGAGGACTGGAGGCTTGCTAATGTGACTCCCATTTACAAGAAGGGTCGGAGGGAGGATCCGGGGAACTACAGGCCTGTCAGCCTGACCTCAGTACTGGGGAAAATTATGGAACGGTTTGTCTTGGGAGCACTCACATGGCAAGTCCAGGACAAACAGGGGATCAGGCCCAGCCAGCACGGGTTTATGAAAGGCAGGTCCTGCTTGACCAACCTGATCTCCTTCTATGACCAGGTGACCCGCCTATTGGATGAGGGGAAGGCAGTGGATGTTATCTACCTTGACTTCAGCAAGGCTTTTGACACTGTTTCCCATAGCATACTCCTTGAGAAGCTGGTGTCTCACAGCTTGGACAAGTGTACTCTTTGCTGGTTGAAAAACTGGCTGGCTGGACGAGCCCAGAGGGTTGTGGTGAATGGGGTGAAATCCAGTTGGTGGTGGGTCACAAGTGGTGTTCCCCAGGGCTCGGTGTTGGGGCCCGTTCTGTTCAATATCTTTATTGACGATTTGGATGAGGGGATTGAGTGCACCCTCAGCAAGTTTGCAGATGACACCAAGTTGGGAGTCAGGGTGGATCTGCTTGAGGGTAGGAAGGCTCTGCAGAGGGATCTGGACAGGCTGCATCGATGGGCTGAGGCCAGTTGTATGAAGTTAAACAAGGCCAAGTGCCGGGTCCTGCACTTGGGTCACAACAACCCCATGCAGCGCTACAGGCTTGGGGAAGAGTGGCTGGAAAGCTGCCCGGCAGAGAAGGACCTGGGGGTGCTGGTTGACAGCCAGCTGAATATGAGCCAGCAGTGTGCCCAGGTGGCCAAGAAGGCCAACGGCATCCTGGCCTGTATCAGAAATAGTGTGGCCAGCAGGAGCAGGGAAGTGATTGTTCCCCTGTACTCGGCACTGGTGAGGCCGCACCTCGAGTACTGTGTTCAGTTCTGGGCCCCCCACTACAGGAAAGACATTGAGGTGCTGGAGCGTGTCCAGAGGAGGGCAACCAAGTTGGTGAGGGGCCTGGAGCACAAGTCTTATGAGGAGCGGCTGAGGGAGCTGGGGCTGTTTAGTGTAGAGAAGAGGAGGCTGAGGGGAGACCTCATAGCTCTCTACAACTACCTGAAGGGGGGTTATAGTGAGGTGTGTGCTGGTCTCTTCTGTCGGGTGGCTGGAGATAGGATGAGAGGAAATGGCCTCAAGTTGAGGCAAGGGAGATCTAGGTTGGATATTAGGAAAAATTTCTTTACTGAGAGGGTTGTCACGCATTGGAATAGGCTGCCCAGGGAAGTGGTTGAGTCACCATCCCTGGAGGTTTTCAAAAAGCACATAGACGGGGTACTCTGTAACATGGTTTAGTGGGCATGGATGATGGTTGGACTCAATGATCTTGAAGGTCTCTTCCAACCTAAATGATTCTATGATTCTGTGATGCTCACGTACCCAAGAGTCAGGCCACTGAAGAACATCAAAACGACCAGCAGGTGGATCAGGCTGCCAAGATTGAAGTGGCTCAGGTGGATCTGGACTGGCAACATAAGGGTGAGCTATTTATGGCTCAGTGGGCCCATGATACCTCAGGCCATCAGGGAAGAGATGCAACATATAGATGGGCTTGCGATCGAGGGGTGGACTTCACCATGGATACTATTGCACAAGTATCTATTGCACTGTGTATCCCTGGAGGTGTTCAAAAAGCGTGTAGACATGGCACTTCAGGACATGGTTTAGTGGGCATGGTGGTGTTAGGTTGACGGTTGGACTCGATGATCTTAAAGGTCTTTTCCAACCTAAACGATTCTATGATTCTATGTTTCTAAGTTTCCTCCAGATAAGCTCTCACAACTTAATGTCCTTCCTATCCCTCTGCTGAAGATGGTCACCATCACTAACTTCAGAATATTGCACTGGAAGGCTGAGAAGCTAATACACACATTTTATTTCTCACTTCTGGTGGGAGGGCAGAACAGATCATAGAATTATAGAACAGCCCAGGTTGGAAGGAACCTCAAAAGATCATGTGGTCCAACCTATCATGGGAAAGGGAGCCTAGATGAGATTATCTAGCACCCTGTCCATCGCATCTTGAAAACTTCCATTGATGGGGACTCCAACGCATCCCTGGGGAGGTTGTACCAGTGATTGATTTTTCTCACTGTAAAAAATTTCTTGTATCGAGATGAAACCTCTCCCAGTGTAACTTGTACCCATTGCCCCTTGTCTTGTCCATGTGGCTCTTTGTGAAGAGAGAGCCTGCACCCCCTTTGTAGCTTGTAGATGGTTTAGAGAGAGAAAAAATTCTTAAATTGCTGATTTTCTAGTCTACATCTGTAAGCAATATAAATTCTGTGGTTTAAGAAATCACTTCTATCTCCTAGCTGTTAGTGACCCTCTCAATATATTTGATAGAAGGAAAGAGATGCTTATGTTGTGCCTCAACTAATTCATAGCTTAAATTCCACTTTCACTGATAGTCCAGGCTAAGATGCTAGGACATGCATTGAGTAATTGTATTGGGTTTATGTGGCAAGATTTTGGTAGCAGGGGGGCTGCAGGAGTGGCCTCTGTGAGAAGAAACCAGGGGCTGCCCTCATGTCAGACAGAGCCAGTTCCAGCCAGCTCCAAAATGGACCCACTGCAGGCCAAAGCTGAGCCAATCAGCAAAGCTGGTGGCACCTCTGTGAAAACATATTTAAGAAAGGGCAAAAAATTACTGTGTAGCAGTTGTGAGAGAGAGGAGCAAGGAAAAAATGTGAGAGAAAACCTTGAAGACATCAAGGTCAGAGAAGAAAGAGGAGGAGGAGGTGCTCCAGGCACCGGAGCAGAGATTCCCCTGCAGCCCGTGGAAAAGACCATGATGCAGGTTGTCCCCCAGCAACCCATGGAGAGGACCACATGCCAGAGCAGGTATTCCCTGCAGCTCATGGAGGACACTGTACTGGAGCAGGTGGATGTGCTCTGAAGGAAGTTGCAGCCGGTGGAGAGCCCATGCTGGAGCAGGGTCCTGGCAGGAGCTGCAGCTCATGGGGGACCCATGTTTGAGCAGTCTTTTCCTGAAGGACTGCACCCCATGGAACAGAACCATACTGGAGCAGTTCTTGAAGAAATGCAGCCCGTGGGAAGGACCCCACACTGGAGCAGGGGAAAAGTGTGAGGAGGAAGGAGCGCCAGAGAGGAACTGTTACAAACTGACTGCAACCCCCATTCCCCATTGCCCCATCGCCGCTCAGGACAGGGAGGAGGAGACAGAAGAGTCAGGAACAATAGAGTGAAGTTGAGCTTGGGAAGGGGGAGGAGAACGTGTCTTCAGTTTTGTCTTTGTTTCTCACCATCTTACTCTATTTTTAATTGGCAATAAATTAAATTAATCTTCTCCAAGTTGAGTCTGTTTTGCCCATGACGGTAATTGGTGAGCAATCTTCCTGTCTTTATCTCGACCCACGAGCTTTCTTTCATCTTATTTTCTTCCCTCGTCCTGCTGAGGAGGGGGAATGAGTGAGTGGCTTGGTGGGCACCTGGCAGCCAGCCAAGGTCAACCCACCACAGTAATATTAATCCATGCTGGACGGTAGGTAGTAATAGTTACTCTATTGTTATGATTTGACATCATAAAGCAGATGCTTTCTTCTCAGAAGTATGTCTTACAAGTATTCTGCTATTTTGGCTATTGTTAATTTTGCAGAATAAAGATAGCCAGAGGGGAATGAGGAAAATCCTTTCATCTACAAAAGAATTTTATGATATGCAGTCTGAAGATTGTATTACTGGTGACAATACTTGATCCATGATTCTGTAAATATCTTTCAATTAAGTTTAGAAAGCTTGAAGTAGAAGTTTCCTTTAAAAATCATCTAGCTGCACAGTATCATGTTTAGTCACTGTTGTGAATAATATTGCTTTTAAGATGCCTTCCATCTCATTGTTCTATTTGGGAGTCAAAGCGTTCTGTTTCTATATGCTTCATAAATTCTATCAGTTTTCCTTCCATAAACAGCATGTTTTGTTTTCCACACAGACCTATGGTCAAGGGATTGAATTAATCTGTCAAAACCAAAAAGAGTTTGTGAAGAGCTCTGTAGAATCCAAATGGAATCTAGCAGAAGCCCAGCAGAAACTTGGTAGTTTAGCACTGCATAATTCAGAATCCATGGATCAGGAATATGCTAAAGCACAGACTGAAGCTTCAGAACTGAGACATAGAGAGGAAGAGTGGAGAAGAAAAGAAGAAGCGCTAATACAGAGGGAAAGGCAGAATCTATGGAATACAGATTCTTTTAGTAAGGAGGTATTTAATAAGGTATGATGTATAAATGCGTATGAAAACAATTATAAGCCTTTTTTAATTCCATTTATTTCTCATATTGAGTGTTTTCTATATCTAGTATAGTGCTTATTTTAATGTGTTGAATGTTTTTCTTTCTTATTTTGCCCTATTAAAGGGGACATGTTGCATTGATATCACAAATGTGTATGACACTTCTCCTTTAATTGGGAATCAGAACTTATATTTGTCCCTTATAGCAACTGTTGCCAAAAACAAGGATGAGCAATAGTTCTTCACATGAAGTTTGCTTCTTTGTCATGCCAAATTCTCACATTTGAACATGCACAATTTGCCTCTAATGTGAATTTCTTAATACAGATTATTTTAGCACAGACTGTCTTCATAGTAAATGCCAGTTTTGTTTTCAGCACTTAACTTGAATATGAACTGTTAATGCATCGTTTTTCATAATTCCGCTGAGTTAGCTTCATCAGGGCTAGATGGTGTAGATGTTTCTCATTGTTTATAGATCAGTAAGTTCCTACTAGTGTGTAGAACTTTGAGGTAGATTATTGCTCAGAAGAAGAATATGATAAGGCATTTTTCACCCTATTATTAATTAGACGAGCTGTGTTTTGGTAAATAACCTTCTTGGGTACATTAAGTGTTGGGTACATATGTGTTTGCTGGGCTATGCTTAAAACTAGAACATTGCCCTTTAAATAGTAATAAATTAAAATAATCCTATAGTTCAAAAAAGGTATATGTGGAGATTCTATGATAGTTTTTTCTCATCTTTAGAGTTTTATTAGTCAATATAAAAGAAAAGAAGTAGACGATGAAGATATATCCAAATCATTCATACAGAAGCATGAACAAAAGATTAGATACTTTGGTAAGTATGTTGCTTCCAACATTTTGCAGTTTAACCTCCTGTAGAATTTGTGTAGGTCTATTTATTTTTTTCATTATTATTATTATTATTATTATGCAAAATGGATGCTAACAAATGAAACAGCTGGCAAGGAGAGTATCTAGATTCTTGTTTCTCAGGACAGGAGATGTGGCATCGTAACAAATAACCATTTCAAAGTAAAGGAAACTGTAAATCGCAGAAGCCTGTTGGTTCCTATGATCAGTGAGAACTTGAGTCAACATAGAACTGAAAAAGTTTTTCAAGTCATGAAAATTAAAATTCTAGCAACTTTTTCTGCTGTTCCATGGGAAATGATAGGAGCACTAATGGAGATGCAATTCCTGCATGTAAAAGTGCCTGGGACTGTCTGTACCTGCCTCCTATAAATAGTTGGGGTTTTGCTGTCTGTTAATCCATGAGGGGGATGAATGATAAAAGGTAAATATCTGCAAAACAGCTGTTAAGACTATGTAGAGATGGAACCAATCTTTTATTTTTAAAGATATAAATATATGAGTGATAGAAGGGTAAAACTTTGTATCTAGTACTGGCAAGCAGTAAAATGTCACTAATATGTATATTAGGGCAATTAACTCATATGAAGGACAATGGGGGGGGTGATCTCACTTCTTGAATTTTGAGTTCTAACTTTCAACTTCCAGCTTTTTCCATGAAGGTAGTTTCATGCTACTTACTACAATTCAGTCTTCTAGTTAACTTTCAACCACTGAGTTGGCTCTCCTGTTTTGACCTTAATGCTTGAACTTGATTATAAAAATAGCTTTGTATTTCCTAAAACCTAGCAAACCATGTCAGAAGCATATTCATTTTAGAATATGATTATGCTTTCATTTCTATTTGTCTTACTTGCAAGCACTTAAAGAACTTTTCTGTCAAAATCACTGAATGTAAATCATCCATCCATCAACTTAGTTATACTATCAAATTCTTAACAAATAGGTATAGATACTACTTTGTTACAGTATGTGAAAACCATTTACAGTTAATCTTTTTTTAACACTGCCAGAGATACAATAAAAATAAGATCTTAACAGTAGCAGCTAACTATATTTCAGTATCTTTACAGTCTGAGCATGCCTTATTGGTAATGCTCTTTCAGCATTGGGAGGTGTTTTAAAAACAACAAAAAAATTGAGTTCAGTTTTATTTGCATGCTGTTCTTCTGAGGTAACAATGAAGTGTGAAGGTGATTGTAGTAGTATGTAAATTTGAAGAACATCTTCACTGCATTAAATCGCTTCTCCATATTGAATGTGTTAATTCATGCTGTTGGGTTTTTTTTAATCAGGTATGCTGGGCAGATGGGATGACAGTCAAAGATTTTTGTCTGACCACCCGTATCTTGTATGTGAAGAAACAGCTAAATATCTCATCTTATGGTGTTTTCATCTAGAAGCTGAACAGGTACTAGCAAGACCTTTAAACTGCTTAAAAGTATGCAGTTTCCCAGTTACACTACAGAAAAGCTGTCCAAATTGATGAGCCATTTAATTACTCTTCTCCCTGTCTTCCCATGTCCATGTTATCTTATTGAAGGAAGCCTCCAAAACACATTACTACATTAGATCTAGTCTCAGCTAATTAACAGTCCCTTTACTTCTGTCAGCATCAGTTCTTTTCTCTTTAGGAATCAAATGCAAAGATGTTGCTGAATTTTAGATAGAGTTATACTTTTAAAGATATTTTCTGTAATTATATAATTTCTCTTTTCAGAAAAGAGCTCTGATGGAACAAATAGCACACCAAGCAGTTGTGATGCAGTTTATTATAGAAATAGCCAGAAGTTGTAATGTGGATCCAAGAGGCTGTTTTCGTCTATTTTTCCAAAAAGCCAAAGTAAGTCAGAACTTGTATAACACTGAGAGAAACTCTTGATACCCTTGCAAGGGAGCAGTGTTCTGAAGGAGCTTTCTTCCTGACAGTTGGAGGTTAAAAATGTTACTGACTGAATCAAGCTTATGGGGAAGTGTTGTTTTGTTGGCAGTTCATTCTAGGATGAATGTTTTGTGTAATTCTGATCTTGAGAATGGAAGTTCCATGGATTCTTGTTAGGCCAGAGGGAAAGCAGAACATAGCATGGGAACTACAGGAGTGTGGAATAGTGAAGTGCCACCTAAATTACAGCAGCAAACATGAATGTGTCTAAGGACTGAGTGTCCTATTTCGCTTATCATAATGCCTCTCTATGCAGTTCATGGCAGGGCCCAATTTGGAGTCTGTTTCTCTTTAGTCAGTCATAGTTAGCTCTGGAACACTGAGAGGGAGAGGGAGAGAGAGATGTGAGAAGACTGAAGCTGCGGTTTGATGCAGGTTCTATATTAAGTTATACAACACTGAAGAATCAAGTCATGCTGATCTTAATGCTGCCGTAAGGACTTAAGTTGACACCCACTTTGATTCATGCTTTGCTTTTGAATTGAGTGCTGCCATGAGTACCTTTTCTCTTAAGAGTATTGGCTTCTGAGATGGAATAAAGGAAGGGTTAAAATTATATTTGTTTTGTTCTTACATGTTCTCAGATGAATGAATAACTCAGTTCCTATACTCATCAAATGTTAAAGTCTCTCTTTAAAACAAAACAAACCAACAAAAACCAGCATACCTGAATCTTCTTTTTAAGCTGACTGGTGCTAATATTGTTATTGACTTGTCCAAACCATTATCCTTCAATGAGTATAATATGCATTACTGCAGAATTTCTTTTTAGCAGTTGTGTGAGTCAGCACAGACAGGGCGCAGGAACAACCACAAAACCACAGATGAAATGCAAAGAGTAAATTTATTTTCGTTACCTCACCAACCAGGGGATCCCCAAAGCAGCACCTGGGCGGAGGCACGCAAGCGCGAACGCGGCCACCACGGAGCTTGGTCCTTGCTTGAGGATCTCCGAACCTGCTGTTTTCACCTGCTTTTCAAGGATTTGTGCAGGCGTAGTTTACCACTGTGCTTTGATCTTTCCCACAGCGCTTTGATCTTTCCCACAGCAGGGCAGGAATCTCAAGCATGTTTGATAGGGTGCCTCTGAGTCTATCACAGGCCTGTGTTATCTAAACACAGATGTTCTACTTGTCAAGCACACGAGACTAAACACCGATTAGTATGATATATGTGTTTTTCTACACCCCAGCTGCAAGTCACTTGAGTGTGTTTACAATCCTCCTCGCCAATCTTCCGTTATTTTCCCTCAGCAGTATGTATGCTTACAACTAGAAGTAAATCTGGCTGAGATGAAAAATATTTCACTCTTCTTTTTACAGGCAGGGGAAGAAGGCTATTTGGAAGCTTTTAGAACTGAGCTTGAAGCATTCAAATCAAGAGTGAGAATCTGTTCACAGTCTCAAGGGTTTCAAGCTATGTCAGTACAGAATCCCAGTGTCTATACTGGTATTGTAGAAGGACTGGAGTCTTTGTCACAGGTATGCTTTTTATTTCCAGAAATGCATATAACAACTCTATTAGGAATAGACTTTTGCTACACTCTTGAGAAGATGTACTTTTTGAGATCTAGGAATAGGCCTCTTTTTATACTTAGAGCACTGTCAGTTCTAACGTGTACTATTATCAATACGCAAGATTGTTTCTCAAAGCTCTCACAATTTATAGTATCAAAAGGCATATGTTAGTTCAGTGCCCTTGAATAATTGTGCTAAATGGAAAACTGCATCATTAACCTGTTCAGGTACTAGAATTAAATATATTTTGTATCACAGGAGGTGAAATGAGCTTTCAACTGAAAATTACTGATCCCATTAATGGAAACCTACAGGTAGTCAAGTCTAAGGAAAATTTACACTGTGTTATGATAGTCTGCCCTTGTTTTTATCTTTATCTTGGAACACTGGGGTCTTTGGTTTCGGTGTTAGTGATGATCACATGTTGGGCTGAAGAGAAAATTTGAAAGGCTTTTAAAAGCTGGATGTTGGGGAAAGAGACACAATTTAAAGTACTTGGAAATAAATTCAGTCAAGATACCTGTTTGGTAAGATCTGGTAACTGAACTCTAAGTAAATGCACGATAAGGTGATAGTATGCTAGCTAAATTTAAAGAAGCTTCTTGACATTCACATTATGATAACACTGTCTGGGGTTTTTTTTTAAGAAACTATATTTTATTACAAACTTATCTCAAGACAGACAAAATAAAGAGCTTGACTTAGTTCTCTGTAAGTGTATGTATGTATTGAGATTAAGCTTTCAATTCTTCATTTGTTGCAGAATGCAAATGATCTACAAGGTTGCATAAACAGAAGTGTCTGCAACTTAAACTCAATGCTACAAAAAGATGAAGAACCCAAAATAATGGACACAGTATAGCACTGTTAAGACCGAGGCAAAGTACTCTTTTTTTTTTTTTTTTTATTACAAAGAAAAGAATGTGGCTATTTTCTTGACACATTTTTATGGGTATTGCACTTTATTTTTGGTGCTTTGAGTGAGGGGGGATTTGGAGGGAGGGTAATCCGGAAATACTTGTAATAATGTTTGAAAATGTGCTGCTAGGTTTTTGGTTGTCTATGAAGAATGGGGTTCTCATTGCCAAATGTGAAACTGGATGTGTTTTATGCTACTAAATTTGCCTTTCATGAATTTGGGAATTAAAGTATGAAAAAGAAATTACATAAATACAATGTTTACAATAAGTGCTAGATTTCTGGTGGAATCTCTTATGCTCTTAAATCTGGTTTTATCATTAATAGCAATAAATTGGTATGACATCAGTACTGCAGATCTGGATGGCGTCAATTGAAACACTGGCTCTCTACCTCTTCTAAGAGGATTTAAATGTCACATTTTGCTTTCATAAAAAAATCTTGTGTGTTGTTCCCCTTCCCCCCATATTGGGTTTTTGTGGCAAGGTTTTGGTAGCGGGGGAGTTACGGGGGTGGCTTCTGTGAGAAGCTGCTAGAAGCTTCCCCTATGTTTGACAGAGCCAATACCAGCCAGCTCTAAGAGGGACCCGCCATCGGCCAAGGCCGAGCCAATCAGTCATAGTGGTAGTGCCTCTGTGATAACATATTTAAGAAGGGGAAAAAAGTTGCAGCGGGCACAGAAATGGCAGGAGTGAGAACATATAAGAGAAACAACCCTGCAGACACCAAGGTCAGTGAAGAAGGAGGGGAGGAGGTGCTCCAGGCGCCAGAGCAGAGATTCCCCTGCAGCCCGTGGGGAAGACCATGGTGAGGCAGGTTGTCCCCCTGCAGCCCATGGAGGTCCACGGTAGAGCAGATATCCACCTGCAGCCCATGGAGGACCCCACGCCGGAGCAGGTGGATGCCCGAAGGAGGCTGTGACCCTGTGGGAAGCCCACGCTGGAGCAGGCTCCTGGCAGGACCTGCGGATCTGTGGAGAGAGGAGCCCACGGAGCAGGTTTTCTGGCAGGACTTGTGACCCCGTGGGGGACCCACGCTGGTGCAGTGTGCTCCTGAAGGACTGCACGCCGCGGAAGGGACCCATGCTGGAGCAGTTCGTGAAGAACTGCAGCCCGTGGGAAGGACCCACATTGGAGAAGTTCATGGAGGACTGTCTCCCATGGGAGGGACCCCACTCTGGAGCAGGGGAAGAGTGTGATGAGTCCTGCCCCTGAAGAGGACGGAGTGGCAGAGACAACGTGTGATGAACTGATCGTAACCCCCATTCCCCGTCCCCCTGCGCCGCTGGGGGGTTAGGTAGAGAATTCGGGAGTGAAGCTGTGCCTGGGAAGAAGGGAGGGGTGGAGGGAAGGTGTTTTGAGATTTGGTTTTATTTCTCATTACCCTACTCTGGTTGATTGGTAATAAATTAAGTTAATTTTCCCCAAGTTGAGCCTGTTTTGCCTGTGACGGTAATTGGTTGAGTGATCTCTCCCTGTCCTTATCTCGACCCATGAGCCTTTTGCTATATTTTCTCTCCCCTGTCTAGCTGGGGGGTGGGGGTGGGGGGGGTGGAGTGATAGAGTGGCTTTGGTGGGCACCTGGTGTCCAGCCAGGGTTAACCCACCTCACCCCATATAACTAACAATTGCTTACATATGATCTTTGGGTTGTATGGTCACTGAGAAACTTTTTTCATTTTAAAGACTTCTTTAGTTTAAATTAGCTAATTTTTTTAAACTATTTTTTTAAAGCTAGCTCTGTAATGGAGTGAAAAGTATTAGATGAAGAGAACAAAAGGGGACCTTCAGGTATAGTGGGTGGGATGAGACTCTGCTTTCAACAAAAAGCTTGATCATAGTCAAGAGCCAAGCACTTGTAAGTCAGTCATGTTTTGGCAGGTATTTCATACACTGCTAAACTAAAACTCTTTTTATTAAGTGAATGATTTCTGAAATTATCAACTTAAGTACTGAGAAACAGGAAGATTTTTAAAAGCCTTCTGTTTTAGAATCTTAGGTCCAAATGCTATTCCCAGAACAAGCCTGGTGTCAGAGCCTCTGCAATCCAAAATTTCTACCAAACTTTTCAAACTTGCTGCTTCTATAGCAGCTCTGTCCATAAACATGTACTCTGTAGCTGAGCCATTTCAAGGGAGAGTCTGTACCTCAAATATCAGTATAAATATTTGTTTCACATGTTTTTACAGGGGTCTATTATTTGTATGCTCCTTGAGCCCAATCTTCTATTGTTTACTTGGCCCTCTGCTGCATTATGCTGATTGCACACAGAATTTGGAATGCATTTTAGAATAATAGTTTGACTAACCCAAGTAAATGAGTTGGTATAACTAGTTCTCATAGAGCCTACCTGCAGTTGCTGACACAGGCAAACTAGCTGTTATGCAACACTAGCTATTTTTTCTTGTAGGCTCTAATTATGAAATAGTGAAGTCTAAGTCTGTTGTAGTATACAGTGGGATAAGTATTAGTAAAAAAATGAGCAATAGATCAGCTCATGGAAGCTCCTTTCTAGGCCCTAGTACTACTGTCTGGAACACTTGTGTTTTAGCCTCAGGTTATCTACTGTTTTGTCTAGCTATTGGGCAGACAGGGAGGATTCAAGGAAACTACACACCACATCCAGGATGTGAGCAAAAGAGGTTGTTTATTGACACAGAACCAGAAGCTATATGGAACTGATGATAGTAATTGAATTAGATGGTGTCTTAATGTCCCTTCTGATACCAGGAGCCCCAAGGTGATGGCATCAGATGGATCTCTCTTCTGGTGTACAGTGTGCTGCATAGTCCTGTCTGTATCGAGGCTCAAGCTGACAGGGGCTTCCCCACTTTTATTCCATCATGTGCTGTTTTTATGTCCCTTCCTTAGAGCAAACTAGCACTAAACATGTTGCCGGACCTTTGTCCAAGGCCACTAGCTCCTTGTGATAACAAAGATCTTACGTGTTTTCCCTACATCTGCAAAGGCAGCAGCTGTCTCAGTTGCAAACTGCAGATAACGAAATATATTTCTCTACTACTGAACCTAGTTAAGTATTTCACAGGCATTCTGGAGAGGAAGAGAACACAACAGAACTTAATTTTCCTTAATGTAGGATCATAGTAAAATTGCAGTTGGAAGAAACCTCAGGAGGTCTGTAGTCCAATCTCCTGCTCAAAGCAGGGTCAGCTATGAGGTTAGACCAGGTTGCTCAGGACTTTATCCAGTCTGGTCTTGAAAACCTCCAAGGATGGGGACTGTACAACCTCTCTGGGCACCTTGATCCCATGCTTGCCCATCCTCATAGTGAAAAAGTTTCTCCTTCTATCCAGTCAGAGCCTCTCTTGTTTCCACTTATGCCCTTTGTCTCCTGTCCTCCCACCATGCATCACTGTGAAGAGCCTGGCTCCGCCTTCTTGATAGCCTCCTTGTAGATACTGGAAGACTACTGTTAGGTCCCCCCCCAAAGCCTTCTCTTCTTCAGGCTGATGCCATGCCAACCCTTGGCTTACCTACTGCAATCCTGTTGGTGTCCCTTTCCCCCATCGATTCTAGTTTGGGACTTGTCTCTATAATATGCTCACCGTCACAATGCTGGGCATCCCCAATTGCTGGGAAGATATATGTGGGTTGAAACCAGCTCAAGCCTGTTTCCTTCAAAGTTATTTTTGTTTGTTGTTCAGTTTTTATACTCTATGTTGGGTTGAACAATGTATATCTCCCCCCCCCTCCCCCCCCCCCCGCTGGTCTTGCTAACTCAGGGAAGACCTATATTTCCATTCTTCTGATTAACTTGGGGACAGTTACACAGCCAGTTGATTCACTCAGCCGATGTAGTTGTTCATCTAGAACAAAGGCCACTTTGTGTTGAGATAAGTTCAGCTTCCTTTGCAACAACTGTGGTCAGTCACTCCCTACATTCTTCCCTGAGCTTCATGAGCACATTGCCCTTGCCAAGAGATTCTCCTGCAGCCTGTGGAAGAGACCACAGTGGAACAGGTATTGCCCCTGCAGCCTGTGGAGCGGACCACGCTGGAGCAGATATCCACACTGCAGCCAGTGGAGAACCCCATGCCAGAGCATGTGGATATTTCCTGACGGGAACTGCGGCCAGTGGAGGACCCACACTGGAGCAGGTTTATTCTGAAGGACTGAACCCCGGGCACAGGACCCAGGGGAAAAGCATGAGGAGGAAGGAGCAGCAGAGACGAACTGTTACAAACTGACCGCAACCCTCCATTCCCTAATCCCCCTTGCACTGCTTGGGGTGGGTGGGTGGGGGAGGAGGAGGTAGAGGAGTCAGGAATGAAGGAGTTGAAGTTGAGCCTGGGAAGAAGGGGTTCAGGTGGGGGGAAGGTGTATTTAGTTTTTGTCTTTCTCACCATCCATCCCTATTTTAATTGGCAATAAATTAAATTAATCTTCCCCGAGTCAAGTCTGTTTTGCCCATGACAGTAAATCGTGAGTGATCTCCCTGTCTTTATCTCGACCCATGAGCTTTTCCATTTTATTTTCTCCCCCTGTCCTGCTGAGGAGGGGGCATGAAAGAGCGGCTGGGTGGGGTCTGGCAGCCAGCCATGATCAACCTACCACAAACATGAAGCAAAATGTGAGATCAGCAAGATATTCTCTTAAATTTCATGTGAAACAAGATACTTACAATTTGCTAGTAATAGAATGGCACTAATACCACAATTGATATCACCATTTATCTCAAAGAAATCTTCTTACAAAATATGTGTCAGATACTGCTATTTCCAATACAGAAGGACTGTTCACACAAGAAAGCACTATTCAGAATGAAGAAGTGGCAATGTCTGGAAAAGGGAGCCAGTACATGATCACATATGTAGAATTAACAGTGAGTGATTTACTCCCTTGAGTAGAAAACTCCTTTGAAGAAAAGGGTTTCCTGATTTCTTTGTTCTTCACAGACAAACGTCTTTGTTTTTAAAATTACTTATTATTTCAGTCAAGAATTCTTTTTTCAAAAGGTCCTCATCCAAAGTCCATTCAAGTGAATAGACATAGTTCTGTTACTTTAAGGGCAGGTTGGATGAATCCCTTTCTTAGTATGAAGTTACATCACTTTTTCATACTTCATCTGTTCTGCTCTGTGCCATAGGGAAAATAGTCATAATCTAATAAGCATATTGGGAAATGGCAATAAAGCCATTCAATCAAGAGAGAGCCTGTGCCTTTCTGTTCTGAAAAGTCAGTGAGTGTATAAATACATCCTTCTCACTCATATGTTTCTTTAGGGTACCCAGAAATTTAAGCATTGTGTGTTTAAAGAACAATTTCACAATGGTAGTGTGTGAGCCGACACAGGCAGGACGCAGGAACAACCACAAAACCACAGATGAAATGCAAAGAGTAAATTTATTTTCGTTACCTCACCAACCAGGGGATCCCCAAAGCAGCACCTGGGCGGAGGCACGCAAGCGCGAACGCAGCCACCACGGAGCTTGGTCCTTGCTTGAGGATCTCCGAACCTGCTGTTTTCACCTGCTTTTCAAGGATTTGTGCAGGCGTAGTTTACCACTGTGCTCTGATCTTTCCCACAGCAGGGCAGGAATCTCAAGCATGTTTGATAGGGTGCCTCTGAGTCTATCACAGGCCTGTGTTATCTAAACACAGATGTTCTACTTGTCAAGCACACGAGACTAAACACCGATTAGTATGATATATGTGTTTTTCTACACCCCAGCTGCAAGTCACTTGAGTGTGTTTACAATCCTCCTCGCCAATCTTCCGTTATTTTCCCACAGGTACTGTGGTGGGTTGACCTTGGCTGGCTGCCAGGTGCCCACCAAGCTACTCTGTCACTCCCCCTCCTCATCAGGACAGAGGGGGAGAAAATAAGATGAAAAAAACTCGTGGATCGAGATAAAGGCAGTTTAATGAAGAAAAAGCAAAGGCCGCATGTGGAAGCAAATGAAAACAAAAAGATTTATTCTCAGCTTCCCATCAGCAGGCGATGTCCAGCCACTTCCTGGGAAGTAGGGCCTCAGTACGTGTAGTGGTTGCTCTGGAAGACAAACGCCTTGAATAACGAATGTCCCCTCCCCTCCTCCTTTCTCTTAGCTTTTATTGCTGAGCATGACATCATATGGTATGGAATATCTCTTCGGTCAGTTGGGGTCTTCATCTGGTGGTCGTATCATCTTCAGCGCTTGTCCTTTAGTTGAACTTTTCTTGTTGGCAGCTCTTGACACATGTGTTGTTCATTACTGCTTACATCAAGGTTTTACTTCTCTCTGTTCTTTTTATGGTTGACTTATCTGTTTGCACATCTGTGGGTTTTGGTTCCCCATATCATGAGAACATCCTGTTTGTAATTACTCATTGTATACCTTCTACACAGTTTGATCAATTACAAAACCTAATTAGTTTTTCGTTATAGTATAATCTAAACATTCTACTTTTAAACAATAGATTATTGATTAGTATTAGTACATAGGTCAAAGGGTCTTGGGAGTGATTTTTCAAAGTAAACTTCAAGAGAAACTTAATTACATTATACAAGATTCAGCAGCTTTCTTTCAATTCCCCCCCTTTTCAATATGCTTGCGAATTCTTTCGCAAAAGTTCATATTGTTCATGTTTGACTATTGCGGGTAATGCCCAAATCCTTTTAGTCAAGGTTCTTAATTTGTACCAGAAGACAAAATTCACTATTGTCAGGACTATAATTATTATTAATAACACAAGTAAAGGATGGATCAATACATCTAGTACCTTCGTGGCTGATGGAGAGTAACCTACAAAAATATCCCACCAATGATGAGCTGTTTCTGATTCAATTTGCCCAGAAATTTCTTTTAATTCATTTTGCGTTATGATAGTTTTCACTAAGGATTCATGTAAAGTCTTATTTTGGTTTTGTACATAATCTTTAAACTATTTTGTTTGATTCAAAATTTGGTTTAGCTTTTCTAATGAGATCCCGACTTTACTTACATTCAGGGATTCATAATGCCAAAATAAAGCTAGTTGTTCTTCTGTCGTAGCAAAGAAAGTATAAGTAGTGTTTTTCCAAAACAGATGGGTCAGTTTTCTTAGACATCCTACAAACAGTGTTTGCAGTCCAAATTCCTTTACACTTCTTTTATCATTTGTTACAAGGCACACATGCCTGGCATTAACCTCAATAAACATTTCCAATTCCGTGATTGGCAAGATGGTCCATTTGCATGCATTAATTGTTTGTTCCAAAAAGCAAGGTTCCCGTTGTGTAGACTGTTGACTACAAACCATTCCATCTATGGTAGACTCACACAGAGTTAAGTCGTGTGTCTTATTTTGCGTGTCTATAAAATTTCCTTGAAATTGGGGAATCCAATATTCATGCAAGATCAGTGAGGGCAGAGTTATAAATCTACACATTATTTCAGGTTTGGTCACATTGTAATAAATGACTTTTCCTATGCACCAATCATCTACGCATTTTACATATTGTGGGTAGGGTTTGAGCCAATGGTCCTGATTAATCCATTTTCCAAATAATTGCCTCCACATCCACTCATTGTTGCTCATCAGATACGATTGTACCCTATCTTTCTGTTGAATTTGGTATATGGTCTGCATAGTACAGACTGTCCAATTAAACAGACTAGAAATATTTTTGTCAATTTGCATAGAGGTAATTACAGTTCGGTTAAACAATTGCAAAAACTTGTCGTCATAATTTAGGGTCAAGAATTGTGGGATTAAAGTTGTAGGCATCCAATCGGCCTGTATTCGGATGGATTGTCCTACATCACGTCCAGTTTGACTAATTTTATTTCTAATCGTCTCTAAATCTACCGAATTCAACAATCCAATGCCCATTCCAACACCTCCCAGAAGAGTATCATACTATGCCCTTTTAACTCTACAGGATGGTGTTTTAGGGAATGTGATATTAAACTGTAAAATATGTTTCTGTCATTGTTGTGCCACATTGATACAAGTTGAAGGCAATCTTTGAATTTGTTCTGTCCTGACAATAGGTTTGGGATTTAACATAGTCACCATGTCTCCCCAGGCACTGGAATTTTTAATTTCCGATGCATTTCCACACACTATCAAATCCCAGGTAGCATTATAACTTAGTTGAAGAGTACTGTTTCCCTTAATTTGGAAGGAATCATTTCCCTTAGGGCAATTCCATATTTGTTGTAAAGTTCCTATTCCCAAATTTAAGCAACATTTTTACACTAACATTAGTTTCAATTGTCAAATTAGTCCATTGTGCACATAGTACCATAACCCGACCTTGAAATCCCGTTTGATTATTAGTTCCGATGGGAGAATACATAGTACAGTTAATCCCAAATTTCAATCTTACAATTTTACAAGGTTGGTTAGGTGGACAGGTGAAATTATCTTGCTGTCGAGGACGAGTGTCATTTTTCCACCCCCAAATATTAGCAGATCTCTGCCCTTGGTTTTTGATTGGCCAACTAGGAGTGAAAGCATTTACAAGCATTATTATACTTATCAAGGTCACAACGATTAACGTCGAAGAAGTTTTAGCTTTGTTGGTCCCACGGGTTCCGACGTCCATTGCTTTTCTGGCAACTTCTTCACTCGGGAGTAATGGATCCAGGCAGGTTGTTCTCCGATTTTGATTGCAGTGAAGGTCGTCAGTAACACCTGGTATGGTCCATGCCACTTCTCCTCCAGCAGTTGACCTGAAAAAGCTTTAATATATACCCAATCTCCTGGTTTAAAAGGGTGAATTGGCTGATCTAAGCCCTTAACCCTAGTTCCCAAAACTATTTTGTTAATTTCACTTAATTGATTTCCTAATGCTATCATGTATTTCTGTAAATATCCTTCGCCCAATTGGTTCAAATCTTCCCCTTGGTATTGGGACTGATAAGGTCTACCATACAAAATCTCAAGCGGACTTAAATTTTCCTTAGATCTGGGTTTAACTCTTATTCTAAGCAAAGCATGAGGAAGTGCTTGGTACCAATATATGTTGACCTCCTGACAAATTTTAGCCAATTGTTGTTTTATCAGGTGATTCATCTTTTCAACTTGTCCACTTGCCTGTGGTCGATGAGGAGTGTGTAATTGCCAATTAATTTTTAGTATTTTACTGACCTGTTGCACTACTTGTGCACAAAAATGAGTACCTCTATCTGACGATATTACCGCCGGTATTCCAAATCGAGGTATTATGTCGTTTAACAACACTCGTGTGACTTCTCTTGCTTTGTTTGTTCTGCAGGGGAAAGCTTCTGGCCAACCTGAAAAAGTATCTGTTAGTACCAACAAATACCGATACCCCCCTTTTCTTGGGAGTTCAGAAAAATCCACTTGCCATTGTTGTCCTGGGATGCTACCTTTTCCAATTGTCCCAATTCTTGTTCTATTTGTTGTGTTAAGATTATTCCTTAAGCAAATTTCACATTGCTGGGTGACTTGTTTAACTGTCGTGTATAGGTTATGACCTATCAACCTTTCATTCAAATATTTATATAGAGCATCAGCTCCCCAATGAGTTTTATTATGTTCCTCCATAATTAGTTTCCATAAAATACTAAAGGGTATTACAATACGTCCATCAGGCGTATATACCCACCCATCTGTCTGTTCTTTTCCTCCTGAACTGTTAATCAAATCCCTATCTTCTTTAGAATAGTTGACAGATTCTGATTCTAAATTTAGAGTTTGGAGTTTACCGTCTGGAATCAAAGTCAGTGTCCTAGCTTCAGCTCGTTCTGCAGCCTGTTTGGCTTCACGGTCTGCCAATTTATTCGGTGTTACCTTTTTGATGTCCTCTGCAATGCATCACAGCCACTTTTTCTGGAAATTTTACAGCTTCTAAAAGCCGTAAAATTTCTTTAGCATATTTATTTGTTTTCCTTGTGCTGTAAGCAGTCCTCGTTCTTTCCAAATTGCACCATGGGCATGTAACACCCTGTCGTGGTTTCAGCCCAGCCGGTAACAAAGGACCACGCAGCCGCTTGCTCACTCCTCCCGCCCCCCTCCGGTGGGATGGGGAGGAGAATCAGAGGGGAGAAAAGAAAAAAAAAACCCGGGACCTCGAGGGTTGAGATAAGGGCAGTTTACTGGGACTACACAAAAAGAGAGGTTACAACAACAACAACGGTACTAATAAAAGAATATACAAAAGGAGTGATGCACAGTGCAACTGCTCACCACCCGGAACCCGACGCTCCACCACTTCCCCCACCCAAAGTCGAGAGAACTCCCCCCAGCCTGCTCCCCATTTATATACTGAGCATGATGTCACATGGTATGGAATAGCTCCTTGGCTAGTTCAGGTCAGCTGTCCCGGCTGTGCCCCCCCCTCACCTCCCAGGTTCCTGTGAAAATTAACTCTATCCCAGCTGAACCCAGGACATTATCCACCCCTTATTCTATACCATCTACATCATGCCCAGATCTTACATTTTCCAATTAACCACTACCACTTTCCTTGTCTTGTATACATATATATATATGTATATGGACACCCACCCACCCACCCACACACACACACAAATAGCATTCCCTTAGTCGATGGGCTATCCCTCTAATGTGTCCATCAATTTTATTTAGTCCATGACTTTGGGGCTCCATCTGTTGTAACAGTCCTTCAGGATAGGAGAGATGGTGTGAGGTGTTGGATTGTTGCATGTTGCCTCTGGAGCTTGCGGCTGGTACATTTGGTGCAACCCACGCCCTTGGTCTGCAGGTCGAAGATGTTGATCTTGAGGAAATCGCTGGGCACCAGTACAAGTTCTATCACTGTTGCACTTGGCTCAGTTTTAAAGTCCATCCTTCAGTCATTTGGGTAATTCTTACTGTAATACCCTTGATATGGCATATAGCCACTATAGATACAATGACATACATTGGCAGGTTATTTAGCAGTTAACATCATACAGCCTAATTCACTGGCTATTCTTTCCTAAAATCAAGTCTCCTTGAGGTACACATCGAACTTCCCCATCCTTCTGCATCACCCACCAAGTGTACCCAGGTCCTTGAGCAAAAGCAATCCCTTGGATGGGTTTGTCTCTGCTTGAGGCAGGACTAACCCAGACTGTCTTTCCTGACATACTCTTCATGCGCACTACAGGGACTTTATCCCCTTCTACAGTACGTAAAAGTTCTGACTGGGCAGGGCCACCCCGATTGGCAGATCCTCTAGTATTAACTAACCAGGTGGCTTTTGTTAAATGTGTATCCCAATGTTTGAAAGTCCCACCCCCCATTGCTCTCAATGTAGTTTTCAGCAGTCCATTGTATCGTTCGATTTTTCCGGAGGCTGGTGCATGATAGCGGATGTGACATACCCACTCAATGCCATGCTCTTTGGCCCAGGTGTCTATGAGGTTGTTTTGGAAGTGAGTCCCGTTGTCCGACTCTATTCTTTCTGGGGTGCCGTATTGCCACGACACTTGCTCTTCAAGGCCCAGGATAGTGTTCTGGGCAGTGGCATGGGGCACAGGATATGTTTCCAGCCATCCGGTGGTTGCTTCCACCATTGTAAGCACATGGCACTTGCCTTGGCGGGTTGGTGGGAGTGTGATATAGTCAATCTGCCAGGCCTCCCCTTGTTTATATTTCAGCCATCGCCCTCCATACGACAGGGGTTTTAGCCGCTTGGCTTGCTTAATTGCAGCACATGTTTCACATTCATGGATAACCTGTGCGATAGTGTCCATGGTCAAGTCCACCCCTCGATCACGAGCCCATTTATATGTTGCATCTCTTCCCTGATGGCCTGAGGTATCATGGGCCCACTGAGCCATAAATAGCTCACCCTTATGTTGCCAGTCCAGGTCCACCTGAGCCACTTGAATCTTGGCAGCCTGATCCACCTGCTGGTTGTTTTGATGTTCTTCAGTGGCCTGACTCTTGGGTATGTGAGCATCTACATGACGTACTTTTACAACCAGATTCTCTAGCCGGGACGCAATATCTTGCCACAGTGCGGCAGCCCAGATGGGTTTACCTCTGCGCTGCCAGTTGCTCTGCTTCCATTGCTGTAGCCACCCCCACAGGGCATTTGCCACCATCCATGAGTCAGTATAGAGATAGAGCACTGGCCACTTTTCTCTTTCAGCAATGTCTAACGCTAGCTGGATGGCTTTCACCTCTGCAAACCGACTCGATTCACCTTCTTCCGCAGTTTCTGCGACTTGTCGTATAGGAATCCATACAGCAGCCTTCCACCTCTGATGTTTTCCCACAATGCGACAGGATCCGTCAGTGAACAGGGCATACTGCCTCTCATTGTCTGGCAGTTTATTATACAGTGGGGCCTCTTCAGCACGTGTCACCTTCTCCTCTGGTGACCTTCCAAAATCTTTGCCTTCTGGCCAGTCCATGATCGCTTCCAAAATTCCTGGGCGACTGGGGTTTTCTATGTGAGCTCGTTGTGTGATCAGTGCGGCCCACTCTCTCCACGTGGCATCAGTTGCATGATGTGTAGAGGAGACCCTCCCTTTGAACATCCAGCCCAGCACTGGCAGTAGGGGTGCTAAGAGGAGCTGTGTTTCAGTACCAACCACTTCTGAGGCAGCTCAAACTCCTTCATATGCTGCCAATATCTCTTTTTCAGTTGGAGTATAGCGGGACTTGGATCCTCTGTATCCCCGACTCCAAAACCCCAGGGGTCGGCCTCGGGTCTCCCCAGGTGCTTTCTGCCAGAGGCTCCAGGTAGGGCCATTCTCCCCAGCTGCAGTATAGAGCACATTTTTAACATCTTGTCCTGCCCGGATTGGTCCAAGGGCCACTGCATGAACAATCTCCCGTTTAATTTGTTCAAAGGCTTGTTGTTGCTCAGGGCCCCATTTAAAATCATTCTTCTTCCGGGTCACTTGATAGAGAGGGCTTACAATCAGACTGTAATTTGGAATATGCATTCTCCAGAAACCCACGACACCTAAGAAAGCCTGTGTTTCCTTTTTATTAGTTGGTGGAGACATAGCTGCTATTTTGTTGATAATGTCCATGGGAATCTGACAACACCCGTCTTGCCATTTTATTCCTAAACACTGGATCTCCCATGCAGGTCCCTTGACCTTACTTTCCTTTATGGCAAAACCAGCCTTCAAAAGGATTTGGATTATTTTCTTCCCTTTCTCAAAAACTTCTTCTGCTGTGTTGCCCCATACGATGATGTCATCAATGTACTGCAGGTGTTCTGGAGCTTCACCTTTTTCCAGTGCAGTCTGGATTAGTCCATGGCAAATGGTGGGGCTGTGTTTCCACCCCTGGGGCAGTCGTTTCCAGGTGTACTGGACATCCCTCCAAGTGAAAGCAAACTGTGGCCTGCACTCCACTGCCAAAGGAATGGAGAAAAATGCATTAGCAATGTCAATTGTGGCATACCACTTGGCTGCCTTAGATTCCAGTTCATATTGAAGTTCTAACATATCTGGCATAGCAGCACTCAGTGGTGGCGTGACTTCATTCAGCTTATGATAGTCTACTGTTAGTCTCCATTCCCCATTAGATTTCCGCACGGGCCATATGGGAGTATTAAAGGGTGAGCGAGTCTTGCTGATCACTCCTTGGCTCTCCAGTTGACAAATCAACTTGTGGATGGGGATCAGGGAGTCTCGGTTGGTGCGATATTGCCGCCGGTGCACCGTCGTGGTAGCAATTGGCACCTGTTGTTCTTCAACCCTCAGCAACCCCACAACCGAAGGGTCTTGAGAGAGACCAGGCAAGGTAGACAGCTGTTCAGTGCCCTCTGTCTCCAATGCAGGTATACCAAAGGCCCAAAGGTACCCCTTTGTGTCCTTGAAGTACCCCCTCCTGAGATAGTCTATACCAAGGATGCACAGGGCCTCTGGGCCGGTCACAATGGGGTGTTTATGCCACTCATTCCCGGTTAGACTCATTTCAGCTTCCAATACAGTTAGCTCTTGGGATCCCCCTGTCACACCAGAGATACAGATGGGTTCTGCCCCTTTATAACTTGATGGCATCAGGGTACATTGTGCACCAGTGTCCACCAAAGCCTTATATTTCTGTGGGTCTCATGTGCCAGGCCATCGAATCCACACTGTCCAGTAGACTCGGTTGTCCCTTTCCTCCACCTGGATGGAGGCAGGGCCCCTCTAATTCTGGTCAGAGTATCCGTTACTCACTTTTCGCAAATGTGAATCAGAAGTCCCCTCAAGAGGATCAGAAATGAGATCAGCCCTTCTACTCTGTCTGGGGGACTGCTCGCGAGAAACTGGAGCAGCAGTTTTCCAAGAAGAATCCTCTTTTCTGATTGCTTTTTCTCACAACTCCTGTACCCGTGCATCTAGGACTGAGGTAGGTTCTCCATCCCACTTCCTCATGTCCTCTCCATGGTCACGCAGGTAAAACCACAGGTTAGCGCGTCGTGTGTACTTTCTCTCTCCTCTCTCTTGGGCAGAGGAATGCTTACTCCTAATAGCTGTGATGCGGGCCTGTACAGGTGGGGAGAAGGACATATCCACTTTGAATTGCTGGAACTCCCGGGACAATTCCTCTACAGCCGAGACACAGGCCCTTAGGGAGGAAGAGAGACTTCCTTCATATTGCTGGAGTTGGACAGCCAGTTCCTCCACCGTTTGCCCCTCGCCTTCTTTCCAGGACATTACTGCCAATGAGTTGGCATAGGTTGGTGGTGCACTTCGTAGAAACTTCCGCCACATGGGTTGTGTGCATTGGACTTCATCTGGATCTGTGGGTGACTGCCCATTTTCCAGATCATTATAAATCACCTCCAGCACAGCTAATTCCCTCAGGTATTGGATACCTCTCTTCATGGTGGTCCACTTGCCTAGGTACATGTAACATAATCCTTGAAGGGGTATCTTTCCTTCACACCTAACAGAAGTCGCCTCCAGAGGCTGAGGACTTGTGTTTTTCTCCCAATCGTCTTGTCAATGCCCCCTTCCCTAGACAGAGAGCCCAACTGTTTGGCTTCCTTACCCTCTAATTCCAAACTACTGGCCCCATTATCCCAGCATCAGAGCAGCCAGGTAACAATGTGCTCACCTGGGTAGCAGCTGAAATCTTTTCGCATGTCATGCAACTCACTCAGGGATAGAGATCAGGTGATTATTTCAGGTTCTGCCTCTTCTTCCTGTTCTCGTGATGACCCTGGTTCACTTTCATCCCTCACTAAGCGAACTGATTTCTTTGTGTGTTTCTTCTTCTGTACAGGGGCGACTGATACTGGCACAGGTTGGTTCTCTGGTTTAGCTGCAGTGCCTGTCACTGGGGTTGGGGTAGCCACGGTGCCTGTCGCCCTGTTTTCCCTCTCTTCCCCCTGAGGATGCTGCATACTATCAAGCAGTGTTTGGTAGATACTGGCCAGGGCCCAGCACAGTGCAGTAAGTTGTGCCTCTCTGGAATAGCCACAGCATTTTCCTTTCAAATATTCTGCCACTTCATGAGGGTTCTGTAGTTGTTCGGGAGTGAACTTCCAAGCCACTGGAGGTGAGAAGTTCTCTAGATACATGCCGTGCCACCCATGAATATCCAGCCTTGGGGCAGATCTCTGGGTGGTATTCTTAAAGAACCTTTTTGTAGCCCTAAACAAGACCTGAAACACATTCAGGAGACATAGCACTAACAGCATTCTGGCTTGCGCATCCCAAGGATATTCAAAATTCTCAAAAGCTGTTGTAATTAGCCGAAAGGAGAGAAGGGAGGTGAACGAATGGGGGGAAGTATCCCCCCTGACTTCCCCATGGATTGGGTGCGATTAACAATAAAATCCGATAGAAGGCGCCCGAAGTATGGAAATGATATCACTGCTGCATACAGATACCAGCTTAACCTCATGACCAGTGTTGTAATCATTTCATAAGTCGACATTGCCCAGTATAGCAAAATGATAATCCTGATCCCTCTCCCAGAGGTGATAAACGTAACCGCAGGGAATACATAGAGCATATAAGAACTTACAAAACGCCACCATGTGAACAAATGAACCAACACTGTGACTAGCGACTATTTAACTAATATAAGAAATGCGTATAAAAAATATTTTTTTTAACACGCTCTGGCCAGATCTGTCGTTATCTCAACCCTTCATGCCCCATGTTGGGCGCCAAAAAGGACTGTCGTGGTTTCAGCCCAGCTGGTAACAAAGGACCACCCAGCCGCTCGCTCACTCCCCACCGCCCCACCTCCAGTGGGATGGGGAGGAGAATCAGAGGGGAGAAAAGAAAAAATAAACGGAACCTCGAGGGCTGAGATAAGGGCAGTTTACTGGGACAACACAAAAAGAGAAGTTACAACAACAACAACGGTACTAATAAAAGAATATACAAAAGGAGTGATGCACAGTGCAACTGCTCACCACCCAGAACCCGATTCTCTGCCACTTCCTCCACCGAAAGTCGAGAGGGAACTCCCCCCAGCCCGCTCCCCATTTATATACTGAGCATGATGTCACATGGTATGGAATAGCTCCTTGGCTAGTTCAGGTCAGCTGTCCCGTCTGTGCCGCCCCCTCACCTCTCAGGTTCTTGTGAAAATTAACTCTATCCCAGCTGAACCCAGGACAACATATCAGATCTAATAAAGGCCTATGGACATATCTCTCTCAAATCTAACTGAAACATTTCATGTAGCTAGGATGTTTATAAGGCATTTGTCTTCCCATTTGTTCTCTACTTTCTCTTCCAGCCTTTCTCATATAGATTCTCTGGTGTCCAATAATAGGTGGGATCACATTATAGCATTTTTTACATCAATTTTCTCTTTTCCCCTTTCACTTCCACAAAACTTGTAGAAATTTATTTTTGTGAGAAACCTCTATACTTCTGCCAGATTTGAATGAAAATGTCCAAACACTTCAAAAGCAAAAGTTACGTTGCAAATATAGAAACATTTCAGATTAAATTGTAATTTTAGTTGTAAACTTTTAGATTAAATGTAAGCATTTTAGTTTAAAAATAAATTGACATTACAGTTTTTCCAAAGTATACATTTGATACTTACACTGATATTTAGATGCGTACTGAAGTAACTACATTTTTCACAAATGCTGATAAACCAAAGCATCTCCCAGTGATGCTAGTTGGAGTAGTCAGCACTAAGCATTTGTGAAAAATCAGACCAATACATATTTTTATAATGGTCTTCCAAATTGAAATATGTTTAAAAGTTAAACTCTGTGAACCCAAACACAATTTGCTATAACTTTGTATAAGGTTTCAAAAGTAAAACTGAGTAGAAACAAAAGTGAAATTGAGCAGCTTAAATTCACTGTCTTAAGGAAACAGAAAAACTAATTAACTAAATAAATAGTTTTTCTTTCACTCCAAGTAATTCAAAGGTGTTTAGAAACAAATGGTTTCTAAAATGTTCTTATCTCTGTACATATGTGTGTGTATTAAAGACTTCTGCTCTTCAGGATCTCTGGTGGTTAATGTGGATACTTGCATTGGGTTTACATGTCAAGCATTTGGTAGCAGGAGGGGGTGCAGGAGTGGCTTCTGTGAGAAGACACCAGGAGCTGCCCCCATGTAGGACAGAGCCAGTTCCAGCTGGCTCTAAAATGGACCCACTGTGGGCCAAAGCTGAGCCAATCAGTGATGCTAGTGGCACCTCTGTCAAAACATATTTAATAAAGGATAAAAAATGCTGGTGAGAGGGAGGACTGAGAAAAATGTGAGAGAAACAACTATGCAGACACCAAGGTGTCCTGGTTTCAGCTGGGATAGAGTTAATTTTCTTCCTAGTAGCTGGTATAGTGCTGTGTTTTGGATTCAGGATGAGAATAATGTTGATAACACACTGATGTTTTAGTTGTTGCTAAGCAGTGTTTACACTAAGTCAAGGAATTTTCAGCTTCTCACACCACCCCACCAGCGAGTAGGCTGAGGGGTACAAGAAGCTGGGAGGAGACACAGCCAGGACAGCTGACCCCAACTGGCCAAAGGGATATTCCATAACATATGACAGCATGCTCAGTATATAAACTGGGGGGAGTTGGCCGGAGGGGGCGGATCACTGCTCAGGAACTAACTGGACATCGGTCAGCAAGTGGTGAGCAATTGCATTGTGCATCACTTGTTTTGTATATTCTAATTCTTTTATCATTATTATTATTATTATTATTTTCCCATCATTTTCTGTCCTATTGAACTGTCTATCTCAACCCATGAACTTTACTTTTTTTTCCCAATTCTGTCCCCCATCCCACTGGGTGGGGGGGAAGTGAGCAAGTGGCTGCGTGGTGCTTAGTTACTGGCTGGGGTTAAACCACGACAGTCCTTTTTGGCACCCAACGTGGGGCACGAAGGGTTGCGATAACGACAGATCTGACCAGAGCATGTTAAAACAAATTTGTTATAAGCATTCATTATATTGGTTTAATAGTTGCTGGTTTAATAGTTTAATAGTTTAATAGTTGCAAATCCCCAATGTTGATTTACTGGCTTTCAGAGTTGTTGTGCTTGTTCTCAGAGTTGCATTATGTAACACCTTACTTGCTATATATGTTCCCTGTTGTGCTGTTTATCATCTCTGGGAGCTAGATTAAGGTTATCATTTTGATGTACTGTGTAACACTGGCTTATGATATGATAAAATTACTAGTCATGAGGCTAATCTGGTATTTGTACTCAGCATTGCCGTCATCTCCGTACTTCAGGAACCATCTATTGGAAACTATTAATAATTACACCTTTTACCTTTTCTCATCAGAGAGCCAATCCATGGGGGAGACACATTTCTTCACCTTCCTCTTCTCCTCCAGGCAAATTATAATAGCTCTTGAGAATTTTGAATATCCTTGGGATGTTCAAACCTGCATGTTCCTATTGCTATATCTCCTGAATGTGTTTCAGGTCTTGTTTAGGGTTAAACAAATATTTAAGAATTTAAGAATTCTTAAATATTCTTAAATATTTAAGAATTTAAGAATACCACCCAGAGATCTGTCCCGAGGCTGTATAGTTATGAGTGGCAGGGTGTGTGGGATAGTATGGGCAAGTGCATAGGACAGTGGTCACCTCCAGTGTTTTGGAATTTCACCCCGAACAAGTGCAGAATCCTGAAGAACTAGTAAAATATTTGGAAAAAGGATGCTGTCACCCTGGCAATTCCAGCAAGACAAATCACTGCAATGTGCTGGGGCCTGGCCCATGCCTACCGAGCCCTGTTCAACACTATTCAGTACCCTCAAGGGGAAGAGAAGGTCTCTGGATCTGACAACAAAATGGCAGGCACTGCGGCCACTCCAACCCCGGCGACAGGCACTGCGGCTGTACCAGAGAACCAACCCGTGGTGGTATCAGTTGCCCCCATACACAAGAAGAAATATTTGAAGCTGTCCTGGGTTCAGCTGGGATAGAGTTAATTTTTACAGGAACCTGGGAGGGGGCACAGCCAGGACAGCTGACCTGAACTAGCCAAGGAGCTATTCCATACCATGTGACATCATGCTCAGTATATAAATGGGGAGTGGGCTGGGGGGAGTTCCCTCTCGGCTTTCGGTGGGGGAAGTGGCGGAGCGTCGGGTTCCGGGTGGTGAGCAGTTGCACTGTGCATCACTCCTTTTGTATATTCTTTTATTAGTACTGTTGTTGTTGTTGTAACTTCTCTTTTTGTGTTGTCCCAGTAAACTGCCCTTATCTCAGCCCTCGAGGTTCCGTTTATTTTTTCTTTTCTCCCCTCTGATTCTCCTCCCCATCCCACTGGAGGTGGGGCGGTGGGGAGTGAGCGAGCGGCTGGGTGGTCCTTTGTTACCAGCTGGGCTGAAACCACGACAGAAGCGGATGTCAGCTCATTTAGTAAGGGATGAAGAAGCTGCTTCTAAGAGGGAGCAGGAGGAAGTGGACAAGGCAGACTACTCTGAAGCAGGGCCATCACTAGTACAGGAGGAGGAAGAGAGGTGGCTGCTGATCGGGGAGGAGGAAGAGGAAGAACTCATAAATGAGGCAGTAACCACCTGATCCCTATCCCCAAGTGAGCTGCGGGATATGCAAAAAGATTTCAGCCATAGTCCAGGCAAGCACATTATCACCTAGCTGCTCCGATGCTGGGGTAACGGGGCCAGTAGCCTGGAATTAGAGGGTAAGGAAGCCAAACAAACAGCTGGGATCCCTCTCTAGGTAAGGGGGCATTGACAAAGCGATTGGAAAAGGGGCACAAGTCCTCAGCCTCTGGAGGCAACTCTTGTCAGGCGTGAAGGAAAGGTACCCCTTCAAGGAAGATGTTATATGTCACCCAGGCAAGTGGACTGCCATGGAGAGAGGTATCCAGTCCTGAGGGAATTAGCCATGCTGGAGGTGATTTATGATGACCTGGACAACAAGTAGTTATCCAAAGATCCACATGAAGTCAGGTGCACGTGACCCATGTGGTGGAAGTTTGTGCAGAGTGTACCATCGTTGTATGCCAAGTCATTGGCAGTAATGACCTGGAAAATATGGAGAGGGACAAACTGTGGATGAATTGGCTGGCCAACTCCAGCAATATGAAGAAAATGTCTCTTCCTCCCTTGTCTCGGCTGTGGAGAAACTGGTCCAGCAATTCAAAGAGGAGATTCAATTCAAAGATCCTACTCCCCACCTGTACGGACCAATGTCTCAGCTATTAGGATTAAGTGTTCCTCTGCTCAAGAGAGAGGAGGTAGAAGGTACACACGACAGGCCACCCTGTGGTTTTACCTGCGTGACCACAGAGAGGACATGAGGAAGTGGGATGGAAAACCTACCTTGGTCCTAGATGCACGGGTACATGAGTTGCAAGGAAAAACAATCACAAATGGAAGTTCATCCAGGAAAATTGCTGCTCCATGTGGAATAATTGCTGGAGGTGACTTATTGATATGTCCCCCTCTTAAGGGAAGGTAAATCTCCAGGGTGGAATGCAGTGGATATGCAAGAAATCTGTTCCATAATAATTCCCTAAGCAACATAACCTGCAACCTTAGATGTTAGCAACACCAGGGCAGCTTGGTATGCTGAGGCTAAAAGAAACAACATGGAGGGTGGAGTGGAGTGGAGACACCACAGGCAGGCTCTGTGATATCACCACAGGGGTGGGGAACTGGAACCATAGGAACAAGAATGGAAGGTCCCTGCATTGAATCCACTGAAGCAAGGAGGTGAAACTATGGGGTTCTGTCAACGCTATTGCCTTACTTCTGATTTATATCATAAGTGCCCTGTTCTGGAGTAGTGACATGCAAAATCATGTTCTCTGGGTGAACTTTGCTCATTATAATCTCATTATAATACCAAAACACACCTCCATCCCAAAGGCTACCCGCCTCCAAGGTGTGACCACCCCTCACTGAGCATGTGCTCTGAATTTTCTCTAGCATATACCTTTAAAAGTAAAGCGAGGAGATTTTGCACCAATCATAATAAAGGTATGTATGACTAGAGTCACTCAAGCTCCACCCAAAAATAAGAAACTAGTATAAAAGGGCTTAAGAGAGGAGGAATGCTAGGGAAGACACCATCATAGACAAGTCAGGAGGACCTCACTGACTTCTGGGATCAGTCAACAAGCTGAACCTCTCTTCCCCCCCCATAGGGACTCTTATTAGGTAAGATTCAAACCCTCGGTTATACCGAGTGCTTCCCTGGGAAACTTAGAAATCTCTAGAGTTTTTCCATAATTTAACGCGTTTGTAGTTGACTGTATTATTCATATTCTTGGTACTTGCACGTGCTTTGCAGACAGTGTATTTATCACCAGCAATCCAAAAGAACCTGTACTCCTATTGCTTTAATAAACTGTATTGTTCATTAATCTAGCCGTGACAGTTCATTGAACGCGACCAAACTCCTTAATTCTGGCCGTGATAGTTCATTGAATGCGACTAAATTGAAAGTACATTGTGCTATTTGTGCATCCGTAATCGTGGTAGTTCAATATATATTGAACACAACCGGACTCATAGTGTTGAATTGGGCATCAGTCAGAATCTAAGCCTAGCCACCCCCAGCTCCTCTGATATCTGAGGACAAGCTGGAATGCAAGGGGGTTTATTTTCTGCCAAACTTCTTTACCCTTTAACGCAACACTCCAGTCTCCAGTGGGCAGTTCCCCAGACAGAATAGAAGGGCTGATCGTACTCCTGATTTTGATGAAGGGACTTCTGATTTGTATTTACAAGAAGTGAGTAGCAAATACTATGACCGGGACTAGAGGGGCCCTGCCTCCAGCCAGGTGGAGGAAAGGGACAACCGGGTCTATTGGACAGTGTGGATTCGATGGCCTGGCATGTTAGACCCACAGGAGTACAAGGCTCTAGTAGATGCCGGTGCACAATGTACCCTAATGCCATCAAGTTATAAAGGGGCAGAACCCATCTGTATCTCTGGTGTGACAGGGGGATCCCAAGAGCTAACTGTATTGCAGGCTGAAGTAAGCCTGACTTGGAATGAATGGCAAAAGCACCCCATTGTGACTGGCCCAGAGGCTCCGTGCATCCTTGGCATAGACTACCTCAGGAGAGGGTATTTCAAGGACCCAAAAGGGTACTGGTGGGCTTTTGGTATAGCTGCCTTGGAGATGGAGGAAATGAAACAGCTGTCTACCCTGCCCAGTCTCTCAGAGGACCCTTCTGTTGGGTTGCTGAAGGTCAAAGAACAAGAAGTGCCAATTGCTACCACAATGGCGTACCAGCAGCAATATCGCACCAGCCAAGACTCCCTGATCCCATCCATAAGCTGATTCATCAACTGGAGAGCCAAGGAGTGATCAGCAAGAGTCATTCACCATTTAACAGTCCCAAATGGCCGCTGTGAAAGCCTAATGGGGAGTGTATTGGGTTTGTGTGGCAAGATTTTGGTAGCGGGGGGGGTTACAGGGGTGGCTTCTGTGAGAAGCTGCGAGAAGCTTCACCGACAGAGCCAATGCCAGCTGGCTCTAAGTCGGACCCGCCACTGGCCAAGGCTGAGCCAATCAGCGACGGCAGTAGCGCCTCTGTGATAACATATTTAAGAAGGAAAAAAAGTTGCAGCGGGCACAGAAACAGCAGCTGGAGAGAGGAGTGAGAACACGTAAGAGAAACAGCCCTGCAGACACCAAGGTCAGTGAAGAAGGAGGGGAGGAGGTGCTCCAGGCGCCAGAGCAGAGATTCCCCTGCAGCCCGTGGGGAAGACCATGGTGAGGCAGGTTGTCCCCCTGCAGCCCATGGAGGTCCACGGTGGAGCAGATATCCACCTGCAGCCCATAGAGGACCCCATGCCGGAGCAGGTGGATGCCCAAGGAGGCTGTGACCCTGTGGGAAGCCCGTGCTGGAGCAGGCTCCTGGCAGGACCTGCGGACCTGTGGAGAGAGGAGCCCACAGAGCAGGTTTTCTGGCAGGACTTGTGACCCCGTGGGGGACCCACACTGGAGCAGTGTGCTCCTGAAGGACTGCACCCCATGGAAGGGACCCATGCTGGAGCAGTTCGTGAAGAACTGCAGCCCATGGGAAAGACCCACATTGGAGAAGTTCATGGAGGACTGTCTCCCATGGGAGGGACCCCACGCTGGAGCAGGGGAAGAGTGTGATGAGTCCTGCCCCTGAAGAGGACGGAGCGGCAGAGACAACGTGTGATGAACTGACCATAACCTCCATTCCCTGTCCCCCTGCGCCGCTGGGGGGGGTAGTTAGAGAATCCGGGAGTGAAGCTGTGCCCGGGAAGAAGGGAGGGGTGGAGGGAAGGTGTTTTGAGATTTGGTTTTATTTCTCATTACCCTACTCTGGTTGATTGGCAATAAATTAAGTTAATTTTCCCCAAGTTGAGTCTGTTTTGCGCGTGACGGTAATTTGTTGAGTGATGTCTCCCTGTCCTTATCTCGACCCACAAGCCCTTTGTTATATTTTTCTCTCCCCTTTCCAGCTGAGGGGCAGGGGAGTGATAGAACGGCTTTGGTGGGCACCTGGCATCCAGCCAGGGTCAACCTACCACAGGAGACTAACAGTTGACTATCGGCGCCTGAATGAAGTCATGCCGCCATGTGGTGGTGCATTTCTTTCCCCCTCTCCAGGCTGATTTACAAACTCAGGAAGGCTTGCTAGGTCTTAGCATAAGTGTAATGAGTCGGGCAGTTAAGTGAACCTTGACTGTGCCAGGAACTCTTACACAGCTAAGACAGGGAGATATGCTGTGCGTCTCAAGGACTCCTGCTGCCCAGCGAAGGCAGGGGGATGGGAATAGAGGTAGCCAGTTCTCATAACAACCTGCAGCCAGTTCTTTCTCATAACAACCTTGAGACATTACAATCCTCCCCTGACAATCTTGGAGCATCCCGTATCTCTGTTTTGAGTTATTCTCCAACAGCCTCGGAATTTTCCAGCGCAGCTGGGATTCTAGCAATTTGTTAATGACGAAAGTCAATCATCTCCCGAACCTATAAACAGTGGTACTAAATGAGGCCCTTTGAGCTCTCCTGGACCGCAGCGGGCTGTGACCAGCATCTCCCTCTGAGTGGGACGCCTCTCAGAGCTTGCAAACTTTCCTGTTTGCGAAAATCGGAGGTCTGTCACCGAAAGCCGACATGACCTGGGCTGATTCTCTTCATTCCTCGAGGCTCGACCCTTTGCCTGTTGAGACAAATGCTGAAGCATTCGACGTGAATATTTTCACTGACCTCGAGGGGAATTTTTAACAGGTATACCTCTTTTTCTTGCTCTTTTACTCTTTTATTCTCTTTTACTCTCTTATGTATATCTCTTAGTGTCTTTATGCACGTGCCTATACTAACCAGAATAGTCTATAGTAAGTAAGTTATAGCAAGTATATTATAAGTTATAAGTTAATACTTTCAATTTTATAATTAAATTTCGGTCATGATTTTTATTCAGCTGTGAATGACTTTTAGGCTGCTATTATACTCATAATCCCTTTAGATATAAAAATGTCACGACCCAGGCTGGACAGACCAGGGAGTTGTGTTTAATTCAGAATTCCCTCGGGCTAAATTAAGGTGAAACGACAACAAACGATCAGTTAAAGATTTTATTCATAACAGAAGCAAACTGAACTTGGGAGGCATAAAATTAGGTGGTAGGGTTTCTCACAACAGGAATGGCATAGAACTACCTCATTGAACCAGGTAACCCATGGTAACCATATACATCAATTCAGGGAATAAGGAGAGCCCTCCCATTGAGTCACGAGGTTCAGAGCAGAGCCCCTTGCTTTCTAGACTCCTTCTCAGAGAGGAGCCTAGGGGCAGCTGGATCCACTCCTAGTCCCAGACTTGGTCAACAGTTTATGTCTTAAAGGGATGAGGTGTTGGAATTATGGAAAAGGAAAAGGAAAGACAGAACAAGACAAAGAGAGAAAAAGGAAGAGATAAGGATTTCACCGGTCCTGGGTCCAGCATTGGTTCAGTCAGCCGAGGGGTCCAGTCAGCAGAGGGGTCCAGTTCCAGTGGACTTGCGCACATGGGGCTTCAGTTTGTGCCCTTTTATCATCCTTGCCCCTCCTTCTGTCGGGCACTCGAACTCATTAGGCTAATTAGGTGTCATGAGCAGTTTGTGAGCCTTTGGGCTTGGGGGTCGTTTGGGGAGTAACTTCCCCTTCCCTGCAGATGTGATCTTTCGCCATGCATGGTGAACTGCCCTGCTCAGCATATCAGAACAGCACATCAGAACACGGAGCTGAGCACCCTCCCCAATGCCCTCCCAGTGCTGATCAGCTACTTTTCACCTGTGGTTCCTTGCTAGGCGGAGTTCTTTGTTATGCAGAGTTTAAGCAAAACTTGCCCCACCACAATGTTTGAGACATTAACTCTTTCAGTCTCTCACAAAAGCGTCGACCAAGTCTGGGACGAGGAGTGGATCCAGCCACATTGTATTGGCTTTGTGTGGCAAGGTTTTGGTAGCGGGGGGGGGTTACAGGGGTGGCTTCTGTGAGAAGCTGCTGGAAGCTTCCCCTGTGTCTGACAGAGCCAATACCAGCCGGCTCTAAGTCGGACCCGCCGCCAGCCAAGGCCGAGCCAATCAGACATAGTGGTAGCGCCTCTGTGATAACATATTTAAGAAGGAAAAAAAGTTGCTGGGACACGGAAACGGCAGCCGGAGAGAGAGTGAGAAAATGTAAGAGAAACAACCCTGCAGACACCAAGGTCAGTGAAGAAGGAGGGGGAGGAGGTGCTCCAGGCGCCAGAGCAGAGATTCCCCTGCAGCCTGTGGGGAAGACCATGGTGAGGCAGGCTGTGTCCCCCTGCAGCCCATGGAGGTCCACGGTGGAGCAGATATCCACCTGCAGCCTGTGGAGGACCCCACGCCAGAGCAGGTGGGTGCCCAAGGAGGCTGTGACTCTGTGGGAAGCCCATGCTGGAGCAGGCTCCTGGCAGGACCTGCGGATCTGTGGAGAGAGGAGCCCACGGAGCAGGTTTTCTGGCAGGACTTGTGACCCCGTGGGGGACCCACACTGGAGCAGTGTGCTCCTGAAGGACTGCACGCCATGGAAAGGACCCATGCTGGAGCAGTTCGTGAAGAACTGCAGCCCGTGGGAAGGACCCACGTGGAGAAGTTCATGGAGGACTGTCTCCCGTGAGAGGGACCCCACTCTGGAGCAGGGGAAGAGTGTGATGAGTCCTGCCCCTGAAGAGGATGAAGTGGCAGAGACAACGTGCGATGAACTGATCGTAACCCCCATTCCCTGTCCCCCTGCACCGCTGGGGGGGGTAGTTAGAGAATCAGGGAGTGAAGCTGTGCCCGGGAAGAAGAGAGGGGTGGAGGGAAGGTGTTCTGAGATTTGGTTTTATTTCTCATTACCCTACTCTGGTTGATTGGTAATAAATTGAGTTAATTTTCCCCAAGCTGAGTCTGTTTTGCCTGTGACTGTAATTGGTGAGTGATCTCTCCTGTCCTTATCTCGACCCACAAGCTCTTTGTTATCTTTTCTCTCCCCTGTCCAGCTGAGGAGGTGGGAGTGATAGAGTGGCTTTGGTGGGCACATGGTGTCCAGCCAGGGTCAACCCACCACACACACCTAGACTCCAACAAGAGTTTAGAAAGCAAGGGGGTCTTCTCTGAACCTCGTGACTCAACGGGAGGGTCTCCCTTACCATTTCCCACATTCCCTTTTACCCTATTATATTTTGGTCCCTATATACATAAGTTTAGTTTGATTCTGATTTAATTTTCCTGTGTGCATTTTATCCATGTCCTAAGTAATAGAGTGAAACTTGCCAACGAATTCTGTGAAGTCGCACTTTTCTACAAATTTCTATTAAATCATTTTCTATTGCTAGTAAAATTGGAGGTGATTCTTTAAGTGATCCAAACCTCTCTCTCTCATGTTTAATTCCCCCCGCAACACGCCACTGAGTGCTGCCGTGCCGGATATACTAGAACTTCAATACGAACTGGAATTAAAGGCAGCCAAGTGGTATGCCACAATTGACATTGCTAATGCATTTTTCTCAATCCCTTTGTCAGCAGTGCCGGCCACAGTTTGCTTTCACTTGGAGGGGCGTCCAGTACACTTGGAATCAATTGCCCCAGGGGTGGAAACACAGCCCCACCATTTGCCATGGACTGATCCAGGCTGCACTGGAGAAGGGTGAAGCTCCAGAACACCTGCAGTACATTGATGCCATCATCGTATGGGGCAACACAGCAGAAGAAGTCTTTGAAAAAGGGGAAGAAAATAATCCAAATCTTTCTGAAAGCCAGTTTTGCCATAAAAGAAAGGTCAAGGGACCTGCACAGGAGATCCAGTTTTTAGGAATAAAATGGCAAAATGGATGACGTCAGATCCCGATGGACGTTATCAACAAAATAGCAGGTATGTCCTCACCGACTAATAAAAATGAAACACAGGCTTTCTTAGGTGTTGTGGGTTTTTGGAGAATGCATATCCAAATTAAAGTCTAATTGTAAACCCTCTCTATCAAGTGACATGGAAGAAGAATGATTTTAAATGGGGCCCTGAGGAACAACAAGCCTTTGAACAAATTAAGCGAGAGATTGTCCATGCAGTGGCCCTTGGACCAGTCCAGGCAGGACAAGATGTTAAAAATGTGCTCTACACTGCAGCCGGGGAGAATGGCCCTACCTGGAGCCTCTGGCAGAAAGCACCTGGGGAGACCCGAGGCCGACCCCTGGGGTTTTGGAGTCGGGGATATCGAGGATCCAAGTCCCGCTATACTCCAACTGAAAAAGAGATATTGGCAGCATATGAAGGAGTTCGAGCTGCCTCAGAAGTGGTGGGTACTGAAACACAGCTCCTCTTAGCACCCCTACTGTCGGTGCTGGGCTGGATGTTCAAAGGGAGGGTCTCCTCTACACATCATGCAACTGATGCCACGTGGAGTATGTAGGTCACACTGATCACACAACGGGCTTGTATAGGAAACCCCAGTCGCCCAGGAATTTTGGAAGTGATCATGGACTGGCCGGAAGGCAAAGATTTTGGAAGGTCACCAGAGGAGGAGGTGACACGTGCTGAAGAGGCCCCACTGTATAATAAACTGCCAGACAATGAGAGGCAGTATGCCCTGTTCACTGATGGGTCCTGTCGCATTGTGGGAAAACATCAGAGGTGGAAGGCTGCTGTGTGGAGTCCTATAAGACAAGTCACAGAAACTGCGGAAGGAGAAGGTGAATCAAGTCAATTTCCAGAAGTGAAAGCCATCCAGGTAGCGTTAGACATTGCTGAAAGAGAGAAGTGGCCAGTGCTCTATCTCTATACTGACTCATGGATGGTGGCAAATGCCCTGTGGGGGTGGCTACAGCAATGGAAGCAGAGCAACTGGCAGCGCAGAGGTAAACCCATTTGGGCTGCCGCACTGTGGCAAGATATTGCGTCCCAGCTAGAGAATCTGGTTGTAAAAGTACGTCATGTAGATGCTCACATACCCAAGAGTCGGGCCACTGAAGAACATCAAAATAACCAACAGGTAGATCAGGCTGCCAAGATTCAAGTGGCTCAGGTGGACCTGGACTGGCAACATAAGGGTGAGCTATTTATGGCTCAGTGGGCCCATGATACCTCAGGCCATCAGGGAAGAGATGAAACATATAGATGGGCTCGTGATCGAGGGGTGGACTTGACCACGGACACTATCGCACAGGTTATCCATGAATGTGAAACCTGTGCTGCAATTAAGCAAGCCAAGCGGTTAAAGCCCCTGTGGTATGGAGGGTGATTCCTGAAATATAAACAAGGGGAGGCCTGGCAGATTGACTATATCACACTCCCACAAACTTGCCAAGGCAAGCGCCATGTGCTTATAATGGTGGAAGCAACCACTGGATGGCTGGAAACATATCCTGTGCCCCATGCCACTGCCCAGAACACTATCCTGGGCCTTGAAGAGCAAGTGTCGTGGCGATACGGCACCCCAGAAAGAATCGAGTCGGACAATGGGACTCATTTCCGAAACAACCTCATAGACACCTAGGCCAAAGAGCATGGCATTGAGTGAGTATATCACATCCCCTATCATGCACCAGCCTCCAGGAAAATTGAACGACACAATGGACTGTTAAAGACTACACTGAGACCAGTGGGTGCTGGGACATTCAAACATTGGGATACACAGTTAGCAAAAGCCACCTGGTTAGTCAACACTAGGGGATCTGCCAATCAAGCAATCTCTCTTCTTGCATCTCTCAAGCCCCTGAAACTCCAGGAAGGGACTGGGGGAATGAAGAACCCCGCCATAGTAGGAGAAGATCAGCTTTGAGACCACATGAGGAACCTGAACCTACACAAGTCCATAGGACCTTATGAGATGCATCCCAGGGTGTACTGGGTTCAGCTGGGATAGAGTTAATTTTTACAGGAACCTGGGAGGTGGGGGGGGGCACAGACGGGACAGCTGACCTGAACTAGCCAAGGAGCTATTCCATACCATGTGACATCATGCTCAGTATATATATATGGGGAGCGGGCTGGGGGGAGTCCTCTTGACTTTGGGTGGGGGAAATGGTGGAGCGTCGGGTTCCGGGTGGTGAGCAGTTGCACTGTGCATCACTCCTTTTGTATATTCTTTTGTTAGTACCGTTGTTGTTGTTGTAATCCCTCTTTTTGTGTTGTCCCAGTAAACTGCCCTTATCTCAACCCTCGAGGTTCCGTTTATTTTTTCTTTTCTCCCCTCTGATTCTCCTCCCCATCCCACCGGAGGGGGGCGGGAGGAGTGAGCGAGCGGCTGGGTGGTCCTTTGTTACCAGCTGGGCTGAAACCACGACAGTCCTTTTTGGCGCCCAACATGGGGCATGAAGGGTTGAGATAACGACAGATCTGGCCAGAGCGTGTTAAAAAAAATATTTTTTATACGCATTTCTTATATTAGTTAAATAGTCGCTAGTCACAGTGTTGGTTCATTTGTTCACATGGTGGCGTTTTGTAAGTTCTTATATGCTCTATGTATTCCTTGCGGTTACGTTTATCACCTCTGGGAGAGGGATCAGGATTATCATTTTGCTATACTGGGCAATGTCGACTTATGAAATGATTACAACACTGGTCATGAGGTTAAGCTGGTATCTGTATGAGGCAGTGATATCATTTCCATACTTCGGGCGCCTTCTATCGGATTGTATTGCTAATCGCACCAAATCCATGGGGAAGTCGGGGGGGATACTTCCCCCCGTTCGTTCACCTCCCTTCTCTCCTTCCGGCTAATTACAACAGCTTTTGAGAATTTTGAATATCCTTGGGATGCGCAAGCCAGTGTGCTGTTAGTGCTATGTCTCCTGAATATGTTTCAAGTCTTGTTTAGGGCTACTAAAAGGTTCTTTAAGAATACCACCCAGAGATCTGCCCCAAGGCTGGATATTCATGGGTGGCACAGCATGTGGGAGGATATGGGCAGGTATCTAGAGAACTTCTCACCTCCAGTGGCTTGGAACTTCACTCCCGAACAACTACAGAACCCTCATGAAGTGGCAGAATATTTGAAAGGAAAATGCTGTGGCTATTCCAGAGACACACAACTCACTGCACTGTGCTGGGCCCTGGCCAGTATCTACCAAACACTGCTTGATAGTATGCAGCATCCTCAGGGGGAAGAGAGGGAAAACAGGGCGACAGGCACCGTGGCTACCCCAACCCTGGCGACAGGCACTGCAGCTGAACCAGAGAACCAACCTGTGCCAGTATCAGTCGCCCCTGTACAGAAGAAGAAACACACAAAGAAATCAGTTCGCTTAGTGAGGGATGAAAGTGAACCAGGGTCATCACGAGAACAGGAAGAAGAGGCAGAACCTGAAATAATCACCCGATCTCTATCCCTGAGTGAGTTGTGCAACATGCGAAAAGATTTCAGCTGCCACCCAGGTGAGCACATTGTTACCTGGCTGCTCCGATGCTGGGATAATGGGGCCAGTAGTTTGGAATTAGAGGGTAAGGAAGCCAAACAGTTGGGCTCTCTGTCTAGGGAAGGGGGCATTGACAAGACGATTGGGAGAAAAACACAAGTCCTCAGCCTCTGGAGGCGACTTCTGTTAGGTGTGAAGGAAAGATACCCCTTCAAGGATTATGTTACATGTACCTAGGCAAGTGGACCACCATGAAGAGAGGTATCCAATACCTGAGGGAATTAGCTGTGCTGGAGGTGATTTATAATGATCTGGAAAATGGGCAGTCACCCACAGATCCAGATGAAGTCCAATGCACACAACCCATGTGGCGGAAGTTTCTACGAAGTGCACCACCAACCTATGCCAACTCATTGGCAGTAATGTCCTGGAAAGAAGGCGAGGGGCAAACGGTGGAGGAACTGGCTGTCCAACTCCGGCAATACGAAGGAAGTCTCTCTTCCTCCCTAAGGGCCTGTGTCTCGGCTGTAGAGGAATTGTCCAGGGAGTTCCAGCAATTCAAAGTGGATATGTCCTTCTCCCCACCTGGACAGGCCCGCATCGCAGCTATTAGGAGTAAGCATTCCTCTGCCCGAGAGAGAGGAGATAGAAAGTACACATGACGGGCTAACCTGTGGTTTTACCTGCGTGACCATGGAGAGGACATGAGGAAGTGGGATGGAGAACCTACCTCAGTCCTGGATGCACGGGTACGGGAGTTGCGAGAAAAAGCAATCAGAAAAGAGGATTCTTCTTGGAAAAATGCCACTCCAGTTTCCCGTGAGCAGTCCCCCAGACGGAGTAGAAGGGCTGATCTCATTTCTGATCCTCTTGAGGGGACTTCTGGTTCACGTTTGCTATAAGTAATTAACGGATACTCTGACCAGGATTAGAGGGGCCCTGCCTCCAGCCAGGTGGAGGAAAGGGACAACCGAGTCTACTGGACAGTGTGGATTCAATGGCCTGGCACATGAGACCCACAGAAATATAAGGCTTTGGTGGACACTGGTGCACAATGTACCCTGATGCCATCAAGTTATAAAGGGGCAGAACCCATCTGTATCTCTGGTGTGACAGGGGGATCCCAAGAGCTAACTGTATTGGAAGCTGAAATGAGTCTAACCGGGAATGAGTGGCATAAACACCCCATTGTGACTGGCCCAGAGGCCCTGTGCATCCTTGGTATAGACTATCTCAGGAGGGGGTACTTCAAGGACACAAAGGGGTACCTTTGGGCCTTTGGTATACCTGCATTGGAGACAGAGGGCACTGAACAGCTGTCTACCTTGCCTGGTCTCTCTCAAGACCCTTCGGTTGTGGGGTTGCTGAGGGTTGAAGAACAACAGGTGCCAATTGCTACCACGACGGTGCACCGGCGGCAATATCGCACCAACCGAGACTCCCTGATCCCCATCCATAAGCTGATTTGCCACTTGGAGAGCCAAGGAGTGATCAGCAAGACTCACTCACCCTTTAATAGTCCCATATGGCCCGTGCGGAAATCTAATGGGGAGTGGAGACTAACAGTAGATTATCGTGGGCTGAATGAAGTCACGCCACCGCTGAGTGCTGCTGTGCCGAATATGTTAGAACTTCAATATGAACTGGAATCAAAGGCAGCCAAGTGGTATGCTGTCGCGTCCCAAGGTTGGAATGTCATGTCATTTTTGATGCCTGTTGGACTTGGAGATTTAGTTCTCCAAAGGCATATCGAGTCCAATTACTTAATACATGTACTTGCCAAGTTAGGTTTTCTAGCACCCATTGGTGCCGAACAATATACCCAGATGGTGCAAAGAATGCTTCTAGCTCTAATGATACCTTCTGTCCCCAGGTATAATAATCGGGTTTTGGAATGCTTTGAATCCACTTCTGGGTGCTACTTGGGTCATCAAGTTCTCATTTTTTCCTGTGAATAGGTGGTGTGGTATATTCAAAGATTCACCTGGGACACATAGTAGGAATTCCCAAACCACACCGCAACCCAGCCTGTTTGATAACATTCAAGTGCGAGTACATTTTCCCATCTGAGCACCCCCAGACGGTCCCCTCAGGGGCGGCATACAAAGCGTTTCATCTCCCCGAGGTATTTGATTATCCTCCCCCACCTTATGTCTTGGGAAGTGGTTAATGGGAATTCCACATTTTAGCCAGATATTAACATTATTGGTGCCTGATTACATTGGTTATCCCGGTTTTGGTATCCAAAATTAGGATATCCCCAACAGGTGCACATATCTCGAATTAAGGTTCTAACTTCCAAACTGATCCACATTTCGATGGGATTGCCAGCGCCTGTGGTACAATCTATAATGTGGGTACAGTTTAACAAATGGGCATCACTGGGGTTGGGAGTGCCCACAAATTCTTTCTTTAATAAGTGAAGAGGTTGTTTTTTTAACATGTGTTTCACTGACCATCCCCAAGCAGTGTGGGCGCTATTCATTGAAAGATATTGTCCCTTCCTGTCAGGTATGTGAACACACCAAGCCAAATCCCATCTTACATTATATTGTAATTCAAAAGGGGTAATTTCCAGGGAAGCAGGCCAAAAGGGCACTAGATTACAAGATATATTGTGATAGGAAGGGCAGCCTGTTATTCTCAACCAGGATGGAGAAGGTGGGAATCGTCTGGAATAGACTTCCTTGAATCCTGGAGGACATGGTGGGCTATGACTAATACCAATTTCACCACTGACCTCCAATCTCCATCGCTTACAAGTTTTGTTTATTAAGTCAGGCCACCCCGTGTCCCGAGGGATCTCATAGAAGGCTGCTTCATCTTGCCACCATCTGCCAGAGGAGGTATAATCACTTCCATATTGATACTCAAAAGGAGCATCTACTAACCCTATAATGCCATTGCTCATATTATGTTTTCCAATATTGAGCTTCATGAGTATCAAACCGAATCTAATCCCCTGCTCAGCAGAAGTAGGAATCTGAATACAGATCCCCTGTCCATTCTATTCCAGACATGTATGAACCCTTGTATCACTTCCCAGGCCAAATTGGAGGTCCTTTCTCCTCGTCCAGATGCACCAAAGCTAAGAAAGGCAAGGAGGAAGGAGTTCCAAACCATCTTTCCCTGTTGTACCATAAGAATATTACAAACAAAATCAAACAAACAATACAGATAATGGCCCACTCATCAACTGAAAACATAAGTCCTGCTGTGGGCTTCTGATAACGTGGCGTAGGTGCCACTGCAAGAACTCCAACGTGGTCTGCTGCCAAGCTCTCTGTGTCCTCCCCCCAACTCAGGAATTCTGAGAAGTCAACACAGCATTACTAGCCAGAAATACAAAAGTAACAAAAACATAAGCAAGCAATCAAGCAGCTATGGTTTTAATACTATAGCAGAGGGTTAGGTTTATATCGTGCATCTTAACTGATATGCTTGTTAGAATTCAGTTAGTGGGATACAGAAAAAAAACATATTCTTATCAGCCATTTAACATCGGAACAACTTTAATTCAGGACATGAAGGCCCACTTAGAAGGATGGAACAATCCATCGGGTATTGATACGATGCTCCTTCCCATGGGCATCTGTGGCTACCCAGGAATAGAGGTTAAGAGGTGTCTTTAGGGTTAGGGGCACTTGCCCCACAGTGGGTAGTTCCACTAATACTGGTTGTCCAGCATAGTGGAGCAAGTGTGCAGGTTCTTTGCCACCTTTCGTCCCTGGAACAATAGAAGGAGGTGTGGGACAGAATGCTAGGAGTTGGGGGCAGTCATTTGCCCCCCACCGGCTATTGATTCGGTATACTGCTTCCGGTACTCGCGAGGCCTACCCTGGGTCATGGGGCCTCAGAGCTCGTTTTAGAAGTCTGTTCGTTCTCTCCACAATACCATTAGCTTGGGGGTAGTAAGGGGTGTGAAAAACCCACTGGATTTCCTCACCCTTAGCCCATTCTTGCACTACTCCAGCAGTGAAATGACTCCCATTATCAGATTGAATTGATTGAGGCTTGGGTAAGCAGCTAAACCATACTTTAAGACTTTTCACTGTATTTTCTCCTGTTGCTCTGGATACAGCTTCAGCTTGTGTTAGTCCTGATACTACTTCTACTCCTACTAACACATATCGTTTTCCTTCTGATACCCGAAAGGGGCCAATACAGTCAATTTGCCACGTTTGCCATAAACCTTTGTTTGTCCTTAAATGTAGGGGTTGCTCTTTTAAAGGGTTATATTTTTCCAAATGAACTCGACATTGACCGCATGCAGAAATAACAGTGTTACATAATTCTCGTGTAACGGCCCATCCTCTACTAATAGCCTCTTTGTATAGGTCTTTACTCCCTGAATGGCCATGCTTCATGTGCAGCCACTCCAGAAGGTGTTCCCATTTCTCTGCTTCACTATTGATGGCAAGACTGGCTAAGTGTGTTAAGGAATCTACTTGGTTATTTAGGAGGTGAGCTGGGTTATCTCCTGTCTGGTGTGCAGCAACCCAGCCTACCAAGAAAGATCTCTGCTTGGCGATATTCAGTATTTCTTCCCATTTGTCTCGTTGCCACACTGGCACTTGGTTTACTTTCCACTGGTTTTGTTCCCAAAACGGTAACCATTCAGTGCATCCTTTAAACACTGCATAGGAGTCAGTATAGATGTATACTGGTTCTGTTGTCTCAGCTTCCTTAACGACTACACTCCACACAGCAACTAACTCCCCTACTTGGGCACTACCTTCTCCCTCAGTTATCACATGCTCCCCTGAATCAATATGTAATGCTACTGCTCGATACTTCCACATCTTTCCTTCCCTTTTTGCGGAAGCATCAGTGAACCACACGTTTTTTAAATGAGGTTTGAAATCAGGAGCCACTTTGATGTACGATGGAGGGGGTTCTGTATCTGGGTGATCAGAAGGAGGATCCTGTATTTGGAGCATTTTGGGTGTTCCCTCCTCTATCTGTCTAGTGTGACAGTAGTGGTCTAACTGGGCATACCACTTCGTTGAGCTACTCCTGCGGGGGGAGGAGTTCCAGCCAATATTGGTTTCAGGATCTTAAAGGGTCCTCGTAAGATGATGGGCTGCTGTCGTATAATTCTCTCGGCTTCCTGTAAGGCTAGGTTAACCACAAAGAGTCCTTTCTCCCAAACCGAATACCGTTTTTCAGCATCCTTAAAGCTACGCGAGAAAAATCCTATAGGACGAGTAGGACCTTCAGGTCCACGCTGCCACATATGTATAGATAACCCATGAATTGCAAAACCCTATTCTATGTGGAGTGGGTCTGTTGGATGTATCGGCCCTAGGGTCTGGTAAATCCCTGCTTCAAAAATTAATAATTTCAGAGCCTCTTCATGGACAGGTGTCCAGTCCCAAGCAGTTCTTTTACGGGTTAAATCATATAAAGGGCGAGGTATGATAGAAAAGTTGGGGATGTGTTTTCTCCAAAACACTAGCAAGCCTAGGGCATGCTGCAATTCTTTCTTATTTTCAGGCATTTTTACTTGTTCGAGGGTGGACAAGGTTTCGGGAGGTATATACACAGTCCTTCCTTTCCACCAGATACCTAAAAATTTTACTTCAGGTGATGGGAGTTGCACCTTTTCAGCAGGAATTTGGAGCCCTAAATTCTCTAAGTGGCTAACAATTTCTCTCTGGGTTTGCCCCACCGCAGTGGTGTCTGGTCCTCCAATTAGCACATCATCAATATATTGATATACTTTTACTCCATCTTTAGGAGTGATCTGATTTAGTTCCTGGGCCAATGCATAGTGAGCAATGGTTGGTGAGTGGCAATAGCCTTGGGGAAGTCGTGTAAATGTATATTGTACACCTTCCCAGGTAAAGGCAAAGCGGTCCCTATCTGCTTCTTGTAAGGGAACCATAAAGAACATGTCTTTCACATCAACGGTTGCTAAAATCTGGTGACCCTGTTCTTGTATGGTTGCAATTAATTCTGCTATATTGGGAACTGCAGCTGTTAATGGGCCAGTATTGGCGTTCAGGCGTCGATAGTCAACTGTCAATCGCCACTTCCCATTTGGCTTGCGGACCAGCCATACTGGGGAATTATAGGGTGAGTGTGTAGGAATAACTATCCCCTGTTCCCGTAACTCAGTTATCACTGAAGAGATCCCTTCCCTTGCTCCCAAAGGCAAAGCATAAGGTTTGACATATTAACTATTTTTGAAGGGGGGAGAGTTGGTGCTGACTGCAAAAGCCTCATAGAGATTGCGGGACACCTGAATTTCCATTCTCTTCCCTTAGAGTCTACCCATGACCGGCCCTTTAAGAGGTCGAGTCCTAGAATATTGGTGGGTAGAGGACCTAGTATCATAGTAACCTCAACAGGGGACGAATCCCCTGGCAGCCAGCATTTAACTTTGGCTGTCGGCTGTGGTTGGGAGCTTCCGAAAACATCTGTGACCCATATCTGCTTCTTATCTGCAATTATTCCATTGCGGTTAGCAACATCCACCCAGAGTGCTGACATCTGAGCACCCGTATCAACTAAAAAAGTTACTGGGGTCTTAAAGGGACCAAGGGGAAAAGTAATCAGGTCTCCTGTCTTATTTTCAGTGAGCCTCCTTAAATAAACCCACTGGCCGTCCCCTGGCTCACTTACTGGGGACGGCCTGTCTAGTTTCCCGTCCTGCGGACAGTCATACCTTCCTCTGGGGCAGTAGGTGTTTGGGGAGTGGGAGTTGCCAGCAACTGTGGATTCGCCCCCTTATAGTCTCGAATGTTTAACTCAATATGGGGAGGCTCCTTGTTCTTGTCTTTCCACCCTAGGACCAACTTTTCTAGGATAGAGGTGGGCAAGCCGTCCATCACATCCCGGGGAATTCCCTTTTCTATCCCTTCTGCCCACAACAAATTCCGCTGACCCCCATACGGCTTTTTGGTGTTTACAGTCTTAGATGGGGGAGGTCGGCCAGGTCCTTCTATTCGGCGGATAGCAGGCTTAGCCCTGCTTTCTTCTCTTGTGAGACCCATTCTCCGGCCATAGTTAATCAATTCCTGTGCCACTTCTTCCCAGGTCAGGGCCCCTCCTGCATTCCGCCTGCCTCCTCTAGGTGCTGTCGCATCGCGTAATCTATCCTGCAGTTGGACAGCATATAATTTCAAAGAATCTGGTAAACCTCAGATTAGAGGAGTCATTCTATCAGGATTGGCATTTAACAACATCGGAGAGGGTTGTTGTGGCACTAATCGCCTATCATGCATTAATTGGAGACAAGCAGTTTTCTGTAAGCTCTCGGTTAACTGATTTATAGAAGGGGTGTCTATCCGTGTTGGTTCTCCTCGTTCCATTTGGTCTATTCCCCCTGCCCAGTGAGCTGCCCGCTGTGTCAGAGACCATGGTTCCCTAGGATCATTGGTAGTTAGGAACACTCCAGGCCCCCAATATCCTTGGGCTTCATCTTCTGACAATAAAATCCGGTCACCACCAGTTAATGACACCCTCCACACATATTCTGTTTTGGTCTCTTTTGCTAGTCGGCTATACTTTTCCTGAATTTTAGATAATTCAGTGGCGGAATATGGTATCGTCTTAATGGTCACGTGTGGTGCTCCGCCATTTTGGCCGTTGTCTATGGTTTCTGTTTTAATTAATGGCCTCATTGCTATCCCTTCATCTTCAGGGTAAAAAACTTTTCTGGTACATTCTAACTCTTGATTTGGGTATAAAGATTTTTGCTGTTTCACCTGAACTACCTCTAGACCTTCCAGGTTTAAGTCCAGGTCGGATCGTTCGTCCGCCTCGGTTCGCAAAATTCTTTCCCGATCTAATGCATCAGACAAGGCGGCATGAAGCTGCTGCGTTGTATTACGCTCAGCAGTTAACTGCTCTTGCAGGACTTTAACTAAATCCTGCAGGGACTGAATCTTCTCCTTATCTGCCTGCTCAGCTCTCATTATTTACTGTCTGTCTTCCTGAGCTGCTACGAGTGCAGCCCCTAACACTGCACACACTACAGCCTTCCCTTTTCCCAGGCGAAACCTACCTTCTTTTGCTAGCTTCTCAATTCTTCCTACAATGGCTTTTGGGTCATGCCAGTGGTCTCGTGCCCAGGCTACTCCTTGTGGGGAAGGGTGGGCTTTATAGGCAATTAGCTTCTCTAAAACAGGGGAACAGTCAGACACAGATGTCTCCCGGGTCACCATGCCTGCCACTGCTCAGATCTCTCCCGACTTATTGTTGAGAGATCCTTCCCAGATCCTCCCCGCCCGTTCTCCGAGTGGAGGTCCGGTATCCCTCTAAAATCTCCCTTCCAACAAGGGAAATCCCGTCTAGGCAGTTAGCCTCTCTAAAACAGGGGAACAGTCAGACACAGATATTTCCTGGGCCTCTATGTCTGCCACTGCTCGGATCTCTCCCGACTTATTGTTGAGAGATCCTTCCCAGATCCTCCCCGCCCGTTCTCCGAGTGGAGGTCTGGTATCCCATTAGAAACTCCCTTCCAACAAGGGAAATCCTGTCCGTGGCGCCAATTAAGATGTCGCGTCCCAAAGTTGGAGCGACTCAGGTTCGTGGATTTCCTTTGTCAGAATTAAGGTGAAACGACACCAGGGGAGTTCAAACAACAATCAACATTTATTCAACCTAGCTAACTTTGTCTAAGTACACATGAACTTATCAATATGAACCTTGCAACATGTCATTAAGCTGCTCTTTGAGAAGATAAGGGAGGTGCAGAAAAATGAAATGGAAAAAGGAACATGAAACTGTGTCAGAAGGAGATCCCTCCCGTTGAGTCACGAGGTTCAGAGCAGACCCCCTTGCTTTCTGGACTCCTTCTCAAAGAGGAGCTCAGGGGCGGCTAGATCCACTCCTAGTCTCAGACTTGGTCAACGGTTTATGTTTAAAAGGATGAGGTGTAGGGACTGTGGAAAAGAGAGAAGGAAAAGAGGGAGAGAGAGAAAGAGAGAAAGAAAGAGAGAAAGGATTTCACCAGTCCTGGGTCCAGCATTGGTCCAGCCAGCGTAGAGATCCAGTTCCGGAGGGCGTGCACTGAGGACTCGTTCTCCCTTCTTTCATAGTGTGTTAGTTGATGGTCTCGACATGTGCAGTTCCCACTCCTGGGGTTCACTGGAATCAGTCAGTGAGCTTTGTGGGGGGGGGTTCATTGTGGAGTTGCCTCTCTTTTCCTGCTGGCATGACCGCTTAAGATAGAAGCACAGTCCCAACTTCCGTGGGGCCTTCTTCCTCCAGGAAGGCATATATTGTGTTCCTTCTCCTGGTCACTTAAGATAAGGAATTGGGGCTTTGGAGAAGCGCGTTCCCACCGTCTGTGGGGCCCTCTCCTCCGGCCACATTGTCCTGTTCACAAAACTCCAGCGTTTTTACAGAGGCTGTTTTCTCCACCAAAATTCTTTAACGAATGTTTGAGACATTGACTATAATTTGTCAGACCGTCACATATGCCACAATTGACATTGCTAATGCATTTTTCTCCATTCCTTTGGCAGTGGAGTGCAGGCCACAGTTTGCTTTCACTTGGAGGGGCGTCCAGTACACCTGGAATCGACTGCCCCAGGGGTGGAAACACAGCCCCACCATTTGCCATGGACTGATCCAGGCTGCGCTGGAAAAAGGTGAAGCTCCAGAACACCTGCAGTACATTGATGACATCATCGTATGGGGCAACACAGCAGAAGAAGTCTTTGAAAAAGGGAAGAAAATAATCCAAATCCTTTTGAAGGCTGGTTTTGCCATAAAGGAAAGTAAGGTCAAGGGACCTGCATGGGAGATCCAGTTTTTAGGAATAAAATGGCAAGACGGGCGTCTTCAGATCCCTATGGATGTGATCAACAAAATAGCAGCTATGTCTCCACCAACTAATAAAAAGGAAACACAGGCTTTCTTAGGTGTCGTGGGTTTCTGGAGAATGCATATTCCAAATTACAGTCTGATTGTAAGCCCTCTCTATCAAGTTACCCAGAAGAAGAATGATTTTAAATGGGGTCCTGAGCAACAACAAGCCTTTGAACAAATTAAACAGGAGATTGTCCATGCAGTAGCCCTTGGACCAGTCCAGGCAGGACAAGATGTTAAAAATGTGCTCTATACTGCAGCTGGGGAGAATGGCCCTACCTGGAGCCTCTGGCAGAAAGCACCTGGGGAGACCTGAGGCTGACCCCTGGGGTTTTGGAGTCGGGCATACAGAGGATCCAAGGCCCCCTATACTCCAACTGAAAAAGAGATATTGGCAGCATATGAAGGAGTTTGAGCTGCCTCAGAAGTGGTGGGTACTGAAGCACAGCTCCTCTTAGCACCCCTACTGCCAGTGCTGGGCTGGATGTTCAAAGGGAGGGTCTCCTCTACACATCATGCAACTGATGCCACATGGAGTAAGTGGATTGCACTGATCATACAATGGGCTCGCATAGGAAACCCCAGTCGCCCGATAATTGTGGAAGTGATCATGGACTGGCCAGAAGGCAAATATTTTGGAATGTCGCCACAGGAGGAGGTGACATGTGGGAGTATATCTGGCTGATGCTGGTTACGAGAAGATTGCAGAGGCATTTGAACGACCGTGTCGGGATGAGCTTAATTTACAAAGGAATGCGGACAGTTGATAATCAGAAGGAACACAGATGTGTAGTTGCAAAAACTGTGTTGTAAGAGCCAATCACGACGAAGAGGTGTTGTTGCATGCTTTGCAGCTCTTAACGAATTGAATGTTGTTATTGTTCGCATGATATTGTATTGTTAACCAATCACATGCTTGGGCTGTGCGCGTGAACACAATTTATGTAACCACACTGTGTATAAATTAAGGAGATAGTGAGTAATAAATAGTCGTTTGTTATAACCTAACAAGCGTCCGTCTGCTGCAATCTCCTCAGGCGGGGAGTGAGCGAGTGGCTTCGTGGTGCTGGGCTCAAACCATGACACGTGTGACATCATGCCTAGTATATAAATTGGGGGGAGTTGGCCTGGGGGGATCGCTGCTAGGGAACTAACTGGGCATCAGTCGGCGAGTAGCGAGCAACTGCATTGTGCATCAGTTGTTTTGTATATTCCAATCCTTTTATTATTATTATTGTCATTTTATTATTGTTGTTATTATTATCATTATTAGTTTCTTCTTTTCTGTTCTATTAAACTGTTCTTATCTTGACCCACGAGTTTTACTTTTTTTCCTGATTCTCTCCCCCATCCCACTGGGTGGGGGGGAAGTGAGTGAGCAGCTGCATGGTGCTTAGTTACTGGCTGGGGTTAAACCACGACAGACATTCAAAACATCTGAAATGTATTCACAGTAATTAGCAAGCAGATCATCTAAAGACCATTACTGCAATAGACCATACAAAGACTGGCTTTAGTAAATATCATATGATTACAGCCATATTTAAAGTGTTGAATGATTTGTACAAGTAATGAGAGAAGCGGCAGGTCAACTGTGAATTACAGACTTGTGTGTGGGTGTCTTAGTTTGCCTGTCTTTCATCTTTTGCCCTTGTATTCTGGATGTCATGTTCAAATAAAGAATACCACCAGTCATGTTTACTGTCAAGAATACAATAATAGAGTCTTTCCTTGGAACAAATGAATGATATTTAGATTTAATAGTAATAAAACATTATCTGAGATCTGCAACTGTGTGTTCTTTTTACACAGGAAGTAGAGGACTAAATTTAGATGTGTAGTCTTGACTCACTCTGTCATCATGCTGGAACTAATAGAAGCAATAACACTATGCTTTAAACTTAATCATGACTTGAGAGAAAGTGAGTTATATTTCAAGGGAATTGCTAGAAAATCTGACAGTACTGTCTTCAATGCAAACACAAAAATTAGTTTCCTATAACCTTTAAAAATATGTGAGGTTTATATACATTTCTAAGATAATCTCTTCCCTCATTAGAAATCAATCTGATTACAGCCTAGTTGTTACAGAACATCATGTCTTAAGTTTCACGGTCATGTACAAACAGTTTTATCAATAATTTCTGCTTTTAATGGATGGTCTCTAATTAGAGTGACATGCTAACTATTTCACAATTAAACATTGCCAGTTATCAGCTCCAAAAGCAGCTTGTAGCAATAAAAAAAGAGGAAAACAGGCCCTTTTGAGCAACCCTGCTGTTAGGAAATGAGTTGAAAGGAAAATGGGAAATATCTAAAATAAGCAAAAGAAGAGAAATACAAAGTGGGGAAGGCTTGACAAGATACACAATAGAGTAGGGATACAGATGAAAGTAGAAAGAATAGCAGAGGTTGTTTCTTCTTTTTTTTTTCAAGTGGTGAAGTGTAAAAACAAAAAAAGAGGGAAGAATATAAAACCAGAGTAAAAGGTTTAATGAAATGCCTCTATACCAGTGCACGCAGCATGGGTAACAAGCAGGAGGAGATGGAAGCCACTGTGCAGCTAGAAAGCTATGATCTAATTGCTATCGCTGAAACATGGTGGGACGAATCGCACGACTAGAGCTCTGCAATCGATGGCTATAAACTGTTCAGAAGGGATAGGCAAGGAAGGAGGGGTGGGGGGGTTGCCCTCTATGTAAAAAGATAGATTGATTGCACAGAGCTGTCTTTGAAAAACAGCGATGAACAGCTTGAGAGCTTATGGGTAAAAATTAGAGGCCAAGCCAACAAAGGAAACCTCGTGGCTGGTGTTTACTACAGGCCACCCAATCAAGGGGAGCATTCTTACTTCAACTACAGGAAGCATCACACTTGCAGACTCTGATCCTGCTGGGGGCCTTCAATCACCCTGACATCTGCTGGAAAAGCAGCACAGCAAGCTGTAAGCAGTCCAGGACTCTTGGAGTATGTCAAGGATAATTTCTTAATCCAGGTGACAGATAGCCCAAATAGAGGACATGTGTTACTACACCTGTTTCTTACCACCACAGATGAACTAATTAGGGATGTCAAGATTCGTGGCAGCCTGGGCTGCAGTGATCATGCCCTGATGGAATTCACGGTCTCGAAGGATATTGACCAGGTGAAGAGTAAAGTCAGGACTCTGAATTTTAGGAGAGCAAAGGTTCAGTTGTTTAAGGAGTTAGTAGATGGGAATCCCTGGGAAACTGCCCTCAGGAATAAAGGAGCTGAACAGAGCTGGCAGCTCTTCAAGGACATTTTTCTTAGAGCGCAAGAGCTCCTGATTCCTACATGTAAGAAATCAGGCAAGGAAGGCAGGAGACCAGCATGGCTGAGTAAGGACCTCCTGGTCAAACTAAAGTGCAGGAAGGAAATGCTTAGGCAGTAGAACCAGGGACATGTATCCTGGGAAGAATATAGGGATGCTTCTCAGAGGTGTAGGGATGGGATCAGGAAAGTTAAGGCAGAGTTAGAGCTGAATTTTGCAAAGAATAAGAAGAAAGGCTTCTACAGGTACATTGGTCAGAAAAGGAAGATTAAAGACAATGTACTCCCCCAATAAATAGGACAGGAGAACTGGTGACAACTGATATGGAGAAGGCTGAGGTACCCAAGAACTTTTTTGCTTCAGTATTCAATGGTAATCTCTCTTCCCACATCTCTCAGGCCTCTGAAACTCAAGGCAGGGACTGGGGAAATGAAGTCCCTCCCTTAGTAGGAGAAGAGCAGGATCGAGACCACCTGAGGAACCTGAACATACACAAGTCCGCGGGACCCGATGAGATGCATCCCAGGGCCCTGAAGGAACTGACTGATATAGTTGCCAAGACACTCTCCATCATATTCAAAAAGTCATGGCAGGCAGGTGATGTCCCCAGTGACTGGAAAAGGGGAAACATCACACCCATTTTTAAAAAGGGCAAAAAGGAGGACCCTGGGACCTACCGACCAGTCAACCTCACCTCTGCTTTGGAAGATCATGGAACAGATCCTCCTGGAAGTTATGTTGAAGCATATGGAAGAGACAGAGGTGATTACAGACAGCCAACATGGCTTCAGCAAGGGCATATCGTGAACTAATGTGCTGGTTTTGGCTGGGATACAGTTAATTTTCTTCATAGTAGCTTGTATGTGGCTATGTTTTGGATTTGTGCTGGAAACTGTTGATAACACAATGATGTTTCAGTTATTTCTGAGCAGTACTTACACAGAGTCAAGGCCTTTTCTGCTTCTCACACCACGCCACCAGCAAGTAGGCTGGGGGTGCACAAGAAGTTGAGAGGGGACACAGCCGGAACAGCTGACGCCAACTGACCAAAGAGATATTCCATACCATATGGTGTCATGCTCAGCATATAAAGCTGGGGGAATATATTCGGTTTGCATGGCAAGGTTTTGGTAGCGGGGGGCTACAGAGGTGGCTTCTGTGAGAAGCTGCTAGAAGCTTCCCCTATGTCTGATAGAGCCAATGCTAGCCAGCTCCAAGACGGACCCGCCGCTGGCCAAGGCCGAGCCAATCAGTGACGGCAGTAGCACCTCTGTGATAACATATTTAAGAAGGGAAAAAAAAGTTGCTGCGCAACAGAAACGGCAGCTGGAGAGAGGAGTGAGAATATGTGAGAGAAACAACTCTGCAGACACTGAGGTCAGTGAAGAAGGAGGAGGAGGTGCTCCAGGCACCAGAGCAGAGATTCCCCTGCAGCCTGTGGTGAAAACCATGGTGAAGCAGGTTGTCCCCCTGCAGTCCATGGAGGCTAACGGTGGAGCAGATATCCACCTGCGGCCCATGGAGGACCCCACACCAGAGCAGGTGGGTGTCCGAAGGAGGCTGTGACCCCGTGGGAAGCCCACGCTGGAGCAGGCTCCTGGTAGGACCTGTGACACTGTGGAGATAGGGGAGCCCATGCTGGAGCAGGTTTTCTGGCAGGACTTGTGACCCTGCAGGGGCACCACACTGGAGCAGTCTGTTCCTGAAGGACTGCACCCTGTGGAAGGGACCCATGCTGGAGCAGTTCATGAAGAACTGCAGCCTGTGGGAAGGACCCACGTTGGAGAAGTTTGTGGAGGACTGTCTCCCATGGGAGAGACCCCATGCTGGAGCAGGGGAAGAGTATGAGGAGTACTCCCCGTGAGGAGGAACGATCAGCAGAGATAACATGTGATGAACTGATGAGAACCCCCATTCCCCATCACCCTGTGCCGCTCGGGGGGAGGAGGTAGAGAATTCGGGAGTGAAGTTGTGCCTGGGAAGAAGGGAGGGGTGGGGGGAAAGTGTTTTAAGAGTTGGTTTTATTTCTCATTATCCTACTCTGATTTGATTGGTAATAAATTAAGTTAATTTTCCCCAAGTTGAGTCTGTTTTGCCCGTGACGGTAATTGGTGAGTGATCTCTCCCTGTCCTTATCTCAACCCACAAGCCTTTCATTATATTTTCTCTCCCCTGTCCAGTTGAGGAGGGGAGTGATAGACTGGCTTGGTGGGCACCTGGCGTCCAGCCAGGGTCAACCCACCACAGGGAAGAAGGAGGAAGGGGGGGACGTTTGGAGTGATGGCATTTGTCTTCCCAAGTAACCATTACGCGTGATGGAGCCCTGCTTTCCTGGAGATGGCTGAACACCTGCCTGCTGATGGGAAGTAGTGAATGAATTCCTTATTTTGCTTTGCTTGCACATGTGGCTTTTGCTTTACCTATTAAACTGTCTTTATCTCAACCCAAGAGTTTTCTCACTTTTACTCTTCTGATTCTCTCCCCCATCCCACTGGGGGGGAGTGAGCGAGCAGCTGTGTGGTCCTTAGTTGCCAGCTGGGGTTAAACCACGACAACTAAACTAGTGGCCTTCTACCATGGAGTGACTGCATTGGTGGACAGGGGAAGAGCTACAGATATCATCTACCTGGACTTCCGTAAGGCCTTTAAGACAGTCCCACACAACATTCTTCTCTAAATTGTAGAGATATGGATTTGATGGATGGACTATTCAGTGGATAAGGAATTGGCTGGATGGTCGCATCCAGAGAGTAGTGGTCAACAGCTCAATGTCCGGAGGGAGATCGGTGACAATTGGTGTCCCTCAGGGGTCCGTATTGGGACCAGTACTGTTTAATATCATCATCAATTACATAGATGGGGGATTGAGTACACCCTCAGCAAGTCTGCAGATGACACCAAGCTGAGTGGTACAGTTGACATGCCTGAGGGATGGGATGCCATTCAGAGGGACCTTGAGAGGCGTGAGGAGTGGGCCCATGTGAACCTCATGAAGTTCAACAAGGCCAAGTGCAAGGTCCTGCAAGGTTGGGCCAATCCCAATATCAGTACAGACCGGGGACGAATGGATTGAGAGCAGCCCTGCAGAGAAGAACTTGGGTATACTGGTGGAAAAAAAATTGGACATGGGCTGGTAATGTGAGCTTGCAGTCCAGAAAGCCAATTGTATCCTGGGCTGCATAAAAAGAAGTGTGGTCAGCAGGTTGAGGGAGGTGATTCTCCCTCTCTACTGTGCTCTGGTGAGACCCCAACTGGAATAATGCGTCCAGCTCTGGGGTCCCCAGCACAAGACAGACATGGACCTGTTAGAACAGGTCCAGAGGAGGGCCACAAAAATGATCAGAAGGCTGGAACACCTCTCCTGTGAAGAAAGGCTGAGAGAGTTGGGGTTGTTCAGCCTGGAGAAGAGAAGGCTCTGGGGAGACCATATTGTGGCCTTTCAATATATAACGGGGGTGTGGTGGGTTGACCCTGGCTGGGCGCCAGGTGCCCACCAAAGCCGCTCTATCACTCCCCCTCCTCAGCTGGACAGGGGGGAGAAAATATAACAAAAGGCTCGTGGGTCAAGATAAGGACAGTTTAATAAAGAGAAAGCAAAGGTCGCGCGCGAAAAAGCAAAGAAAAACAATTGATATTATTCTCTACTTCCCATCAGCAGGCGATGTCTAGCCACTTCCTGGGAAGCAGGGCTTCAGTACGCGTAGGGGTTGCTCTGGAAGACAAAAATGCCCCCCTTCCGTCTCCCTTTACTTAGCTTTTATATCTGAGCTGACGTCATATGGTATGGAATATCTGTTTGGTTAGTTTAGGTCAGCTGTCTTGGCTGTGTCCCCTCCCAAGATCTTGCCCAGCCCCAGCCTGTTGTTGAGGGGGGGACAAAAATGTTGGAGAGACAGCCTTGCTGCTGTGCCAGCACTGCTCAGCAGTAGCCAAAACACTGGTGTGTTATCGACACCTTTCTAGCTACCAATACAGAGCACAGCACTACGAGGGCTGCTATGGGGAGAATTAACTCCATCTCAGCCAGACCCAATACAGGGGGCTTCTAAGAAAGATGGAGGAAACACTTTTTACCAGGGCCTGTAGTGACAGTGAGGAGATTGCAGCAGATGGACGCTTGTTAGGTTATAACAAACGACTATTTATTACTCACTATCTCCTTAATTTATACACAGTGTGGTTACATAAATCGTGTTCACGCGCACAGCCCAAGCATGTGATTGGTTAACAATACAATATCACGCGAACAATAACAACATTCAATTCATTAAGAGCTGCAAAGAATGCAACAACACCTCTTCGTCGTGATTGGCTCTTACAACACAGTTTTTGCAACTACACATCTGTGTTCCTTCTGATTATCAACTGTCCGCATTCCTTTGTAAATTAAGCTCATCCCGACACGGTCGTTCAAATGCCTCTGCAATCTTCTCGTAACCGGCATCAGCCAGATATACTCCCACAGAGGGAATTAGCCATGCTAGAGGTGATTCATTATGACCCAGACAACCCACAATTACCCAAAGATCCAGACGACGTCCCATGCACACGACCCACTTGGCGGAAGTTTGTACGGAGCGCACCACTGTCCCATGCCAACTCACTGGCGATAATGACCTGGAAAGATGAAGAGGCACCGACAGTGGATGAAATGGCTCACCAACTCCGGCAATACGAAGAAAATCTCTCCTCCTCCCTACAAGCCTGCATTTTGGCTGTGGAGAAGCTATCCGAGGATGTCCAGCAATTCAAAGAGGATATGTCCTACTCCCCACCTGTAAGGACCAATGTCTCAGCTATTAGGAGTGAGCATTCCTCTGCCCAAGAGAGAGAATATAGAAGGTACACACTGCGAGGTGCCCTGTGGTTTTATCTATGTGATCATGGAGAGGACATGAGGAAATGGGATGGAAAACCTACCTCAGTCCTAAATGCACGGGTACGTGAGTTGCAAGGAAAAACCACCACAAAAGGGGATTCTACCAGGAAAAATGCCGCTCCAGTTTCCAAACAGAGTAGAAGGGCTGATCTTATTTCTGATCCTCTTGAAGGGACTTCTAAGTCAATTTTACGAGAAGTGAGTACTGGATACTCTGACCAGAATTAGAGGGGCCCTGCCTCCAGCCAGGTGGAGGAAAGGGATAACCGGGTCTATTGGACTGTGTGGATTCGATGGCCTGGCATGTTAGACCCACAGGAGTACAAGGCTCTAGTAGACACCGGCGCACAGTGTACTCTAATGCCATCAAGTTATAAAGGGGCAGAACCCATCTGTCACAACCCAGACTGGACAGACCAGGGAGTCATCTTTAATTCGAAATTCCCTCGGGCTAAATTAAGGTGAAACAACACCAAATGATCAGTTAAAGATTTTATTCATGACAGAAGCAAACTGAACTGGGGAGGCGTGGTAGTAGGTGGCAGGGTTTCTCACAACAGGAATTGGCATAAGACTACTTCTGTAAACTGTGTAACCCAGGGTAACCATATACATCAATTCAGGGAATAAGGAGATCCCTCCCGTTGAGTCACAAGGTTCAGAGCAGACCCCCTTGCTTTCTAGACTCCTCCTCAGAGAAGGGCCCAGGGGCGGCTGGATCCACTCTTAGCCTCAGACTTGGTCAATGGTTTATATCGTGAAACGGATGAGGTGTAGGGATTGTGGAAAAGGAAAAGGAAAGAGAGAAGAAGACAGAGAGAGAGAAAGGAAGAGAGAAAGATTTCACTGGTCCTGGGTCCAGCATTGGTTCAGTCAGCTGAGGGGTCCAGTCAGCTGATGGGTCCAGTTCCGGTGGGCTTGCACACCTGGGGCTTCAGTTTGTGTCAGTTTATCATCCTTGCCCCTCCTTTGGGCGGGCACCCGAACTTGTCAGGTTAATGAGCAGTTTGTGAGCCTTTGGGCTTGGGGGTCGTTTGGGGAGTAACTTCTCCTTCCCTGCAGACATGGCCATTGTTTGATCTTTGTATCAGAACAGCTTATCAGAACAGGGAGCTGCACACCCTCCAGCACGCCCTCCCCCTCCTGTTGCTGATGTCTGAGTTGATGGGCTTTTCACCTTGGGTCCTTGCTGTGCAGGGTTTGTCTTTAAGCAGAACTTGCCCCACCACAATGTTTGAGACATTAACTCTTTCAGTCTCTCACACCCATTTGTATTTCTGGTGTGACAGGGGGATCCCAACAGTTAACTGTATTGGAGGCTGAAGTAAGCCTAACTGGGAATGAGTGGCAGAAACACCCCATTATGACTGGCCCAGAAGCTGGGGACACTATTATAAGATTTTCTTGCAATAAAGCAGCTCTATTCATCATTTCTACTGTCAAACAAAAAGAAGTTCTCATGAGAAGTTCTTGCTGCACTGTCAGATAAAGGCAAGGACACGTAGGTGGTATAATCACCGGTACCAAGTGGGAGCTGCCTGCAGGCTCCTCTGTAACAATTAGCTGGAATTTGTGCAGCACAACACAGGCTTGAAGGCCATGCTGTATGTGCAGCATAGCACAGCACAACACAGGCCTGGGCCTACTCGGGTTAATTGTTATGTGGATCACTAACTCCTCGATGTACAATCGTCTTCCAGTCTGGATCACTACATCCCTGAAGGGACTGTGGCCTGTGTATGACCAAGGCTGGAAAAGGTACACCCCTACAGGGACTGCAGACCTTGGATAAGTCCCCACCTGTATTGGGTGTATGTGACAAGGTTTTGGTGGTGGCAGGGTGTTACAGAGGTGGCCTCTGTGAGAAGAGGTAAGGGGCTGCCCTGTACCCGATACAGACAGTTCCAACTGGCTCAGAAACAGACCCACTGCAGGCCAAAGCTGAGCCAATCAGTAAAGCTAGTGGCAACTCTGTGAAAACATGTTTAAGAAATGGCAAAAACACCATACAGGCAGAGGAGGAAGGGGAAAAAAAGAGTGAGAAAAAGCAGCGCAAACACCAAAGTCAGAGAAGAAGGAAGGGGAGGAGGTGCTCCATGGTGCAGGAGCAGTTATTCCCCTGCAGCCCATGGAAAAGAGCACTCCAGAGCAGATATTCACATTGCAGCCTGTGGAGGAGACCACACCAGAGCAGCTGGATAGTTCATGAACAAATTGTGGCCCATGGAGAACCCACACTGGAGCATATTTGCCTGATTGGACTGCAGTCCAAGGAGAAACCATGATGGAGCAGATTTTTCATGAAGAACTGTAGCCCATGGAAGGACCCATGCTGGTGCAGGGGAAAATTGCAAGGAAGAAGAGGCAGCAGAGAGGAACTGTTATGAACTGACCACAACCCCCCATTCCCCCTGCGCTGCTTGGGGGTGTGTGGATAGAGTAGTCAGGAATGAAGGAGTGAAGTTGACCATGGGAAAGGCAGAAGGGGAGGTGGTGTTGTAATGTTTGCCTTTTCATTTCTCATTATCCAAATCTATTTTAATTGGTAATAAATTAAATTAATTTCCCCAAGTCATGTCTGTTTTGCCTATGATGGTAATTGATAAGCAATCTCCCTGTCTTTATCTCGACCCATAAACTTTTTCATCCTATTTTCTCACCCTGCCCTGTTGAGGAGGGGGAGTGAGAGAGAGGATGGGTGGGCATTTGGCCCTTAGCCAAGGTTAACCCACCACAATGCTGAAGCAGGAACTCCCCTGAAGGGACTGCGGCCCTTTAATAAGCCAATGCAAGTAGGTACTTCCGTGAAAGGATTGCTGCTTGGGGAGGACCCACGCTGGAACAGATACAATCCTGAAGGAAATATCACCTGTGGATAAGCCCACACCAAAGCAGGTACAGTCCTGAAAGGGACTGTGGCTCATGGATAAACCCAGGCCATATAAGGTACTTTCCTGAAGGGACTGCCACCCATGGAGGACCCACTCCAGAACAGTCGCACTGCCAAATGAACTGCGCCCTATTGTAGATGAAAAGGTTCTCAGAAATAATTGTGCAGTTGTATTGGCTTTGTGTGGCAAGGTTTTGGTAGCAGGGGGGGTTACAGGGGTGGCTTCTGTAAGAAGCTGCTGGAAGCTTCCCCTGTGTCCGACAGAGCCAATACCAGCCAGCTCTAAGTTGGACCCGCCGCCGGCCAAGGCCGAGCCAATCAGTGATAGTGGTAATGCCTCTGTGATAACATTTTTAAGAAGGAAAAAAGTTGTTGAGACAGACAGAAATGGCAGCCGGAGAGAGAGTGAGAACATGTAAGAGAAACAACGCTGCAGACACCAAGGTCAGTGAAGAAGGAGGGGGAGGAGATGCTCCAGGTGCCAGAGCAGAGATTCCCCTGCAGCCCGTGGTGAAGACCATGGTGAGGCAGGTTGTCCCCCTGCAGCCCATGGAGGACCCCACGCCGGAGCAGGTGGGTGCCCGAAGGAGGCTGTGACCCCGTGGGAAGCCCGTGCTGGAGCAGGTTCCTGGCAGGACCTGCGGCTCTGTGGAGAGAGGAGCCCACGGAGCAGGTTTTCTGGCAGGACTTGTGACCCCGTGGGGGACCCACGCTGGAGCAGTGTGCTCCTGAAGGACTGCACGCCATGGAAGGGACCCATGCTGGAGCAGTTCGTGAAGAACTGCAGCCCGTGGGAAGGACCCACATTGGAGAAGTTCGTGGAGGACTGTCTCCTGTGGGAGGGACCCCACGCTGGAGCAGGGGAAGAGTGTGATGAGTCCTGCCCCTGAGGAGGATGAAGCGGCAGAAATAATGTGTGATGAACTGACCGTAAACCCCATTCCCTGTCCCCCTGTGCTGCTGGGGGGGCTAGGTAGAGAATCCGGGAGTGAAGCTGTGCCCAGGAAGAAGGGAGGGGGTGGAGGGAAGGTGTTCTGAGATTTGGTTTTATTTCTCATTACCCTTCTCTGGTTGATTGGTAATAAATCAAGTTAATTTTCCCCAAGCTGAGTCTGTTTTGCCTGTGACTGTAATTGGTGAGTGATCTCTCCTGTCCTTATCTCGACCCACAAGCCCTTTGTTATCTTTTCTCTCCCCTGTCCAGCTGAGGAGGGGGAAGTGATAGAACGGCTTTGGTGGGCACCTGGTGTTCAGCCAGGGTCAACCCACCACAGCAGTTCAATACTGTCAGGTGAAATGTAAGACCCCAACAAGGGTTAGATAGCTATTAGCTTATTCATAATATATGCACACTCCAATCAGCACAAGGAGCCCCTGTAACTTCACGTAGGACATACTGGAGAGAGTCCAGCAAAGGGCCACAAAGATAATTAAGAGACTGGAGCATCTCTCTTATGAGGAAAGGCTGAGAGAGATGGGACTGTTCAGCCTAGAGAAGAGAAGGCCCAAGAGTGATCTCATCAATATCTTAAGGGAGGGTGTAAAGAAGACAGAGCCAGGCTCTTTTCAGTGGTGCCCAGTGACAGGACAAGAGGCAATTGGCACAAACGGAAACACAGGAGGTTCCATCTGAACATAAGGAAACACTTTTTTACTGTGAGGGTGGCCAAGCACTGGAACAGCTTGCTCAGAAAGGTTGTGGATTCTCCGTCCTTGGAGATATTCAAAAGTTGTCTGGACATGGTCCTGGGCAACTGGCTCTAGGTAGCCCTGCTTGAGCAGGGGGATGGGACCAGATGACCTCCAGAGGTCCCTTCCAACCTTAACCATTCTGTGATTCTGTGATTAAGGTTCCTATAGTCCACCATCATTTGCTATGTACCATCCTTTTTCTTTATTGGCCAGATGGGGTCTTGCTGCAGGCCAGACGATACTGGCTGCCAGCAGACCTTGGAAAGTTTCTCTGATTTCCTCTTGACTTCCAGGGATGTGATACTGTGTGGTATTAACTACCACTGTAAGAACTAGCTGCTTGGCTGGGTCCCACCGGTGATGGCCCCGCAGTATTGTCACGGCCTTAATATGTAAGGGCCAGCTGAATGAGTAGAGGCCCCTTTGACTGTTGATAATTCACCCACGAAGGATACCTATACCCAGCATATATTCATGTATAGTTGCTACTAAACCAGTTACCTAAATGGGAGGGGCTTTCCTGATAGCCAATCATTTTCTGGTGGGGGCTGCTTGTGCATCGGCACCACCGAGGGCATTAACTACGATAGCTTGTCACATCTGACTGGGAGTGCTATGCATGATGGTAACTTCACCCTCAGTACCTACAAGTGCCATAACACATTGTCCCCCTTGTGGCAAATAAATTGGGGACAAATGGGTGTTGGTCCCCCACCACGTAACGTCTGACAAATACGGGGGACAAGGGGGACCTACCACCCCTTCACTGTTGATTGGACAGCTTCCACTCCATGTATCCTTGCAAGGTGGGTGGTGCACTAGGTTGCACCTTATTCTCTTGATTCTTTAACAAACTTTTCTGCTCTCAAGAAGTGTGCTGGCTAGATTTTAACTGCAGCCAGCAATGGAGCAGCTCTGCATTAGGTTTTCTGTCCACCTCTTCCCTAGGCATGCCTGCTTGAAAGTTTCTTTGAACATAGTTGTTAAAGAATTTTCAAACGTGGGTTTCTCTAGGTTTGCTTTATTCACAACTCAGAGTTGGGCCACCACCGCAGTGAATGGCATACTTCCAAAAGTTTCCAAATCTTATATACCTTTTTACCACCCATTGTCCCAGTCCAAAGTCTTTGTAATTTTCCAGCCGATCTCTGTTCTCATATCGTTATCATTCATCATCTTATCTCATCCATTCTCCATTCTCATGTCTCGGTTCTTCTGAAGTTGGTGGTCATAGGCAGAAGGTCTTCGGTCACCATCATCACTTATCTTCTTACACTTCAAAGGTACCTTTGTATTTCTAAAAACTACTCAGGTTATTATATTAATTTATCTTGTTCTAAAGTTAATCACCTACTCCCATGTCTTAGGTCTAAGATGTATGATCCTTCCTCTGTTGATTCAGCTTGACTGGATTTTAAGCCAGCCATGGAGAGGGAGACACATAGAACAATTAAGCAGCTCATACATATTGTTTTATAAGCACCTGCATTCTATTAATCATATCTAAAACAATTTCTAATCATTAGTTATATGTCTAATATGAATAGTCTTAAAACAATGAGGCTTAAGGCCTAGTTCCTTTTAAAATTCCCTCCTTTTGTTTTTTTTATCGCACTCCTGTGATCCTATTGATAACTCCACATTTCCTTTCCTATCTTCTGTATTATCCTAGAGCTACAACTTACACAGCATTGAAACAACACAATCACACATACTACCATGATTATAACAACAAGTACTATTACAATTAACTTTTCCATCCAAGTAGCCAAATTTGGAAACCAAGATGTTAACCAAGAAAAGGTGTCAGAAAATCCCCAGGATGTATCATCTCTTTGAATTTGTTGCATTGTGGCACTAACCTCCCAAATTTTTTGGACATCTGTCATTAATTCTCCTGATCGATCAGTATACATACAGTAGCTGGTATTTAAGACAGTATAAGGTCCTTCTCATTTTGGTTCAAATCTGTTCTTTCTTTTGAAGTTTTTTATATAAACTTTGTCCCCTGGTTGTATATTGTGAACATGAATTTCAGGGTTTATTCCCTGATACCAATAAGCATGGTTACGCATTTGGAAAACAGAGTTTTATAGATACAAAAGGTATTGTGTTACCTGTTCATCTCCATCCAAGAGGCTAGTTTTTACTGGCACATATGTACCTGGAACAGCAAGTATTCTCCCAAAAAGGATCTCAGTCAGAGAAACTCCAATTGGTTGCCTCGGAGTATTTCTAATATCCCACAAAACCAAATTTAGAGCCTCAGGCCATTTCAAACCAGTCTGTTTACAAACTTTCACTAACTTTTCCTTTAATGTTCTATTCATTCGTTCTACCTGTCCGGATGATTCAGGGTGATGTGGAGTATGAAGTTTATTAAAAATCCCCAAAGAATTATAAATCTGTATCAGAATAGCAGCTGTAAAATGACTCCCTCGATCCGAATCAATTACTTCAGGAACCCAAAACCTTGGAATGATCTCTTTCAATAAGGCTTTTACTACTGCCTTTGAGTCATTTTTCCTGGTCGGAAAAGCTTCCACCCATCCTGATAGCTGATCAACAATCACTAACATGTAAGAGTACCCCATTGTTTTTGGCATATCTGCATAATCAATTTGGAGTTTTTGAAAAGGAAAGGTGGCTGGTGGTCTTTTCCCACCGGGAGGTTTAATTCGCACTGAAGCATATTGTCTGCAAAGCTTACATCCTTCACAAATTCTTTTTGCTGCTGCATAAATTCCCGGGGCTGCCCAGAGTCTCTGAATTTGGAGCGCTAGGCTCTCCGGTCCCCCATGGGTCATTTCATGATGCCACCGTGTTATCAGCAATAAATACCTTTTTGGAAAGAGAGGTTTGTTGTTCAGAATCCACTGCCCTTCTCACCGCTGGGCTCCCAGCCGAGTCCATTGTTGTTTTTCTTCCTCCAGGAGGTCTTCATACAGCTTATTCATGTCTGGGAGCTCCAATGTTATTTCATGTTGTGACAGAGACATAACGGACACGACCTGTCGTGCTGTTGCTCTAGCAGCTTGGTTGGCTAGAGAATTCCCTTTTGCGATCATGTCTTGTCTCTGTGTGTGTGCCTTTATATAAATCACAGATATCTCAGAGGGCAATTGGATTGCTTCTAAAAGGTCTTTGATCTGTTGTCCGTGAGCAACAGTTTTTCCCGGTGAAGTCAGGAAACCCCTTTCCTTCCATAAAGTCCCCATAGCATGACATACACCAAAGGCATATTTAGAGTCTGTATAAATGTTAACTCTGACTCCAATTGCATACCTTGCAGCTTCAGTAAGAGCAACTATTTCTGCCCCTTGTGCACCCAAAAGTGCAGGCAAAGATCCTGCCAACAGTACCTGTGTTTCTGTGGTGACGGCGAAACCGGTACATCTTCAGCCTTCTTCATAGTAAGATGAGCCGTCCGTGAAGAGGTTCAAATCAGGGTTATCTAAAGGTTGATCTCTCAGGTCATCTCGTGGCTTTCTGGTTTCTCTTACGAGATTAGCACAATTGTGGTTATCTTTTTCTCCATCAGAAGGCAAAGGCATTAAAGTTGCAGGGTTTAGAGTGTTGCACCTTTCCAATTTCAAATTGTCAGCCAATAAAAGAATTATTTCATATCTATGTGCTCATTGCGGAGACAAAGCTTTCTCCGCATATTGCTTTAACAAAATTTCTACCTCGTGAGGTACACAAACAGTTAGTGGATGACCTAAAACAATTGTTCTGGTTTTCTCAACCATTTCAGCTGCAGCTGCTATTGCTCTGATACAAAAGGGAGTTCCTTTAGTCACTGGATCTAATGTAGAAGAAAAATAAGCAACAGGTCTCTCATGCGGTCCTAAAGCTTGTACTAACACTCCCTTTGCAACCCCTTTTGCTTCAACACAATATAATTTAAAAGGTTTTGAATAATCAGGAAGCCCTAACGCCGGGGCAGATAAGAGTGCAGCCTTTAAAATACGAAAGGCTTTCTCCCTCTCAGTGCCCCAAGCAATTGGTTCTATTTCCTCATTTTGAGTTGCTTCATGCAAAGGTTTAGCTATTTCACTGAATCCCGGGATCCAAGGACGGCAAAATCCTACCTGTCCCAAAAATCCTCTCAACTGTTTTTTCGTCACTGGTCTCGGTATTTCTTGAATTGCTCGGACTCTTTCAGGGTCTACTTCTCGTACTCCAGGCTTTAATATAAACCCCAAATATTTTACTTGCTGTTTGCAAAACTGCAATTTAGATGGAGATGCACGGTGTCCCTTTTTAACAAGTTGGATATGCAGATATTCAGTATCTCGAATACAATCATTCTCAGTTTTACTTGCCAATAACAAATCATCAACATATTGCACCAGGACAGACTTTCTTGGAAAAACTAAGTCTTGTAAATCATTTTTCAAAATCTGAGAAAAAATCGTTGGTGAACTAGTAAAGCCTTGCGGTAACCTAGTCCAAGTAAGTTGCTTCCCTTGCCAAGTGAAAGCAAAAATTGGTTGGCTTTCTTCAGCAATTGGAATACTAAAGAAAGCTCCAGTAAGATCAAGCACTGTAAAATACTGCACCCATACTGGAATCTGGGTTAAAATCAAACTAGGATCTGGTACCACAGGGTGTGGGGCAATTACATGCTCATTTACTATTCGTAAATCTTGAACAAATCTGTATTCAGGATCTCCATCCTTATCTATCCTGTGTTTACTTATTGGTAAAATTGGGGTATTATAGGGACTACGACACTCTCTCAAAATCCCCTTTTCCAAAAAATGTACAATTTGTTTTTCAGTGCTGGGAATGGCTTCATTTATAATTGGATATTGCCGAATTGAGGGAGGAGTCCCTCCTTTTGTTTTTATCACAACTGGTTCAGCAGATTTCAATAATCCTACTTCATCTCCTGATGTACTCCAAAGTTCTCTGGGAACTCCAACTAATTCAGGTGGTATTTTTAAATCACTATGTTTTTGTTCTTTAAATTCGATTACTTCAGAACCCATTATAATTAATTGGATTCCTGTAGGTGCCAAAGAGATAAACGTACCAAATTCCTGCAAAAGGTCTCATCCCAGCAGGGTAACGGGAGAGTTTGGAGAAATTACAAATCTTCCCCAAACTAATTTTCCATTCAAAACTACTGGCAGAGGAGTAGACAAATATTTTATCTCTTCCCCTACCACCCCCTGTACCATCACAGTTTCATTTGACATCTGGGGGACTTCAAAATTTAACAAAGACAATGTCGCTCCCGTATCTACTAGGAAAGTAACAAGAATACCATTTACCTTTGCAGAAATCTGACCGTGCTCATCTACCTTGATTCCGACAGGTCCCATTGTTCCTTTTTTTAGTTCCCAGAGAAGAGGAATACCATTCTTTACTGCGAATGAGGTCGTGGTGGTCTGGCAGGTGGGAATCCTCCTCGGGTTGCAACAGGTCACAGTGGGCACTCTCTTTGCATATGTCCTAAATTTCCACAATAAAAACACTCTAAAGAGTTAGCGTATTGGGAAACAGGAGGGGCTCTACCTTGCGCCCCTCTTCCCCTAAATCTTCCCTGAGTAAATCCCTGACCTCTCATTCGTGGGTTAAAATTCTGAGTAATTGCTGCAGCCAACAGTCCAATTTCTCTCTCCTTCTCTTTCCGCTCTCGTTTTAATTTCTCCTCTTCCTGTTTTTGTTTTTCTTCAGCTCTTCCATCAAAAACAAAGGCAGCAATACTTAGAATTTTAGCTAATGTCTCACCCTGCCAGCCTGGCATATGTTTCCTAAAATATTTACTTATGTCTGGAGCAGATTGATCTACAAAAACACTAATAACTAAAGGCTCCTGGAAATTGTCACGGGTCATGCCCCCATATTTCATCAAAGTTGCTTTCAGTCGTCCCCAGTAATCACTTGGATGTTCATCAGGTCTCTGCCTACATTCTAAAACCTTTGTCCAATTAGTTACTCTCTCACCAGCTTGGCGAACTGCTTCTATTAATTGTTGAATGGCAGCTTGATGAGCCCTAGCTCCTTCTGTGGTTGCAAGATTCCATTCTGGATCTTGTTCAGGCCATGGGTTTAACCCCTGGCCTCTCTGAGCAATTTCTCTATCCTTTTGGAAAATCTTTTCTCTTTCCTCTGGCTGAAATAATTCTCGCAGCAGAGTCCTCATATAATTCCAATTGGGGGTATAATCAGTGACAATTCCCGATAACATTTGAGCACATTTTTCAGCATCATCATGCAGCCGAGGCATCTTTGATTGCCAGGACACTAAATCACCTTGCTTCCAAGGTTCATGCCTCATTATTGCAGTTACTGCAGGAACTTCAGCAGGTGCACCCGGTCCTGCTCTCGGGTTTGGGATGTAGTCCAAACGCATTGGATACATGCCAGCACCTTTTGAGAAAAGCTCAGTTTCCTCAGCCTCAGGGGCCGAGGGAAGTAAACTTTTCCTCATTTTCAACAAGGGAGTTTTTCTCCTTTGTTGTGCCCAATTATACCAAATATACCAATAATCAATATCTTGACTTCCAGAATCTTCCAAAATCATTCTCAGAAATTTTTGCTTATGGGGTTTAAATGTTCCCTTAGGAGGCCACTCATCCATTGGCCCTCCTCCTCTATTTCTCATCAGGAATGGCCATTCCTCTTGGCACAATATTATCAATTTCTTTTTTTTGCAATGTCTGTGCCAAGGGTATCTTTTTCCAATTTTCCAAAACCTCAGCAAGGGGCGTCCCCCTTTCAACGCTAGGTGCTAACCCCATTTTTCTTAATTAATTTTTTTTGCAAGTTTAAACACAAGAGTTTCCCAGGATAATTTTTATCTGGAACTACCCGTGCCCAAGTCTCTTAGGTGAACTCACCTGATTAGCTGGCAATTGAGTATTGGTAATGGGTTTGTCCAGAGAAATATCCAGTTGCTCTCTTTCTCTCTTGTGTCATAGAGTCCCATCTGGGTCGCCAATTCTGTTAAAGAATTTTCAAACGTGGGTTTCTCTAGGTTTGCTTTATTCACAACTCAGAGTTGGGCCACCACCGCAGTGAATGGCATACTTCCAAAAGTTTCCAAATCTTATATACCTTTTTACCACCCATTGTCCCAGTCCAAAGTCTTTGTAATTTTCCAGCCGATCTCTGTTCTCATATCGTTATCATTCATCATCTTATCTCATCCATTCTCCATTCTCATGTCTCGGTTCTTCTGAAGTTGGTGGTCATAGGCAGAAGGTCTTCGGTCACCATCATCACTTATCTTCTTACACTTCAAAGGTACCTTTGTATTTCTAAAAACTACTCAGGTTATTATATTAATTTATCTTGTTCTAAAGTTAATCACCTACTCCCATGTCTTAGGTCTAAGATGTATGATCCTTCCTCTGTTGATTCAGCTTGACTGGATTTTAAGCCAGCCATGGAGAGGGAGACACATAGAACAATTAAGCAGCTCATACATATTGTTTTATAAGCACCTGCATTCTATTAATCATATCTAAAACAATTTCTAATCATTAGTTATATGTCTAATATGAATAGTCTTAAAACAATGAGGCTTAAGGCCTAGTTCCTTTTACATAGTATTTCAGGTGACTCACTCCCTGTAGCATACTTCCACCCACCGCGCACCTGCCCGAGAGTGCTGACTATTCTCTTTGGGTCCCAGACTAGCCTCCACCAGCTGTGACAGCAACATAGTTATATTTCTTACTGTACCCATCCCCACTCCCTATCATGGGTAGCACCATAGCATTTAAGTAGGGCAGGGCAGAACGTAACATTTTAGTATTCATGGTTTTACTCATAGACATTTGATTGGGCCTGTGAACTGCAGCGCATAAATACCAGCTAGCATGCCTAATTGCCACAGCTGATTAATGCTTGTGACAATAATGGACCGTTCGAAGAGACCATCATCAATGTCAGCCACCATAGGCCGGGTCAGTTGGAGCCCCCCAGGATCCACTCCATCAAAGATGGGAAAGCATTATCCTGCACTTGCATATTCTGCAGCATATTTCCTAACATGGGGTCTTGTGCTATAGATCCCAAATGGTCTAACTCCTTAGTAAAATGGACCAAGTCTGTGCCATCATCAAGGCCAGGTTGGATGGGGCTTTGAGCAACCTGGTCTAGTGGAAGGTATCCCTGCCCATGGCAGGGGGTTGGAACTAGATGGTCTTTAAGGTCCCTTCCAACCCAAACCATTCTATGATTCTATGATCATTCCACAAACATAAAAGCCATTCTAAAAAACCCTCTCAGGGCTGCTGATGAAATCGAGTTGCCATTTCCTGCATCTCTTGGGTCTTAAAGCCCTGAATAGTAGTAGTGCCCTGCAAATTGTTACTATTTGGTCCGATGTACCGTTGCTCCACAATGGGCTGGGCCTCCACTTCGGCATCATACTCAATTGTATCACTGTCTGATTCCATTTCACTAGTATCCCATTGTGGCAAGTACACCTGCCCCAACAGGAAACGAAACTTCTCCGGGCAGGGAGGAGAGGAAAAAACCCCCAAACCCTAGAGGCTGCAGGTTGAAAATTGAACTGACCAATCCGACACGTGCCAGGTACACGGAAGTGTTGACCTTTTGGCCAATGGGGATTAAAATGACCACAGATCAGATTCGACAAGGGTATAAACGGGGCCCCGCCAGAGGACATTTAGAGTCAGTCCTCCTCGGAGCAGCGGGTCTGCAGTCGGGGACTCTCCCCAGTCGGGGACTCTCCCCTTGGGTCTGGACGCTGCCCTAGGTAACTCCTTGAGGTTGAGAGCCCTCATCTTTTAGGTGAGTGATATGCGCATTTTGAGTAATCATTTTTAAACCTTAAGAATTCTTAAGTCGGCTGTGTAGTACTAATTCCCCTTACATCATTGAGCCTGTGGTTCACTAATGTTATCGTGGTTCTAACTTTTTACTGAAGAATAAATCTGACTTTTAACACCTGTTGAATTTGATTGTGTGAGCCTCCGTAACATTTAAATTGGTGTAGTCGGCAGGATGGTGTTAATAGAGGAATTATTACGGAGGCATGGCTGTAGCCCTTCTCCCCCAGGTCTGGAATGGGCAAAGGAGAAGTGGTCCGACCCAGCAGTGGTCGTGGAGAGAGTAGAACAATGCCGCGGCAGCAGTCGAGACCGCAAAGGCAAAGGCAGTGTGTGTGCCGTCCTAGGCACCTGCTTGATTCAAGCACAAAACCAAAAGAGTGATTCTGACAGATTGGCAAAGGATAATTCTAAAAAGCAAGGGGAAATAGTTTGAAGGTGGAATTGAAACGAGAAAAGGAGCAGACGCATCTATTGGAACGAAAGATTGAAATTATGCTAGTGTTGTCCCACAAGTGGGGTCGTTTACCCGGTGTGCGAAATGCCAATATACACACAGAGCAGAGGTATTTTATTCCAATTCATGTTTGCGCAAAGATGGGGGCTAGGTGATAATCCACAAAGCTAGCACCCCTCATGCCTAAACAGGCAAGCAATTTATACAGTTCAGTTGTACATATTCGATTTCCAAAGTTCTTCCCCAAAACTATTACTGGTAGTCGCTTATCTAGTACAGTTTCTATTGGGTTAAAATTTCCCCGCTTCGATTAAAGGTACAGTGTTCTTTTATTCTACAGCGCATGCTCAAGGACAGTGGGGAGGGGTAAGTCTTTTGGTCTGGAATTGAGTCGGTGGTCGTGATCTCCCCCTGCCGCCTTTACCTTTCCTCCGGTTATCAAAGATTTTTGCTGACTTCATGCCTATTAGCAATTTTTCAACTTCTCGGCGCCTCCTGGGGTAGGATGTTCCCTTCTTATCAGTCTTTTAGTTCTTCTTCAGGGGCACGGTCGTTAGCAAGGCGTGCCTTGTGTATACAAAGGGTATCTTATTTCACAAGACCTTTGTGGTCTTCTTAAGTAAATCACTCCTTAAGTACAGCACTTCTCAAGTACATCTTTTCTTAAGTACATCACTAGCACAAGCAAAAAAGCCCCCCAGTGTTACCCAAATCCAAAAGTTAATCACTGGTACGGACCCTGAGGATTGGGATGGGGACATCTGGGGAGACACTGATGGAAACAGCTCTGAAGAGGTAGAGGAATTAGAGGAAAGGGATGTGCGACCCCTTATTAAAACAAAGGCACACGGGTCCGCACGGTGGGAACCCCTGAACCACTGTCTGCACAACCCCTTAGGAGGGGACCTGAACTCAGTGAGCTACAAGCTAAGTTCTCATGCAAGCCAGGCAAAACCGAGACTGAATATTTGTGGAGAGTTTCTTTAACGAGGGGAGATCGGATACTATTGAGTGATGACGAAGCAAGAGGTTCCTGGGGACCGGGAGTGTTTCTGAGTGACGGACCAGCAGGTGATCGGTCAATAACGTCCCGAGTAGCCTACTGGGCTGGGGGTGTGGACCCCAAGGAGAGAGGAGAACCTGTTACTATCCGGGTAAAGGGATTGTCGGAGTTAACGGAGGGAGTGCAAAAGGCGGCCTGTGTTCAGGCCATGTACGACAGAGGGCAGCAAGGGATACCGATGGCTGCACCGGTGGACCCCATCCACCTCAGACCCCTTATCAGAGGGCTGCCGGATGCTTTAAAGATACACGTCCAGTCCCTCAGAGAAAGAATTCAGGGGGCCAGTGAGCGCAATCAGCAGAACCCCCAGAACCCGCCCGCGCACGTGATGACCTGGGCGGAAGTATTACACAGTCTAGTAGTTCACGGGCGCGAGATGGGTTGGGCGGAGCCGAGCGGTGGCGCGGAGGGCAGCAGGAAGGTCCGGCCAGCCAGTCGTAAACCCCACCCCGAACGGCCTCCCCACCACCGGGAGCCTGAGCTCCTTCCCCGGGGTCGGCCGGGTCGGAACTACGATCCCGGTAGGAACGATCTCTGGCGGAAGGCGTTGGCACTGGGGGCACCCCGAGCCGTGCTGCGTGGGCAGTCCACTGACGACATCCGGAAGCTGGTGGAATTGCTGGAGGGGAAAACTAGAGACCAAAGGGAAGCGCCAGCAACCCCGCCCCCTCGGGAAGAGAAACTTAACCCTTTCGCGGCACTGCGAGAGGAACTGGAAGGGCTAAAAAACTAGGAGCTGCGGTTTGGGGTTCAGGCCGCCCAATCCGCGTGGTGAATTCTTGCCAATGGTCTGCTGATAAGGAGCCTTATATACACATTCCTGTGGGTCCAAGACGGATAAGTTTAGAATTTTTAATTGATACAGGAGCATGTGGCAGGTTGATTACATTGGTCCTCTGAAACCATCCCATGGGAGGAAACATATTTTGGTAGGAGTGGAGGTATAGTATCAGGATTGTCTATGGCAACGGCTGTTGGCACAGCCACCGGAGACCAGACAGTCCAGGTTTTGCAAGAATGGTTTAGTATTCTACCTATTCCTAAATGTATTCAAAGTGACAATGGGTCACATTTCACAGCCACCCTGGTACAAGATTGGGCGTGAGGGGAAGGCATCAAATGGGTTTTTCACACACCATATTATCCCCAAGCTAATGGTATAGTTGAGTGAAACAATGGCTTGATCAAAAGACATGCTGATGTCTCACGCCATAACTGAGACATGTGATTACCACAGGCAGGTTTTACTATTAATAACCAATGGGGAAATTACGGAAGTCCATAAATTCGAGCATTTTGTCCTACGGGACCATTAATGGGCAATGACTCTATACCAGATGATCAGAGATGCCAGTTCCCACTGGAGACATACGTGGGCCAACCTGTCATGGTGAAACTGCCCTCCATTGGCATTGTTCCTATGACCCTAGTAAAACCCAGAGGCTTGTATGCCTGGGAAGCCTTAGATGGGAGCGGAAAGACTCACCGCATCAGTCCCTGGTGGATAATCCCAGACTTCTAACCCCATGACCCGGTTATAGGACTGAGGCCTAGCTTTGTGCTTTCTTACAGGACACTGAAGAAACAAGCAATTCCAGTGCTTCTACTGGTAGTGATGATGGTGGCCAGTGTGGATGGTGAAGATCTGGATGATAATGTCGTGGCAAAAATGATGGTGGGATTCGCTCAAATGATGAACCTGACTTCTGTAACAGTTTGCCTGCCTATCCCCAAATCAGCTGATGACCTGTCGTGGTTTAACCCCAGCCAGCAACTAAGCACCACGCAGCCGCTCACCCGCTCCCCCCCCACCCAGTGGGATGGGGGAGAAAATCGGGAAAAGAGGTAAAATTCGTGGGTTGAGATAAGAACGGTTTAATAGAACAGAAAAGAAGAAACTAATAATGATAATGATAACACTAATAAAATGACAACAATAATGATAAAAGGATTGGAATGTACAAATGACGCGCAGTGCAATTGCTCACCACCCGCCGATCGACACCCCGTGAGTCCCCGAGCGGCAATAACCCCTGCCCCCCACCCGCCCAGTTTATGTGATGTCCCATGGTATGGAATACCCCGTTGGCCACTTTGGGTCAGCTGCCCCGGCTGTGTCCTGTGCCAGCTTCTTGTGCCCCTCCAGCTTTCTCGCTGGCTGGGCTTGAGAAGCTGAAAAGTCCTTGACTTTAGACTAAACATTACTTAGCAACAACTGAAAACATCAGTGTTATCAACATTCTTCTCATACTGAACTCAAAACATAGCACTGTACCAGCTACTAGGAAGATAATTAACTCTATCCCAGCTGAAACCAGGACATGACCCCTTACTGATTTTTGTGCAGGACATCAGTATATCGCGAGCCCTTGAGCTCACATGGGAGCAATGTAACAATTATAGCTGGATGTTCAGAGAGGATGGGGGAAGAGGTTATATTTATGTTGTCTATAGTTGGTCACCAGGTGCGGTAAGTGCTAGTTTGGTATGGAACACCAGATGTAACTATATCCTCTAACCAATCCATGAGACCATGGGGTGGAGCTGGAATGGTACCATACCATGCCCTGAAATTCCATGGGGGGTGACTGCATATGGTACTCAATGGAACACCGACAACCATTCCCTACAATACACAAAGCCTTTAAATGCCTCATGGTACATTAAACACCCCGAAAAGGATAACAATTAATGTCCTGGTCTGATGGTCATTTGTATTCCCAACTATATCCAACTGTCCCGGGACTAGCCTGCACGTTGGCTGTGCTTTCTCTCTGTCCCATTTACCGGGAAGAGCCCGTACCATACAAGTAGTGGGATCATAGGCCAAGGAGTGTACAGAAGGGATGGCAGGAAGCCTCAACACGAGTTGGGTGGTGGATGGAATCAATATTTGGGCTAGGAGTTGCTCCAGTGCGAAACCAACAGAGCATTCTAGAACTGAGTTTACAACTATCAGCTTTAGCCAGTGCTGCATCCGACAGTTTGGGACTCTTGAACAATCAGTTACAACATACCAGTAAAATGACCATCCAAAATCAAGCCATACTGGATTTGATGCTACTGAAAGAGAAAGGTGTATGTGGAGTTTTGAACCTGTCGATGGACAACTGCTGTGTTCACATTCCGAATGTGTCAATGCCGCTTCAAGATCAAATCAACAAAATAAAGACAGTGGCAAGAGACTCAGAGGCAATTGCTTCTGCACTAGGGACTAATTGGCTGGGAAAGGTTTTTGATATATTTGGATTTTCTTTGATGGGATGGACGACCAGCCTTCAATCTTTAACAATGCCTGTAGTTGTGATTATTGTCATCTGTATTAAAACAAGTTGTATCAAATGCGTGGTAGTGAAGTCTGTACTAACGGTTAAGTATACCCCCTTAAAACCTGTTTGTGCGCTGGATATTCCTGCATCAGATATTCCACTCTAATTCTAGACCAGAATGGAATGATGACCCACAATGAGCATCAAATTCATCAGACTGCACTCCCTTTTAACTTTGGAGGCAAGAGGTGACTGTACCATCACTCCAAGGAAACCAGTCGAATCATGACTGTGGTCACAGGGTGGATTGTGTGGCAGGTACACCTGCCCCGACAGGAAATGAAACTTCTCCGGGCAGGGAGAGAGGAAAAAAACCCAAACCCTAGAGGCCGCAGGTTGAAAATTGAACTGATCAATCCGACACGTGCCAGGTACATGGAAGTGTTGACCTTTTGGCCAATGGGGATTAAAATGACCACAGATCAGATTCGACAAGGGTATAAACGGGGCCCCGCCAGAGGACATTTAGAGTCAGTCAGTCCTCCTTGGAGCAGCGGGTCTGCAGTCGGGGACTCTCCCCTTGAGTCGGGATGCTGCCCTAGGTAACTCCTTGAGGTTGAGAGCCCTCATCTTTTAGGTGAGTGATATGCGCATTTTGAGTCATCATTTTTAAACCTTAAGAATTCTTAAGTCGGCTGTGTAGTACTAATTCCCCTTACATCATTGAGCCTGTGGTTCACTAATGTTATCGTGGTTCTAACTTTTTACTGAAGAATAAATCTGACTTTTAACACCTGTTGGATTTGATTGTGTGAGCCTCCGTAACACCTATATATTACTATCCCAAGTCTCTGGATCCCAATCCTTTTTCTTAAGCAAAGCCTGCAGAGTCAGAGGTCATACTTCATGCCTCCTGCCCTGCCATCACCTACAATTAGCAATATGAGCAGCCATAATGGTACATTGGTGCTCTAACCCATCAGCATGCTCTGCAGTAGTAGTGATAACTTCTTGGGTTAAAAGTGCTGTATTTCTGCTACATCACCTAATGCTTAGGTCCCTAATCTTCTGCTGTTGTGCAACAACAGCATCATCTAGGGCATGGCACAGAGCACAGTAAGCAGGACCCATCCCCCAGGCCCCCTGCTGCTTTTTGCTCTGCAGGCCCTCCCTTCTCCAGTCGGAGTCTGGATTTCAATTCCTCTAGCCTAACTGGGGTCACCCCCACTTCAGTCTCAAGCTATGGCCATGCTGTATGTGCAACCAGACCCACAAGCTTCTGAGCCACAGGCACCCAGCACCCAGAGGCAGGCCATCCAGGGATGCAGCTCATTCCTTCCCCCTTATCATGTTTTCCCCAGAGTAGCATTTCACTGACAGTACCTTGCTTGCTGTGCCAATTTTAGGCTTTTTGCCTGGTTCTCAGATTGATACTGTCAGAGGAAATATAAGACCACAACAAGGGTTAGCTAGCTATTAGTTTATTGATAATTGTATTGGGTCTGGCTGAGATGGAGTTAATTCTCCCCATAGCAGCCCTCGTAGTGCTGTGCTCTGTATTGGTAGCTAGAAAGGTGTCGATAACACACCAGTGTTTTGGCTACTGCTGAGCAGTGCTGGCACAGCATCAAGGCTGGCTCTCCAACATTTTTGCCCCCCCCTCAACAACAGGCTGGGGCTGGGCAAGATCTTGGGAGGGGACACAGCCAAGACAGCTGACCTAAACTAACCAAACAGATATTCCATACCATATGACGTCAGCTCAGATATAAAAGCTAAGTAAAGGAAGACGGAAGTGGGGGCATTTTTGTCTTCCAGAGCAACCACAACGCGTACTGTAGCCCTGCTTCCCAGGAAGTGGCTAGACATCGCCTGCTGATGGGAAGTAGAGAATAATATCAATTGTTTTTCTTTGCTTTTTCGCGCGCGACCTTTGCTTTCTCTTTATTAAACTGTCCTTATCTTGACCCACGAGCCTTTTGTTATATTTTCTCCCCCCTGTCCAGCTGAGGAGGGGGAGTGATAGAGCGGCTTTGGTGGGCACCTGGCACCCAGCCAGGGTCAACCCATCACAGTCCTTTTTGGCGCCCAACGTGGGGCAAGACAACGGCAGTTTTGCCTTAAGCGTGCCATAGCTAGTTATTAAGTGGCAAGCTCCTGTGCAGGTCACGGAGCTTGTTGGCTGCTTGCTTATCTCTATCTTGCTGAGTTTGGGAACATGGTAATGCAAACAATGGCTATGTGCTTTGCCCTGGCACTGATGGCTTTACTGTGCTGTGGGAGCTTTCTTGTGGGGAGAATGAAGGAATTTGGGAATATGCTGATACAAATAATGTCTATGTATGTGCTTTGTCCTGGCACTGATGGCTTTGCTGTGTTGTGGGAGCTATCTTGTGGAGGAGATGAGGGAACACATCTCCCTCTCCCTACCGGTCATTGATGTGAATGGTTTTATTATGCAGGCTCCCGAGGTCCTTGTTCACCCTTATGTGAGCTGTTCAATACTAGTAATTAATACTGGTGGTATATTATGGGTATTGTGGAATCTAGTCTCGTCCTGGTATAAGAGAAGACAAGTTTCGGGTGAGGCAATACTGAAATGTGCCCTCAAGCGACCGGTCCCTGGGTGGCAGGGTATATGGAAGGATATGGGCAGATTCCTAGGACGGTTATCACCTCCCATAATCTGGGACTTTACACCTGAACAGGCAAGCAACCCTGGCAAACTGACGCACCACCTGATAGAAGGGTGCCTTGCCTACCCCGATGAAAACCAGCAGCTTCTCGCACTGTACTGGGGCCTAGCCTATGCCTACCGAGCCACAGTTCAACATTCTCAGAGGACCATGGTTGAGGCAGGGACCCAGACTGCATCTGAGGACACCAAGCTCGAGATAGGGACCCAAACAACAACAACAACTACAGTAATTGCCCCAGTAGTGAAAAAGAAACAGTGGACCAGGAGATCAACGGGTCCATATCATCGATTAGTAAGGGAAGAAGAAGAAGAAGAAGAGGAAAGGTTTAATCTAGAAGCTGGTCCTTTGACAAAGAAATTGGAGGAAGGAGTGAGAGAACTTAAACAGGAAGCGGAAACTACCCGGTCCCTGACGTCCTCAGAACTTCGGGACATGCGGAAAGACTACAGCCACCAGCCAGGTGAGCGGATTGCTGCCTGGCTGCTCCGATGCTGGGATAACGGTGCCGACAGTCAGCAACTGGAAGGCAAGGAAGCCCAACAGCTGGGATCCCTCGCTAGAAACCGGGGAATTGAAAGAGGAATCGGAAAAGAGGCAGCAATTTGCAGTCTCTGGAGACGGCTCCTCTCAAGTGTGAGGGCAAGATATCCATTCAAGGAAGATCTTGTGAATGCCTCAGGAAAGTGGACTACTGCAGATGAAGGCATCCAGTACCTGAGAGAGTTAGCAGTGGTGGAAGTCATCTACAGTGATCTAGATGATGAGGAGGTCTCCAAAGATCCAGAGGATGTCCTGTGCACACGGGCCATGTGGAGAAAGGTGATTCAAGGTGCCCCAGCATCGTATTCTAACAGCTTGGCAGCAATGTATTGCCCAGATATGGAAACACCAACTGTGGAGAAAGTATCATCTTGGCTCCAAAACTTTGAAGAAAACCTCTGTGTCTCCTCATCCCTACAGGACAGTGCCTTGGCTGTTAGGGACGCTCCAAGAAATCAGTCCTCTCCTGCCCCGGTCAGAGGGAAAGGGAGCCCAAGGTGTATGCCACGTGGTACACTCTGGTTCTTCCTGCGTGACCAAGGGGAGGACATGAGGAAGTGGGATGGTGAACCCACCTTTAAGCTGGAAGCCCGCGTGCGTGAACTGAGAGGGAAGACAGCTGTTAAGAAGGGGTCACCCAAGAAGAAGGCTGTCAGCGTCGTTGCTGTAGAGGCCCGAGAAAGCAATCAGCGATCCTCCAGGCATAGAAGACCTGAAACCACCTCCCTTGATTCTGGTGAGGGGACTTCTGGTCTGGCACCACAAGGATCAGACAGTGAATACTCTGATGAGGAACAGCAATAGAGGGTCCCTGCCTTCGGCCAGGAGAAGGAAAGGGATGACCGGATATACTGGACTGTGTGGATTCGATGGCCTGGCACATCGGATCCACAGAAGTATAGGGCTTTGGTAGACACTGGTGCACAGTGTACGCTGGTGCCATCAGGGTACAGGGGCACAGAACCCATCTGGATCTCTGGAGTGACAGGGGGATGCCAAGAATTGACTATATTGGAGGCTGAGGTGAGCTTAACAGGGGACAAGTGGGAAAAGCACCCCATTGTGACCGGCCCAGAGGCCCCCTGTATCCTTGGCATAGACTACCTCAAGAGAGGGTACTTCAAGGACCCAAAGGGGTACCGATGGGCTTTTGGTATAGCCACTGTAAATACAGAGAAGATCAAACAGCTATCTACCCTGCCTGGTCTCTCGGAAGATCCCTTCATTGTGGGATTGCTGCGAGTTGAAGAACAGCAGGTGCCAATCGCTACCAGGACGGTGCACCGGCGGCAATATCGCACCAACCGAGACTCCCTGGCTCCCATCCGTGAGCTGATTCATCAACTGGAGAGCCAAGGAGTTATCAGCAAGACTCATTCACCTTTTAATAGTCCTATATGGCCAGTGCAAAAGTCTGATGGAGGGTGGAGGTTAACAGTAGATTATCGCGGCCTGAACGAAGTGACACCACCACTGAGTGCTGCTGTACCAGACATGTTAGAGCTCCAATATGAACTGGCATCAAAAGCAGCCACGTGGTATGCTACAATTGATATTGCCAATGCGTTTTTCTCCATTCCTTTGGCAGCAGAGTGCAGGCCACAGTTTGCCTTCACGTGGAGAGGTGTCCAATACACCTGGAATCGACTGCCCCAGGGGTGGAAGCACAGCCCTACCATTTGTCATGGACTAATCCAAGCTGCACTGGAACAAGGCGATGCCCCTGAACATTTACAATACATAGATGACATCATCGTGTGGGGCAACGAGGCAGAAGAAGTGTTTGAGAAGGGAAAAAGAATAATTCAGATTCTTCTGAAAGCTGGTTTCGCCATAAAGAAAAGCAAGGTCAAGGGACCTGCATGGGAGATTCAGTTCTTGGGAATAAAATGGCAGGATGGACGCCGTCATGTGCCTATGGATGTGGTTAACAAGATAGCAACTATGTCTCCACCAGCTAACAAGAAAGAAACACAAGCTTTCCTAGGCCTCGTGGGGTTCTGGAGAATGCATATTCCAGGTTATAGTCAGCTTGTGAGCCCTCTCTATCGAGTAACCCGGAAAAAGAACTATTTTGAATGGGGCCCTGAGCAACAACAAGCCTTTGAGCATATCAGACAGGAAATAGCTCGTGCAGTAGCTCTTGGGCCTGTCCGGACAGGACCAGATGTACAAAATGTACTCTACACTGCAGCTGGGGAGCATGGTCTCACCTGGAGCCTCTGGCAGAAAACACCAGGAGAAACCCGAGGTCGACCATTAGGGTTTTGGAGCCGGGGGTACCGAGGATCAGAAGCCCACTACACCCCGACTGAAAAAGAGATACTAGCAGCATATGAGGGGGTTCGAGCCGCTTCAGAAGTTGTTGGTACAGAAGCATATCTCCTCTTGGCACCACGATTGCCCGTACTACACTGGATGTTCAAAGGAAACATCCCCTCTACACATCATGCAACCAGCGCTACATGGAGTAAGTGGATAGCATTGATCACGCAACGAGCTCGACTGGGGAAATCTAACCGCCCGGGAATTCTGGAAGAGATCATGGACTGGCCAGAAGGCAGAGATTTTGGAGCATCGCCTGAGGAGGTGGCTCGTGCCCAAGAGGCACCACCATATAATGAGTTATCAGAAGACGAACGGCATTATGCTTTGTTTACTGATGGATCCTGTCGTGTGGTAGGGAACCATCGGAAGTGGAAAGCTGCTGTGTGGAGTCCCACACGACAAGTCGTTGAGGCCACTGAAGGAGAAGGCGAGTCAAGTCAGTTTGCAGAAGTGAAAGCCATCCAACTAGCCCTAGATATTGCTGAACGAGAAAAGTGGCCGGTACTCTATCTCTATACCGACTCCTGGATGGTGGCTAATGCCCTATGGGGGTGGCTACAGCAGTGGAAGAAGACCAACTGGCAACGCAGGGGTAAACCCATCTGGGCAGCTGCATTGTGGCAGGACATTGCTGCCCGTGTAGAACACATGACTCTAAAGGTACGTCATGTAGATGCTCACATGCCCAAAAGCCGTGCCACTGAAGAACATCGAAATAATGAACAGGTAGACAAAGCTGCCAAAATAGAAGTAGCTCAGGTGGACCTGGACTGGGAGCGTAAGGGTGAGCTATTTATAGCTCGATGGGCCCATGAGACATCGGGACATCTAGGGAGAGATGCAACATATAGATGGGCTCGTGATCGAGGGGTGGACCTGACCATGGAGGCCATCACACAGGTCACTCATGAATGTGAAACATGTGCTGCAATCAAGCGAGCCACCAGAGTAAAGTCTCCCTGGAACAGAGGGCGGTGGCTGGGTTTTCGATATGGTGAGGCCTGGCAAATTGACTACATCGGACCACTGCCACGAACACGCCAAGGCAAGCGCTACATACTCACCATGGTGGAAGCAACTACTGGTTGGCTAGAAACATATCCTGTAAACCATGCCACTGCCCGAAATACCATCTTAGGCCTTGAAAGGCAAATTTTATGGCGACACGGTACCCCAGAAAGAATTGAATCAGACAATGGGACTCATTTCCGAAATAACCTCGTAAGCTCCTGGGCAAAGAAACACGGCATTGAGTGGGTGTACCACATACCCTATCACCCACAAGCATCTGGAAAAATTGAGAGATATAATGGACTGCTAAAGACTATGTTGAGAGCGCTGGGCAATGGGGCATGGAAGCATTGGGATACAAATTTAGCAGAAGCCACTTGGCTAGTTAACACCAGAGGATCTGCTAACCGTCCTGGTCCTGCCCAAACAAAACCCCTACATACTGTGGGAGGAGATAAGGTCCCCGTAGTGCACATGGGGAAGTGGCTGGGGAAGGCAGTGTGGATTTCTCCTCCCATGGGAAAAGGCAAACCCATTCGTGGGATTGTCTTTGCTCAGGGACCTGGGTGTACTTGGTGGGTAATGCGGAAGGATGGGGAGACCCAGTGTGTGCCTCAAGGACATTTAACCTTGGGGGAAAAATAATCTGTGATGTGAGTTGTATGTTGTAGGAAGCAATGTAGCAGGAATGACCTGAACTGCAGAGGAGTGAACTTCACAAGGAACCAGACAAGTGCATCAGTGACCCAAACCAAGCCGGTGTGGTGCCCAACGATCGAACATACTGCTTCTCCTGTCCTGACCACTCAACTTGACGGATGGGGCCCAAGTCATAACCTGTGTGTGAACATCTGGAGGAGTGGAAGAAGCCCACGGAATATCTATCTGTTAAAGGACAGGGAATAGTAATTAATAAGAATGTGTAAATCTGTATGTTGGGTGTAAAAGTGGTTTAAGTATGTAGTTTCAGTTGTAAGTGTTGGTAAGAAGGGATTTCAGTAATAAGAATTAAATGCAATGGTGTGGTTAGAAGATATGTGTATTAAATTATATGGGACCTGAGCATGATGCAAATGGTATAGAATAAGGGGTGGAGATTGTATTGGGTCTGGCTGAGATGGAGTTAATTCTCCCCATAGCAGCCCTCGTAGTGCTGTGCTCTGTATTGGTAGCTAGAAAGGTGTCGATAACACACCAGTGTTTTGGCTACTGCTGAGCAGTGCTGGCACAGCATCAAGGCTGGCTCTCCAACATTTTTGCCCCCCCCTCAACAACAGGCTGGGGCTGGGCAAGATCTTGGGAGGGGACACAGCCAAGACAGCTGACCTAAACTAACCAAACAGATATTCCATACCATATGACGTCAGCTCAGATATAAAAGCTAAGTAAAGGAAGACGGAAGTGGGGGCATTTTTGTCTTCCAGAGCAACCACAACGTGTACTGTAGCCCTGCTTCCCAGGAAGTGGCTAGACATCGCCTGCTGATGGGAAGTAGAGAATAATATCAATTGTTTTTCTTTGCTTTTTCGCGCGCGACCTTTGCTTTCTCTTTATTAAACTGTCCTTATCTTGACCCACGAGCCTTTTGTTATATTTTCTCCCCCCTGTCCAGCTGAGGAGGGGGAGTGATAGAGCGGCTTTGGTGGGCACCTGGCACCCAGCCAGGGTCAACCCATCACAATAATATACTCACATTCCAATCAGCGCAGGGATCCCCTGTAACTGCACAGAAGGTTGCAAGGGAAAAGTGGACAGTTGGGTCAGGCGTCCAATCAAGGCTCAGCTCAGGCACGTCCCTGCCTCAACTTATATACTCTTTTCTTTTTGACAGCAGATTATGTATTATCATGCCACATGGTTACACATCAAACAATACAGTGGTGCAATAATTAGAAGCTAAGCTAGGGTCATGGCAACCTGGTGATTATCAGTGGGGTAGGATATTCACTTTGTGAACTGGGACTAGTTCATGCACACCGAGCCATGTCCTTGACTCCTTGCCAATCTTCCAAGTCCTCCTCTTACACCTTTGGATAAGCCCATGCCAGAGCAGTTATTATTTGAAGTCTGTAGAGGACCTGCTGTTGTGTCCCAAGGTTGGAGCAACTCAGGTTCATGGATTTCCTTTGTCAGAATTAAGGTGAAACGACACCAGGGGAGTTCAAACAACAATCAACATTTATTCAACCTAGCTAACCTTGCCCAAGTACAAGTGAACTTATCAATATGAACCTTGCATCATGTCATTAAGCTGCTGTTTGAAAAGAGAAGGGAGGTATAGAAAAAGAAGTGGAAAAAGGAACACAAAACTGTGTCAGTGAACTGTACAACATGTGCTAACCATACGTAAGCCTTACTTATTTGGGGATCAATTCAAAGAAGAAAATATGGAGAGCCCTCCCGTTGAGTCACGAGGTTCAGAGTGGACCCCATTGTTTCTGGACTCCTTCTCAAAGAGGAGCCCAGGGGCGGCTAGATCTACTCCTAGTCCCAGACTTGGTCAACAGTTTATGTTTAAAAGGATGAGGTATAGGGACTGTGGGAAAAAAAAAGAGAGAGAGAGAGAGGAAGAAAGAGAGAAGAAAAGGATTTCACCAGTCCTGGGTCCAGTGTTGGTCCAGCCAGTCTAGAGATCCAGTTCCAGAGGGCGCGCCCCAAGAACTCATCTTCCCTTCTTTATACCTAAAGGGTCCGCCCCTGTAGGTGGGGGTTTACCATCATTGAGCAAGCGCAGTGTGAGCTCAGGAGTGTTCCAGAAAATGAGTCAGTGGTCTCGACATGAGCAGTTCACGTTCCCGTGATTCTCTGGAAATGGGTCGGTGGGCTTGGGGGGGGTGGGGGTCACTGGGGAGTTGCTTCTCTCTCCCTGCAGGCATGACCGCTATCTGGCCTTTCCTCCAGGCACATACATTGTGCTTCTTCTCATGGTCACTTAAGATAAGGAATTGTGGTTTTGGAGAAGCGTGGTCCCACCCTCCATGGGGCCTTCTCCTCCAGCCACATTTTCCTGTTCACAGAACTCCAGTGCTTTTACAGAGGCCGTCTTCTCCACCAAAGTTCTTTAACAAATGTTTGAGACATTGGCTATAATTTGTCAGACTGTCACACCTGCACTGGAGCAGGTACACCCCCAAAGGGACTGCAGCTTGTGGATAAGCCCAAACTGGAGCAGGTGCACTCCAGAAGGTACTGCATCCTATGGTGTCCTGGTTTCGGCTGGGATAGAGTTAATTTTCTTCCTAGTAGCTGGTATAGTGCTATGTTTTGGGTTCAGTATGAGAAGAATGTTGATAACACACTGATGTTTTCAGTTGTTACCAAGTAGTGTTTAGACTAAGTCAAGGATTTTTCAGCTTCCCACGGCCAGCCAGCAAGAAAGCTGGAGGGGCACAAGAAGTTGGGAGGGAACACAGCCAGGAAAGCTGACCCAAAGTGGCCAATGGAGTATTCCATACCATGTGACATCATGCTTAGTATATAAACTGGGGGGAGTTGGTCTGGGGGGGGATCACTGCTCGGGAACTAACTGGGCATCAGTCAGTGAGTGGTGTATTTTATTTTTGTAGCGCTTAATTTATGCTTGCTTGAGCGACTTTGAAACTTTTGGTATGTAAGAAAACCTTGAGCTTTGTTAACAGTATGCACAAATAGATAAGAAGCCTTAAGTTCTGCTGAGCTTTGTGATTAAAACCTGCCAGGACCAGCTAACTGGGAAGAAGAGATGAACCACCTGAGATGACCCGCACTGCACATGCCTTAAGGGAAAGTTCAATTAGAGGACACCAAGGAAATGACCACCAGAGGATCTCGAAGACCCCAAAAGACCACCGACCCATTTAATAGCGCATGCCCAAAAGGGCAGACACTATGTAAATAATTTCTGGGAAATAACATGAATATGTACGACAATTCTGGGAAATGTAATGAATATGTATATATTAGAACAATATAAGCTTTGCTTGCTGTAGGTAGTGGTATGCACGCTAGGAGGAACTATCCCCCGTGCATCCAGCACTGCAATAAAGAATACCTGCTTTCTAAAACTCCAAAATTGAGTCTTAGAGAGTTTCTTCAACCAGCTTTTTCAGTAACAGGGTTTGTGACAAATTCAGTCCATTCTGTCCCTCCTGTGGACTGAAGTCCCCATTCCATGAATTCCACCTAGCATTGTAGCATAACTAGGCTCATAGAATTCAGTTATGCTACCAAAGACAGTAAATACAATTCATATAGGTGTTATTTAGACAAAGAGTCTGTATTCAAGCTCTAATCCTGCAAAGACATAAGTGTCATTAGATCTCTTTACTGTGGGGACATGCAATGGACCCCAAATTAGGCAGAGTTTTGAAATGGATGTGTCCCTAAACTTTTTGCTTATAATGAACTCCTCAAAGGAGACCAGAGGGTTTTAAACAAAACACAACAAAAATCTGGGGTTTATTAGAATATAAACTAGAATAATTAATGTTTCAAATACAGAAACCCCAAAGGGACTAAATAGAACACAACAAAAAAAGAAAATGACTTATAAAGAATCCTCCCCTTGTCCACAGTGTCTTTTCAGGACTGGTCCTTGATTGCATCCTTGATTTCAGTTAACTGGATGGCTGATTTGCAACAGACTCTGGTCCGTAGGAAGTTTCTTTCTGTCACCATAGAGACATGTCTGTTCATTTGCTTTCTGTTCCCCTCAGAAGTCTCTTCTTTCACTGTAGGCTTTCACTTCCTTGCTGTGAGTCTCCCCCTTCTTTTGCCAACCCCACAGTGCAGTCCAGAAATGCTCCCCTCCCTACCCCAGAATGCTCAGTTGCTCCTAAGGAAGAAACAATTTCCTCTTCTTGCCAATGTGACCCTTCCACCTTCTTTTTAAAGGAACATAACAAAGTAATATCCAGTACAGAATGTCTACATGAAGCATCTTGCAGGCTCCCCAAACCTGAACCTAAGCTAGTATAGCATCATGCAGAGATAGTAGCTGAGGTCTTAAAGCACTGTAGCCATGACAGTGCAATGCCATGCTCACACAGCTCTGTGTCTGGTGCTAGCATGTACAGCAGCAGCTCAAGTGCCTCTCAACCATTATGTGGTTAGCTTTCACAGAGAGAACTGAAGTGTCCTTACCAACATGTATCTTGTAAGTAGTCCCACTCACTGAAGAAACCTGATCTTTGCTGGACTAAGGCCTTGGGAGTGCCAGTATTGGTATTTCCATGCTAACTACCAGTAGTGCTTTCAGTGAGCTAAAAGCAGAAACTCTAGTTTCCTCTCCAAAATTTAAGGACTCTTTCCATTGTCTGTACATATAACATGTGTTTGTGTATATTTTCTATTTGGCAAGCTTCTGTTACTCCAAATAATCATTCTTAGATAGCAACATAAATGGTGCTTTTCCAGATAACTTTACATTTAATTACATTTAAAAGCTACTAGAATTTATTGTCATTAAAAATAAAAACCTGTGTATTTCTGTCATTTAAAAAAAATTAAAAATTGGACGATACAATGGACTGTTAAAAACTACACTGAGAGCAATGGGTACTGGGACATTCAAGCATTGGGATACAAATTTAGCAGAAGCTACTTGGCTAGTTAACACTAGAGGATCTGCCAATTGACCTGGCCCTACCAAAGTGAAACACCTACACATTGTGGAAGGAGATAAAGTCCCCATAGTGCACACAAGGAACTGGCTGGGAAAGACAGTCTGGGTTACTCCTTCCTCGGGAAAAGGCAAACCCATTCATGGGATTGCTTTTGCTTAAGGACCTGGTGGGTAATGTGGGAGGATGGGGAAGTCCAGTGTGTACCTTAAGGAGATTTAATCTTGGGTGAAAATAACCCGCGATTTGAGTTTTATGAAGCCACTGCTGGATGATGCCATTGTTGTATGATGCTGTATGTTGCCACTGCTGTATGTCAAAGTTATTACAGCAGGAGTCACCTGAACCAATGAAGAATTAATCTTGTAAGGAACCGGGCAAGTGTAGCAGTCACGCAATCTGAGCTGCCTTCAGTGTGCAACAATCCAGCATAACATAACACACCACCTCTCCTGTCCTGAATGAGCATTGCAACAGATGGAGCCCAAAGTCATAGACTAAATGAACTCAGAGGACATTTTGTGAATATTTTACAGGGGTGGCCCATAGACTAAGGGAATGATCTGTGTATATAGCAAAGGACAGGAAGTGGGGTGGTGGTTAATGAGGATGTACTGGATAGTGTGGGACCTAAGCATGATGTAAATGCTATGGAATAAGAAGTGGAGATTGTACTGGTTTTGACATTGGTCGGCTGGTGGTGAGCAATTGCTTTTTGCATCACTTGTTTTTCTTTGGGTTTTTTTTTCTTTGTTTTGTCTTTTTTTTTTCTTTGTTTTGTTTTGGTTTTTTTTCTTTTACTTATTAAACTGTATCTCAACCCATGAGTTTTCTAACTTTTGCCCTTCTGATTCTCTTCCCCATCCTGCTTTGTGGGGGGAGTGAGCAAGTGGCTGTGTGATGTTTAGCTGCCTACCAGGAATAACTCACAATAGAAAGGTAAACTGTATGCAGATCAAGGGCCAGAATGTATTGGTCCTGGCCAAGAAACCATTGCATGTTTACGAGTTAGTGATCCACATAACACTTAAGCTGAGTAGGCACAGGCCTGCACTGTGCTGCACATACAGCGTGGCCTTAAGGCCTGTGTCATGCTGCACAAAGTCCTTGGATGCAGGATAAACTCAGCCAGCTCATTGTAACAGAGGAGCCTGCAGGCAGCTCCCACTTGGTACCAGCAATTACGCCACCTGCTTGGCCTTGTCTTTATCTAAAAGTTTAGCAAGAAGTTCTCATGAGAATACCCTTTAAGAATAGAGTTGTTTCCTTGTAAGGACATTATATATTAGCTCGAATGACCAAAAGGGACAGCTTCTCTCCACGGACAGAATCTGCTTGGCTCTGCACAGCATGCCATGGGAAAAATCTGTCCAGGCTCTGTCTGATGCTGTATGAACGTAGGGTGCCCAGCATCTGAAAGCACGTAACATTTACTTGCTATCTATATTCCTCTTCTTATTTTGTCTTATTAAAGCAGTTATCTTATTAAGCCATTTGTTGTCAGGCCTTTCTTATTGAGATCCAGAAAGAACCCTGCACCAGCTCTCTCTTTCCTCACACCCCACACAGACCCCTCTGACACCATCAGTGCAGAACAACTATTTAGGACACAACTTTAGCAACTGCATAAAGAAATGCTCAAGACTTTTTTACTTTTTCTGCAAATCCTCTTTGTACCTCACACCATGCATCCTTTTAAGGGAATCCAAGGAGGTAATGGCTCGTGGAAAAAAACTTAGTTAGCTTTCATTAGAGGTTTACCAGCATTGAGACAGTAAATAACATCTACAACTCCCCTCTCTCTTCTTCGCTCCTGTCAATCAGCTTTGGCCAAGATGGCCATCTCAGCTCTCTATTCTCACTTGAAACTGATTGACTTACTGAATTACTTCATACTGTGATTAGGAGAGATGGCTCTCCTGTAATATACTTTGCAAATTTAAATTCCCCTTGCAATTTCCACTTATTAAAGTAGTGCTCCTTTCTTTTATTCTGTTGATCAATTTCCCTGAGAAAGATAAACAGCTTCCTCAAAAGTTACTGCACATAAACAGACTGAATAATGCTGGGGATGTAAACAGGAATCAAATTTTTTCAAAAAAACACTCTAAAAGTAGAATTTGGACAGGAGCTTGTAGAGTGGTTGGGGATGAAAAGTATTATATAAAATTGAAATTATTTCAGAGCCAGCTGGCAGCCAGTCTCAGTTCCTATGGAGCTCAAGGATAGTTCAGTCACTATTATCTAATAAAGACTTTTATGTTCCTCAGATGTGGTAGGTTGACCCTGGCTGAACACCAGGTGCCCACCAAAGCTGCTCTATCACTCCCCCTCCTCAGCTGGACAGGGGGGAGAAAATATAACAAAAGGCTCGTGGGTCAGGATAAGGACAGTTTAATAAAGTGAAAGCAAAGGTCGCGCGCGAAAGCAAAGAAAAACAAATCAGCAGGCGATGTCTAGGCACTTCCTGGGAAGCAGGGCTTCAGTACACATAGTGGTTGCTCCGGAAGACGAATGCCCCCCCTTCCATCTCCCTTTACTTAGCTTTTATATCTGAGCTGACGTCATATGGTATGGAATATCTGTTTGGTTAGTTTGGGTCAGCTGTCCTGGTTATGTCCCCTCCCAAGATCTTGCCCAGCCCCAGCCTGTTGTTGAGGAGGGCGAAATGTTGGAGAGACAGCCTTGATGCTGTGCCAGCACTGCTCAGCAGTAGCCAAAACACTGGTGTGTTATCAACACCTTTCTAGCTACCAATGCAGAGCACAGCGCTATGAGGGCTGCTATGGGGAGAATTAACTCCATCTCAGCCAGACCCAATACATCAGAACTTCACAAATATTTTAAAATGTTACCGTTGTCAGATATATATAAAGAGCACATTTTAAAAATAAGAAGGCTGGATTCTTAATCAGTGTAACCTTTTTGCTGTAAGCCACTCCTTATTTGCATTTCCTACTAGATTATCCAACCTTGGAATAACTTTATGAGCATAAAATATTCCATATGAGTGCTCCTAAACACTATTAACTACCACAGAACATAGTTTTTCAGGCAAATGGCAAGAAGTATTACATGTCTCATGATTTTTTAGAACACTGAACTCTGCAATTTACTTTTTAGTTCTGTTTCACTAAGAATCATAGAATCTTAGAATGCTTTGGGTTGGAAGGGACTGTCGTGGTTTAACCCCAGCCAGTAACTAAGCACCACGCAGCCGCTCACTCACTCCCCTCCCACCCAGTGGGATGGGGAGAGAATCGGGAAAAAAAAAGGTAAAACTTGTGGGTTGAGATAAGAATGGTTTAATAGAACAGAAAAGAAGAAACTAATAATGATAATAATAACACTAATTAAATGACAATAGTAATAATAAAAGGATTGGAATATACAAAACAAGTGATGCAGAATGCAATTGCTCTCCACTCGCCGACCGATGCCCAGTCAGTTCCCAAGTGGCAATTCCTCCCAGCCTCACTCCCCGCAGTTTATATACTAGACATGATGTCACATGGTATGGAATATCCCATTGGCCACTTTTGGTCAGCTGCCCTGGCTGTGTCCCCTCCCAACTTCTTGTGCCCCTCCATTCTTCTTGCTGGCTGGGCATGAGAAGCTGAAAAATCTTTGACTTACTCTAAACACTACTTAGCAACAACTGAAAACATCAGTGTGTTATCAACATTCTTCTCATACTGAACCCAAAACATAGCACTATACCAGCTACTAGGAAGAAAATTAACTCTATCCCAACTGAAACCAGGACAGGGACCGTTAAAGATCATCTAGTTCCAAGCCCCCTGCCATGGGCAGTGACATCATTCACTAGATCAGGTTGCTCAAAGCCCCATCCAACCTGACCTTGAACACTTCCAGGCATGGGGCATCCACGAATTCTACGGGCAACCTGTTCCAGTGTCTCACCACCCTCATCGTAAAGACTTTCTTCCTGATGTCCAATCCAAATCTACCCTCTTTCTGTTTAAAACCATTGCCCCTTGTCCTGTCATGTGGGAGTATATCTGGCTGATGCCCGTTGCGAGAAGATTGCAGAGACATTTGAACGACCATGATGGGATGAGCTTAATTTACAAAGGAATGCGGACAGTTGATAATCAGAAGGAACACAGATGTGTAGTTGCAAAAACTGTGTTGTAAGAGCCAATCACAATGAAGAGGTGTTGTTGCATGCTTTGCAGCTCTTAACGAATTGAATGTTGTTATTGTTCGCGTGATATTGTATTGTTAACCAATCACATGCTTGGGCTGTGCGCGTGAACACGATTTATGTAACCACACTGTGTATAAATTAAGGAGATAGTGAGTAATAAATTGTCGTTTGTTATAACCTAACAAGTATCCGTCTGCTGCAATCTCCTCAAATGGTGACCCCGACCGGGCCGAGCAAGCGCAAGAGGAAGCAAGAGGAAGATTGATGGTGCGTCCGGAGGAGACTCTAGCCGAACGATCGTCTTGCCAGCTGGACTGAGCGGACAACTTTCTCCCGGGAGATTAATCACCCTGCTCAAGTGAAGTGAGGTGAGCGGCTAGTAAATATAAAATGGGAGGCCAAATGTCTGTGGAAGAAGGGGCTATTGTACGTATGCTTTCTCATATCCTCTCTATGAGAGGAATCAAATATGATTTGAACACTTTATGAATGATGTTAAAATGGCTTAAAGATCATGGAGCCCCCACAGAGACTGCGAAGGTTTTTGAAGTTAAAAATTGGGAAGATATGGGAAAAGTGATATGGGACTTTGTATCACGTGGGGATGCAGGAGCACAGAAGATCTCCACTACGTGGAGGTTGCCGCTAGAGACACTTAAAACTATGAAGGCGGAAAAGGAGGTGGTTGCTGCTGCAACAGCTGCAGTTGCTGAAAAAAGTGAGTCAGCTCCTGTAACAGCCGCAATTGCTGAAAAACATGAGTCAGAGGCAGCCGAATTGCTTTGTAGCGACAGGTTAAATTCTAAGGAAGAAGAAGGAGAAGAAGGTATTCAACGAACAAACAAGCCGTCACTGACGCAAAGATCTGTAACCGTACCGTCTGCCCCTCCATATGAGGACGACACTTCCCCTGGGGAAGCCATAAAGGCATGATGGAGGACAGTAAATGAGAAAACGATGGCCGGATGACAAACTTAACATTGTTGCAGAGTCACTATATGTGGTAGGAGTAGTGAAACGATTGAGACGAGCTCATTTAAAAGAAATTGAGAACAAAGCATTATTTGAAAAATTTAAATTATTGTTATTTTTGTTGAATCAACGAACGAAGAGTTATTACATTATGCATGTGCGAAGTCACACCAATTTGCCAGGTTGGGTCGCAGAAGGCAACAAACGAGCAGATTTATTGGCTAACCCCATTTGGGCTGGGCCGCCTCCAAATAAATTATTACAAGCGCGTGGTGCACATAATTTTTTCCACCAGCCTGCAAAGGTTTTGGCTAGGCAATTTCAAATTCCTATAGCTGATGCTAAAGCCATCATCCAATCTTGTGCTGAGTGCCAGAAGTTGTCTGGTCACGGTGATGGGGCTGTAAACCCTAGAGGGCTGCATTCATTGCAGGTGTGGCAAACTGATGTAACTCATGTCTCTAGTTTTGGACGGATGTGTTATGTTCAGGTTTCTGTTGACACATATTCTTTGATGACCTGGGCCACCGCACTTACTGGAGAAACGAGTCGTCATCTACGTACGCACTTTCGGCAGGCTTTTGCCGTATTGGGTGTACCAGCTCAAATAAAGACAGATAATGGGCCTTGTTTTATAGTGAAAGGAACCGAAACCTTTTTACAGACTTGGGGGGTTACACACATTACCGGAATACCTCATTCTCCCACGGGCCAAGCGATTATTGAGCGTACACACAAGGTTTTGAAGGATCTCTTGGAAAAACAAAAAGGGGGAGAGGTAGGAGAGTCTCCATCAAATAGACTCATGAAAGCTATATATGTAATGAATTTTTTGACCCTGCGAGGGGATTCTATTGTACCACCTGTGGTACGGCATTTTCAAACAATGCGTGGAGGCCTTCAAAACCTTGACAAGGGATGGAAAGTGTGGGTAAAGAACATCGAGCGCCAACAATGGGAAGGTCCTTTTAAGGTAATAACATGGGGTCGAGGTTATGCTTGTGCTATTACAGATGATGGACCGAGGTGGATTCCGACAAAATGGACAAAAACCTTTGTTGATCCTGATTTGGAGTATAATGGTGACGGTGAACGCAGGAGCACGGACACCACCGTGGAACAGCCACAGCAAGAATGTTTGGGTAACTCTAGCTAAGGCTATTAATCAGACTTCTTTTTGTGTGTCATTGGCGCTACCGGAACAACCTTTCCATACATGTCTGGTAGGCATTCCGTTGGGCGCCGGACTATCAATGGCGCCTCCAGGATCCGATGGTGTAATGAAATGAGCAACTGTTTGGATAATTGGGACAAATGGGATGATCGGTTGCTGGTTGCTGCCCATGAGCCAGAAGAGCTAAACATTTTAGGGAGCGTGGCATTTCCAATGTGTATATATTTTAAGTTTTCTCAATGGTCAGATATATATAAGATGAATGGGACGGGGGTACAAGATGTGACTCCGGAAAATTTGATATTCCAGAATGCATCGCGATGGTGTAATGCTACAGTAATGCAGAACAATATAACCTATAGAGCTCCTGGGACGGTTCTTCCACGGAGGTTACCCCCAGGAATTTTTTTTTTTTTGGGACTTAGAACATTTAGCTGCGGGATGAGGACTCAGTGGTTGGCTTGTGTCTTTAATAAAGATGGGATTGTTGTTCTTATGTATTATTTTGGGATTCATCTTAATTGTGCCATGTATAATCACCTGTGTTCAAAAACACTAGTGAGAATGGTGCAGCAGGTATTGATTGTTGAAAAACAAAAAGGGGGAATTGTGGGAGTATATCTGGCTGATGCCGGTTATGAGAAGATTGCAGAGGCATTTGAACGACCATGACGGGATGAGCTTAATTTACAAAGGAATGCGGACAGTTGATAATCAGAAGGAACACAGATGTGTAGTTGCAAAAACTGTGTTGTAAGAGCCAATCACAACGAAGAGGTGTTGTTGCATGCTTTGCAGCTCTTAACGAATTGAATGTTGTTATTGTTCGCGTGATATTGTATTGTTAACCAATCACATGCTTGGGCTGTGCGCGTGAACACGATTTATGTAACCACACTGTGTATAAATTAAGGAGATAGTGAGTAATAAATTGTCATTTGTTATAACCTAACAGGCATCCGTCTGCTGCAATCTCCTCACCCTCAGGTATTGGATAGCTCTTTCCATGGTGGTCCACTTGCTTGATTGACATATAACATCTTCCTTAAAGGGGTACCTTTCCTTCACACTTGACAGGAGTCGCCTCCAGAGGCTGATGGCTCGTGTCCCTTTTCCAATTGCCTTGTCAATGCCACCTTCCCTGGCAAGTGATCCCAGCTGCTTGGCTTCCCTACCTTCTAATTCCAAGCTATTAGCGCCATTGTCCTAGTGTCGGAGGAGCCAGGTGATAATATGCTCACCTATATGGCGGCCAAAATCTTTTTGCATATCCCACAGCTCACTCAAGGATAGGGACCGGGTTATTACCTCTGGTTCTGCCTCTTCCTCCTGTTCCTGTGATGACCCTGGCTCATCTTTCTCCTTCACTAAGCGAACTGATTGTTTTGTGTATTTCTTCTTCTGTATGGGGGCAACTGATACTGGTGCAGGTTGGTCTGCTGGTTCAGTTGCAGTACTGCTCGCCGGGTTTTGGATAACCGCAGTGTCTGTCTCCAAGGTTTGGGTAGCTGCCATGCTCGTTGCCGGGGCTGGAGGAGCTGCAGTGCCCGTCGCTGAGGTTTGGGTAGCCACAGTGCTCGTCGCCGGGGCTGGAGGGGTCGCGGTGCCTGTCGCCAAGGTCTGGGTGGCTGCAATGCTTGTTGCCAGGGCTGGAGGGACCGCAGTGCCCGTTGCTGAGGTTTGGGTGACCGCAGTGCTCATCGTTTTGTTGTTAGGTCCAGAGACCTTCTCTTCCCCTTGAGTGGTGTTGAACAGGGCTCGATAGGCATGGGCCAGGCCCCAGCACGTTGCAGTGATTTGTATCTCTCTGGAGCTGCCGGGGTGACAGCACACCTTTTCCAAATATTTTACTAGTTCTTCCGGATTCTGCACTTGTTCAGGGGTGAATTTCCAAAACATTGGAGGTGCCTACTTTTCTAGGTACTTGCCCATACTACCCCACACACCCTGCCACTCATAATTATCCAGCTTCAGGGCAGATCTCTGGGTGATCTTCTTAAATAGTTGTTTAACCTTAAACAAGAGCTGAACCACATTCAGGAGCATGCTAATTCCCAGCAATAGGGCTAGGACCATGCTGGTCTCAACATCCCAAGAGTATTCAAATTTTCCAAAATTCTCAAACACCATTGTAACTGGACTGAAGGAGAAAGGAGAGGGGAAGAAAGGTACCCCACTCATAGACTGGTTTTCCAAGGAGGAAAGGTAAATGGTGTAATTATTAATAGTTTCCCACAGATGGCTCCCGGAGTATAAAGGTGACAATGCTGAGTGCAAATACCGGATTAATCCCACAACCGATGACTTTATCATACCATAAACCAATGTTATACAATACATCAAAACGAAAACCTTAATCCACCTCCCACGGAAGATAAGCAGCAGAAGAGGGACTATATACAGCAAGCGAGGTGATACATAACAGAACTTTAAAAACCAGAGCAACAACTCTAAGAACACATAAATCAACATAATGACCAGCGACTATTAGACCAATATAATGAATGCTTATAACAAATTTGTTTTAACAAGCTCTGGCCAGGTTTGTTGTTATCTCAACCCTTCGTGCCCCACGTTGGGCGCCAAAAAGGACTGTCGTGGTTTAACCCCAGCCAGCAACTAAGCACCATGCAGCCGCTCACTCACTCCCCCCCCACCCAGTGGGATGGGGGAGAAAATCAGGAAAAGTAAAACTCGTGGGTTGAGATAAGAATGGTTTAATAGAATAGAAAAGAAGAAACTAATAATGATAATGATGACACTAATAAAATGACAACAGTAATAATAAAAGGATTGGAATGTACAAATGATGCACAATGCAATTGCTCACCACCTGCTGATCGACACCCAGTTAGTCCCCAAGCGGCGATAACCCCGTCCCCACTCCCCCCAGTTTCTATACTAGATGTGATGTCACATGGTATGGAATACCCTGTTGGCCACTTTGGGTCAGCTGCCCTGGCTCTGTCCTGCGCCAACTTCTTGTGCCCCTCCAGCTTTCTCGCTGGCTGGGCTTGAGAAGCTGAAAAGTCCTTGACTTTAGACTAAACACTACTTAACAATAACTGAAAACATCAGTGTGTTATCAACATTCTTCACATACTGAACTCCAAACATAGCACCGTACCAGCTACTAGGAAGACAATTAACTCTATCCCAGCTGAAACCAGGACACCCTTCTCCCTGCCTGGAGAAGTTTCGTTTCCTGCTGGCGGGATGGGGGCGGGGAAGCGTACTGCCACAGCCACTTTGGTTCAGCTGTCCCGGATGTGTCCCCTCCCAGCTTCTTGTGCCCCTCCAGCCTTCTTGCTGGCTGGGCATGAGAAGCTGAAAAATCCTTGCCTTTTAGTCTAAACATTACTTGGCAACAACTGAAAACATCAGTGTGTTTTCAACATTGTTCTCATACTGAAACCAAATCATAACACTATACCAGCTACTAGAAAGAAAATTAACTCTATCCCAGCCGAAACCAGGAGTAATGGCTTGAATGATTGAAAGGGAAGAAACTCTCTTCTACAGATGGGGTTTGCACAGTGTGCTGTGTGTGGGTCAGAGTCCTGTTCAATGCTACACCACTTGAGGTTCCTGGCATCTGAAGGGACGTAAGAATATCTATGCTATTCTCTTTTTATAGCGTTAGCTCTAATAAATAGGATTGGGAATGACACCTTACAGAGTCTGAGTGCCTTTCTTACTGGGATCACAATGAACCAGCACCTCCTGGTGCAAAGCAGCATGCTATGGGGTAAAGGAGCAGCTTTTTGTAGTAGGTTAACAGAGATATGTCAATGCAAGGTAAACTATGGGGCAAAGGGGGTGGTGTCCCTATTTCCCATTTTCCCTGCAAGTCCACCCATGACTGACCCTTACATCCATACCTAATATATTACGGGGACCTAGAAGTAAGGTCAGGCAGACTGTCTGTCCATTAGACAAAATTAGTTTAGTCCTGACCAGTGGGTAGGTAGTGACTTGCCCATTAATGCATACAATAGAAACTAACTGCTTGCTAAGCGGGGGCTGTCCTTTGTAAGTGTCCTTATCTACCATTGATATTTGGGCTCCTGTCTCAACGAGGAATGTTGTAAAGTAGCAATCATTAACTGCGACCATCATCTCGGGACTTGGATCCTTAGCAGGGGGAGTAGCAGCCATGAGTACTTCCGCTGAATCTAGCCCTGACCCTAGTTTCTCTCATATTCGCTGTCTGGGTTCAGTGCTGATAGATTCAGGTATCTCCCTGAGCTCACAACCCTAACATCCTCTGCCTCCCTAATCATTATCTTTTTTAATCGTACAGCATCACCTCCATCTCCCAATACAGATCCCATTGGACTATCCCAGGAAGTTAATGAGGGAAACGCAGTCACTTGCCATAAAATGGAAGTTGGTAGCCCATTTAACTGACAAAGAGAGCCCTTTATCTAAACACACTTTCAATAATCTGTTATGCACAGTAGTAACTGAGGATGGTCCCCAATTTCCTCTTTTTGCTTTTGTCTTTTGCATGGAGACAGGCTGTCTCTTTTCTATGACATTTACTTTAGCTGAGGTTCTCCCCTGGTTTTTATCTTGTGGGGCATATAGTGGTAAATCTGCTAGCATACATTGAAGGACCTCTTGGAAAGTAATGCCGTTTAAGCCTGTCTTAATGGCTAAGGCTAATGATTTCAGTGCTCCCTCAGCTCCCTTTACTATGGTGCAGAGGTGTTCTGGCTCACAGATCCCTTTCAGAGATTTGGTTCTGTAGGAGGGGGTTGTCTGGTACCTGGGGCAACAAGTGCTTGTCCTTCCAATTCAGCTGAAATAGCTGTTTTCAGCAAGGCAGTCTACAGGTTGGCTGCCAAGTTCCAGGGCCATGTGCTTTTTCCCCTGCAATCAGTAGGACATATAGTGCATCCCCAGTGCAAAGCACAAGTCCATAAGAGACTGGTAATATTTGGCCCTGTGGTATCTAGCAATATTACTGGACCTAATGCTAATGATCGAGCTTCAACTGGGGTAAGGCAGAGCTGGTTGGCTCTGGCTATCCACATTCCTGCTAGCCAGTCCATGGATGTTTCCCCTGGTGTAGTGGTGCATTTCTTTCCCCCTCTCCAGGCTGATTTACGAACTCAGGAAGGCTCACTAGGCCTTAGCATAAGTGTAATGAGTCGGGCAGTTACGTGAACCTTGACTGTGCCAGGAACTCTTACACAGCTAAGACAGGGAGATATGCTGTGCGTCTCAAGGACTCCTGCTGCCCAGTGGAGGCAGGGGGATGTGAGTAGAGGTAGCCAGTTCTCATAACAACCTGCAGCCAGTTCTTTCTCATAACAACCTTGAGACATTACAATCCTCCCCTGACAATCTTGGAGCATCCCGTATCTCTGTTTTGAGTTATTCTCCAACAGCCTCGGAATTTTCCAGCACAGCTGGGATTCTAGCAATTTGTTAATGATGAAAGTCAATCATCTCCTGAACCTATAAACAGCAGTACTAAGTGAGGCCCTTTGAGCTCTCCTGGACTGCAGCGGGCTGTGACCAGCATCTCCCTCTGAGTGGGATGCCTCTCAGAGCTTGCAAACTTTCCTGTTTGCGAAAATCGGAGGTCTGTCACCGAAAGCCGACACGACCTGGGCTGATTCTCTTCACTCCTTGAGGCTTGACCCTTTGCCTGTTGAGACAAATGCTGAAGCATTCGATGTGAATATTTTCACTGACCTCGAGGGGAATTTTTAACAGGTATACCTCTTTTTCTTGCTTTTTTACTCTTTTATTCTCTTTTACTCTCTTATATGCATTTCTCTTAGTGTCTTTATGCACGTGCGTGTACTAACCTGAATAGTCTATAGTAAGTAAGTTATAGCAAGTATATTATAAGTAAGTATATTATAAGCTATTACTTTCAAATTTATAATTAAATTTTGGTCATGATTTTTATTCAGCTGTGAATGAATCTCAGGCTGCTATTATACTCATAATCCCTTTAGATATAAACCATTGTCCGAGTCTGGGACTAGGAGTCGATCCAGCCACATGTAGACTCCGACAGGAGTTTAGAAAGCAAGGGGGTCTTCTCTGAACCTCGTGACTCAATGGGAGGGTCTCCCTTACCCTTTCCCACATTCCCGATTTTTGCACGAATCACAAGAAATTAATTCTTTGTAACATTCCCTTTTACCCTATTACATTTTCAGTCCCTATATACATAAGTTTAGTTTGATTCTGATTTAATTTTCCTGTGTGCATTTTATCCATGTACTAAGTAATAGAGTGAACCTTGCTAACAAATTCTGTGAAGTCGCACTTTCATATAAAATTCTATTAAATCATTTTTCTATTGCTAATAAAATTGGAGGTGATTCTTTAAGTGATCCAAACTCTTCTATCTCTCTCTTTAAATTCCCCCCTCATGACACCTGAGTTAGCTTGATATCTCCCCTCTGCATCTCTTAATTTTATGGCAGTAAACCCGCTAGTAGTTGTGGAGGGAGGTAGGTTTTGTGCCCCTGCGGGCATGCTCTGTTGTTCGGTCTTGATTTCTGGTGCCAAGAAGACAGGGGGGCCTGAAGGGAGGGGATCAGGGTCCGGCTGTTTCCAGATATCCCCATCCCAATTGTCATCATAAATGGCACAATAGGCTTTAGCTGGGTCTACTGTAGTGGCTTCCAGCAACCTCCTCATGTACCATTCAGCTTCTGCAATTATCTGGGGGTGACATTTTGACTTGAGCAATCTATTATGCATGTCTAATTGGCTGCACTTTACTTCCCAAGTATTCCTTCCATTTTCCTTTTCCTCATTTTCCTTTTTCAATTGTACAATCTCCCCCTTCAACTCATCAATCTTACCTATTACGGCTCTATAACTGCCTAGTAGCCAGCACATAGCATCTCCTCCTTTTCCCTTCCTTAACTTACAAGAAGCCCGCCACCTGTCAAACTCATGCCATATATTATCAGCATCTGTGCAGTGGCTCTCAACCCAGGACAAATCCTACTTAGGGTTTCACCTTCCCTCTTTCTCCAATTTATCTCCCAGTTGTTGCCACTTACTGTTTAGCTTTTCATTCCTCACCATGACACACGCACACACACACTCTTAAATGATTGCCTCAATTGGCATGGCAAAGCAACTTGTGCCTGCCAACAGAACGTGTCCAAGAGAGATCCCACTTCTGACACCAATAAAATGTAATGGTCAGTTTGGATCTCTCAAATTCACAAGACAACATACTCTGTAAATTTACAGAGAAACTTTTTTTTATTTAAAAAAAAAATTATTAGAAAAAAAACCCAAACACATCAAACAAAGGCTCAGTCCCCTTTGTATACAGGCTAGTCTAACATGTAACTTCACTAATTCATTACTTCATTAATTCATGAATCCTCTAACTCACAAGTTCTCTAATTTCTAACTCACGTGCCTATGAACAAAATAGTTACCTAGTCGACAGTGAGTGTTCATTCTTCCTCCTCTGTCATGTTGCGGGTGTCCCATGTCACACTGGGAAGCATAAGAGTCTCAGAAGTCCGTCTGCTGTTAGATCCGCTTCAAAATCTTATTGGGTAAGCTGACATAGTTATACCTTCCAGCTTGGAATTTTGGTCTATGCCATTTCCATAAGTTAGTGGGTTTTGAAGAAACTGCCAGATAGTCGCTTTGCAAAAATGCAGGAGATGATGACTGCAGGAGACAGCAAGCTGCAGATGATAATGGCTGCAGAATGGCCCTAATCTCTTCCTGTCCATTCTGTCCGGCTTATGTGTTGCTCTCGCTTTGACCTAATGGGATGCCTGGGACCAAGCTTGCAGGGCCAGAACCAACACACTCAGCACCTTACTCTGCCTGACCTCTGGCAACTGCCGCTCCTGTCAGCAGGGAAAGGGGAAGTATAGATAACCACTTTTCTGTAGCTTTGTAGTGTTCTAACATTAATAATCACTCTTTCACAGAGGCAATAAATATGCAAACTCCTTCACACAGATCCAATTATTGTGTAGTAATTAACATGTTTATTTAGTCTGTCCTGACCTAAACCACAAAAAAATCAGTCATCACCACTATCATTCTAGAAATAGAATATTTCCAGAATTGCCCATTTAAAAGAAGCTAGAATAGCTAGAATAGCTCACATGAGTGTCAGTAAGAAGGGGCTGGTCAGCAGTCAGTTAAGATACACCTGCCTTATACAAGCTTATCTGACAAGAGATTTGCACTTTAAAATTCAATTAATAAAAATCAGAGAAGGATGAGATGTTACACTCCATAGTATTCTGGTGTGGATTTCTAATCCAAAACAGTATCCAAGTTGTTACAAGCATTGCACCAATGTTACACTAGCTACAAAAGAAACAGATATTCAGGAGAAGGAATGGGCTTCCTTTTACACTCACAGACTGTTTTCTCTTAACTTGGAGGACTGCCTTAAAGGCCTAAGCATTTAGGTGATTGCCTTTAGGAAAACCATCATCATCTTTTGTCCACAGCTGCAGCCTATGCCTACAGGTAGTGAAACAACCTTCTTTCAGAGAGAGATTTGGAAAACTAAGAACGTTACATTGATACCATAATTTTCTACGCATCTGTCTGCAGATAGCTTGAAAAAGTTCCTTCGTATATTTTATTTTGATTCCATAGCATCATAGAGACGATTGTCAGAGGAAAGTATAAATGCTACCAGTCATTTTAAATACCAGGATCCATCCAAATAGTTTTACAGTGGAAGAAGAATATTCTTTTCAGTCCTTCAAGGCAAATTTTAAAAGGAGTTGATATGCACGTATTTTCTAGCATAACAATCTTTTGAGGCCAAAGGCCTAATTCTGATTTCACTAGTACTAATCTATATCAAATTACTTCCAGTGACTTCATTGAAACTTCTGCTGAATGATATTGCCCTCATTAATCAAATCAAAATGTGAACAGTCTCAACACAAAAAGAAAAGTAAAAAATCCTGTGAGCTGATTTAAAGAAATCTTCTAAATTTAGCTATAGTTTTCCTAGTAATTCTCCACTCAGTTTCCAGTTTTAGGGAAGAAGAAAATTGATGCTTCATTCTAACAGTACACATAGGTACCTTATTAAGTTTCCAAATATTTTTTTCAGCACAACTTTTCAAACAGCAATAAAGCATGAATTCAAAAACAGTTTAACTCTTCTTAGTATAAACACAGAAGTATTTCCATGGGGGGGAAAAAGGAATTACACCACTGTAAAATTAGACTAAGTGAGATTAAAATCAGGGTCAGCCTGGTTCCAAAGAAAGGAAGAGAGCAAAAAAAATTAGCATTGGTGAGCAGGATTCAGGCCCGAGGGAGTAACTAAAGTTAGGAAACATCACATACCAATTAAATGAGGCATACAAACTATTTCAGGAACTATGGAACCATTTCTTGCAATCCTATGACTCAGCAAGGTTATTTGGGTTGGCATAAGACTAGATTTTTAAAAATCTTTTTAAAGGTTCTGTTCAAATGCAACATGCTACCATGGTTGTTAATCTGAAACAGATAGGTATTTTATCACCAGTTTTGTTAGTGTATGCATTTTTCCTTTCTTTTTGTTAAGTAATTGTCACAACCCATGCCGGACAGACCAGGGAGGGGTTGTGGTGAGTTCGGAATTCCCTCAGGCTAAATTAAGGTGAAGCGACACCAAACGATCAGTTAAACATTTTATTTATGGCAGAAGCAACCTAAACTTGGAAGGCATAATAGTAGGCGGCATGGTTCCTATTGAAACATCTACAAAGGTAAGGAGGAGAAAGAGAAGAGAGGAAAACAAGAAAAGCAGAGAGAGAGAGATATCACCACCCTTGGATCCCGCGATGAAGTTAATGGTCGATGACACTGACGGTCATGGTAATCCTCCGGTGATGGGCATGCACGGGGCTCCTTGTGTCTGCGTCTTTTATAGGCCAGTTCCCACCTTTTGTCATGTCAATTGTGTCCCTCTTGGTTTTCTGCACACCGCCTCTAAGGGCTTATATAACTCTCGATTTTCTGTGCAGGCACCATCATAGGGGGTGGTCGTGAGCCCCTTCCCCAAATAAACTCTGGGTGACCCCTGGCCATATACAGTGAGTTGTTCTGCCCAGTTCATCAGGATGTGGGACTGCGCATCCTCCAACACGCCTCCAGCATCCCGTGTCACATGTGGTGTTGCTATACAGAACTTAGCTTGTTGCAGTGCCTTGCAAGCAAGTTCCGTTCCTTCCCTCTGTTACCGAAATCCGGAATAAAACTCCTTAACAGCAATGAGAAGTTAAGAAGCAGGCACTCCTTTATTGCAGCACCGGGCACACGGGGGATCGCTCCACCTATCGTGTGCACCTGTCTGGTTTAACGATGCAGGTTAAATACACACCTGTTATACATATTCACTAGATTTCCGAGAAATATTATACATAATAATTAGTTTTCCGGGAAACTATTAACATATGTAAATGTCCTTTACGCAAGCGCGTTGAAGGTCTCTGGTGGTCTTCCATAGTCTTCCTCACTTGTCCGCTTCTTGACCTCTCTCAGATGATTCTGCGCAGTACGATTCTTGCCATCATATATTAGATTACACAAAAATACATTCTATGTTAATTCCTAATTTTACCTTCTCAATGATTGGTCTTTTAATCATACCACCTTATTAATATTCTTATGTTAAAACAATCATTGGTTGATCTCACTTAATCCATTAACCGGAACTTTGATCAAAGTAGGGTTTCTAGGCAACAAAACTAAGGTCCATAACGATTTCTTAAAACAAACCACTATAATTAACCAATCTGTGTTAAAGTTCTATGGTTAACTGACTATCAACAATACTTGTATTCTTATGATTATGCTTAGCACATTTTGTAATGTTCCTAAGTCTCTATAACTCTGTTGCAAACTTCACATTTCTATCTCACGATTTTATTTTAATCAAATCTTTATCAAAGTATTTGCAACACCTCAACCGCAAAAGCCAGGCCCTGTTCTCTGTCCATCACAATGGGTGTTTGGCATTAACTTCATCCAGTCTCTCACAGTAATTATACTGGTTTTGTCTGGGATAGAGTTAATTTTCTTCATAGGAGCTGGTATGGAGCGATGTTTTGGATTTGTGACCAAAACAGTGTTGATAACACACCGATGCTTTAGTTACTGCTGAGCAGTGCTTACACAGTGTCAAGGCCTTTTCTGCTTCTCACACCGCCCCACCAGCGAGTAGGCTGGGGGTGCACAAGAAGTTGGGAGGGGACACAGCTGGGACAGCTGACCCCAACTGACCAAAGGGATATTCCATACCATATGACGTCGTGCTCAGCAATAAAAGCTGCGGGGAAGAAGGAGGAAGGGGGGATGGTCAGAGTTATGGTGCTTGTCTTCCCAAGGAACCGTTACGCGTGATGAAGCCCTGCTTTCCTGGAAAATGGCTAAACATCTGCCTGCCGATGGGAAGTAGTGAATGAATTCCTTGTTCTGCTTTGCTTGCGTGCGCAGGTTTTGCTTTACCTATTACACTGTCCTTATTTCAACCCACGAGTTTTCTCACTTTTACCCTTCCAATTCTCTCCCCCATCCCACTGGAGGGGGAGCGAGCGAGCGGCTGTGTGGTGCTTAGCTGCCTTCCAGGGTTAAACCGCAACACCAAATTTCAACAAAAAACTTTGCATAATTGGTGGATGGGATTGAAAAGCGAGTATCATGATTTGGTAAGCGCAGGCAACGATGTACTTCTTCCATTCAGATCCATGTATGTTTGTGAGGTATCTTTTCCAGCTATGACAGCCATTAAAACCAAGTATCGAAATAAACTGAACTTAGAACCAGACCTTTGAATCGCTGTATCACAAAGTGTTAAACCAAGATTTTAAAAAATAATGAAGCATATTGAATCACATTGCTCTCACTAAAAATTATTAATAATATTTTTTTAGCAAGAGCAAAAAGGTTTTTTGTACCATTAAGGAATAAAATAAAAAATATTTTAAAAATATTGTTCCTTTCATCTTTCTCTCATCCTTCTTTAATTTCTTTTTTTGTGTATGTTTTATAATGTACAAAGTATATTAGCTCAGTAATACATGTATATAATTTATAAATAAATAAATACACATATAGTGGGGGTGCGTGCTCAAAAACTTTTGTACTGATAGGGGTGTGCGATCAAAAGGTTTGGAGGCCACTGTTCTAGACTACCAGGTGGATACAGAAATGAAGCTGGAATTTTTCTCATTTGTACAGGGGAAGGCCAAAAGCATGGTAACATAATAGCTTCAGGACTGGTTCTATGATCAAGTTTCTAGGATGTTTGATCACTACCATCAATTCATTGAGAGTGGGCTCTTTTTAAATTATGGACCAAATATGCGAAAAACCAGCGTTGAAATATTTAGTCTAACATTCTTAAGAGCTCTAAACTAAGAAGTGAGGAAAGAAGGTTGGGAACGATTCATGTAATCTCCACTCCTGATTTTAAGTAAATAAAATCAGGTAAACAGGTGAGTAGAATGAAAAATAGTAAAGAGTAAAGTATTACTATTGATGAGAACAGAAGTCAGAAAAATGACAAGTGATCAAAGGACTATCTCTAATCTGGTTAGAAAACTGGATGGAGATAATAAATGCAATATTTGTGTAACAAACATCAAGGATTTGGAAGGAAGGGAACTACTTTGGTTAAATTACTGAAACTTGATATGAGAACTGAAATATAGTAGCATAGCCATCATTACTGAAAAATAGGTATTTTTTGAAATAGATTTTCTCACAAGACAGCAATAAAGACAGTAAATGTTTCACCAATGTTATTAAGAGAGATTGTAATGATATAATCAAGTGTTGCATAGATAAAAGGGAAAATTGGTCTAATTCTCTGGAAAAAGTTGGTTCAAGAAGCGCTTTTGAGAACCTGCTAGAGGGCAACAGATTAAGAACAAGTTTAGACAAAGATCTATGTGACATTTCAGAGATCTATAACAACAACAATTTCTGTTAGTATTTGAGATTAATAATTTCGCAGATAAAGGTTAGAAAACAACGGTCACAAATACCGGTAGGACTCTCATATTTCTAGTTATCTCAACTGACACATTTCTTCTTCTTTCTTTCAATACTTAAAGGGGGCTTATAAGAAAGATGGGGACAGGCTTTTTGGTAGGGCCTATAGCGATAGGACAAGGGGTAATGGTTTTAAACTAAAAGAGGGTAGATTCAGACTAGATATAAGGAAGACATTTTTTACAGTGAGGGTGGTAAAACACTGGAACAGGTTGCCCAGAGAGGTTGTAGATACCCCATCCCTGGAAACATTCAAATAATTTGCTCCAGACCAGACCACACACACAATCTGTAACACAGCAGGGAACTGCGTGTAGGTCTCCAGATTAACATCCTCATTTCTGGACTTTCTTTCCATTCAAAATAAAAGTGAGAAACACTAGAGAGAACCATACAAAATACACTAATGCTCATCATGATGATCTCACAAAAAAGGAAAAGGAAAAGGAAAAGGAAAGGAAAAGGACAAGGAAAAGGAAAAGGAAAGGAAAAGGACAAGGAAAAGGAAAGGAAAGGGAAAAGAAAAGAGAAAAGAGAAGAGAAGAAAAGAAAAGAGAAAAGAGAAGAAAAGAAGAGAAGAAATGAAAAAAGGAAAAGAGAAGGAAAGGAAAGGGAAAGGAAAGGGAAAGGAAAGGAAAGGAAAGGAAAGGAAAGGAAAGGAAAGGAAAGGAAAGGAAAGGAAAGGAAAGGAAAGGAAAGGAAAGGAAAGGAAAGGAAAGGAAAGGAAAGGAAAGGAAAGGAAAGGAAAGGAAAGGAGAAACAACCCAGTTTTGAAGGAAGAAATTTGAAGGAAGTTTCATTTTAAAAAGAAATTATTTTGTAACATGTTAGTCAAAAACAAAGAATGACTATATTTGGTAATAATCCCTCTATACTACATAAAATTAACATTTCTCCTACCCTCCTTCTCCTACCCTTATTCTGAAGATTTTGATCACGGTCTCCCTTTCTTCTTTTTCCACTTTCACCTAAGGTATGTATTTATCAGAACTCAAATCTCTCAAATCTCCCTCCTCTATTCAAAGTCAGTCTAATGGTCCTATCCCTCCCTGATATCTGCTTCCACACACCACCAGTTTTTCTTCTATACAAAATTTATTTTTCCAATAAATGTCTTCCCTGTTCAAGCTCCTGTTCAATTGTTGTGGTTTAACCCCAGCCAGCAACCAAGCACCATGCAGGTGCTCACTCACTTCCCCCCCCACCCAGTGGGATGGGGGAGAAAATCGGGAAAAGAAGTAAAACTCGTGGGTTGAGATAAGAACGGTTTAATAGAACAGAAAAGAAGAAACTAATAATGATAATGATTACACTAATAAAATGACAACAGTAATAATAAAAGGATTGGAATATACAAATGATGCACAATGCAATTGCTCACAACCTGCTGATCAACGCCCATTTAGTCCCCAAGTGGCGATCTCCCCACCCCTGCTCCCCCCCCAGTTTATATGCTAGACGTGACGTCACATGGTATGGAATACCCCGTTGGCCACTTTGGGTCAGCTGCCCTGGCTGTGTCCTGTCCCAGCTTCTTGTGCCCCTCCAGTCTTCTTGCTGGCTGGGCATCAGAAGCTGAAAAATCCTTGACTTTAGATTAAACATTACTTAGCAACAACTGAAAACATCAGTGTTATCAACATTCTTCTCATCCCTAACTCAAAAACATAGCACTATACCAGCTACTAGGAAGACAATTAACTCTATCCCAGCTGAAACCAGGACATCAATTTAACTAAGTACCAGTTAATGAAGTGGAAGATTAATTTCATAGTACAGGATAACAAACCAATTTGCCAGTTAATCTTTTGAAAAATTTAAAATACTAATTTTTATTTTGGCACTGTTTGCTACAGAGTCAGCCGAAGAGAGCTCACACAGCTGCTGTTGCGCAGCAGTTTTTACCTCTTCTTAAATATGTTATCACAGAGGTGCTACCAACGTCACTGATTGGCTCAGCTTTGGCCAGCAGCGAGTCCATCTTGGAGCTGGCTGGAACTGGCTCTGTCGGACATGGGGGAAGCTTCTGGTGTCTTCTCACAGAAGCCACCCCTTTAGCGCACACACACCCCCACTACCAAAACCTTGCCATGCAAACTCAATACAGGGATATAAAAATGACTTGCTTTTTACCCAAAATGGAGCCTCTCTCTCTGAGAACTCCCCCCGTGCAAACTTTTCTACGATATCTCCTAGACAAGTTATTGGACCCTTGCCGGGTCCAATGTATGTTTTATAATGTACATAATATATTAGCACAGTAATACATGTATATAACTTATAAATACACATATATTGGTGATGCATGCTCAAAAATTTTTTACTGATAGGGGTGCGCAATGAAAAATAGTTTGGGGACCAGTGCTCTACATGGCAGCCAGGGAGCATGGCCTCACCTGGAGCCTCTGGCAGAAAACACCTGGAGAGACCCAAGGTCAACCTCTAGGGTTTGGAACCAGGGGGGCTCAGTGCAGGGGGGTTGGACTAGATGACCTTTAAAGGTCCCTTCCAACCCAAACCATTCTATGAAATAAACCTAAATCATCCTGAAGTATCTGATGCTATAATCTCTAATGGTTATGCAGAACCTTGTTGGTTTGGGGGGTTTTTTTTGACTAATATTCTATAACTGCCACTGAGAGATAAGTATATTTCATTATGAGAACCAATTTAAGGTAAGTATTGTTTGAATTTGGCAGGGATGTCTGCCATGCAACTTCTATGACCTATTCATCCAAACCAGGGTACATAAACCCTCAAATACTGTGGGAAAATAATGGAAGATTGGCAAGGAGGATTGTAAACACGCTCAAGTGACTTGCAGCTGAGGTGTAGAAAAACACATATATCATACTAATCGTTGTTTAGTCTTGTGTGCTTGACAAGTAGAACATCTGTGTTTAGATAACACAGGCCTGTGATAGACTCAGAGGCACCCTATCAAACATGCTTGAGATTCCTGCCCTGCTGTGGGAAAGATCAAAGTACAGTGGTAAACTACGCCTGCACAAATCCCTGATATACAGGCAAAAACAGCAGGTTCGGTGATTCTCAAGCAGGGACCGAGCTCCATGGTGCCTGTGTCCCCGCTTGTGTGCCTCCGCCCAGGTGCTGCTTTGGGGATCCCCTGGTTGGTGAGGTAACAAAAATAAATTTACTCTTTGCATTTCATCTGTGGTTTTGTGGTTGTTCCTGCATCCTGCTTGTGTCAGCTCACGCATTTGGTGAAGTCAGCAGGATCCAGGAACAGCCATGCCATGGCTGGCAAAAAAGTCGGGGACTGGGGAGGCCGCAAGAGTGTCTCCCCGTATTCCAGGATGGCCCACTACTGAGTGCTGGACCCCCGTGGCCACTTTCTTGGCTACACTGGCTCCGCCAGAAGCATGGCCTGAAATAGATGACGGGGTGGTGGTTACCCCCCAGACAATTGAAACGGCTATGCGCGGGTTGCCATGGAAAGCAGCATCGGATTCTTCTCGCAAGTTAGCAGGGAGATTGGAATGGTTGCTTATTACCGGTCTTTGACCTCTTGACCGTGAAGTTGTTGCATTATGGAGTAAAATGAGAGAATGGGAAAAGGAAGTTGGGACTTTACAAGATGAAAAAGGCGATTGCGCGAGAAGTAATTACTATTCAAGCAGAGCGGTGCCATGGGCTGCAAGATAATGTAGAGCGATTGGTAGCACGTATCGCTAATAAACGAAGGGACGGATATGGAAAAAGTAAGGTTTCGATTTCCCAAGTTCATGCTCTCACCACAAAACCTTCATGGGATCCTGAGGAATGGGATGGAAATATTTGGAGTGAATCCTCAGACTTGAGACTGAGTTTGAATTTGATCTGGACTTAAAAGGCAGGGAGGTGGTGGAAGCACGACCCCTCATACAAATGATGGGGCAGCAGGAACAGGCGGACACGGGAGTGCAGATCACGCATACTTACACTCCGAAAGAGTTAAGGGAATTTTTAGAGATCTATCAGCAAAAGAGTGGGGAAGGCATACTGGCATGGATTTTGCAAGCTTGGGATAGTGGAGCTGCATCTATCCATTTATTAATGGGTGAAAAAGATTTATTAAGCCCTGTAGCCAATGATGATCAGATACAACGAGGATATGCTCAGTTGCAAAATATCAGAGGTCCTGATGGGCGAGATATTGTTGCACATACATTTCGAAGAAGAAATATGCAAAAAAAATCAGTTCGCTTAGCGAAGGATGAAGATGAAACAGGGTGTCGTGGTTTAACCCCAGCCACCACGCAGCTGCTCACTCACTCCCCCGCCACCCAGTGGGATGGGGAGAAAATCGGGAAAAGAAGTAAAACTCGTGGGTTGAGATAAGAATGGTTTAATAGAACAGAAAAGAAGAAACTAATAATGATAATGATAACACTAATAAAATGACAACAGTAATGATAAAAGGATTGGAATGTACAAATGATGCGCAGTGCAATTGCTCACCACCCACCGACCGACACCCAGTTAGTCCCCGAGCGGCGATAACCCCCGCCCCCACTCCCCCCAGTTCCTATACTAGATGTGACGTCCCATGGTATGGAATACCCCGTTGGCCACTTTGGGTCAGCTGCCCTGGCTGTGTCCCCTCCCAACTTCTTGTGCCCCTCCAGCTTTCTCGCTGGCTGGGCTTGAGAAGCTGAAAAGTCCTTGACTTTAGACTAAACATTACTTAGCAACAACTGAAAACATCAGTGTGTTATCAACATTCTTCACATACTGAACTCAAAACATAGCACTATACCAGCTACTAGGAAGACAATTAACTCTATCCCAGCTGAAACCAGGACACAGGGTCATCATGGGAACAGGAGGAAGAGGCAGAACCAGAGGTAATCACCCGATACATATCCTTGAGTGAGCTGTGGGATATGCAAAAAGATTTCAGCCATCATCTAGGTGAGCATATTATCACCTGGCTTCTCCGATGCTGGGACAATGGGGCTAATAGCTTGGAATTAGAAGATAGGGAAGCTGAGAAGCTGGGATCACGTTCTGGGGAAGGTGGCATTGACAAGGCAATTGGAAAAGGGACACAAGCCATCAGCCTCTGGAGGCGACTCCTGTCAAGTGTGAAGGAAAGGTACCCCTTTAAGGAAGATGTTATATGTCAATCAAGCAAGTGGACCACCATGGAAAGAGGTATCCAATACCTGAGGGAATTAGCCGTGCTAGAGAAGGTTTATTATGACCCAGACAACCCACAATTACCCAAAGATCCAGATGAAGTCCAATGCACATGACCCACTTGGTGGAAGTTTGTGCAGAGCGCACCATCATCCTATGCCAACTCACTGGCGATAATGACCTGGAAAGACGAAGAGGCACCGACAGTGGATGAAATGGCTCACCAACTCCGGCAATACGAAGAAAATCTCTCCTCCTCCCTACAAGCCTGCATTTCGGCTGTGGAGAAGCTATCCGAGGATGTCCAGCAATTCAAAGAGGATATGTCCTACTCCCCACCTGTAAGGACCAATGTCTCAGCTATTAGGAGTGAGCGTTCCTCTGCCCAAGAGAGAGAATATAGGAGGTACACACCGCGAGGTGCCCTGTGGTTTTACCTATGTGACCATGGAGAGGACATGAGGAAGTGGGATGGAAAACCTACCTCAGTCCTAAATGCACGGGTACATGAGTTGCGAGGAAAAACCACCACAAAAGGGGATTCTACCAGGAAAAATGCCGCTCCAGTTTCCAAACAGAGTAGAAGGGCTGATCTTATTTCTGATCCTCTTGAAGGGACTTCTGAGCCAGTTTTACGAGAAGTGAGTACTGGATACTCTGACCAGAATTAGAGGGGCCCTGCCTCCAGCCAGGTGGAGGAAAGGGATAACCGGGTCTATTGGACTGTGTGGATTCAATGGCCTGGCACGTTAGACCCACAGGAGTATGAGGCTCTAGTAGACACCGGCGCACAGTGTACTCTAATGCCATCAAGTTATAAAGGGGCAGAACCCATCTGTATTTCTCGTGTGACAGGGGGATCCCAAGAGTTGACTGTATTGGAGGCTGAGGTAAGCCTGACTTGGAATGAATGGCAAAAGCACCCCATTGTGACTGGCCCGCAGGCCCTGTTCATCCTTGGCATAGTGTCCCGATCCAGTGTCGGGGAAGGTTTTGATATGATCCCAAGAGCGAGATTAAGACACAAATGAGGTCAAATGCCATATACCCAAAAGAGCTTTTATTATCAGAAGTAGAAAATAGTAGCAATACGATAGAATGGAAGAAAAGGCATAAATCAAGCAAGCAGTTGGGATAGAGTTGCAAGAATAGTCACCACCATGGATCCAGCGGCATCCCGTTGGTCCTCAGTCTTCAATTCTTCGGTGATGGGTGCACACCACGGCTTGTTTCCATGGTTTTTTATAGGGCATAGTCCGATGATGCATGCACACACGTACTGTTCATCCACTGTTCACGCGCTGCACGTTTCATCTATCACACGACCTTCACATGATCAATACCAGAAACCAGTATCTTATCTCAAAGACTGCAGTTTCCATGAGAATGGTAGTCTCCACATTCTTTGCTGACTCCGGCCTGTCTCCACCCCTGGATGCCTCAGTGGCCGGGTAATCGTCCTTTTGGACAGAGGAGTGCCCTGCTTAAACAAGCCATCTCTGGGATAAGTCACAGTAAACAATCCTTGAGACGAATGGCTTGAGATGATAGTCCAGTCTCTCACAACAAACAATCTTTGAGACAAACAGCTCGAGACAATAATTCAGTCTCTCACACATAGACTACCTCAGGAGAGGGTATTTTAAGGACCCAAAGGGGTATCGATGGGCTTTTGGTAGAGCTGCCTTGGAGATAGAGGGAATTGACCTTGCCTGGTCTCTCGGAGGACCCTTCTGTTGTGGGGTTGCTGAGGGTTGAAGAACAACAGGTGCCAATTGCTACCACAACGGTGCACCGGCGGCAATATCGCACCAACCAAGACTCCCTGATTCCCATCCATAAGCTGATTCATCGACTGGAGAGCCAAGGAGTGATCAGCAAAACTCACTCACCCTTTAATAGTCCCATATGGCTGGTGTGGAAATCTAATGAAGGGTGGAGACTAAGAGTAGACTGTTGTGGCCTGAATGATGTCATGCCACTGATGAGTGCTGCTGTGCCGGATATGCTAGAACTTCAATACAAACTAGAGTCAAAGGCAGCCAAGTGGTATGCCACAATTGACATCATTGCTAATGCATTTTTCTCAATCCCTCTGGCAGCAGAGTGTCGTCCTCAATTTGCCTTTACTTGGAGGGATGTCCAGTACACTTGGAATCGATTGGCCCAGGGGTGGAAACACAGCCCCACCATTTGCCATGGACTGATCCAGGCTGCGCTGGAGAAGGGTGAAGCTCCAGAACACCTGCAGTACATTGATGACATCATCGTATGGGGCAACACGGCAGAAGAAGTCTTTGAAAAAGGGAAGAAAATAATCCAAATCCTTCTGAAAGCTGGTTTTGCCATAAAAGAAAGTAAGGTCAAGGGACCCGCACAGGAGATCCAGTTTTTAGGAATAAAATGGCAAGATGGACATTGTCAGATCCCAGTGGACGTGATCAACAAAATAGCAGCTATGTCTCCACTGACTAATAAAAAGGAAACACAGGCCTTCTTAGGTGTCGTGGGTTTCTGGAGAATGCATATTCCAAAGTACAGTCTGATTGTAAGCCCTCTCTATCAAGTGACACGGAAGAAGAATGATTTTAAATGGGGCCCTGAGCAACAACAAGCCTTTGAACAAATTAAGCGAGAGATTGTTCATGCAGTAGCCCTTGGACCAGTCCGGGCAGGACAAGATGTTAAAAATGTGCTCTACACTGCAGCTGGGGAGAATGGCCCTACCTGGAGCCTCTGGCAGAAAGCACCTGGGGAGACCCGAGGCTGACCCCTGGGGTTTTGGAGTCGAGGATATCGAGGATCCGAGGCTCGCTATACTCCAACTGAAAAAGAGATATTGGCAGCATATGAAGGAGTTCGAGCTGCCTCAGAAGTGGTGGGTACTGAAACACAGCTCCTCTTAGCACCCCTACTGCCAGTGCTGGACTGGATGTTCAAAGGGAGGGTCTCCTCTACACATCATGCAACTGATGCCACATGGAGTAAGTGGATTGCACTGATCACACAACAGGCTCACATAGGAAACCCCAGTCGCCCAGGAATTGTGGAAGTGATCATGGACTGGCCAGAAGGCAAAGATTTTGGAATGTCACCACAGGAGGAGGTGACATGTGCTGAAGAGGCCCCACTGTATAATAAACTGCCAGACAATGAGAGGCAATATGCCCTGTTCACTGATGGGTCCTGTCCTATTGTACGAAAACATAAAAGGTGGAAAGCTGCTGTGTGGAGTTCTATATGACAAGTCGCAGAAACTGCTGAAGGAGAAGGTGAATCGAGTCAGTTTGCAGAAGTGAAAGCCATTCAGCTAGCATTAGACACTGCTGAAAGAGAGAAGTGGCCAGTGCTCTATCTCTATACTGACTCATGGATGGTGGCAAATGCCCTGTGGGGGTGGTTACAGCAATGGAAGCAGAGCAACTGGCAGCGCAGAGGTAAACCCATTTGGGCTGCCGCACTGTGGCAAGATATTGCGTCTCGGCTAGAGAATCTGGTTGTAAAAGTATCTATCTCCTATCACGCACTGGTCTCCGGAAAAATCGAACGATACAATGGACTGCTGAAAACTACATTGAGAGCAATGGGGGATGGGACTTTCAAACATTGGGATACACATTTAGCAAAATCCACCTGGTTAGTTAATACTAGAGGATCTGCTAATCGGGCTGGCCCCACCCAACCAAGACTTCCACATACTGTAGAAGGAGATAAAGTCCCTGTAGTGCGCATGAAGAGTATGTCAGGAAAGACAGTCTGGGTTAGTCCTGCCTCAAGCAGAGACAAACCCATCCAAGGGATTGCTTTTGCTCAAGGACCTGGGTACACTTGGTGGGTGATGCAGAAGGATGGGGAAGTTCGATGTGTACCTCAAGGAGACTTGATTTTGGGAGGGAATAGCCAGTGAATTAGGCTGTATGATGTTAACTGCTAAATAACCTGCCAATGTATGTCATTGTATCTATAGTGTCTATATGCCATATCAAGGGTATTACAGTAAGAATTACCCAAATGACTGAAGGATGGACTTTGAAACCGAGCCAAGTACAACAGTGATAGAACTTGTACTGGTGCCCAGCGATTTCCTCAAGATCAACATCTTCGACCTGCAGACCAAGGGCGTGGGTTGCACCAAATGTACCAGCCGCAAGCTCCAGAGGCAGCATGCAACAATCCAACACCTCACACCATCTCTCCTATCCTGAAGGACTGTTGCAACAGATGGAGCCCCAAAGTCATGGACTAAATAAAATTGATGGACACATTAGAGGGATAGCCCATCGACTAAGGGAATACTATTTGTGTGTGTGTGGGGGTGTCCATATACATATATATATATATGTATACAAGACAAGGAAAGTGGTAGTGGTTAATTGGAAAATGTAAGATCTGGGCATGATGTAGATGGTATAGAATAAGGGGTGGATAATGTCCTGGGTTCAGCTGGGATAGAGTTAATTTTTTACAGGAACCTGGGAGGTGAGGGGGGGCACAGCCGGGACAGCTGACCTGAACTAGCCAAGGAGCTATTCCATACCATGTGACATCATGCTCAGTATATAAATGGGGAGCAGGCTGGGGGGAGCTCTCTTGACTTTGGGTGGGGGAAGTGGTGGAGCGTCGGGTTCCGGGTGGTGAGCAGTTGCACTGTGCATCACTCCTTTTGTATATTCTTTTGTTAGTACCGTTGTTGTCGTTGTAACCTCTCTTTTTGTGTAGTCCCAGTAAACTGCCCTTATCTCAACCCTCGAGGTTCCGGTTTTTGGGTTTTTTTTTTTCTTTTCTCCCCTCTGATTCTCCTCCCCATCCCACCGGAGGGGGGCGGGAGGAGTGAGCGAGCAGCTGCGTGGTCCTTTGTTACCGGCTGGGCTGAAACCACGACACAGTATTAGCTGTATCTTTAGATATACCAACATTTTAATGATATAGCCATTAGCTCAGTGACTTCACTAAAGTGTTCCATTGCTATTGTTGTCCTAAAAGCGGATTCATTACCCGGTGTGCAATAGACCAATCATCTCACACACTCAGGAGAGATATTGCTTTATTCTGCGCAGGGTGCTTGGTGGACTTTCCACAAATCAAGCACACCAGGTTCTTCAGGTGTGTCCCTTTTATACAGTAACAATTGCATCTAATTTGTTAAACTACTCCTACCTAGCACATATTCAAACTATCTTATGCATAGCATTATATAACCATGACATATCAAATACCTTCTCCACATGCGCAGGGGTCTCAGGTGGTCTTCGGTAGTTGTTTGGGGAGGCATCCCCTCCTCACTTTGACCGTTAAGTCCCTCTGTATCGGGTCAATGGTTCGTTTTCCTGCCAAGAGGGATGTATCATCAATCAGGAAGAATAGAAAGGACCAGAATGATCTTGGTTACTTCTCTAGGTATTATTAAAATTGTTTGAAGTTGAAAATGATTAACTAACTTAATTTAAAACAGGATTTTCTATATCTGACATCACTATCATCCCATTCCAAAATAATGTTGAGAATAGACAAATAACTGAAAAATATGTGCACAAGAGAAATTTGGAGCACGCCAATCCTGTCCTATAGCTGCAATCATCCCCCCTTTACTGGTATGGGCCACACGAGCAAGGGCAGGTATATCTGTCATTCTTGCTGTACTCCCAAAGCCATTTTGCCTGCAGTTTGCAGGGAGCTGAGTAAATTACTCTGGCCAGGTTCACAGCAGGGTGCTTCCTGCCTCCTGGGTAGCTGTAGTACAATTAGTGTGAAGTAATCAAGTGAACTATAGCTTGAAACCTAGCTGGGAGAGAAGTTTTTCGATCAATAGGAAGGTCTCCCTACCTTTCCTTTACTATCTTCTCAGGAATATCTCCTAGGGAGAAATCCCTGGGCACATTGTAGGAGTGGAGCAATCCCACTTCCCCAGCAGCTGATACTTTGGGGGGTGTCTCAGTTTCTGTTGGTTGACCCCACCTTCTTCATTTTTAAATATCTAATCTCAATCAGTGGTGGTCGAGTAGTTAATTTAGAGCTTATTCACTACGAACTAAAATATTTAAAGCAAAGTTCCTGTTTTTTCGGTGAATGAGCTTGATATCTGGTCCTCCGGTGGAGGGGAGGGTATGAATGTTATCTCAGCATCTTCCCCGCGGTGACCACCCCCCTTCACCACGGAGTGCTGACTGCCGCTGCCGCCGCCGCCTTTGACACCGAAATTCGGGGGGGGGGGGGGGAATCATGTAAGACGGCACTGGAACTGTAACCTGACCCGGCCCCTGTGGCCGAGTTATTGTCATTGTTAAGGGCAGGATCTTTTAAGGATCCCTAGAAGGGTTTCAGCTCCCTAGGGGAGGAAAAAAGTAAAAAATCATATATCTCCTTGGATCAGGGACTTATCTGAGCATCCTTGAACACAAGGACGTCTTGTGCCACTGACAATCATATTGGCTGATCCCGGGTTGTCCTGTCCAGACACCTCTTGTTTACAAGCAGGATGGTACGCATTTGTCTAATGACAGGAGCCATGAGAGATTCACATTTCCACTAGGTACATTAAGTGATTATTTGTTCCCCTAAAATTTACCAATTTCTTCTGCAATACTCAGTTCTACTACTTGGCTCCATCAGGTTTAAATTTCTGTAAGTTGAGGCTATTCCTTTGGAACTGTGCATTTCACTTTTCTACCTTATTCTTCACAAATTTGAAAGTTCAAATTGTAGAGAGCTCAGCCTTAGCCTGATTCTCTCAGATTTCCTCCTGCTTTATAGCCAATATCATTATCGATTTGATAGGTGGAAGTGATTTGTTACTTACAGGAGGTCTTGTACATACTCTGGTAAGCATCTCTTTTCATCCCCCAAACTACAAATTCGGGTCACTAGGCCCTGCAGTTTGAGCCATTTACACCTTCTAATGTTCTGTAAACATCATTTTTTCCCAATCCAATTGTTCCAATTAACCGAAGAATTTACTAGCACAGGTCCTGTTTGGGTGCCTGCATAATGCTCTAGAAGGTTGGTTACAAATTTATCACTGTAGGCACATTAACAAAGGCTCACTCTCCCATCACATAAGGATTATATACATGTAATCTCGGGAACACTCACAACTCAACCGGATCCTTCCGACTACGAAATTGTTAAAGGATGTTAGGAATGGCTGCCTCTTCCAGCGGCTGCTGCCCAGAACTCCTCCTGTCCTGCCACTGTTGTCCAAAAAGCGGATTCATCACCCGATGTGCAACGAGCCAATAATCACACACTTGGAAGAGACATTATTTATTTCATATTTGCGCAAAGATGGGTGCTAGATGGTAATTCCACAAAGCTAGCACACCCTACAGTTAAACAAGCAAGCAATTTATACAGTTTCAGATTCACCCACTTAGTTTCCAAAGTCCTTTCCCAAAATCATTATTGGTAGTTGCTTATCTGACACCATTTCTATTGGGCTAAGGTTTTCTCTGCTTCGAATTAAAGGTACAGCGTTCTTTTATTCTACAGCGCATGCTCAAGGTGTGTGTGTGGGGGTAAGTCTTTTAGGTCTTGAATGGAGTTGGTGGTTGTGATCTCCCCCTGCCACCTTCACCTTTCCCCCAGTTACCACAGATGTCCACTGACTTCATGCCCCTTATGAATTACTCAACTTTCTGTGCCTTCTAGGGCAGGATGTTTCCTTCTTATTGGTCTTTTAATTCTTCTTCGAGGTTCCTCAAGGCCCAATTACTCCAGGATGTCCTTGGTTAAAGAATGCTAGCTGTTTTCTTTTCTGATTACAAATGATTAAGTGTCTTTAGACTATCAGCTTAATATACATACAAAGAACATCTTGCATAGAAAAAAACAGTTCATTTCACATTTTTAGGTTAATCTTCAACAACTGGAGCCCAGCTCTGTGCATCCCAGGGACCCCAGGGTCTCTGCCCAGGCTGAGGGACATGGCTGCTGCTTTCCTGTTTGCAGGTTCAGCCAGTAACAAAGCTGTGCACGTATCCCAGAGATCCCCCACCCACATACAGGACACACAGAGGACATACACAGGACACTGACACAGCCGGTCACACAGCCTGCCACAGATAAGGCGCTGCCTTCAACGGCACCTACACATAGGACTCGCATAAAACAGACAGCCAAGTCCCCTTCCTCCTCTTTGGCTGGTAGAAATTGAAGGTCACTAGTGAAGGCACACACACGACACTCTCTAGATTCACAAGCACACGCACATTAGTAGATCCCCTGAGTACCGGCATGGACCCTTCTGTCCTTTCAGTACCCCTGCCTGGATTCCAGGCCCTCTTACCTGCTTCACAGGTCTTTTATTCACTGGCTGGTCCAGCTCAGTGCACCAAACACACACACTCATCCCACAGACATTCCACATTCGAGTCATATTCCACTTCAATAGACATTTGTAAGATTTCACCTTTTCAGGCAAAAGCCACATTCTGTTTTGGTAGCTGCCAAGGTTTGTTTGTTTCTTTCTTTGTTTCTTTGTTTTTAGCTGTTGTTTTTTTTTTTTCCTGAGAGTCTCCCAACCCTCTGGCCTGGGACTCTGTCTCTCCTTCTGGAGGCCTCCTCACACCGATTAAAAAATACATCCCACCTTAAGTGAACTATTTTATCTAAGTTAAGGTACCTTCTAGAGTGAATTGTTTTGAGGGATCATTTTTTTTGTCCCCAAATTCCAATTATTTAAGTACCTGCAGGCTTTAGGAGAGTACTGCATATACATATAATACTCGAGTTCCCTTTGAGGGCAGTGGAACTTCCTTTGATTGTCTGGTTCCCATTTTCACTTATTCAGAGGAAACAAAGGAAAGTCAGAGAGACTTGTCACTTGGATCCTCAACGAGGGAGTACAAATCTAGGCCTATCCATGGCAAAGAGGGATAAGAGAAGAGATTTGGGCATCCCAGAGAAGACAGAGCTTGGACTTAATCCCCTCAAAGTGATCAACCACGGTTTTCTCCCCCAAGGCGACTAACCAGAACCAGAGACTGAAGGGAAAGATAAAAGCCACACAATGGGTCCTCCTGGTCACCCTGGTCCTGAGCCCACCATACTGCTTGAGGTCAGGGTCGTCAACAATGAAACCAAAGGAGGCTCATACTAGAACTAGAGACAGAAAAGGGTTAATGGGGTCACTCACACCAAGAGCTCACACCATTCATCTTTAACTGCTAGGGCTAATCGCACCTGGGTGGCTAATGGATACCCCAAGAGTCTGCCTCTAAGTGGTGGCAGAAATCAATGCCCAGCTCTCAAGAATCACCATTCACACAGGTTCATTCATTCATACCATATTAATACCAGAAACCAACCCAGGCTTTTCCTGATTTACCTCTCCTAAATTTTACCAGAACCAGAATTACAGATTTCTTCTCTTTTAGCCAGTAATTTGGGTCTGAACTGACCTTTATCAGAAGTTTGGATTCGGCAGTCTCAGCATGCCACAGGAGCCTACAGATGACCATTGCCCAAAGTCCCAGTAGGGATTTCAAAAGGTCCTGTACCTTTCTGAGTGGTGCCAAGGGGTTTTGGCAGGAAGCAGTCTGCGGTCCTCCCAGGTGAAGCAGGATGTGTGAATCCGACTCACAGCCCCAAATTTGTCATGGAAAAAACGGAATAAAATTTACATCAGGTCAGAACAGAAGCTATTGGAGAGAGCACAGAGCAGCAGAGAAACAGTCTCTGCTGATGTGAACTCTGTCACTGTAAAGCAGATACAAGTTTTATACACTTAGAAACGCTATGCAAAAGACAGATAACAAGATGTGAGTTATTCATATCTGTTACATACATAAGGCCACAGAACTGCTCAAGGCCAGTCTGGAGTCTGCTTTCTTTAGCACAGGGACTGATTTATCATGAAGGTTACACAGTGATTATTGTTTCAGAAGACAGGGTGAGAGTTCGATCAAGAGGTCCATGAGACAGGATGAGAGTTGAGTAGAGAGGCTCATTCAGGCCTTAGCATTTCTACTTCCACAATAGCAATGAGTAATTGTTGTAAAATTCAGAAAAAAGGATGATCTCTTAAAAAATTAAGATGAGACATACCTTCTTTGAGAATGATTTAAGTTTAAAAAGTTTATTTTGAGAGAAAAAAATATATATTTTGTGAAATGTATATTGGCTTTCGCAAAACGAGAACACTGAAATTTGCTTAACTACTGCATAAGGTATATTCCAGATGTCAATTGTATTTTATAGTTTGTAGGCCTCTGATGAGATAAGACATCCTGCAACGCAAGTAATTAAAGGATGTGTAGATAGATTTGTGAAACCACAGGAAAACAGACATATGGACTCAAGGACGAGAGAAACTGAGAACACAAGTAAGAAGATAAGGAGTGATTTGTTAGCATGAGAACAGTACTTTGGGGGTCAAAGATTATTTAGCATGAAAGATACGAGAAGAACAAAGGAAAAACAGAAGTTTAATATCAAAATATTGAAAAGTGCGACTGGAGGAAAACGACAGGGTGAAAAGTGCAGCCAGAGGAAGACTACTGACTTCATCCCTTGCAGATCCCCGAAGGCCCCCCCCGAACCACAAGAGACGCGTGCAAGTGGGGGTGGTCTGGGGTGGAGTTATGTTAATAGATACCTGAAATATTAAAATAACCCCTTGGAAACGCCACGAACACGGTGTATAAAAAAAGCGAGTTTGGGTATAACCGGCGCGCCTCTGGTTTTGACCACGCGCCCAGCGCTGTTTGCCTTTGTTCTATAATAAACTTGTAAAATTCATGAAATTCAGCGTGAGTGCATTTCTCACAAATTGGTGACCCCGACGTGATCACCTTGTCTGCAGGGGCTCCGGAGGACCACGAACGAGAGGCGCCCCGTTGATTTCAGCGGCTCGGGAGAGGACCCTCGGAAGCCCCTCAGAATACAGGTGAAATTTTTCAGCCATATTATAGGGCAAGGGCAAGGATGGAGCTCTCTATCACCGCGGTTGCCCGTAATTCTTGTGCACGAAGACCCGAGTAAGAAAAGGACTGTAAGTATTATTCGGTCGGGTGGGATTGAGGTCAGTGAGTGTGTGACTGAGACGTGGGCCGGATGGTCTCCGGACCTACGAAGTGAGAGCGGAGCCCTTATAACCGCGTTTCCAATCTCCCGCGAGGGACTTGGCCGGTGAAGGGGCGAAGCGAGTGGACTGGAGAGAGTGGACCTCGGGAACATGGGACAGGGGTCGAGTAAACAGACAGGTCCCGGGAAGAAAGGGAGCAAAAAGGTACCTACGGATATACCCCCAGACAGTCCTCTGGGGATTCAATTATCTAACTGGGATAGTAGTCCCTGTACTAAGGGAAAAGACAAAATAAAAATGATACATTATTGTATGATCAAGTGGACTAAAGAGAAGATTAGACCCGATAATTTGTTTTGGCCCCTATATGGGTCCTTTGAGGGGTGGATATGTCAGGCTTTAAATGTTTATGTAAATAGTAAGGAGCCCCTCGATCCAGAAGAAAGTGAATATGCCTCATGCTGGAAAGGGGAAATATGGCCAACCGGGGTTAATATATTAAAACTTAAAGAACAACAGGAGGCAGACCACTCTAAACGATGGGACCCATTAGACCATTTACCTCCTCCATATAATCCAGTCCCAGGGGCACCTTCCCAGGAGGGAGAAGAGGCAGATGATGCTTCCCCAGAGAATATGGGGGCAAGTGACGAGGAAAGATCCCGGGGTGGGAGGGGAAGAAGGGTCCCCCACACTACACCTACGCAAGCCAGGAGACGAACTGCCAATATAATGGTAATAGGTGAGGTTAGTGATTCGGAAGAGGGACTCCCTAAAAAGGATGTGGCCCTATTTCCATTACGGGAAGTTCCTTTGGGGGGGGCGCAAGGGGGTATTGGATTCGTCAATGCCCCACTAACCTCCATGGAAGTTCGAAATTTTAAGAAAGAGATGAAAGGTCTCTTAGACGACCCCCTGGGTTTGGCGGAACAATTTGACCAATTTTTAGGTCCAAATATATACACCTGGGAAGAAATGCAGTCTATTATGGGAATTTTATTTTCTTCAGAAGAAAGACAGATGATCCGAGTAGCAGGAATAAAAATATGGGAAAGGGAAAACCAGCAGGGACCCTCAGGGGAACAAAAGATGCCGATAGCCGCCCCTAATTGGAACCATAATGAGGGGGTTGGAAGACAGCACCTGAATGATTATCGAAACCTAATAATTAAGGGTATTAAAGAAGTGGCGCCTAGGGGACAGAATGTAAATAAAGCTTTTGATAGTCAGCAGGGAAAAGATGAAATGCCCACTGATTGGCTGGAAAGGCTCCGGAGGAATATGCAACAGTACTCAGGCATAGATCCGATGAGCCCAGCAGGACAAACCCTGCTAAGGGTAAATTTTGTGACACATGCCTGCCCAGATATCAGAAAGAAGCTAGAAAAGTTAGAGGATTGGCAGGATCGAGGGCTGCAAGAGTTGTTGCGAGAGGCACAAAAGGTATATGTATGGAGGGATGCTGAAAAGGCAAAGGCAAAGGCTAAGATTATGGTAGCGACTATGCGAGAGTCTAATCCTGTGGGATGTCCTGAGGGTGCTAAGAAAAACAAGAACCAGGGACCGAGTGCCCTGAGACCAGGCCGAGTTGGGCCACCCGGCTCACAACCCCGACGAGCAAGCGGACAGAAGGGGCCAAATAGGGAGCTTGAGTGCTTTTATTGCGGAAAATCAGGACATTTTAAACGAGAATGTCCTAAAAGGGCGAGAGATCTGAGGACCTTTGTGGAGGAACAACAGGACTAGGGGTGTCAGGGGCTCTTCTTCCTGGGGAATGAACATCGGTTTGAGCCCTTGATAAAATTAAAGGTAGGACCCCAGGAGGAAACATTAGAATTTTTAGTGGACACAGGGGCAGAGCGCACCTGTGTTACCCGAATCCCAAAAGGGTGCGAAGAAAGTAGAGAAACTATAAAAGTATTGGGGGCAAAAGGGGAGGGATTTAAGGCACCAGTAATTAAAAATGTAACAGTGGAAGGTAAGACCCGTATAGGGGTAGGGGATTTATTAATAGTTCCGGGGGCTGGATGTAATTTACTAGGACGAGACTTACAACTTCAACTAGGGATAGGGGTAGTGCTGGAGGAAGGACGAATGAAAGTAAGAATATTGCAGTTAACCCCAGAAGATGAGGCACAAATTAAACCCGAAGTCTGGGCCACTGAAGACAACAGAGGGGGATTAAATATCGACCCCATAACAGTTAACATAGAACACCCAGAATACCCCATTAGGGTTCGTCAATACCCTATTTCCAAGGAAGGGAGAGAAGGATTAAAACCAGTCATAGATGGACTAATTCGGAGTGGGACTTTAGAACCATGCATGTCTCCTCATAATACTCCTATCTTACCAATAAGGAAAGGGGACGGAAGCTACCGACTGGTTCAGGACCTAAGAGAAGTCAATAAAAGGACCCTGACCCGATTCCCCGTGGTATCCAACCCCTACACCCTCCTTAGCCATATCCCACCAACTCACCAATGGTATAGTGTAATTGATTTAAAGGATGCCTTTTGGGCTTGCCCGTTAGCCGAGGAAAGCAGAGATATATTTGCCTTTGAATGGGAAGACCCTGAGACCCGCCGTAAACAACAACTGAGATGGACAAAACTACCACAGGGGTTTACGGAGTCCCCCAACCTGTTTGGGCAAGCCTTAGAGAAATTATTGCAATTTTTTTCTAATAATGAAGGAACGTCAATAGTCCAATATGTAGATGATTTGTTAATTTCCGGAGAAACCCAAGAGGAAGTAAGGACAACTACCGTTGCCCTCCTGAATTTTTTGGGTGAACAAGGGTTAAGGGTTTCAAAAAAGAAACTGCAATTTGTAAAGCAAGAGGTTAAATACCTGGGACATTGGCTAAGTCAAGGGACCAGAAAATTGGATCCTGACAGAATAAAAGGCATTCTCTCTATCCCTCCCCCAACTTCAAAAAGAGAAGTGAGAAAGTTGTTAGGCTTATTGGGATATTGTAGGTTATGGATTGACGGATATAGCAAAATGGTAAAATTTTTGTATGAAAAATTAACAGCAGGGGACCATGTAATATGGACTGAAAAAGATGACCAAAGACTGGAACAGATTAAAGAAAAACTAAGTAAGGCCCCTGTCTTAAATTTACCATCATTGATGCAACCCTTTCAACTATTTGTGAATGTGGAAAAGGGGGTGGCTTATGGAGTCCTAACCCAAGAGTGGGGGGGTTCTAAAAAACCCGTGGCCTACTTATCCAAATTATTAGATCCAGTAAGCAAAGGTTGGCCAATATGTATTCAAGCCATAGCAGCCACAGCAATGTTGGTTGAAGAGAGTCGAAAGCTAACCTTCGGGGGTAAACTGATAGTTTATACTCCTCATGCTGTTAGGAATATATTGAACCAGAAGGCAGAGAAATGGCTGACTGACTCCCGAATTTTGAAGTATGAAGCTATATTAATTAATAGTCCTGAACTAGTTATTACTACCAGTACTAGTTTAAATCCAGCCCAATTCTCGTATGGGGACCCTATGGAGCCTCTTGCACATGACTGTTTAGAAGTCATACATTATCAGACCAAAGTACGGGAGGATCTGATGGAACAAGAATTACAGGAAGGAGAAAAGTATTTTATAGACGGATCTTCTAGATGTGTACAGGGCAAACACATATCTGGATATGCGGTGGTCGATGGCTCAAAAATGCAGACAATAGAGAAAGGGAAGATACCCTCACATTGGTCGGCCCAATCCTGTGAATTATATGCATTGAATCGAGCCTTACGACTTTTAGAAGGGAAAAAGGGAACCATATTTACAGATTCCAAGTATGCATTTGGTGTAGTACATACGTTCGGGAAAATATGGGAAGAATGAGGGTTATTAAACTCAAAAGGGAAGAATTTGGTACATGAAGAATTAATTAAAGAGGTATTGGAGGCCTTAAAGTGTCCTGAGGAAATTGCTGTAGTACACGTAAGAGGACATCAAAAAGGAGTGTCATTTATAATACAGGGAAATAATCTAGCAGACAGTGAAGCCAAAGAAGCCGCAGAGGCAGGAGACGAAAAGGTATTACTTATCCTTACCCCTCCATATGAGGATGGGGTACCTCAGTTTACTGAAAAGGAAGAACAAGACCTACTAAAGATTAGGGGAGAAAAAGATGAAAAAGGAATCTAGAAATTGAAAGATGGAAGGCAGATGTTGTCAAAACCCTTAGCTAGATGTATCCTTGAGAAGATACATCAGAGTACTCACTGGGAAACCCAAGCCTTATGTGATCAATTCTTGAGAAAATATGGGTGTGTAGGAATTTTTGAAATAGCAAGGCAGGTGACAAATAGATGTATTACCTGTCAAAAAGTAAATAAGAAAATAATGAGACAGGTTCTGGGGGGAGGACGCAGTTTATCACTGCGGCCGTTCCAGGCGATACAAATAGATTTTACGGAGCTACCTCCAGTACATCGATGGAGGTACCTTTTAGTATTAGTGGACCACTTGACCCATTGGGTAGAAGCTACGCCTACTGCCCGAGCAACTGCCAATGTGGTATCGAAAATGTTATTGGAAGAAATAATACCCCGATATGGATTAATAAATCGAATTGATTCAGATCGGGGAACCCACTTTACTTCCCGAATTGTCCAACAGCTCATGGCAAGTCTAGGGATACGGTGGGAGTTACATACCCCATGGCACCCGCAAAGTTCGGGACGAGTAGAAAGAATGAACCAAACCCTCAAAAGAACTCTAACCAAATTAATGATTGAAACTCAAATGTCATGGGTCAAGTGCTTACCACTAGCACTATTAAGGATTAGAACCCAGCCAAGGTCTGATATAGGAGTCTCTCCTTATGAAATGATGTTTGGACTACCTTACATGATGGGAACGGGGGAAACCATCAGTTACGAGGGAGGGGAGCAACAAGTTAGAAAATATGTACAGACGATTGGAAAAGCCTTACAACATTTAAAGGCTCAAGGAATGTTATCCCAAACAGTGCCCTTGGATTTTCAGATCCATACTTATAAGCCTGGGGACTGGGTGCTGGTAAAGACATGGAAAGAACAAACTCTGACCCCTCAATGGGAGGGTCCATTTCAGGTCCTGCTGACTACAGAGACAGCCGTTCGTACTGCTGAACGTGGATGGACGCATGCCACCAGGATAAAAGGACCTGTGGAGCCTCCGACTGAATGGACCTTAACATCAACCCCAGGAGATCTGAAGCTGAAGCTGAGTAAACAAACTTTATGAATAGACCTCCTTCTGACAACCTTGTCCCCAGCCCAGGAGGAGTCCTTTCTCCAGATCCTGAGGGGAGGGGGGGGGGCACCTAAAAACCCGGAGAAACCAAGGTCTGCCCCCTGGAGAGAAGCAGCAATCCCCCCACAAACTGGTGGTTCGAGGGTGTATCGAGTAACACCTGGGGACAGGATCCTAGCATTAGCATGTGAGCGACCTTTTGTTACCTTCCTTAAGCTACAGAATTCCCTATATTAAGCACCCTGGATCCGGACATCTGGGATGGGTTTTATGTGAATGTTTGAATGTTTAAGGTGTAATCAAAAATGGTCTTGCGTGTCATATAATAGACAACCCCACTGTAGGAGATGTCGCAGCGATGACGAATGTTTAGGCCCTACTCGATTGGACAGTGCGCAAATTGTGTGACTGTTTTGTGGGTGGAAATTATTGATTCCAGAAAATTGGGAAGTCTTTGGTAGCAAGTGGTATAAAACCTTGGCATGTTGCGCAAAGAGATTCGCATGGAAATTGTCAAATCAAGGGCACCTAATGTAGGGGGCAAGACCAGATTAACCTCTATACTTGCCACAGTGATCCGGCCACGGGCTGCACTCCCGTCGGGCATAGGAAATGGAAGTATATGTTATACTGGACCCCTGCTACTACTACTACTCCTAACCATTAAGGGTAATGCTGCAAACTCTTGCCACAAATGCACTCAATCAATCAAATTGGGGGGAAAAACATTAACCAATCTTGCATACCATACACATATTAATAAGGATTGCTATGAAATTCCGAAATTGGAAACTTGCAAAATTGGGAATCTTGAACTTTGGGTAGCAGAAAACTTAGGAAAAGGGGGAATTAAAAATGGGGTGGGCTGCCCGAGAGGGGAGCAGTGGATTTGTTTTACCAAAACAGGTCACTGGGACATCTCTGACGGAGGGGGTGTACAAGATATGAAAAAAGAAGAAATAGTAAAGAAACGTGTAAAGTCGATCACTCAACCTCAGATTAAACCCCAAAGCTACAGCGATTTGTATAAAGGTATAAGGAACTTGTTGGAAGATGATTTACAGCTCCCTAGGTTAGGGCAGAATTTGTTTATAGACCTTGTAGAAAGAATAAGTAAGGAATTAAATGTAACTAACTGCTGGATATGTGGCGGAGCCCTGATGACAGAAGAATGGCCATGGAAAGGGAGTAGTCTAAAGGTTCAAGACATCCTAAGATGGAACCGTACAAAGGTTTCCCGGGATCACAGACCTGAAGGGTGGATATTAAGTTCCACCGTGATTGGAGATGAGTGTATTTGGAGAACGGGGAAAGGAAAATTTAGGACTCGAGTAGGCACTTCACCTTGTAAAAGAATGAAGGCAACAAATGGATCTAGTGAATGGTGGTGGCCCGAGGCTCCAGACGGCTATTGGTCCGGACCAAACAACTCCAATTGTACATTTGATAATATGACAGAACTTTTCTGGTGCAATAAAACCCAGGGGAAAGGTAATCCCTTTGAGGGGATAGACGAAATCAAAAGGTATTGGGATAACATCAACAATACCGATATGGAATGGAAAGCCCCAGATGGATTGTTCTGGATTTGTGGTAAACGGGCATATACGGAGTTATCGAAGGATTGGAAAGGGAGTTGTACGTTGGGAATTTTACAGCCAGGGTTCTTTCTACTCCCATTACAACGAGGGGGAGAATTAGAGGTTCCGATATATGATAATTTACGAAGGACCAAAAGAGATTTCATTGGAGGAGCACAAACGTGGGGAGAGGATGACTGGCCACCAGAGAGAATCATAGAAACTCACGGACCAGCCACATGGGCTCAGGATGGTAGTTGGGGTTATAGGACCCCAATCTATATGTTAAATCGTATAATTAGGTTGCAGGCGGTGGTAGAGGTGATTACCAATAAAACGGCCACGGCACTGGAACTGATAACTAAACAACAGTCACAAACTAGAGCCGCAGTATATCAAAATCGGCTAGCCCTAGATTATTTATTGGCCGAAGAAGGGAGAGTGTGTGGAAAATTCAATTCATCAGATTGTTGCCTGCAAATAGACAATAATGGGGAAACAGTAAAGGACCTAGCTAAAGACATCAGGAAAATAGCTCATGTGCAAGTACAAAAATGGAAATTATGCTTGACAGTAGCTGGTGGGATGGATTACTGGGCGTTGCGTGGTGGAAGAAGGTGGGGTTCTTCCTTCTGTGTGCTGTAGCAGGTCTTCTCTTCCTACCATGTCTTATACCTTGCTTAATACGACTAATTACTAGTATAGTGCAAGGAATGCAAATTGTTAGCATACCCATGGATCCTAAAAGGGCAAGTCAAAATAATGCTGAAAGAATAATGGTCCTAAGAAGGGCATATAAAGGAGAAGACCCAATGGAGGAGGCGAGGTTGATTTTCGAAAGGAATGAAAGAATAAAAAGGATTAAGAGAGAGTATAGCTCAAGCCAAATGATGAGGGAAACAGAGGGGGAATTGTGAAATGTATATTGGCTTTTGCAAAACGAGAACACTGAAATTTGCTTAACTACTGCATAAGGTATATTCCAGATGTCAATTGTATTTTATAGTTTGTAGGCCTCTGATGAGATAAGACATCCTGCAACTCAAGTAATTAAAGGATGTGTAGATAGATTTGTGAAACCACAGGAAAACAGACATATGGACTCAAGGACGAGAGAAACTGAGAACACAAGTAAGAAGATAAGGAGTGATTTGTTAGCATGAGAACAGTACTTTGGGGGTCAAAGATTATTTAGCATGAAAGATACGAGAAGAACAAAGGAAAAACAGAAGTTTAATATCAAAATATTGAAAAGTGCGACTGGAGGAAAACGACAGGGTGAAAAGTGCAGCCAGAGGAAGACTACTGACTTCATCCCTTGCAGATCCCCGAAGGCCCCCCCCGAACCACAAGAGACGCGTGCAAGTGGGGGTGGTCTGGGGTGGAGTTATGTTAATAGATACCTGAAATATTAAAATAACCCCTTGGAAACGCCACGAACACGGTGTATAAAAAAAGCGAGTTTGAGTATAACCGGCGCGCCTCTGGTTTTGACCACGCGCCCAGCGCTGTTTGCCTTTATTCTATAATAAACTTGTAAAATTCATGAAATTCAGCGTGAGTGCATTTCTCACATATTTGGAATTATTTGAAGTAGAATTTCCTATTCCTATTCTAATTTCTATTAAGCCCTGATGGTTCTAAGTGGATATCTTTGCAAATTAACTACATAGAAGAAAGGATTACAACTTTAAACTGATTTGATAATTTCCTTGTAACACTGGTAGCTACAACCCTCCTACCTATATAACAGCTGATTATATATTCATAAGCTGAAGATGTTTCTAAAATATTCTACAAATACGTAGAGTCAGGGAAAGAACTTCAGCCATTTCATTTTATTTCTGCCAAGGCCTGAAAGAGGTTTAATTTCTTCCTTCAAAGATAGGTTGTCGTGGTTTCAACCCAGCCGGTAACAAAGCACCACGCAGCAGCAGCCGCAGCCGCTCGTTCACTCGCCCCCAGCCACGGTGGGATGAGGAGAAAATATAAAGAAAGGCTCGTGGGTCGAGATAAGGACTGGGAGGGATCACTCACCACTTATGGTCACGGGCAAAAGACAGGCTCAACTTGGGGAAGAAAACAAAATCAATTTAATTTACTACAAATCAAATCAAAACAAAGATATTAGGAAGTAAAACCAAACCTTAGAACACCTTCCCCCCACCCCTCCCTCCTTCCCGGCTCAACTCCACTCCCGGTTCTCTCTACCTCCTTTCCCCAGCAGTGCAGGGGAACAGGGGATGGGGGTTGGGGTCAGCTCGCCACACATTGTCTCTGCTGCTCCTTCCTCCTCAGGGGGAGGACTCCTCACTCGTCCCCTGCTCCACCGTGGGGTCCCTCCCACAGGAGACAGTCCTTCACGAACTTCTCCAACGTGAGTCCTTTCCGCGGGCTGCAGTTCCTCACAAACTTCCCTGGTGTGGGTCTTTTCCGCAGGCTGATCTTCAGTCACACACTGCTCCAGCGCTGGCTTTCCCATGGAGTCACGGCCATCTTTGGGAGCCTCCGCTCCACCGTTCACCTCCATGGGCTGCAGGGGGACAGCCTGCCGTCTCACCACGGGCTGCAGGGGCATCACCTCCTCCAGCGCACCTCCTCCTCCTCCTCCCCCTCCTTCTTCACTGACCTTGGTATCTGCATAGGTGTTCCTCTCACATTCCAATCCCTCTACTCACTGCAGGTTCCCCTTCTTAAATATGTTATCCCAGAGGCGCTACCACTGTCAGTGATTGGGTCAGCCTGGGCCAGATGCAGGTCTGACTTGGAGCCAGGGGAGCTTCTAGCAGCTTCTCACAGGAGCCACCCCTGCAGCCCCTCCCCCGCTACCAAAAAAAAACCCCACCACACAAACCCATAACATAGGTACATAAAGTTCCTTGCTTTGAGAACACAAATTGACAGCCCAATCGATTCAGATAAAGAGCCAACTTGAAGGCTCTTACCACAGCTTATCCTGTTCATCTTTCCAAGCAAGTAAGCATGCAAATGATGCTTGACAGAACAAATAAGACAGTACAGTATGAAGAAGAAACAGCCTTCAGGTCACAGAATTACAGAATGGTTGAGGTTGGAAGGGACCTTTTGAGATAATCTAGTCCAACACCCCTGCTCAAGCAGGGCCAGCTAGAGCTGGTTGCCCAGGCTCATGTCCAGACGGCTTTTGGATATCTCCAAGGCAACCATCACCACCTCTCTGGGCAACCTGTTCCAGTGCTCAGTCACCCTTATAGTAATAAAGTGCTTCCTAATGTCAATGCTTTCTTAATCATCATGGGTAAGATGAAGGATTCTAAAGCATTACTGTGGCCTTACAGTCATAGTGTTCTGGCAACAGTTTTTGAGATAAAAATTATTTGGTGTCCAACCTTTAGAAATACCTTTTCTGTCCCTTATATCATTAAAAAGGAATTTAATATTCAATGAAAATACAACTCCCCAACACTTTCAGTGTATTATTAGCTAAATTAAACTACCTTTATTTGCTGGATAGAAAGGAAAAATATGTTTATCAAAATAATTTTTAACTTCAAAACAAATTGACTTATTAAAGAAAGTATTATCCATTGTTAGCAAGTTGCAGTTTATGTTTGTCATCATAATGCTATGTAGATGAGTGAATGTGAGCCCTTCGATCACTCGGAGATCCATTTAGGTAGAAGAACTGTATTGGGTCTGGCTGAGATGGAGTTAATTCTCCCCATAGCAGCCCTCATAGTGCTGTGCTCTGTATTGGTAGCTAGAAAAGGTGTTGATAACACACCAATGTTTTGGCTACTGCTGAGCAGTGCTCCCACAGCATCAAGGCTGTCTCTCCAACATTCCCCCCTGCCCTGCCTCACCCAGTAAGCTGGGGGTGGGCAAGAGGTTGGGAGGGGACACAGCCAGGACAGCTGACCCAAACTGACTAAAGGGATATTCTATACCATGTGACATTGTGCTCAGCAATAAAAGCTAAGAGAAAGGAGGAGGAGAGGGGGGCATTCGTTATTACGACATTTGTCTTCTGGAGCAACTGCTATGCGTATTGAAGCCCTACTTCCCGGAAAGTGGCTGGACATCATCTGCTGATGGGAAGTAGAGAATAAATCTTTTTTTTTCCTTTGCTTCCATGCACAGCCTTTGCTTTTGCTTTATTAAACTGCCTTTATCTTGACCCACGAGTTTTTTCCATCTTATTTTCTCCAGGTGGGCACCTGGCATCCAGCCAAGGTCAACTCACCACAAGAACCTAGTGGAGAAGTTATTTGTTCAGCATCTCAGGATTAGATTTTATAACAGAAAGTAACAAGCTATATCTTCACCTCAAAAAATAGCATCATTTTACTAATTTAAGATTATTCTGTCTTGCTTTTAGCAGCAATTATGCTAAGAACCCTTTCAACTTTAAACATTATGATATAAATTTTGTGGCCCTCTCTGTGGATGGTGAACAAATGCCAGTGAAACCGCTGCAGCCTGATTTTGAGAATGGCTGCTATGTGAGAGAATACATGCAGCTCATTCAGACAGTCAGCAGCCATATAGAAGACCATTCCCTGCTGGCTGACATAAGGATCATTGAGTCCAACTCCCTGCTCCTCGCAGGATTACCTAAAACTAAACCATATGATTAAGAGCATCGCCCAGATGCTTCTTGAACTCTGACAGGCTTGGTGCCGTGACCACTTCCCTGGGGAGCCTGTTGCAGTGACCGACCACCCTCTCAGTGAAGAACCCTTTCCTAATGTCCAATCTGAACTTTCCCTGATGCAGCTTCATTCCATTTCCACGATCAGCACCTCCACCTCCACTGCCCCTCTTGAGGAAGTTGTAGACTGTGATGAAGTCTCCCCTCAGCCTTCTCTTCTCTAAGCTGAACAAGCTAAGTGACCTCAGCCTCTCCTCATAAGTCTTGCCCTTGAGACCTTTCACCATCTTGGTCGTCCTCCTCTGGACACACTCTAATAGTTTGATGTCCTTCTTATATTGAGGTGCCTAAAACTGCACACAGTATTCGAGGTGGGGCTGCACCAGTGCAGTGTAGAGTGGGACAATCACCTCCCTTGACCAGCTAGCTATGCTGTGCTTGATGCACCCCAGGACACAGTTGGCCCTTTTGGCTGCCAGGGCACACTGTTGTCTCATATTCAACTAGCCATCAACCCAAACCCCCAGATCTCTTTCTGGGGGGCTACTCTCCAGCCTCTCATCCCCCAATTTGTATGTATAACCAGGATTACCCCATCCCAGGTGCAGAATCCGGTACTTTCTCTTGTTAATTTCATATGGTTGGTGATTGCCCAGCTCTAGTCTGTCCAGATCTCTCTGTGAGTAAGGCCTCTCTACCCTTGAGGGAGTCCACATCTCCTCCTAGTTCAGTATCATTGGCAGTCTTACTTAATGTACATTCAATTCCTGCATCCAGATGATTTATAAAACCATAAAGAGCACTGGCCCTAAAATTGAGCCCTGGGGAACCCCACTGGTGACTGCCCACCAGCCTGATGTAACCCCATTTACTAGAACTCTTTGAGCCCAACCCGTCAGCCAATTGTTCACCCAATGTATTATGGACTTCTCTAGCTATATGCTGGAGATTTTGTCCAGAAGGATACTGTGAGACACAGTATCAAAAGCTTTGCTAAAATAAAAAAAACCCCACATCTACTGGCTTCCCTTGGTCAACTAGATGGGTGACCTTGTGTATTGGCTTTGTGTGGCAAGGTTTTGGTAGTGGGGGGGGTTACAGGGGTGGCTTCTGTGAGAAGCTGCTGGAAGCTTCCCCTGTGTCTGACAGAGCCAATACCAGCCAGCTCTAAGTCAGACCCGCCGCCGGCCAAGGCTGAGCCAATCGGTGACAGTGGTAGCGCCTCTGTGATAACATTTTTAAGAAGGAAAAAAAAGCTGCTGGGACAGACAGAAATGGCAGCCAGAGAGAGGAGTGAGAACATGTAAGAGAAACAATCCTGCAGACACCAAGGTCAGTGAAGAAGGAGGGGGAGGAGGTGCTCCAGGCACCAGAGCAGAGATTCCCCTGCAGCCCATGGTGAAGACCATGGTGAGGCAGGTTGTCCCCCTGCAGCCCATGGAGGTCCATGGTGGAGCAGATATCCACCTGCAGCCCGTGGAGGACCCCACGCCGGAGCAGGTGGATGCCCAAAGGAGGCTATGACACCGTGGGAAGCCCGCGCTGGAGCAGGTTCCTGGCAGGACCTGCGGACCTGTGGAGAGAGGAGCCCACGGAGCAGGTTTTCTGGCAGGACTTGTGACCCCGTGGGGGACCCATGGTGGAGCAGTGTGCTCCTGAAGGACTGTACCCCATGGAAGGGACCCATGCTGGAGCAGTTTGTGAAGAACTGCGGCCCGTGGGAAGGACCCACGTTGGAGAAGTTTGTGGAGGACTGTCTCCCGTGGGAGGGACCCCACTCTGGAGCAGGGGAAGAGTGTGATGAGTCCTGCCCCTGAGGAGGACGAAGCGGCAGAGACAACGTGTGATGAACTGATCGTAACCCCCATTCCCCATCCCCCTGCGCCGCTGGGGGGGTTAGGTAGAGAATTCAGGAGTGAAGCAGTGCCTGGGAAGAAGGGAGGGGTGGAGGGAAGGTGTTTTGAGATTTGGTTTTATTTCTCATTACCCTTCTCTGGTTGATTGGTAATAAATTGAGTTAGTTTTCCCCAAGTTGAGTCTGTTTTGCCCGTGACAGTAATTGGTGAGTGATCTCTCCTGTCCTTATCTTGACCCATGAGCCCTTTGTTATATTTTCTCTCCCCTGTCCAGCTGAGGAGGGGGGAGTGATAGAACGGCTTTGGTGGGCACCTGGTGTTCAGCCAGGGTCAACCTACCACACCTTGTCATAAAAGGAAATTGTTAGTTAAGCAGGACTTTCCCCTCATGAGCCCATGCTGGCTATGACCAATATACGTATTACAGCCAAATATTACTGGTTATATAGATGGTAGAATAGGCTGCATACAACTATACAGTAATTTTATAAGTTACAAAAGGTGCAAAAGAGCTGCAGGTTTGCATGTATTGGGGTTACAGGGATATATGGGATCATAGTGGCCATTAGATGTGGATGCAGTGCAGAAAAATAGGTATGATGCTGTGTAAATTCTCACATTGTGTATTGCCTCCAATATACAACATCCCTTATATCCCTAAAACAAGCAGTCATCATCAACACCTTGTAGCCCCATGACCCTAGAGGAGCAGAGAATCACTGGTGATATGGGAGATTAAGGGGAAACAGGATGAGGAAAGGAAATTAAAGAGCATTGCCCTGGTGGCAGCATGCAGAATGAAGTGTGTTCAGGGAAGGAATAGAAGTGAAGCAGGTTGCATTCTAAGGAAAGGCATATGTGGGGAAGGGTAGGGGTCTATGAGGAACATTGCTGGAGGGAAAGGTTGGCACAAGGCAGCTGGTAATGCACATGCTGGTTGTGCATGTGCTGAGTCCAGCAGGCCAAGTGTATACAGCAGTTACAGAAAATGTTCAGCTTTGCCAATGAGGGCAGTACAGCTGCTGCCACAGTCTCACCTACTTTAAATGGCAGCTGTCAACAAACACTCCATCCATCAGCGGCTCTTCACTGCTATTTTCTGATGGAAAAAGGAGTGGAAAAGGTGACAAGCAGTGAGCACAAAGGATAACTTCCTGTTCACTCTAAACTGCTTCCAAGTAGCAGGAAGCAAGCAGGGTGGAAAAGCAAAGCAAACCACTGAACGGAGATCCCTGCACAAAACCCCCCTTTATCTTAGTCGCTAATCGGATGTGACGTCAGGATGTTGGTGAGCATGATCCACGCGGGAGACAGATATGATGATATGACCACACCCCCTCTTCTCTCCTCCCTTCCACTCGGGTTTCGGCCTGGCGGTTGCTATCCCTTTGAACAATCAGCCACCACTACAGGTTGTCTCCCTGCCTGCTCCAATGTAGTGTGATCTTACATCCATGGATAGTCCATTGTCATACTACCGCCACTTTGCTTGTTGGGGATAGAATGCGCCCTCGCATGCCCTTAGCGAGGTGGAGGAGTTAATACGTCCCTTCCAACCTTCTTTTTTTCCCCCCCTTGAGGAAACGGATCCCCCTCCCCTCCGGCTCTAGAAGCTGTCCGTCATACGGAAGGCCCTGCCTCTTCCGGGTCTCTTCGGCTGGGCCACTGCCTCCTCCTCTCTTGCTTGCTCTCTCTCTTTTGTGAGTTATAGCAACTGTTGCTTTGTGAATCAAGCGCCATAGTCACCGTAGTCCTGGTGACTGTTACTCATCAACAACAACCGCTCTTCCGCTGCTTTCCATCTCCTTCCTCATCGTCACCTACAACAGCCACCGCTAGCAAGAACAACAACACAGCTTTCCACGGTTCAGGTGAATGTAACTGTTCTGTACAGGCTTGCAATCCCGCCTTTCTATCCCTTTCTTCTCCTCCCCCTCCACCCCAACCTTTACCTCGTCCCTCCTTGCAGCATCCAGGCTGGGACTGCTCCGTAGTGCTTCACTATTGATTGAGGGGGAGGGGGGAGGGAGAAGCCTCTAGCGCTTTCTCTTCCTCAGCCTTTCTTCCCTTCCATTTTATAATATGGGAAGAGACATCATTTCCAAAGGGGAAAAAATCATGTAAATTGCCCTGTGGTTGTTTATTATGAAGGGTATTTATCTTTTTTTTTTTTTAATTGGAAGTTGTTATCTGACGTACTGCAGTACTTGTAATGTTCCAAAGTATCTTGTATATCAATAGGGAAGGCCAGCGGGTAACACAGCAGAGGGATTAGAGATCCTTTAAAACTGTCTTGAAGGTGTGATTAGTAGTTAATAGTAGAGGTTGAAGGGCTAATTGGTACTATATAAAATCCTTCAGTGCAATTAGCTGTCATTTCCATAAACCAAGCTATCTGGTTGCAAGTGTAATTTAATTTTATAATTTAATTTTATGGCTATACTTCTGAATTCCCATCTTTCTGTTCTCATCAACTAACATTTTCATTTTATTTTAAAAGCATATTTGTTCTACATGGAATATTTGATTGTATTATTTTTCATGCACTGATTCAGAGCCTTTTTGAATTCTCCAGCTTGTACTACTTGTAGAATTTAACCTGCTAGTATAGAAACCACTAAGTTTTCAGTAAAGTCAAAGGAGTTGTGCATATTTAGAGCACACAACGCTGTGCGTTTATCTTACTTTCTTAGAAACACACTTGTTTCTGAAGAGCTAAAGAAGTCTTTAAATGTATAGTTCCATAGGAATAAGAACCATCTACCTGGGTATGTTTTCTTAATTAAGGTGGTCCAACCATGCCATGTTGTTGATCCATATGGTTTCCTGTTGTCATTCAGCTTCTGTATCAAGTTGTATTATCTCAGTAGATGTTCTAAAAAAGTTTCATAGTCTATTAACCCTAGCTTATACTGTATTAGGAAGTGCACCTCTTCTTACAAAAAATGTACATGCTATCTTTTTTATGAATGTAGTGTCTCTGCTACCTAATAAAAGTGCTATGTAGAAAAACAATGACAGAATGTATCTACTGTGGGTTTTAACCTATTTTTAAATTAATTTAAAAGAAGAAAAACACTGATACCGTGTAACTATCTAGTTACACTAGCCAGTGTTTTTTTCACTGATTCTTAACATAAATCCTGTTCCAGTGCCTCCTCATCCTGATGAGGCAACCTCTCTTTATGGTTTGTCTTATAAGCCCATTATCCTAATGTAGGCAAAAAAAAAAAAAGGTTTGGTTTTGCTTTAGAAAAAACATTGCAAGCTTATGAATTCTGGAGAAGAAACAAAATACCAGTTACAAAACAGTTCTCAATCATGAATGTTCTCTTAGGAAAAAATTTGCTTCCCCCCCCAACTTTTTGCTTTCAAAGCAATCTTCATTTTGTTATTCTTTTTTGAGGTCCCTGTAGAACCTCGACTAAGTAGTATGAAATGTTTTGAGGTGCGCAAACTGGGTATTGTATAGACTAGTTATCTTAGCCTTTCTGTTAACTTTTGAGACATCTTTTTATTCTTGTGTTCCTAAGGAAATAGTTTCTGTGATGCTGCCCTCCATCTTATTTGAAAGAGGGGTAGAGGTTTCAAAAACACAGATTTCATCAGAATAATTATCTGGGGAAAGGTAAGACTAAATTTATGCTACTATTGAAGAAAAGGCAGTCAGTGCTCAGATGTTATATATTCCATTTGGCAATAAACATCTGGCCAATCAGCGAACATCCACACCCTATACTCCATCTATTGCAATATGGATACATTTAAAGAGCAAAAGGCATAAGCCATATTTCCTATAGATGTCATGAATCATGCTACTATAGAACAACTTATAGGACAAAAGCCATATCGTTCACTTCTATGTGCCATTTCTTAGCCCTTCTCCAGTGGATTTGCTAAAATGAAACACTGATCCTGTAGAGGTATTTGTAGATATCTAATTTGGCCTGCAGAATCTTTATGATTGAAAAGAATGAGCAAAACCAGAACACAGTTTGACAAAAACATCTTAGAATCAACTTGAAGATCCATTGGGCATATGTAGATATAAAAAGTAAATACAAAGCATCATGCTGCCATTTTTAAGGTGTTTTTTTAGGTTATTAATTTATGGTCCAAAATATAGAGCTTGATATCTTGTTCTTTGGGAGCGTAAAATAAAATATCTCTACAGAGCATGTTGTGCAGCTGTTTTAGCTGTTGAAACATTAACTTTGAGGTTTCTTGGTGTTTAAGATTTTTAATTGTTCTCCTAAATGACAAATTAGAGGAAAACTTTGTTGTTTGCTTTCAGTTAGAATGCAGTGAGGATAATATGTACTGCTTTAGTTTTTCTGCTTTAATATTTATTAAATATTTGCTTGTGTGTACAAGCAAAGTAAAATAAGGAATTCATTCACTACCTCCCATCTGCAGGCAGATGTTTAGCCATCTCCAGGAAAGCAGGGCTCCACCACATGTAACAGTTACTTGGGAAGACAAACATCATAACTCTGAACGTCCCCCCTTCCTCCTCCTTCCCCCCCAGATTTTATTGCTGAATGTGATGTCATATGGTATGGAATATCCCTTTGGTCAGCTGGGGTCAGCTGTCCCAGCTGTGTCCCCTCTCAACTTCTTGAGCACCCCCAGTCTACTTGCTGGTAGGGCAGCATGAGAAGCAGAAAAGGCCTTGACGCTGCATAAGCCCTCTTCAACAGTAGCTAAAATATGGATGTGTTATCAACACTGTTTTGGTCACAAATCCAAAACATAGAAGAAAATCAATTCTATCCCAGCCAAAAAACAGTGCAATTGTTAAAATCTGTTAGTATAACCCTTTTAAAAAAAGATATCTGGAGGTGTGTGGTGGCTATTTGAGAAGAGTTTTAAGCTATTTAAGTAAATTGGTCAGAAACATATAAGGAGGCCTACTGATTTATTAATGCTTCTTAACCTGAAAGCACCACATACCTTTTAGGTTGCACAGCAACTGACTCCTAGCAACAGTAGTAGATTGAATTTCTAAGAGTGACCATGTTGGATGTAATAATAAAGCAAGAGTACAAACATTTGTCATGTTTTTCTTTTCATAATAAACTAGTTTGAATTTAAGGAACTTTTTGTCCCTCAAAAATAGGAAGCCCCTTGTAAAACAAAGGTACTTCAGAATGTTTCTGGTACCAAAGCTAATAGAGCTGTTTAGAATGAGAGTGGTGTCATGTTTTGGGGTGTGTGGGTTTTGGTTTTTTTTTTTTTTTTTTGCTAATTTCCTTTTTTTTTTTTTTTAGCATAGTATTATGAGACAAAACAGAAAATAAAGAATCATTAAATGGAGCATTAAGTAAGACATTTAATGCTTGCTTAAGGCGATTTGTAAATTTCAATTTCTCCTGTAAATTAATCCATTGTAGGACTTACTAAAAGTCACCAGCTAAACAAGTAAACAAACAAATGTTGAAGGAATCAAAATTCTTTTACTTTGTGGTATAAGTCAAACTAATGGAGTTAGAAAGAGACCTCCCCTGAAGAGGTTATTCCATAACTGCCTACTGTAAGGGTTCTTGTGTCTATGTGAAGCTTGCAGTATCAGCTAATCTCATTTAGAACATAAAAATTGTCTAAAATATACACGGTCAGTGTTTCATTATTTTTATTTTTTCTGTTGTCTTCTCTTGGTTCAGCTAACAAATATTCTGAGGCAATTTTTCTAACTTTTTTGGAGATGAATGTTGATATAAAATCCTATATTGATTTTTATTTTTTAAATTTTATTTGCTAAACATGAGAAAATTGGCTATTTTAAATCAAACTCTAACCTTTTTCAAAAAGGTTTGTGAAATTCTTGTGAAGATTTGTATAAAACTGACTGACGGACAAATTTACTCTGTCATACCAGTCTGTCAGTATTTTACCTTTTCAAATCCTTTGTGTTAAAGGTATGAAAAAGGTAGAAAATACGTGGATAGGTAGGTGGTATGGAGATGGAATGAGACACAGAAATTATCTCATAAATAGTAAAATGCATTACTTTGTACAGCTACATTCAAGTTTAAAATTTCTCACCTGGCTGACTGACTTAAGAATTAGAACATTGTTGTTTGTTTGTTTTTTTTTAAATGCTAGTAAAATCTAAGTCTAAATTAGATTAATACCCTTGTTCATTTCTTGTGTCTGCTTTTAGAACAGTTAAAGTGTAGTTCTGCTAAAGCCCAAAAACTATAGTAAAAAGCCCAATTTAGTTCTTTGTGACATGTTATATTTCATTAAAATAGCACTATTTTTTCTGAATAGCAGAGAGCTGTCCTAACAGCTTAAAACATACCGTTTCAATTAATAAAAGCGATAGTTCTACCTTCATAGTGTAGAACAAGAACATTGTATGGAAATATAAGCTACTTTAATATTACTCATTTGACTTGGGATGTTTTAGTGTTGCATTCTGAAAAAGTCTTTGTTAAATGGGTCTCTTGAGTCAGAGTATGTGAATAGTACCTTCCAGCTCAAATAGTCCATTTCAGAATGTGTTCTTCTGTGATATCACTAACATTAGAATTCTCACTGCAAAGCATATTAGTAGTTGAAGATGATGTATTCGGTAAAACAAATGTTTATGTTTATATTTGAATAATCATATTTATGTGGCATATTTTTCTAAACTGGGGACTTAAAAAGCATTTATAAAGCATATTTGAAGCAGGTATTTAGGTCTGTATCTTTAGGGAAGTTGTTAAGCAAGCACTTAGTTTTAAGCATGTGGATTCAATTAATTTAAGTGGGAGTTAAGCACTTGTATGAACAACCTTCTGAATTAGTATGATGTCATTAGACTATCAATTCAGTTATTTTTGCAATAAGGAGGTATTAGTGTAGTAAACTAGCAACTACCACTAAAACTGGAGAGTTTAGAGGAAAGATGATGAAGCGAAGACAGAAGAGAGAAGATCTGAGACTCAGAAATTGAAGGTTTGCAATTTGGAGGTTAAAATCTGATTTTTTTTTTTTAAATTTTTTTTTTTGGAGTAATGGAAAGTAAGTAGAAAGCAGAAATTTAAAAAAGACAAACTATAGAAAATACCTTTTATAATGTAGCTGTTCATATTCATAGCCCATAATTTTTTAAAGGTGTTTTTACTATATAAGCAACAAACAACTTTTACTTGTAGTAGTGACCTTTTCAGAGGAGATTTGGGAATTTTCATATGTCTTCCCTTATAAATATTGATGGTAAGTATGTATTCTCAAATCATGTAGATTACTTTGAGTTTCTGTAAAGATTTCATTTATTTTTCAGAACAGTCTTCATTATCTTCATACAACTCCCCCCTCCACCTTCTCCCAAGTAGCTGATTTATCATATATTGTATATATACTTATCTTCTTATAGGCTATCTTCTTCTAGAATAGCCGTTCTCTAATACAACTCTTATAAGACAAACCTGATTAACTGGGTTTGCAGGTTAATGTTTCCACTGCATCCAGAACTAACTTATGATGACTGCTCTATGAATGTTTAACTAAATTACATTGTGGTGAGTTGACCTTGGCCAGATGCCCACCCAGCTGCTCTTTCACTCCCCCTCCTCAACAGGACAGGGGGAGAAAATAAGATGGAAAAGCTTGTGTGTCAGGATAAAGACAGAGAGATCACTTACCAGTTGCCATCATGGGCAAAACAGACTCGACTTGGGGAAAATTAATTTAATATACCATCAATTAAAAAATAGATTTGGATGGTGAGAAACAAAGACAAAAAATAAAACACCTCCTCCCCTCCCCCCTTTTCCCAGGCTCAAATTCACTGCTTCATTCCCAACTCCTCTACTTCCTCCCCCCTGCCATAGTGGCGCAGGGGGGGTGGGGAATGGAGGGTTGCAATCAGTTCATAACAGTTCCTCTCTGCTCCTTCCTCCTCACACTTTTCTTGTGCTCCAGCATGGGCCCTTCCCATGGGCTACAATCCTTTCAGGAAAGGACTGATGTTGTGGGTTAACCCCAGTAGGCAGCTAAGTACCACAGAGTCGCTCACTCACTACCCTCACAGTGGGATGAGGGAGAAAATTAGAAAAAGTGAGAAAACTTGTGGGTTAAGATAAAGCCAACTTAATGGGTAAAGCAAAGCTGCACATGCAAGCAAAGCAAAACAAGGAATTAATTCGCTACTTCCTGTTGGCAGGCAGATGTTTAGCCATTTCCAGGAAAACAGGGCCTCAGCATGGATAATGGTTACTTGAGAAGATAAACGCCATAACTCTGAATGCCCCACCACCCCCTTTCCCCGCAGCTTTTATTGCTGAGCACAACATCCTATAGTATGGAATATTCCTTTGGTCAGTTGGGGTCAGCTGTCCTGGCTGTGTCCCCTCCCAACTTCTTGTGCACCCCCAGCCTACTCGCTGGTGGGGCGGTGTGAGAAGCAGAAAAGGCCTTGATGCTGTGTGAGCACTGTTCAGCAATAGCTAAAACACCAGTGTGTTATCAACACTGTTTTAGTCACAAATCCAAAGCACAGCACTATACAAGTTGCTATGAAGAAAATTAACTCCATCCCAGCCAAAACCAGCACAAGTGTGTCCCCCCATGGGCTGCAGTTCCTGCCCGAAAATCTGCTTCTGCATGGGCTCCTCTCCGTGGGCCGCAGTTCCTGCCGAGAGCCTGCTCCAGCATGGGCTTTCCATGGGCTGTGGCTTTCTTCAGGGCATATCCACCTGTTCCGGCATGGTCTTCACCACAGGCTGCAGGGGAATCTCTGCTCTGGCGCACCTCCTCCCCCTTCTCTTTCACTGACCTTGGTGGCTGCAGGGTTTTTTCTCACACTTCCCCCCCCACCTCCTCTCTCTCTCACTCTGCTGCGCAGCGATTTTACCCTTTCTTAAATATGTTATCACAGAGGCACTACCAGCTTTGCTGATTGGCTCAGCTTTGACCAGTGGTGTTCTTGCCGGAACCACCTCTGTTGGGCACAGGGGCAGCCCCTGATCTTTCTTCACAAAGGCCACCTGTGCAACCCCCTGTGGTCCAAACACTAATGGAGTCTGACAACATGTTATAAAACAAAGCTTTATTGATGCAGTAAGAAAGATGAGCAGTGATGCACACATATGGCGACTCACCCAATCACCGTTAGCAAACACAGGATCATAAGCGATGCCATGGCTCCGGCAGACTGCCAGGTACACTTGATGGCCGGGTCATCTGGCAGCAACTACCAATTGTGCAAATGCCTTTTGAGCGTGGGTAAGAGTTGCGCCTCCCCTTGGCTTCACCAATGGTAGTGTGATTTGAGAGAATCATACTTTACAGGAATGTGGGCAGCATCCTGCCTGTGCTGCCGATATTGGTCAAGGGGCAGGGTGTCAGGAAGCAGGGTGTCACCCCCCCAACTACCAAAACCTTGCCATGTAAATCCAGTACTTCTGTTTTAAACTGCATTTTTTTAAAATGTAATGAGGATATTTCATTACTTCATATGCCCTCAATAGAGGGCTCGTGATAGCAATTCATCTAAAAGAATGCCTTGCATGTCATAAAGCTTTATTTTATGACATAAAAGCAAAATGAAAGGTGGAGATTTAAGACAATGTCTAAAAACAGATCAGAAGAACCAACTATATGTAGAGTCATAACATGTGCTTGTTTTTTTTTTTAATTTTTGGTATTGTGTCTGTAGTGGGTTAACCTTGACTTGCTCAGACCCCCATCCAGCCATTCTCTCACTCCCCCTCCTCAACAGGATGGAGGAGAAAATAAGAAGAAAAAGCTTGTGGGTCAAGATAAAGACAAGGAGATTGACTTGGGGAAAATTTAAGTTAATTTATTGCCAATCAAAATTGATTTGGATAGAGAGAAACAAAGACAAAACAACACCTTTCCCCCACCCCACCCCCTTTTTCTCAGGCTCAGCTTCACTCCTTCATTCCCAACTCCCCTGTTGTGTTGTGTCCCCCCGGTCCGCCCCCCCCCCACCAGTACAAGGAGGGGTGGGGAATGGGGGGGTTATGGTAAGTAATAACAGTTCCTCCCTGCCATCCCTTCTTCCTCACACTTCTCCCCTGCTCCAGCATGGGTCCTCTCCATGGGCTGCAGTTCCTGTCAGGAGAATCTATTCCAGTGTGGGCTTTTGTGGTGGGTTGACCCTGGCTGGGCGCCAGGTGCCCACCAAAGCCGCTCTATCACTCCCCCTCGTCAGCTGGACAGGGGGGAGAAAATATAACAAAAGGCTCATGGGTCAAGATAAGGACAGTTTAATAAAGAGAAAGCAAAGGTCGTGCGTGAAAGCAAAGAAAAACAAATGATGTTATTCTCTACTTCCCATCAGCAGGCGATGTCTGGCCACTTCCTGGGAAGCAGGGCTTCAGTACGCATAGTGGTTGCTCCGGAAGACAAAAATGCCCCCCTTCCATCTCCCTTTACTTAGCTTTTATATCTGAGCTGACGTCATATGGTATGGAATATCTGTTTGGTTAGTTTAGGTCAGCTGTCTTGGCTATGTCCCCTCCCAAGATCTTGTCCAGCCCCAGCCTGTTGTTGAGGGGGGGGCAAAAATGTTGGAGAGACAGCCTTGATGCAGTGCCAGCACTGCTCAGCAGTAGCCAAAACACTGGTGTGTTATCAACACCTTTGTAGCTACTGATGCAGAGCACAGCACTACGAGGGCTGCTATGGGGAGAATTAACTCCATCTCAGCCAGACCCAATACAATCTCCACCCCTTATTCCATACCATTTGCGTCATGCTCGGGTCCCACATAATTTAATACACATATCTTCTAACCACGCCATTGCATTTAATTCTCATTACTGAAATCCCTTCTTACCAACACTTACAACTGAAACTACATACTTAAACCACCTTTATACCCAACATACAGATTTATACATTCTTATTAACTACTATCCCCTGTCCTTTAACAGATAGATATTCCATGGGCTTCTTCCACTCCTTCAGATGTTCACACACAGGTTATGACTTGAGCCCCATCCGTCAAGATGAGTGGTCAGGACAGGACAAGCAGTATGTTCGATCGTTGGGCACCAACACCGGCTTGGTTTGGGTCACCGATGCACTTGTCTGGTTCCTTGCGAAGTTCACTCCTCTGCAGTTCAGGTCATTCCTGCTACATTACTTCCTACAACATACAACTCACATCACAGATTATTTTTCCCCCAAGGTTAAATGTCCTTGAGGCACACACTGGGTCTCCCCATCCTTCCGCATTACCCACCAAGTACACCCAGGTCCCTGAGCAAAGACAATCCCACGAATGGGTTTGCCTTTTCCCATGGGAGGAGAAATCCACACTGCCTTCCCCAGCCACTTCCCCATGTGCACTACAGGGACCTTATCTCCTCCCACAGTATGTAGGGGTTTTGTTTGGGCAGGACCAGGATGGTTAGCAGATCCTCTGGTGTTAACCAGCCAAGTGGCTTCTGCTAAATTTGTATCCCAATGCTTCCATGCCCCATTGCCCAATGCTCTCAACATAGTCTTTAACAGTCCATTATATCTCTCAATTTTTCCAGATGTTTGCGGGTGATAGGGGATGTGGTACACCCACTCAATGCCATGTTTCTTTGCTCAGGAGCTTACGAGGTTATTTTGGAAATGAGTCCCATTGTCTGATTCAATTCTTTCTGGGGTACTGTGTCGCCATAAAATTTGCCTTTCAAGGCCTAAGATGGTGTTTCGGGCAGTGGCATGGTTTACAGGATATGTTTCTAGCCAACCACTAGTTGCTTCCACCATCATGAGCGCTTGCCTTGGTGTGTTCATGGCAGTGGTCCGATGTAGTCAATTTGCCAGGCCTTACCATATTGAAAACCCAGCCACTGCCCTCTGTTCCAGGGAGACTTTACTCTGGTGGCTCGCTTGATTGCAGCACATGTTTCACATTCATGGGTGACCTGTGTGATGGCCTCCATGGTCAGGTCCACCCCTCGATCACGAGCCCATCTATATGTTGTATCTCTCCCTAGATGTCCTGATGTCTCGTGGGCCCATCGAGCTACAAATAGCTCACCCTTACGCTCCCAGTCCAGGTCCACCTAAGCTACTTGTATTTTGGCAGCCTTGTCTACCTGTTCATTATTTCGATGTTCTTCAGTGGCACGGCTTTTGGGCATGTGAGCATCTACATGACGTACCTTTAGAGTCATGTGTTCTACACGGGCAGCAATGTCCTGCCATAATGCAGCTGCCCAGATGGGTTTACCCCTGCGTTGCCAATTGGTCTTCTTCCACTGCTGTAGCCACCCCCACAGGGCATTAGCCACCATCCAGGAGTCGGTATAGAGCTAGAGTACCGGCCACTTTTCTCGTTCAGCAATATCTAGGGCTAGTTGGATGGCTTTCACTTCTGCAAACTGACTTGACTCGCCTTCTCCTTCAGTGGCCTCAATGACTTGTCGTGTGGGACTCCACACAGCAGCTTTCCACTTCCGATGGTTCCCTACCACATGACAGGATCCATCAGTAAACAAAGCATAACACCTTTTGTCTTCTGATAACTCATTATATGGTGGTGCCTCTTGGGCACGAGCCACCTCCTCAGGCGATGCTCCAAAATCTCTGCCTTCTGGCCAGTCCATGATCTCTTCCAGAATTCCCGGGCGGTTGGATTTCCCCAGTCGAGCTCGTTGCGTGATCAATGCTATCCACTTACTCCGTGTAGCACTGGTTGCATGATGTGTAGAGGGGATGTTTCCTTTGAACATCCAGTGTAGCATGGGCAGTCGTGGTGCCAAGAGGAGATATGCTTCTGTACCAACAACTTCTGAAGCGGCTCGAACCCCCTCATATGCTGCTAGTATCTCTTTTTCAGTCGGGGTGTAGTGGGCTTCTGATCCTCGGTACCCCTGGCTCCAAAACCCTAATGGTTGACCTCGGGTTTCTCCTGGTGTTTTCTGCCAGAGGCTCCAGGTGAGACCATGCTCCCCAGCTGCAGTGTAGAGTACATTTTGTACATCTGGTCCTGTCCGGACAGGCCCAAGAGCTACTGCACGAGCTATTTCCTGTCTGATATGCTCAAAGGCTTGTTGTTGCTCAGGGCCCCATTCAAAATAGTTCTTTTTCCGGGTTACTCGATAGAGAGGGCTCACAAGCTGACTATAACCTGGAATATGCATTCTCCAGAACCCCACGAGGCCTAGGAAAGCTTGTGTTTCTTTCTTGTTAGCTGGTGGAGACATAGTTGCTATCTTGTTAACCACATCCATAGGCACATGACGGCGTCCATCCTGCCATTTTATTCCCAAGAACTGAATCTCCCATGCAGGTCCCTTGACCTTGCTTTTCTTTATGGCGAAACCAGCTTTCAGAAGAATCTGAATTATTCTTTTTCCCTTCTCAAACACTTCTTCTGCCTCGTTGCCCCACACGATGATGTCATCTATGTATTGTAAATGTTCAGGGGCATCGCCTTGTTCCAGTGCAGTTTGGATTAGTCCATGACAAATGGTAGGGCTGTGCTTCCACCCCTGGGGCAGTCGATTCCAGGTGTATTGGACACCTCTCCACGTGAAAGCAAACTGTGGCCTGCACTCTGCTGCCAAAGGAATGGAGAAAAATGCATTGGCAATATCAATTGTAGCATACCACGTGGCTGCCTTTGATGCCAGTTCATATTGGAGCTCTAACATATCTGGCATAGCAGCACTCAGTGGTGGTGTCACTTCGTTCAGGCCGCGATAATCTACTGTTAACCTCCACCCTCCATCAGACTTTTGCACTGGCCATATAGGACTATTAAAAGGTGAATGAGTCTTGCTGATAACTCCTTGGCTTTCCAGTTGATGAATCAGCTCACGGATGGGAGCCAGGGAGTCTCGGTTTGTGTGATATTGCTGCCGGTGCACCGTCCTGGTAGCGATTGGCACCTGCTGTTCTTCAACTTGCAGCAATCCCATGTCGTGGTTTAACCCCAGCCAGCAACTAAGCACCACGCAGCCGCTCCCCCGCTCCCCCCCCACCCGGTGGGATGGGGGAGAAAATCGGGAAAAGAAGTAAAATTCGTGGGTTGAGATAAGAACGGTTTAATAGAACAGAAAAGAAGAAACTAATAATGATAATGATAACGATAACACTAATAAAATGACAACAGTAATGATAAAAGGATTGGAATGTACAAATGATGCACAGTGCAATTGCTCACCACCCTCCGATTGACACCCAGCAAGTCCCCGAGTGGTGATAACCCCCGCCCCCACTCCCCCCAGTTTATGTGACGTCCCATGGTATGGAATACCCCATTGGCCAGTTTGGGTCAGCTGCCCCGGCTGTGTCCTGTGCCGGCTTCTTGTGCCCCTCCAGCTTTCTCGCTGGCTGGGCTTGAGAAGCTGGAAAGTCCTTGACTTGAGACTAAACATTACTTAGCAACAACTGAAAACATCAGTGTTATCAACATTCTTCTCATACTGAACTCAAAATATAGCACCGTACCAGCTACTAGGAAGACAATTAACTCTATCCCAGCTGAAACCAGGACAGTATCCACCCCTTATTCTATACCACTGATGTCATGCTCAGTTCCTCAGTTACATCCTGGTCAATCATCATCACCTTTCCGTCTCTTTGGGACATATGAACAGTGATATATATATATACATGTATATGTGTATACACACACAGAGATATCATTCCTTTAGTTTATGGGTCATGTTCATAAAATGTTCGTTGAGTTCATTTAGGTCCCGACTCTGGGCTCCATCTGTCATACCAGTCTTTCTGGGCAGGAGGGATGGTGCAAAGTCCTCTCAGTAGGTAGAGCAGGATCGGGCTTCAGTGCAGTGTGACAAGCAGGTGACATTGGATGCAGCAGGAGGCTGGATGGTGTGCACTGTTGGATTGTTTCATGCTGGAGTCAGTTCTGGTTCCATCACTACTGCGCTTCGCTCAGTTTTATCACAGTTCATTCTTGCTTGATCTAAGGGATTCTTACTGTAGTACTATGGATATAGCATATAACAATTATAGTAATGATAACATACAGTGGCAGGGTTATATAGTAACTAATATCATACAGTTTAATTCTGGCTATTCTCACCTAAAATCAAATCCCCTTGAGGCACACATCGGACTTCCCCATCTTTTCGCATCACCCACCAAGTGCACCCAGGCCCTTGAGCAAAAGCAATCCCACGAATGGGTTTACCTTTGCCTGAGGCAGGAGTAACCCAGACTGTCTTCCCTAACATATTTTTTATGTGCACTACAGGGACTTTATCCCCTTCTACAGTACGTAAAAGTTCTGACTGTGCAGGGCCACCCCGATTGACAGATCCTCTGGTGTTGACTAACCAGGTGGCTTTTGCTAAATGTGTATCCCAATGTTTGAAAATTCCACCCCCCATTGCTCTCAATGTAGTCTTTAACAGTCCATTATATCGCTCAATTTTCCCAGAGGCTGGTGCATGATAGGGGATATGATACACCCACTCAATGCCATGCTCTTTGGCCCAGGTGTCTATGAGGTTGTTTCGGAAATGAGTCCCGTTGTCTGACTCAATTCTTTCTGGGGTGCCATGTCGCCACAAGACCTGCTTTTCAAGGCCCAGGATAGTGTTCCGGGTGGTGGCATGGGGCACAGGATGTGTTTCCAGCCATCCGGTGGTTGCTTCCACCATTGTAAGCACATAGCGCTTGCCTTGGCAAGTTTGTGGGAGTGTGATATAGTCAATCTGCCAGGCTTCCCCATATTTATATTTCAGCCATCGCCCTCCATACCACAGGGGCTTTAACTGCTTGGCTTGCTTAATTGCAGCACAGGTTTCACATTCATGGATAACCTGTGCGATAGTGTCCATGGTCAAGTCCACCCCTCAATCACGAGCCCATCTATATGTTGCATCTCTTCCCTGATGGCCTGAGGTATCATGGGCCCACCAAGCCATAAATAGCTCACCCTTATGTTGCCAGTCCAGGTCCACCTGGCCCACTTCAGTCTTGGCAGCCTGATCCACCTGCTGGTTATTTTGATGTTCTTCAGTGGCCTGACTCTTGGGTACATGAGCATCTACATGACGTACTTTTACAACCAGATTCTCTAGCCGGGACGCAATATCTTGCCACAGTGCGGCAGCCCAAATGGGTTTACCTCTGCGCTGCCAGTTGCTCTGCTTCCATTGCTGTAGCCACCCCCACAGGGCATTTGCCACCATCCATGAGTCAGTATAGAGATAGAGCACTGGCCACTTCTCTCTTTCAGCAATGTCTAACGCTAGCTGGATGGCTTTCACCTCTGCAAATTGACTCGATTCACCTTCTCCTTCCGCAGTTTCTGCGACTTGTTGTGTAGGCCTCCATACAGTAGCCATCCACCTCCGATGCTTTCCCACAATGCGACAGGACCCATCAGTGAACAGGGCATATTGCCTCTCATTTTCTGGCTGTTTATTATACAGTGGGGCCTCTTCAGCACATGTCACCTCCTCCTCTGGCGACATTCCAAAATCTTTGCCTTCTGGCCAGTCCATGATCACTTCCACAATTCCTGGGCGACTGGGGTTTCCTATGCGAGCCCGTTGTGTGATCAGTGCAATCCACTTACTCCATGTGGCATCAGTTGCATGATGTGTAGAGGAGACCCTCCCTTTGAACATCCAGCCCAGCACTGGCAGTCGGGGTGCTAAGAGGAGCTGTGTTTCAGTACCAACCACTTCTGAGGCAGCTCGAACTCCTTCATATCCTGCCAATATCTCTTTTTCAATTGGAGTATAGCGAGCCTCGGATCCTCTGTATCCCTGACTCCAAAACCCCAGGGGTCGGCCTCGGGTCTCCCCAGGTGCTTTCTGCCAGAGGCTCCAGGTAGGGCCATTCTCCCTGGCTGCAGTGTAGAGCACATTTTTAACATCTTGTCCTGCCCGGACTCGTCCAAGGGCTACTGCATGAACAATCTCCCGCTTAATTTGTTCAAAGGCTTGTTGTTGCTCAGGGCCCCATTTAAAATCATTCTTCTTCCGTGTCACTTGATAGAGAGGGCTTACAATCAGACTGTACTTTGGAATATGCATTCTCCAGAAACCCACGACACCTAAGAAGGCCTGTGTTTCCTTTTTATTAGTCGGTGGAGACATAGCTGCTATTTTGTTGATCACGTCCATTGGGATCTGACAATGTCCATCTTGCCATTTTATTCCTAAAAACTGGATCTCCTGTGCGGGTCCCTTGACCTTACTTTCTTTTATGGCAAAACCAGCTTTCAGAAGGATTTGGATTATTTTCTTCCCTTTTTCAAAGACTTCTTCTGCCGTGTTGCCCCATACGATGATGTCATCAATGTACTGCAGGTGTTCTGGAGCTTCACCCTTCTCCAGTGCAGTCTGGATTAGTCCATGGCAAATGGTGGGGCTGTGTTTCCACCCCTGGGCCAATCGATTCCAAGTGTACTGGACGCCCCTCCAAGTAAAGGCAAATTATGGACGACACTCTGCTGCCAGAGGGATTGAGAAAAACGCATTAGCAATGATGTCAATTGTGGCATACCACTTGGCTGCCTTTGACTCTAGTTCGTATTGAAGTTCTAGCATATCTGGAACGGCAGCACTCAGCGTTGGCGTAACTTCATTCAGGCCACGATAGTCAACTGTTAGTCTCCACTCCCCATTAGACTTTCGCACCAGCCATATGGGACTATTAAAGGGTGAGCGAGTTTTGCTGATCACTCCTTGGCTCTCCAGTTGGCGAATCAACTTGTGGATGGGAATCAGAGAGTCTCGGTTGGTGCGATATTGCTGCCGGTGCACCGTCGTGGTAGCAATGGGCACTCGTTGTTCTTCCACCCTCAGCAACCCCACAACCGAAGGGTCTTGAGAGAGACCAGGCAGGGTAGACAGCTGTTCAATGCCCTCTGTCTCCAAGGCAGCTATACCAAAAGGCCCATCGATACCCCTTTGGGTCCTTAAAATAGCCTCTCCTGAGATAGTCTATGGCAAGGATACACGGAGCCTGTGGGCCAGTCACAATGGGGTGTTTCTGCCATTCATTCCCAGTTAGGCTTACTTCAGCTTCCAATACAGTTAACTCTTGGGATCCCCCTGTCACACCAGAAATACACATGGGTTCTGCCCCTTTATAACTTGATGGCATTAGAGTACACTGTGCGCCGGTGTCTACTAGAGCCTTATACTCCTGTGGGTCTAACATGCCAGGCCATCGAATCCACACAGTCCAATAGACCCGGTTATCCCTTTCCTCCACCTGGCTGGAGGCAGGGCCCCTCTAATTCTGGTCAGAGTGTCCAGTACTCACTTCTCGTAAAACTGGCTCAGAAGTCCCTTCAAGAGGATCAGAAATGAGATCAGCCTTTCTACTCTGTTTGGAAACTGGAGCAGCATTTTTCCTGGTAGAATCCCCTTTTGTGGTGGTTTTCCCTCGCAACTCACGTACCCGTGCATTTAGGACCGAGGTATGTTTTCCATCCCATTTCCTCATGTCCTCTCCATGATCACATAGGTAAAACCACAGGGCACCTCGTGGTGTGTACCTCCTATATTCTCTCTCTTGGGCAGAGGAACGCTGACTCCTAATAGCTGAGACATTGGTCCTTACAGGTGGGGAGTAGGACATATCCTCTTTGAATTGCTGGAAATCCTCAGTCAGCTTCTCCACAGCTGAAATGCAGGCTTGTAGGGAGGAGGAGAGATTTTCTTCGCATTGCCGGAGTTGGCGAGCTACTTCATCCACTGTCGGTGCCTCTTCATCTTTCCAGGTCATTATCGCCAGTGAGTTGGCATAGGACGATGGTGCACTCTGCACAAACTTCCACCAAGTGGGTTATGTGCATTGGACTTCATCTGGATCTTTGGGTAATTGTGGGTTGTCCGGGTCATAATGAATCGTCTCTAGCACGGCTAATTCCCTCAGGTATTGGATACCTCTTTCCATGGTGGTCCACTTGATTGACATATAACATCTTCCTTAAAGGGGTACCTTTCCTTCACACTTGACAGGAGTCGCCTCCAGAGGCTGATGGCTTGTGTCCCTTTTCCAATTGCCTTGTCAATGCCACCTTCCCTGGCAAGCGATCCCAGCTGCTTGGCTTCCCTACCTTCTAATTCCAAGCTATTAGCGCCATTGTCCCAGCATCGAAGGAGCCAGGTGATAATATGCTCACCTATACGGCAGCCGAAATCTTTTTGCATATCCCACAGCTCACTCAAGGATAGGGACCGGGTTATTACCTCTGGTTCTGCCTCTTCCTCCTGTTCCTGTGATGACCCTGGTTCACCTTCATCCTTCGCTAAGCAAGCTGATTTTTTTGTGTATTTCTTCTTGTGTACGGGGGCAACTGATACTGGTGCAGGTTGGTCTGCTGGTTCAGTTGCAGTACCACTCGCCGGGTTTTGGATAACCGCAGTGTCTGTCGCCAAGGTTTGGGTAGCTGCCGTGCTCGTTGCTGGGGCTGGAGGGGCTGCAGCGCTCGTTGCTGAGGTTTGGGTGACCGCAGTGCTCATCGTTTTGTTGTTAGGTCCAGAGACCTTCTCTTCCCCTTGAGTGGTGTTGAACAGGGCTCGATAGGCATGGGCCAGGCCCCAGCACGTTGCAGTGATTTGTATCTCTCTGGAGCTGCCGGGGTGACAGCACACCTTTTCCAAATATTTTACTAGTTCTTCCGGATTCTGCACTTGTTCAGGGGTGAATTTCCAAAACATTGGAGGTGCCTACTTTTCTAGGTACTTGCCCATACTACCCCACACACCCTGCCACTCATAATTATCCAGCCTCAGGGCAGATCTCTGGGTGATCTTCTTAAATAGTTGTTTAACCTTAAACAAGAGGTGAACCACATTCAGGAGCATGCTAATTCCCAGCAATAGGGCTAGGACCGTGCTGGTCTCAACATCCCAAGAGTATTCAAATTTTCCAAAATTCTCAAACACCATTGTAACTGGACTGAAGGAGAAAGGAGAGGGGAAGAAAGGTACCCCACTCATAGACTGGTTTTCCAAGGAGGAAAGGTAAATGGTGTAATTATTAATAGTTTCCCACAGATGGCTCCCGGAGTATAAAGGTGACAATGCTGAGTGCAAATACCGGATTAATCCCACAACCGATGGCTTTATCATACCATAAACCAATGTTATACAATACATCAAAACGAAAACCTTAATCCACCTCCCAGGGATGATAAGCAGCAGCACAGGGACTACATACAGCAAGCGAGGTGATACATAACAGAACTTTAAAAACCAGAGCAACAACTCTAAGAACACATAAATCAACATAATGACCAGCGACTATTAGACCAATATAATGAATGCTTATAACAAATTTGTTTTAACAAGCTCTGGCCAGGTTTGTCGTTATCTCAACCCTTCGTGCCCCACGTTGGGCACCAAAAGGACTGTCGTGGTTTGACCCCAGCCAGCAACTAAGCACCACGCAGCCGCTCCCCCGCTCCCCCCCCCACCCAGTGGGATGGGGGAGAAAATCAGGAAAAGAAGTAAAACTTGTGGGTTGAGATAAGAACGGTTTAATAGAACAGAAAAGAAGAAACTAATAATGATAACGATAACACTAATAAAATGACAACAGTAATGATAAAAGGATTGGAATGTACAAATGATGCGCAGTGCAATTGCTCACCACCCTCCGATCGACACCCAGTTAGTCCCCGAGTGGCGATAACCCCCGCCCCCACTCCCCCCAGTTTATGTGACGTCACATGGTATGGAATACCCTGTTGGCCACTTTGGGTCAGCTGCCCTGGCTGTGTCCTGTGCCAACTTCTTGTGCCCCTCCAGCTTTTCTTACTGGCTGGGCTTGAGAAGTTGAAAACTCCTTGACTTTAGACTAAACATTGCTTAGCAACAACTGAAAACATCAGTGTTATCAACATTCTTCTCATACTGAACTCAAAACATAGCACCCTACCAGCTACTAGGAAGACAATTAACTCTATCCCAGCTGAAACCAGGACATCCCACAATGAAGGGATCTTCCAAGAGGCCAGGCAGGATGGATAGCTGTTTGATCTTCTCTGTGTTTGCAGTGGCTATACAAAAAGCCCATCGGTACCCCTTTGGGTCCTTGAAGTACCCTCTCTTGAGGTAGTCTGTGCCAAGGATACAAGGGGCCTCTGGGCTGGTGTCCTGGTTTCAGCTGGGATAGAGTTAATTGTCTTCCTAGTAGCTGGTATGGTGCTATGTTTTGAGTTCAGTATACGAAGAATGTTGATAACACTGATGTTTTCAGTTGTTGCTAAGTAATGTTTAGTCTAAAGTCAAGGACTTTTCAGCTTCTGATGCCAAGCCAGTGAGAAAAGCTGGAGGGGCACAAGAAGCTGGCACAGGACACAGCCAGGGCAGCTGACCCAAAGTGGCCAATGGGGTATTCCATACCATGGGACGTCACATAAACTGGGGGGAGTGGGGGCGGGGGTTATCGCCGCTCGGGGACTCACGGGGTGTCAATCGGCAGGTGGTGAGCAATTGCACTGCGCATCATTTGTACATTCCAATCCTTTTATCATTACTGTTGTCATTTTATTAGTGTTATCATTATCATTATTAGTTTCTTCTTTTCTGTTCTATTAAACAGTTCTTATCTCAACCCACAAGTTTTACTTCTTTTCCCAATTTTCTCCCCCATCCCACTGGGTGGGGGGGAAGCGAGTGAGTGGCTGCGTGGTGCTTAGTTGCTGGCTGGGGTTAAACCACGACTGCCGGTCACAATGGGGTGCTTTTCCCACTTGTCCTGTTAAGCTCACCTCAGCCTCCAATATAGTCAATTCTTGGCATCCCCCTGTCACTCCAGAGATCCAGATGGGTTCTGTGCCCCTGTACCCTGATGGCACCAGTGTACACTGTGCACCAGTGTCTACCAAAGCCCTATACTTCTGTGGGTCTGATGTGCCAGGCCATCGAATCCACACAGTCCAATATATCCGGTCATCCCTTTCCTTCTCCTGGCCGAAGGCAGGGACCCTCTATTGCTGTTCCTCATCAGAGTATTCACTGTCTGATCCTTGTGGTGCCAGACCAGAAGTCCCCTCACCAGAATCAAGGGAGGTGGTTTCAGTTCTTCTATGCCTGGAGGATCGTTGATTGCTTTCTCGGGCCTCTACAGCAACGACGCTGACAGCCTTCTTCTTGGGTGACCCCTTCTTAACAGCTGTCTTCCCTCTCAGTTCACGCACGCGGGCTTCCAGCTTAAAGGTGGGTTCACCATCCCACTTCCTCATGTCCTCCCCTTGGTCACGCAGGAAGAACCAGAGTGTACCACGCAGCATACGCCTTGGGCTCCCTTTCCCTCTGACCGGGGCAGGAGAGGACTGATTTCTTGGAGCGTCCCTAACAGCCAAGGCACTGTCCTGTAGGGATGAGGAGACACAGAGATTTTCTTCAAAGTTTTGGAGCCAAGATGACACTTTCTCCACAGTTGGTGTTTCCATATCTGGGCAATACATTGCTGCCAAGCTGTTAGAATACGACGCTGGGGCACCTTGAATCACCTTTCTCCACATGGCCCGTGTGCACAGGACATCCTCTGGATCTTTGGAGACCTCCTCATCATCTAGATCACTGTAGATGACTTCCACCACTGCTAACTCTCTCAGGTACTGTGGCGGAAAAGGACTTAACTGCAAGGTTCAAGCAAATGATTTATTTGAACTTCACTTACAGACTTAACATGCCACTAATTGCAGGTTTTACAGATACAATGGAGGAATGCACCATTGCAATTTTTTAAGGCAAGAGTAGTACATTGTTACAACCACAAGCGATTCACAGACAACCACAAGCACACACGCATTTACAAACTTAAAGCATAAACAATATTCACTTACCCCTCCAGGTAAGGGCTCTCAATCCCAAGGAAGTTACCTCGACCGGCGTCCTGATCAAGGAGGGGAAGGGTTTCCTTCACAAGCCAACTGTATAATTGGAGAAGTGACTCCCCCATTTCCAACCTGAATCTTAGAGTTTTTATCCCCTGACTTGTGGAATGGTGTGTATGACTATGTCTGAGTGGATTAAGATATATGCCTAAATGGATTATGTATATCTGAGTGGAGTTTCCCCTTATCTTTCCTTTGTTGGTCTGTGATTGTTTGAATACACAAGGTTGTCATTTGAAACTGAAGCTGAAATCCTCCAGGTTTTGGTTTTTTTTACTTTGCTTCCTCAGGCAACTGAATAGTGGTTGGATTGAGACTCAGGGCATACTATTTGTTAAGGGATTTCAAGGCTCAGTTCAGGTTTTGGTTCTTTGAATGGTGCAGCCACCACCCTGTTTAGTTTAGGGTTTATCAGACAACCCAGGGCTAAGCTGTCTACACAGCTCCCCATGAGTCATCTCTGCAGAGAGACAGGGCCTCAAGGCAATCCAAGGCTGGATCGCTTTAGTAACCCCCCATGAGTCACCTGTGTGCACTAGACATGGTGAAACTCGTTTGTGAACTGTGAGCCGGACAATCCACACAACGGGCAGCACAACAGCATCCCACTTCGGGAATCCACGCAAGATGGTTATAGATCAAATGGCAAATCCCGCTTGCAAAGTTCCAAAGCAGAAGCAACTATTTAAAGTTTCAACTGTTCGACCTGCCAACACATCAATACCCAAGATATATTCTTTAATTGGGGCAATTAACACCATTGTGGTAAATGGCATGGCATTTCCTATTGTTAAGGTAACTTTACCTTGGAGGACAGGGGTCAGATTTCCCCCCAATCCACAGATCTGTGATGTGGTTTCTTTATTATCAATATCACTATGTAATACAGTAACCTCAGCTCCAGTATCCACCAGAGCTAATAGATGTAAAATCTCCCCAGACCAACACTCTACAGTTAAAGGAACATAAGGGTGTGGGTCCCTGTCATGGTAAGAGGCTACAGTGGTGGCATTTTTAGGGGGCCTCCCAAACCTTCATTTCTGCTGTTTTGGCTTTTGCCAGGTAGTGCCTTGCCTTAAGGTGGCAGACAGGGTGGAGGGTGGGCACAGAGTTGGCAGCGGGGCCAGGGGCAGTCGGCTTTTTTGCATAAGCACTAACTTTTGCCATTGGCGAAACATTTCTGATGTTGTGATCCCATTTATTTCCGATCGTGGGATACTGGCTTGTACAAGATCATTCCACATTTGTTTCCTTGTCACCCGTGATGTAACTCCTTTTGGTTTTGCCAGCTTTCTTTATTCACCACCCAAACAGATGGTCCCGAAGTTATAGCCCCAGTTTCCCTCAAGGTGTCTGCTAGGGCACCTACATTACCCATAGCATTTGTCACTGCTGGTATAATCAAGGGTTTTAGTGAGGCAGGTACTCCTCTCGAAAGCTGCATTTTGATACTTCTCGTTACTGCTACCCTGTCCGGATTGTATCCCGAAACCAACGCCATCTTGTGTTGGGCTTGCCATCCCCATCTGCCGCACCAAATTAATACCTTCTTCCTCTGTACACCAGTTCCCAAGGGATGACACTAATTCGACAGGTTCTGCACGTGCTGTTAAAACTGCTGCATGCAACCATTGATACAACATAGGGGCAACAATATCTCGCCCATCAGGACCTCTGATATTTTGCAACTGAGCATATCCTCGTTGTATCTGATCATCATTGGCTACAGGGCTTAATAAATCTTTTTCACCCATTAATAAATGGATAGATGCAGCTCCACTATCCCAAGCTTGCAAAATCCATGCCAGTATGCCTTCCCCACTCTTTTGCTGATAGATCTCTAAAAATTCCCTTAACTCTTTCGGAGTGTAAGTATGCGTGATCTGCACTCCCGTGTCCGCCTGTTCCTGCTGCCCCATCATTTGTATGAGGGGTCGTGCTTCCACCACCTCCCTGCCTTTTAAGTCCAGATCAAATTCAAACTCAGTCTCAAGTCTGAGGATTCACTCCAAATATTTCCATCCCATTCCTCAGGATCCCATGAAGGTTTTGTGGTGAGAGCATGAACTTGGGAAATCGAAACCTTACTTTTTCCATATCCGTCCCTTCGTTTATTAGCGATACGTGCTACCAATCGCTCTACATTATCTTGCAGCCCATGGCACCGCTCTGCTTGAATAGTAATTACTTCTCGCGCAATCGCCTTTTTCATCTTGTAAAGTCCCAACTTCCTTTTCCCATTCTCTCATTTTACTCCATAATGCAACAACTTCACGGTCAAGAGGTCAAAGACCGGTAATAAGCAACCATTCCAATCTCCCTGCTAACTTGCGAGAAGAATCCGATGCTGCTTTCCATGGCAACCCGCGCATAGCCGTTTCAATTGTCTGGGGGGTAACCACCACCCCGTCATCTATTTCAGGCCATGCTTCTGGCGGAGCCAGTGTAGCCAAGAAAGTGGCCACGGGGGTCCAGCACTCAGTAGTGGGCCATCCTGGAATACGGGGAGACACTCTTGCGGCCTCCCCAGTCCCCGACTTTTTTGCCAGCCATGGCATGGCTGTTCCTGGATCCTGCTGACTTCACCAAATGCGTGAGCTGACACAAGCAGGATGCAGGAACAACCACAAAACCACAGATGAAATGCAAAGAGTAAATTTATTTTTGTTACCTCACCAACCAGGGGATCCCCAAAGCAGCACCTGGGCGGAGGCACACAAGCGGGGACACAGGCACCATGGAGCTCGGTCCCTGCTTGAGAATCACCGAACCTGCTGTTTTTGCCTGTATATCAGGGATTTGTGCAGGCGTAGTTTACCACTGTACTTTGATCTTTCCCACAGCAGGGCAGGAATCTCAAGCATGTTTGATAGGGTGCCTCTGAGTCTATCACAGGCCTGTGTTATCTAAACACAGATGTTCTACTTGTCAAGCACACAAGACTAAACAACGATTAGTATGATATGTGTTTTTCTACACCTCAGCTGCAAGTCACTTGAGCGTGTTTACAATCCTCCTTGCCAATCTTCCATTATTTTCCCACAGTATTTGAGGGTTTATGTACCCTGGTTTGGATGAATAGGTCATAGAAGTTGCATGGCAGACATCCCTGCCAAATTCAAACAATACTTACCTTAAATTGGTTCTCATAATGAAATATACTTATCTCTCAGTGGCAGTTATAGAATATTAGTCAAAAAAAACCCCCCAAACCAACAAGGTTCTGCATAACCATTAGAGATTATAGCATCAGATACTTCAGGATGATTTAGGTTTATTTCATAGAATGGTTTGGGTTGGAAGGGACCTTTAAAGGTCATCTAGTCCAACCCCCCTGCACTGAGCCCCCCTGGTTCCAAACCCTAGAGGTTGACCTTGGGTCTCTCCAGGTGTTTTCTGCCAGAGGCTCCAGGTGAGGCCATGCTCCCTGGCTGCCATGTAGAGCACTGGTCCCCAAACTATTTTTCATTGCGCACCCCTATCAGTAAAAAATTTTTGAGCATGCATCACCAATATATGTGTATTTATAAGTTATATACATGTATTACTGTGCTAATATATTATGTACATTATAAAACATACATTGGACCCGGCAAGGGTCCAATAACTTGTCTAGGAGATATCGTAGAAAAGTTTGCACGGGGGGAGTTCTCAGAGAGAGAGGCTCCATTTTGGGTAAAAAGCAAGTCATTTTTATATCCCTGTATTGAGTTTGCATGGCAAGGTTTTGGTAGTGGGGGTGTGTGTGCGCTAAAGGGGTGGCTTCTGTGAGAAGACACCAGAAGCTTCCCCCATGTCCGACAGAGCCAGTTCCAGCCAGCTCCAAGATGGACTCGCTGCTGGCCAAAGCTGAGCCAATCAGTGACGTTGGTAGCACCTCTGTGATAACATATTTAAGAAGAGGTAAAAACTGCTGCGCAACAGCAGCTGTGTGAGCTCTCTTCGGCTGACTCTGTAGCAAACAGTGCCAAAATAAAAATTAGTATTTTAAATTTTTCAAAAGATTAACTGGCAAATTGGTTTGTTATCCTGTACTATGAAATTAATCTTCCACTTCATTAACTGGTACTTAGTTAAATTGATGTCCTGGTTTCAGCTGGGATAGAGTTAATTGTCTTCCTAGTAGCTGGTATAGTGCTATGTTTTTGAGTTAGGGATGAGAAGAATGTTGATAACACTGATGTTTTCAGTTGTTGCTAAGTAATGTTTAATCTAAAGTCAAGGATTTTTCAGCTTCTGATGCCCAGCCAGCAAGAAGACTGGAGGGGCACAAGAAGCTGGGACAGGACACAGCCAGGGCAGCTGACCCAAAGTGGCCAACGGGGTATTCCATACCATGTGACGTCACGTCTAGCATATAAACTGGGGGGGGAGCAGGGGTGGGGAGATCGCCACTTGGGGACTAAATGGGCGTTGATCAGCAGGTTGTGAGCAATTGCATTGTGCATCATTTGTATATTCCAATCCTTTTATTATTACTGTTGTCATTTTATTAGTGTAATCATTATCATTATTAGTTTCTTCTTTTCTGTTCTATTAAACCGTTCTTATCTCAACCCACGAGTTTTACTTCTTTTCCCGATTTTCTCCCCCATCCCACTGGGTGGGGGGGGAAGTGAGTGAGCACCTGCATGGTGCTTGGTTGCTGGCTGGGGTTAAACCACAACAATTGAACAGGAGCTTGAACAGGGAAGACATTTATTGGAAAAATAAATTTTGTATAGAAGAAAAACTGGTGGTGTGTGGAAGCAGATATCAGGGAGGGATAGGACCATTAGACTGACTTTGAATAGAGGAGGGAGATTTGAGAGATTTGAGTTCTGATAAATACATACCTTAGGTGAAAGTGGAAAAAGAAGAAAGGGAGACCGTGATCAAAATCTTCAGAATAAGGGTAGGAGAAGGAGGGTAGGAGAAATGTTAATTTTATGTAGTATAGAGGGATTATTACCAAATATAGTCATTCTTTGTTTTTGACTAACATGTTACAAAATAATTTCTTTTTAAAATGAAACTTCCTTCAAATTTCTTCCTTCAAAACTGGGTTGTTTCTCCTTTCCTTTCCTTTCCTTTCCTTTCCTTTCCTTTCCTTTCCTTTCCTTTCCTTTCCTTTCCTTTCCTTTCCTTTCCTTTCCTTTCCTTTCCTTTCCTTTCCTTTCCTTTCCTTTCCTTTCCTTTCCTTTCCTTTCCCTTTCCTTTCCCTTTCCTTTCCTTCTCTTTTCCTTTTTTCATTTCTTCTCTTCTTTTCTTCTCTTTTCTCTTTTCTTTTCTTCTCTTCTCTTTTCTCTTTTCTTTTCCCTTTCCTTTCCTTTTCCTTGTCCTTTTCCTTTCCTTTTCCTTTTCCTTGTCCTTTTCCTTTTCCTTGTCCTTTTCCTTTCCTTTTCCTTTTCCTTTTCCTTTTTTGTGAGATCATCATGATGAGCATTAGTGTATTTTGTATGGTTCTCTCTAGTGTTTCTCACTTTTATTTTGAATGGAAAGAAAGTCCAGAAATGAGGATGTTAATCTGGAGACCTACACGCAGTTCCCTGCTGTGTTACAGATTGTGTGTGTGGTCTGGTCTGGAGCAAATTATTTGAATGTTTCCAGGGATGGGGTATCTACAACCTCTCTGGGCAACCTGTTCCAGTGTTTTACCACCCTCACTGTAAAAAATGTCTTCCTTATATCTAGTCTGAATCTACCCTCTTTTAGTTTAAAACCATTACCCCTTGTCCTATCGCTATAGGCCCTACCAAAAAGCCTGTCCCCATCTTTCTTATAAGCCCCCTTTAAGTATTGAAAGAAAGAAGAAGAAATGTGTCAGTTGAGATAACTAGAAATATGAGAGTCCTACCGGTATTTGTGACCGTTGTTTTCTAACCTTTATCTGCGAAATTATTAATCTCAAATACTAACAGAAATTGTTGTTGTTATAGATCTCTGAAATGTCACATAGATCTTTGTCTAAACTTGTTCTTAATCTGTTGCCCTCTAGCAGGTTCTCAAAAGCGCTTCTTGAACCAACTTTTTCCAGAGAATTAGACCAATTTTCCCTTTTATCTATGCAACACTTGATTATATCATTACAATCTCTCTTAATAACATTGGTGAAACATTTACTGTCTTTATTGCTGTCTTGTGAGAAAATCTATTTCAAAAAATACCTATTTTTCAGTAATGATGGCTATGCTACTATATTTCAGTTCTCATATCAAGTTTCAGTAATTTAACCAAAGTAGTTCCCTTCCTTCCAAATCCTTGATGTTTGTTACACAAATATTGCATTTATTATCTCCATCCAGTTTTCTAACCAGATTAGAGATAGTCCTTTGATCACTTGTCATTTTTCTGACTTCTGTTCTCATCAATAGTAATACTTTACTCTTTACTATTTTTCATTCTACTCACCTGTTTACCTGATTTTATTTACTTAAAATCAGGAGTGGAGATTACATGAATCGTTCCCAACCTTCTTTCCTCACTTCTTAGTTTAGAGCTCTTAAGAATGTTAGACTAAATATTTCAACGCTGGTTTTTCGCATATTTGGTCCATAATTTAAAAAGAGCCCACTCTCAATGAATTGATGGTAGTGATCAAACATCCTAGAAACTTGATCATAGAACCAGTCCTGAAGCTATTATGTTACCATGCTTTTGGCCTTCCCCTGTACAAATGAGAAAAATTCCAGCTTCATTTCTGTATCCACCTGGTAGTCTAGAACAGTGGCCTCCAAACCTTTTGATCGCACACCCCTATCAGTACAAAAGTTTTTGAGCACGCACCCCCACTATATGTGTATTTATTTATTTATAAATTATATACATGTATTACTGAGCTAATATACTTTGTACATTATAAAACATACACAAAAAAAGAAATTAAAGAAGGATGAGAGAAAGATGAAAGGAACAATATTTTTAAAATATTTTTTATTTTATTCCTTAATGGTACAAAAAACCTTTTTGCTCTTGCTAAAAAAATATTATTAATAATTTTTAGTGAGAGCAATGTGATTCAATATGCTTCATTATTTTTTAAAATCTTGGTTTAACACTTTGTGATACAGCGATTCAAAGGTCTGGTTCTAAGTTCAGTTTATTTCGATACTTGGTTTTAATGGCTGTCATAGCTGGAAAAGATACCTCACAAACATACATGGATCTGAATGGAAGAAGTACATCGTTGCCTGCGCTTACCAAATCATGATACTCGCTTTTCAATCCCATCCACCAATTATGCAAAGTTTTTTGTTGAAATTTGGTGTTGCGGTTTAACCCTGGAAGGCAGCTAAGCACCACACAGCCGCTCGCTCGCTCCCCCTCCAGTGGGATGGGGGAGAGAATTGGAAGGGTAAAAGTGAGAAAACTCGTGGGTTGAAATAAGGACAGTGTAATAGGTAAAGCAAAACCTGCGCACGCAAGCAAAGCAGAACAAGGAATTCATTCACTACTTCCCATCGGCAGGCAGATGTTTAGCCATTTTCCAGGAAAGCAGGGCTTCATCACGCGTAACGGTTCCTTGGGAAGACAAGCACCATAACTCTGACCATCCCCCCTTCCTCCTTCTTCCCCGCAGCTTTTATTGCTGAGCACGACGTCATATGGTATGGAATATCCCTTTGGTCAGTTGGGGTCAGCTGTCCCAGCTGTGTCCCCTCCCAACTTCTTGTGCACCCCCAGCCTACTCGCTGGTGGGGCGGTGTGAGAAGCAGAAAAGGCCTTGACACTGTGTAAGCACTGCTCAGCAGTAACTAAAGCATCGGTGTGTTATCAACACTGTTTTGGTCACAAATCCAAAACATCGCTCCATACCAGCTCCTATGAAGAAAATTAACTCTATCCCAGACAAAACCAGTACATTTGGCTAGTAAATTTCCATCTTCCCTGATGTCAATCAGTTGTTCTTGGAAATTCATAGGAAGGTGTTACGTTTTTATAGTTTTAACAAATGGGTTCAAAACCTACTGAAACTCTTCATTTGGAAGATTTTTAAACAGGTTAGAAAATTCCATTTCCAAAATTTTTAAGTGCACAAATATGAGAGTTTTTATAGGTGACACACTTGCACTTACTAATTGATGATATGGACCCATCGACTTCCATGTCCAGTGTTTCTTTTTGACTTCTGGGGTGTTTACTGTAGTTGGGGGTTAGGTTCTGTCATTGTTTCAGCCCAGCCGGTAACAAAGCACCACGCAGCCGCACGCTCTCTCCTCCGCCCTGGCCACGGTGGGATGTGGAGAAAATATAAAGAAAGGCTCGTGGGTCGACACAAGGACTGGGAGGGATCACTCCCCACTTATGGTCACGGGCAAAAGACAGGTTCAACTTGGGAAAGAAAACAAAATCAATTTAATTTACTACAAATCAAATCAAAACAAGGATATTAGGAAGTAAAACCAAACCTTAGAACACCTTCCCCCCCACCCCTCCCTCCTTCCCGCCTCAACTCCACTCCCGGTTCTCTCTACCTCCTCCCCCCGGCAGCCCAGGGGAACAGGGGATGGGGGTTGGGGTCAGCTCGCCACACATTGTCTCTGCTGCCCCTTCCTCCTCAGGGGGAGGACTCCTCATTCTTCCCCTGCTCCACCGTGGGGTCCCTCCCACAGGAGACAGCCCTTCATGAACTTCTCCAAGCTGGGTCTTATTGGGGTAGGCAAGGCACCCTTCTGTCAAGTGGTGTGCCAATTCATCAGGACTACAAGCTTGTTCAGGTGTAAAATCCCAGGCTATCAATCAGAGGTGATAAACACCCTAGGCATCTGTCCAAAACCATCCACACACCCTGCCACCCAGGAACTGACCGCCTCAGGACACGTTTCTCTGTGGCCTCACCAACAAGTAGTTTCCTCTTACACCAGAATGAAACCAGGTTCCACACACCCGGCAAAATGACAACGATATTAGATAACAGGATCAAACAGCTTACATAAGGATGTGCAAGAACCTTGGGATCCTGTGCAACAAAACCAGCCACATTAGTCCCAGAGGAGAAGAGGGAGGTGTAATCCCTCATTCTCGCTGCAAGATAGCTCACCCAGAACAGGAATGGCATCAATGCCCCGAGCCAAGTGCATGGCCACTGCTTTTATCAAAATGTTCCCAGGCACAGCAAAATAGAGAGATAAGCAGCGCAGCAAACAGCAAGAGCTGAAAGCAGTCACTAACAAGCCCCAGACTCTATTATACAGTAAAGCAAGCAAGCTCCATGATCTGCACAGAAGCCTGCCAATTAGCAACTACAACAGCTATAGCATGCTCAGATTAAAACTGTCGTTATCTCGATCCCCACATTGGGTGCCAAAAAAGGGCTGTGGTGGGTTGACCCTGGACAGCAGCCAAACTCTCTCTTTGGGAGAGAAAAATAGAAGAGGAGACTTGTAGAGTGAGATAATGACAGTTTAATAAGAAACACAAAATCTGCGTGCTCAAGCAAAGCAAAAAGATGAATTCATTCACTACTCATTGCCAGGCAGATGTCCAGCCACTTCCTGGGAAGCGGGGCCTCAGCATGCTATGTAGAAAGTTAACTTCATAACTCCATCCTAGCCAGACCCAGTGCAGAGTCAGATGGCTAGGTGGGAGAAAAACAGTCCCCAACAAGGTGCTACAAGAAATCCAACTGTTACCCAGTCCTAAGAATAAAAATAAGTTACGTGCTGTGCTAGGGACTTCAGGATTTTGGAGGATACATATTCCAGGATTTAGTATAATAGCACATCCACCCTATAACTTGCTAAAGAAAAATGCAGTCTGCGAATGGAATCCACAACATGAAGAGGCCCTGGAGCTTTTAAAGGAATATGTGACTGTATATCAATCACTGGGACCCATGCACCCTCTCTCACTACATATCCAGGTGAGAGAGAAGGGATAGTGGTGGGGACTATGGCAACAAGGGCCTACCAGTTCCAAGGAACTGCCTATTACTTTTGGCTCCAAATCATGGCAGAATGCTCAGCACAATTACTCAACTTTTAAAAAGGTGCTATTAGCAGCTTACGAAGAGCTAGTAGCAACTGAGTCCTTGACTCAGGGAAGAAGTGTAAAATTGCATGTGCTAATATCTATTCTTAAGCCTATTCTTGCTGGTAAACCACTGCTTTAGGTGTAGCACATAAGACCTCTGTACAAAGGTGGGCACTGTATATCCATAATCATGTAACCACAGATGGCTTAACTAAAGACAATAAAGTTACTGGAGTTGTGGAGCGTGTAGGAATGGCCACTGAATACACAGACCCTCTGTGCTCCCCTATCCAGCATGCCCCTGAATTCAATCCCCATCAACCAGATGGTGTCTGGTTTACCGATGGGAGTGCTTGCAAAATACAGGGTAAATGGCAAGGAATGGCTGCTGCATCTGTAGCTGATGAACTTGCAGTAACTGAGCAAATAGAAGGTTCTGCTCAATTAGCAGAGCTCTATGCCATAGTATTAGAAACAGTGCACAGGCCATATACACTGATTCCTATGCTGTATGGGCTGGTGCTATGCAATGGCTGGGGAATTGGGCAAAACACAATTGGCAGGTAGGGAACTGAGATGTATGGGGAAGGGAATATTGGGAACAAATATACAATATCACTAACTCCCATACTATTGCTATAGGGCACATAGCCACACACCAGAAAAATACCACTCAGGTAGCCAAATGGAACAGTATGGTTGACCACTTAGCGAGTATAAATGTGGCAGGATTTTCCTCTACCTTGAGCATTGAGTGGCTGGGTAAATGGCTGCATGAATGGTTGGGACACACTGGTGCATATGACCTGTATCAGCATGCAGCAAGATGAGGTTGGCCAATTACTAAGCAACAACCAGTTCAACTAGTGACCACCTGTGGATTTTGTAATGAAACGAAGGATTATCTATACAAAAGTCAACAACAAGCAAACCTTAGGGAAGGCAAAGTCCTGTGGAGTACTTGGCAAGTAGACTATACCAGACCCATGACATGTACCTCTGAAGGATGGAAATTTATTATGACTGGAGTTGAAATACTGAGCGGTTTGGGTAATGTTTACCCTACGCTCACTGCATTGACAGCCGTGGCAGGATTAAACCGATGGTTTGCTATGCACCCAGTGCCAGAAGAGATACAGTCAGATAATGGGTCACATTTTAAAAATAAAATAGTACAGGAATGGTGCGTTAAGCATGCAGTTAAGTGGCCTTTCCACTTACACTATTAACCTCAGAGTAATGGTATAGTAAAAAGATGGAACCATCGGGGAAGACGACTGGCCTGGATGAACAGAGAGCTTTTGTTGGGACTCAGGAAAAAAAGGAGAGGTTACCATCTTTGGAAGAAAGGGCAGGCAACTCAGGAAGAGTACAGGGATCTTGTTAGGTCATGCAGAGAGGAAATTAGAAAGGCAAAAGCTCAGCTAGAACTCAATCTGGCCACTGTCGTAAGAGACAACAAAAAATGTTTTTACAAATACATTAACAACAAAAAGAGAGCCAAGGAGAATATCCAGCTTTTATTGGATGCAGAGGGGAACATTGCCAGCAAAGATGAGGAAAAGGCTGAGGTACTTAATGCCTTCTTTGCCTCAGTCTTTAATAGTGAGACCAGTTATCCTCAGGGTACTCAGCCCCCTGAGCTGGAAGACAGGGATGGAGAGCAGAATATACCCCCCATAATCCAGGAGGAAGCAGTTAATGACCTGCTACACCACCTGGACACTCACAAGTCTATGGGACCAGATGGGATCCATCCGAGAGTACTGAGGGAGCTGGCGGAGGAGCTTGCCAAGCCACTCTCCATCATCTATCAGCAGTCCTGGTCAACAGGGGAGGTCCCAGACGACTGGAGGCTTGCCAATGTGACGCCCATTGTGGTGGGTTGACCCAGGCTGAACACCAGGTGCCCACCAAAGCCGTTCTATCACTCCCCCCTCCTCAGCTGGACGGGGGAGAGAAAATACAACAAAGGGCTTCTGGGTCGAGATAAGGACAGGAGAGATCACTCACCAGTTACCGTCACGGGCAAAACAGACTCAGCTTGGGGAAAATTAACTTGATTTATTACCAATCAACCACAGAAGGGTAGTGAGAAATAAAACCAAATCTCAGAACACCTTCCCTCCACCCCCTCCCTTCTTCCCGGGCAAAACTTCACTCCCGGATTCTCTACCAACCCCCCCAGCGGCACAGGGGGACGGGGAATGGGGTTTACGGTCAGTTCATCACACGTTATTTCTGCCGCTTCATCCTCCTCAGGGGCAGGACTCATCACACTCTTCCCACTGCTCCAGCGTGGGGTCCCTCCCACGGGAGACAGTCCTCCACGAACTTCTCCAACGTGGGTCCTTCCCACGGGCCGCAGTTCTTCACGAACTGCTCCAGCATGGGTCCTTTCCATGGCGTGCAGTCCTTCAGGAGCACGCTGCTCCAGCGTGGGTCCCCCATGGGGTCACAAGTCCTGCCAGAAAACCTGCTCTGTGGGCTCCTCTCTCCACAGATCCGCAGGTCCTGCCAGGAGCCTGCTCCAGCGCGGGCTTCCCACGGGGTCACAGCCTCCTTCGGGCACCCACCTGCTCCGGCGTGGGGTCCTCCACAGGCTGCAGGTGGATATCTGCTCCACCATGGACCTCCATGGGCTGCAGGGGGACAACCTGCCTCACCATGGTCTTCACCACGGGCTGCAGGGGAATCTCTGCTCCGGCGCCTGGAGTATCTCCTCCCCCTCCTTCTTCACTGACCTTGGTGTCTGCAGCGTTGTTTCTCTTACATGTTCTCACTCCCTCTCCGGCTGCCGTTTCTCTCTGTCTCTCCCAACTTTTTTTCCTTCTTAAAAATGTTATCACAGAGGCGTTACCACTATCGCTGATTGGCTCGGCCTTGGCCGGCGGTGGGTCCAACTTAGAGCCGGCTGGTATGGGCTCTGTCGAACACAGGGGAAGCTTCCAGCAGCTTCTTACAGAAGCCACCCCTGTAACCCCCCCGCCTCCAAAACCTTGCCACGCAAAGCCAATACACCCATTTACAAGAAGGGTCAGAAGGAGGATCCGGGGAACTACAGGCCTGTCAGCCTGATCTCAGTACCAGGGAAGATTATGGAGCGGTTCATCTTGAGTGTGCTCACATGGCATGTGCAGGACAAGCAGGGGATCAGGCCCAGTCAGCATGGGTTCATGAAAGGCAGGTCCTGCTTGACCAACCTGATCTCCTTCTATGACCAGGTGACCTGCCTAGTGGATGAGGGGAAGGCTGTGGATGTTGTCTACCTGGACTTCAGTAAAGCCTTTGACACTGTTTCCCACAGCATACTCCTTGAGAAGCTGGCAGCTCATGGCTTAGACAAGTGTACTCTTCGCTGGGTAAAAAAACTGGCTGGATGGACGAGCCCAGAGGGTTGTGGTGAATGGAGTTAAATCCAGTTTGTGGCCATTCACGAGTGGTGTTCCCCAGGGCTCAGTTTTGGTCTAGTTCTCTTTAATATCTTTATCAATGATCTGGATGAGGGGATCGAGTGCACCCTCAGTAAGTTTGCCGACGACACCAAGTTGGGAGGGAGGGTTGATCTGCTCGAGGGTAGGAAGGCTCTACAGAGGGATCTGGACAGGCTGGATCGATGGGCTGAGGCTAATCATATGAGGTTCAACAAGGCCAAGTGCCAGGTCCTGCACTTCAGTCACAACAACCACATGCAGCACTACAGGCTTGGGGAAGAGTGGCTGGAAAGCTGCCCAGCAGAAAAAGACCTGGGGGTGCTGGTTGACAGCTGGCTGAATATGAACCAGCAGTGTGCCCAGGTGGCCAAGAAGGCCAATCGCATCCTGGCCTGTATCAGAAATAGTGTGGCCAGCAGGAGCAGGGAAGTGATTGTTCCCCTGTACTCGACACTGGTGAGGCCACACCTTGAGTACTGTGTTCAGTTTTGGGCCCCTCACTACAGGAAAGACATTGAGGTGCTGGAGCATGTCCAGAGAAGAGCAATGAAGCTGGTGAAGGGCCTGGAGCACAAGTCTTATGAGGAGCGGCTGAGGGAGCTGGGGTTGTTTAGTCTGGAGAAGAGGAAGCTGAGGAGAGACCTTATCGCTCTCTACAACTACCTGAAAGGAGGTTGTAGTGAGGTGGGTGCTGGTCTCTTCTATCAAGTAACTAGTGATAGGATGAGAGGAAATGGCCTCAAGTTGTGCCAGGGGAGGTTTAGATTGGATATTAGAAAAAATTTCTTTACTGAAAGGGTTGTCAGGCATTGGAACAGGCTGCCCAGGGAAGTGGTGGAGTCACCGTCCCTGGAGGTGTTCAAGAAGCGCATAGACGTGGCACTTCAGGACATGGTTTAGTGGGCATGGTGGTGTTGGGCTGACGGTTGGACTTGATGATCTTAGAGGTCTTTTCCAAACTTAATGATTCTATTCTATTCTATTCTATTCTAACTCAAATGGCAAAATGGTGATGTTAATTGGGGAAGAAACTTATAGAAGGCTCTGTGAGCTTTGAACTCCTGGCAGACTCCTACTAGTAAGTAGTCCACTATACAGAGGTTTTTGTATTGTGTTTGTGTGGCAAGGTTTTGGTAGCGAGGGTGTTAGAGGGGTGGCGTCTGTGAGAAGATACCAGAAGCTTCCCCCATGTCCGACAGAGCCAGTTCCAGCCGGCTACAAGAGGGACCCACCGCTGGCCAAAGCTGAGCCAATCAGCAATGGTGGTAGTGCCTCTGTGTTAACATATTTATGAAGGGGGAAAAACTGCTGTGCAACAGCAGCTGGGAGAGAGGAGTGAGAACATGTGAGAGAAACAGCTCTGCAGACACCAAGGTCAGTGAAGAAGGAGGGGGAGGAGGTGCTCCAGGCACCAGAGCAGAGATTCCTCTGCAGCCAATGGTGAAGCATGCTGTCCCCCTGCAGCCCATGGAGGTCCATGGTGGAGCAGATATCCACCTGCAGCCCATGGAGGGCCCCACACTGGAGCAGGTGGATGTGCCTGAAGGAAGCTGTGACCCTATGGAGAGTCCGCACTGGAGCAGGCTCCTAGCAGTATCTGTGACCCTGTGGAGAGGAGCCCATGCTGGAGCAGTTTTCTCTTGCCCCTCTCCTGGCTCTCTCCAGTCTGTCTCTCTCAGATCTCTAGACCCTTACACCTATCCCAGCTCTCTCCCGGACCTCACCCCTCAGTCCTCTCTCACCTCTTTCAGCTGTCTCTCAGTCTGCCCCATCTCCTTTCTTCCTCCTCTCAGGCTCTCTCTTGGCCCTCGCCCCTCTCCCAGCTCTCCCCTCCCTTGCCCCTCTTTCGTCTCTCTCCCATCTCTCTGGCATCATGCCTCTCCCAGCCATCGCTCCTCTCTCAAGCTCTCTCTCAGCCCTGGATACCCTCTCCTACCTCTCTCTCTCGTCCCTCTCCCCCTGTCCCCTCTAGCTCCCATCCTCCCTCTCCTCCCCCGTCTCTCTCTCCCCCCTCTCCCTCTTTTTCCTCTTATCTTCCCTCCCTCTCTCCGTTCCCTCACCCTGAACCTCTTGTCTCGTCTCATCCCCTCGCTCTCCCCTCTCTCCCCTCCTCCCTCTTTCTTGAGCCTATCTTGTCCCTCTCCAGCTGCCCCCCTCTCTCATCCACTGATCTCTCGTCCCTATTTCTCTCGGCCCCCCGCCCCTTCCCTCCCACCCTCCGGTCCCTCTCTTGCCTCCCTGCCATCTCCCTTCCCCTCCCCTCATCTTTCTCTCCCCTCTCTCTCCCCCTCCTCTCTTCTTCCCTCCCTCTCTTGCCCCCTATTCCCTCCTAGCTCTTGTCCCCTCTCTCTGCTTCCCTCTCATCTCCCCCCTCTCATCTTCCCTCACCCTCCCTCTTTCCCCCTTGTCCCCCTCTCTCACCCCCTATGACCCTCTCTCCCTCCTTTCCCTTATCTCTTCTCCTCTCCCCTCTTCTCCCCCACCTCTCCCACCCCCTGTCTCTCTGCCACCTCTCTATGCACTCTAGTCTCCCTTGACTCTTTCATATCTCTCCTCTCCTGTCTCTCTCCTCTCCCCTGGTCTCCCACATTTATCATCTAATCTCTCAGCCCTCTCTTGCCCCCTCCCCCTCATCTCTCACATGCCCCTCTCATCTGTCATCTCCCTCTCCCACCGTCTCATTGCTCTTGCCCCCCGCCCAGCTCTGGCTTCTCTTGCCTCACGTCATCTCTCTCACCTCGTGTCCTATTGGTGTGTCCTCTTGTCTCATCGCATAGCTTGTCTCACCTCCCATTTCTCGCCTCCCCCCTTTCTCTCTCCTCTCTCCCCATCTATCCCTGTCTCCCATCTCTCTCTCCCGTTTCTTGTCTCTTTGTCTCCTCTCATCTCTCTTCTCTCATCACTCATCTTCTCTCTTCTTTCGCCTCTCCTCGTCTCATGTCTTTCTGTCATCTCACCTCCCATCTCTCCCTCTCTCATTTCTCTCTCCCATCTTTCCCACTCTTCTCCTCTCCCCCATCTCTTTCATCTTGCCTCATCTCGCCTCTCTTGCACCTCCCTCTGTCCCCTCCCTTCTCTCGCTCTCGTCCCTCTCATACAGTCTCCCTCTGTCTCTCTCTTTTCTTGGCTCTCTCATCTGGTCTAATCTGGTCTCTCACCTTGTCTGTCATGTTTCTCATCTGGCCGCTCTTGTTTTACCTGGCCTCTCATCTGTCAACACCAGGGCTGCACAGACCAGGGAGGGGTCGTGGTGAATTCAGAATTCCCTCAGGCTAAATTAAGATGAAACAACACCAAACGATCAGTTAAACATTTTATTCATGGCAGAAGCACACTGAATTTGGAAGGCGTTAACAGTAGGTGGTGTGGTTTCTCACAACAGGAATTGGCATGGAACTACCTCAGTAAACCGTGTAACCCGTGGTAACCATATACATCAACTCAGGGAATAAGGAGAGCCCTCCCATTGACTCATGAGGTTCAGAGCAGACCCCCTTGCTTTCTAGACTCCTTCTCAGAGAGGAGCCTAGGGGCAGCTAGATCCACTCCTAGTCCCATACTTGGTCAATGCTTTTAGGTCTAAAGGGATGAGGTGTAGGGATTATGGAAAAGGAAAAAGAAAAGAGAGAGCAAGACAGAGAGAGAAAAAGGAAAAGAAAAGAGAAAGATTTCACCGGTCCTGGGTCCAGCGTTGGTCCAGTCAGACTAGGGGTCCAGTTCCAGTGGGCTCACATGCAGGGCTCCTTGTTTCTGCATCTTTTATAGCCCAGTTCCTGCCTTTTCTCATGTCAATCACGCCCCTCTTGGTCTTCTGAATACTGCCCATAAGGACTTATGTAACTCTCGATCTTGTGCGCAGGTGCCATTGGGTGGGGTTGTCGTGAAGGGTCACTCAGGCAGCTGTGAGCCCCTTCCTCAAATAAACTTAGTATAACCTCTGGCCATATATGGTGAGCTGCCCTGCTCAGCGTATCAGAACACAGAATTACACATCCTCCAGCATGCCCTGTTGCTAAACAGCTTCTCACCTTTGTTAGGCAGAACTTGCTTCTTTGTTATGCAGGGTTTGTTGTTAGGCAGAACTTGCCCCACCACAATGTTTGAGACATTAACTCTTTCAGTCTCTCACAGCCTCCCCTTTTCCTTTTTTTCTCCCCCATCTCTCATTTTGTCTCACCTCATCTTTCATCTCTTCTCATTTCTCATGTATTCTCTCATCTCCCCCTGTATCTCTTGCCTCTCATCTCATAGCTCGCTCTCCCCCCCCCTCTACTCTTGTCTCTTATCTCTCTACTCTCTTAAGTCGCTCTCATCTCTTGTCGCATGGCATCCCCCCCCCGCCTCTGGTCTTCCTTCATTGTCTCATCCCATACATCACCTTGTCCCACTCCCCTCTTGCCTCTTCCTCTCTATTCTCCCTCCCTGCCCCTCCCTTGCCCCTGTTTCTCTCTTGTCTCTCATTTTGGCTGCTGCCCCCCCCCCCCTTGTATCTCTCATCTCATTTCTCTCACCTCATCTGGTCTCTCTCATCTCTCCTCATCTTGTCTCCCTCCTCCCTCCCCCTGCCTCCTCTTGTCTTGTCTCCTCTTGTCTTACCCCCTCTTGCCTCATCTAGGTTGGCCCATCTCTCGTCTCATTTCTCGTTGCGTCTCTCCCCTCTCTTTAATCTCTCATCTTGCTTCTCTCACACCAACCCCTCTCATCTCCTCCTCTCTCTCTTGTCCCTCTCCTCTCCCCCCCTTATCTCCCACCTCTCCCCTCCCTTCTCTCTCCCCTCTCTCCCCTTTGTCTCATCTCCCTCATCTCTCATATCTTCTCTCATCTGTTGCCTCTCTTCTTTCCCATCTCTCTCACCCGCCTCTCTTGTCTTTCCCCTTGGCTCATCTCTAGTCTCATCTCTCCTCTCATCTATTGTCTCTCTTCTCTCCCATCTATCTAATCTCTTATCACTCGTCTCTCTTGTCTCCTGTCATCTCCTCTCTAATTTCTTGTCTCTCTGTTGCCTCTCGTCTTGTCTTTCATTGTCTCTCCTCTCACCTAGTTTCCTCTTGTATACTTTTTTCTCTCCTCTTGTCTCACTTTGTCTCATCTCTCATCTCATCTTGTCTTGCTTCTCATCTCTTATCCCACATCTCATCCCTCATCTCAGCTCTCTCTTGTGTCTCTCATCCCTTATCCCTCTCTTGCCCCCCCCAGCCCCCATGTCTCTTTTATCTTGTCTCTCCATTCTCGTCTCATCTCTCCTCTCGTCTCATCTCATCTCCTGTCTCTCATCTTTCCTCTTGTCTCTCCTCTCATGTCACCTCCTCTCCTCTCCTCTCTCTCATTTCCTGTCTGTTGCCTCCTCTCTCATCTCTCATCTCTATGTTGCCTCTCGCCTTGTCTCTTGTCTTATCTAATTTTTCCTCTCATCTATCCTCTCATCACACATCTCCCCTCTCTCATCTTGTTTGTCTTGTCTCTGTCTTATCCTTCTCTCACTCCTCCCTCATCACCCTCTTGTTTCCTTCTATCATCTCGTCTCATCTCTTCTCTCGTCCCTTGTCTCACCTCTCACCTGTTGTCTCTCGTCTCACCTCTCCTCTTCTCTCTCTCTCATGTCACCTCTCATCTGTTGCTGTCACCTGTTGCCTAATCTCCCCTCTCCTGTCATCTCTCGTCTCTCCTCTCTCATCTTGTCTCTCTTGCATCGTCTCGTCTCTTGCCTCGTCTCCTCTCTAGTCTCTTGTCTTGTCTCTCCTCTCATCTTGTCTTGCTTCATCTCATCTCTTGTCTCACCTTGTCTTGTCTTGATTCTCTTCTTGTCCCTCCTCTTGACTCTTGTCTTATCCCTCATCTTGTCCCTCTTATCTCTCTTCTCTCTCCCGTCTCTCTCGTCTTCCCTGTCCCTTGCAACTCTCGTCTTTCTCTCTTGTCCCACTCCCCTCTTGCCCCCCCCCTCTACTCTTGTCCCATCTGGCCTCTCTTGTCTCTTTCATCCTGTCTTTCCATTCTCATCTCTCCTCTCTGCTTCTGTAATCTCGTCTTGTCTTGTCTCTCACATCTCCTTTCCTCTCTCATCTCGTCTTGTCTCATGTCTCATCTCTCTTTACTTGTCTATTGCCACTTGTCTCGCCACCCATCTCCCCTCTCCCCCCCCGTCTCTATTGCCCCCTTCTTGTCTCCATCGTCTCATCTCATGTCTCATTCCCTCTTGTCTCTCTCCTCTCTCCCTCGTCTTGCATCACCTGGCCTATTTTGTCTCATTCTGTGCTCTTGTTTCGGCTCTCTCATAGTATCATGCCTGTCTATCCTCTACTCCCCCATCTCTCTCATCTAGTCCTTCTAATCTCTTGTGTCTCTCATCTCTTGTCGCTCTCTTGCCCCCCCTCCCCTCTACCCCCGATGTACCTCTTATCCTGGCTTTCCATCCACATCCGGTCTCTCTCATCTCGCCTCGGCTCCCTCTAGTCTGTATCTCATCTGTCTTCTTTCTCTCTCATCTGCCCTATCTCTATCGTCTGCCTCCTCTGTGCCCCCCTCTCTTGCCCCTCATCTTTCTCTGGCCTCTAGTCTGTCTCCCATCTCTTGCTTGTCTGTCTTCTTTCTTGGCTCTGCCTCATCTCTCTCACCTGTCTCCTCTCTCTCCTCTTGTTTCTCCACTCATCTCGTCTCATCTTATCTGCCTCGTCTCCACTCTCCACTCTCCTCATCTCTCTGTCTCTTCTCTGTCTCACCTGTGTCTTGTCTCTCTCATCTCATGCCCCTCTTATCTCTTGCCTCTCTCCCCTCTCATTTCTCTCACCTGGGGGGGATGGGGGGAAAACAGAAGGAAGGTGAAAAGACTTGTGGATCAAGACAATGACAGTTTAAGAAGAAAAACAAAAGCTGTGTGTGCAAACAAAGCAAAAAGAGGAATTAATTCACTATTCCCTATTGGCCAGCCACAAGATGTCCAGCCACTTCCTGGAAAGGAGAGCCTCAACATGCTTAACAGTTGCTTGCTAAGACAAATGCCATAACCATGAGTGTCCCCCCTCCCCTTCCTCTTCCTTTCCATGAGCTTTTTTTGCTGAGCATGATGTCATATGGTATGGAATATCCCTTTGGTCAGTTGGGGCCAGCTGTCCCAGCTGTGTCCCCTCCCAACCTCTTGCTCACCCCCAACCTACTGGCCTTGGTGGGGGTGGGGAGTTGGAGAGAAAGCCTTGATGCTGTGCAAGCACTGCTCAGCAATAGCCAAAACATTGGTCTGTTATCAACACTGTTCTAGCCACAAATGCAAAGTGCAGCACCATACAGGCAGCTATGAGGAAAGTTAACTCTATCCCAGACAGGCCCAGTACAAAATGTAATGCTGATTGATAGATGCATTGGCAACAAGAAAGGATTCTACAAGTACAGAAACAGCAAAAGGAAGACTAGGGAAAATGTCGCCTGCTGCTGAATTGGGCAGGGGAACTGGTGACAAATGACATGGGTAAGGTCGAGATACTCAATGCCTTCTTGTTGTGGTTTAACCCCAGCCAGCAACTAAGCACCACACAGCCGCTCACTCACTCCCCCCCACCCAGTGGGATGGGGGAGAAAATTGGGAAAAGAAGTAAAATTCGTGGGTTGAGATAAGAACGGTTTAATAGAACAGAAAAGAAGAAACTAATAATGATAATGATAACACTAATAAAATGACAACAGTAATAATAAAAGGATTGGAATGTACAAATGATGTGCAGTGCAATTGCTCACCACCCGCCGATTGACACCCAGCAAGTCCCTGAGCGGCAATAACCCCCGCCCCCACTCCCCCCAGTTTATGTGACGTCACATGGTATGGAATACCCCGTTGGCCACTTTGGGTCAGCTGCCCTGGCTGTCCTGTGCCAACTTCTTGTGCCCCTCCAGCTTTCTCGCTGGCTGGGCTTGAGAAGCTGAAAAGTCCTTGACTTTAGACTAAACACTACTTAGCAACAACTGAAAACATCAGTGTTATCAACATTCTTCTCATACTGAACTCAAAATATAGCACTGTACCAGCTACTAGGAAGACAATTAACTCTATCCCAGCTGAAACCAGGACTCTTCTTCACCTCAGTCTTTACTAGTGAGACCAGCCTTGAGGATTCCCAGGCCCCTGAGACCAGAGGGAAAGTCTGCAGCAAGGAAGATTTACACTTCATGGAGGAGGACCATGTATAAGAGCACTTATACAAACTGAACATACATAAGTCCATGGGGCCTGAGGTGTTGCAACCACGAGTGCTGAGGGAACTGGCTGATGTCATTGCAAGGCCACTCTTGATTATCTTTGAATGATCATGGTGATTGGAAGAGGTTCCTGACAAGTGGAAGAGAGCAAATATCACTCCAGTCTTCAAGAAGGGCAAGAAGGAAGATCTGGGGAACTACAGGCTGGTCAGCCTCATCTGTATTCCTGGGAAGATGATGGAGAAAATAATCCTGGAAACTGAAGGACATGAAGGTGCTTGGTAGGAGTCAGTATGGATGTATGAATGGGAAATCATGCCTGACCAACCTGATAAGCCTTCTACAATGAGGCAACTAGCTTAGTGGTTGAGGGGAGAGCAGTTGATGTTGTTTAATGGACAGTGAGGTGGACTGAAACTGGCTGAATGGCCAGGCCCAGAGGGTTGTGATCAGTGGCACAAATTTCAGTTGGAAACAAGTCACTAGTGGTGTGTGGTGGGTTGACCCTGGCTGGGCGCCAGGTGCCCACCAAAGCCACTCTATCACTCCCCCTCCTCAGCTGGACAGGGGGGAGAAAATATAACAAAAGGCTCATGGGTCAAGATAAGGACAGTTTAATAAAGAGAAAGCAAAGGTCGCGCGCGAAAGCAAAGAAAAACAAAAGATGTTATTCTCTACTTCCCATCAGCAGGTGATGTCTGGCCACTTCCTGGGAAGCAGGGCTTCAGTACGCGTAGTGGTTGCTCTGGAAGACAAAAATGCCCCCCCTTCCATCTTCCTTTACTTAGCTTTTATATCTGAGCTGACGTCATATGGTATGGAATATCTGTTTGGTTAGTTTAGGTCAGCTGTCCTGGCTATGTCCCCTCCCAAGATCTTGCCCAGCCCCAGCCTGTTGTTGAGGGGGGGCAAAAATGTTGGAGAGACAGCCTTGATGCTGTGCCAGCACTGCTCAGCAGTAGCCAAAACACTGGTGTGTTATCGACACCTTTCTAGCTACCAATACAGAGCACAGCACTACGAGGGCTGCTATGGGGAGAATTAACTCCATCTCAGCCAGACCCAATACATGGTGTCCCTCAGGAGTCTATACTGGGGCCAATACTTTTTGATATCTTCATTAGTGACCTGGAAAATAGGACAGAGTGCACCCTCAGCAAGTTTTCAGATGATACAAATTTGGAGGAGCAGTTGATAGACCAGATGGCTGTTGTGCCATTCAGAGGGACCTCGACAGGCTGGAGAACTGGGCAGAGAAGAATCTCATGAAATTCAACAAGTGGGAATGCAAAGTCCTGCATCTGGGGAGGACTTACCCCAGGCACCAGTACAGGCTGCAGGCTGACTAGCTAGAAAGTAGCTTTGCAGAGAAGGACATGGGGGTCCTGGTGGACAAGAAGCTGAACGTGAGCCAGCAATGCACCCTCATGGCAAAAAAGGCCAACAGTATCCCTGGCTGGATTAGGAAGAGCATTGCTAGGAGGTTGAGGTAGATCCTTCCTCTCTACTCAGTGCTAGTCAGGCTGCATCTGGAGTACCATGTTCAGTTCTGGGCTCCCCAGTACAAGAAAGGTATGGACTTACTGGAGCAAGTCCAGCAAAGGTCCACAAAGATGATTAAGGGACTGGAGCATCTGCCATATGAGAAGAGGCTGAGAGAGCTGGGTCTATTTAGCCTGGAGAAGAGAAGGCTCAGGGAGGATCTTATCATTGTGTATAAATACCTGATAGGAGGGAAAGAAGATGAGGGAGCAAGACTCTTAGTGGTGCTCATTGACAGGACAAGAGGCAATGGGCACAAATGGAAAAAAGCAGGAAATTCCATCTGAATGCTCAAAGACACTTTTTTACTGTGAGGTTAGTCAAGGACTGTACCAGGTTGTCCAAAGATGTTGTGGAGTCTCTGTCCTTGGAGGTATTAAGAACCCAACTGGACATAGCCCTGAGCAACTTGCTCTAGGTGACCCTGTTTTGAGCAGGGGGTTGGACTAGATGATCTCAAGAGGTCCCTTCCAACCTAAATGATTCTGTGATTCTGTGCAAAATTGAGGAATACTCTAATTCCTAGTATGTATGTCATCCTCAGTCTTCTTTCTGATACTCTAAATAGATTTTCTTTGTAAGGCATTTTCCTTTGTTGTTGGACCATTTCTGTGCTCTATCCAGATTTTGAATATTCCTTTTAAAAATGTCAGTGCCACAACCTCATGTACTTTTCTAGTGTGTGCCTCACTATTTTAATAGGGGTAAAATCCCTGTTTATAACTCCAGTGATTACATTAACACTTTCTGCTAAAGCAAGCTTACTCAAGTCACTTTTTCACTATGACCTTTAAAATGCTTTTCAGGGTCTTCTTTTCAGGTTGCAGCCCCTCATTCTATCACCTGCTAGAGCTTTAACTTGGCATTTGAATATGAAGAATTTATAGTGAAACTCAGTAAACCAGAGGAAGGACAGCTTTGAAGAATGGGTAGTCATTTACAAGCTGATGGGAGGACTTTGACTTATTTCTGTTTTTTATGAGTTGTTCCTGAAGTCACATAAATAAGTGAGAAAAGTTTCTGTTCATTTACATTATTAAATAAGATATTTTGAGTGCAAATAAAGTAAGAGAAAACTTTGAATATTTCGGTACATAAGGATCTGAACTGTTTCAGGGAAGAAAATGAAGAGAGAATTTTCTTTCTGGTATTGCATATTTTACACATTGTGTTCTTACAGTACACTTTATTCAGTGTATATTAGTTCTTTCTGAAAGCTGACAATATTGGAGGTAGTGTAATTTACTTGTATTGTGATTACTATAGAAATTACTCTTTTAGTTCTTTAGAATTGTGATGAGTTGGTATGAAATGTTTCCAGTGTTCAGTTTAATTGCATTGATTGTTGCAAGTCTTTTTGTGAAGGCATGCTTAATTAAGAAGTAAACATTTATATGTGCGGATTCTAGAATTATTTCTTTTTGTGCATATAGGTCATTTAAAGTGTGTTGTCTTAATATAGTATAAGGTTTCGAATCTCCTCTCAAAATCTGACAATAGTTGCAGCTAATGTATACAAGTGTAGTTAGAGAAGAATCAGGCCTGTGAATGGATTTTTTCCTATAAGTTCTTTACCTCAAAGCAGTAAGTAGGTTCGTGTGTACCTTGCTTCTGATTTGATAAACATATTTGCTGTTACAAAGCAGACTGTAAACTGTTAGAAAAAAATTAGTGAAGTCCAAAGCTTATAGTATTCTCTTCTTGATGTGCTGCAAGCTCTAAGCAGACCTTAGATTAGACAAAGCAATAATATATAATATGAATTTTCTAATATTTTAGGCCAAAGCAGCATTTTAAAAAAGGAAAAATAAATGAAGTATCTCCATGTACTCATGTAATAGTACGTGAAACAATCTTTAGCTAATCCCCAGATTGGATTTTTGGTGAATATTCTTCTTTTAAGATCTGAATAAGGATAAGTGACAAAAAGCAAAGAAGTTTGTGCTGAACTTTTAATTTTACATTTTAATTTTATTCAGAGACCACGATGCAGACATCAGAGACTGGGTCGGACACAGGTTCGACTGTGACTTTACAGGCATCTGTGGCTGGCCAGGCAGCAGTGCCCACACAGGTAGTACAGCAGGTACCGGTTCAGCAACAGGTAGGTGTCTGTTAATTTTGGGAAAACAAAAAATGCTGGCAAGACAGAATGATGCATTTCAACAGGTGTAGTGAAGAACTGGTTTTGTGCAAGGCTGCAAAAGCAACTCTTTTTCACTGTTTTATTCAATTTTATTTTACTGGAACTAAAATAGCTACATAAGCAGACATGCAATTTTCGGGGTTTATTTCTTGAACTAGAATATCTGGCAACCACCAGAAATACATACGCATGATTCTAAAAGTAGATTACTATGAAATGTGTGCAATATCTCATAAAATATTACATTCATTTAAGTTATTGAATATTCACATTTATTCCTTTGAAAGGTTGATAAGGAATATGGAATTTTTGAAATAAATCCAATATAGATGTAAAATACAAAAGCAATGTCATTTTGTACTTATAAGCTGGACTCCCTGCAGGTTCTTGCACAACTGCAGAAAGGTATTTGAAGTAAAACCATATGTAATGCATAATTTGGATTTGCCAGAGAATTAAAGGGGCTTCTGAAGCAGCCAGCTCAGCACACACTTCTGTGACATGATTAATCACCTATGCAGCCCCACCAACGTTAGAGGGAGTGGTGCATGGGGAGCTTGCGGAGGAAAGTGGAGTTGGAAAACAGGAACTGAATGTGAAAAGCCATGATTTTTGTCCAAGACTCCTTTAGTATGTGTAATTTAGCTTTTTTTTTTTTAATTATTTGTTCCAGTTGGAAGGGACCTACAACAACCATTTAGTCCAACTGCCTGACCACTTCAGGGCTGACCAAAAGCATATTATTAAGGGCATTGTCCAAATACCTCTTAAACACTGACAGGCATGGGGCATCGACCACCTCTCTAGGAAGTCTGTTCCAGTGTTTGACCACCCTCTCAGTAAAGAAATGTTTCCTAATATCTAGTCTGAACCTCCCCTGATGCAGCTTTGAACCATTCCCACTCGTCCTGTCACAGGATACCAGGGAGAAGAGATCAGCACCTCCCTCTCCACTTCTCCTCCATTCACCTGTCAGTGTTTTAGGTTCTTTGGGTGAAATCTGATGTTCTTTTTCAACATAAATTGGCTTTACAGTTTCAAAATCAACAATATTAAAACTGAGAATAACTTGTTCAATTATGTAAGTCTGTTTCTGTGCTAGTGAATCACTGTTGTCTAAACTAAAATTTCTAGCATTTTGTTAAGCTTAGTTTTAAAATTTAAGGTGATGAATTTTTCTGCATGTTCTTTGCAATGCTGTTTAACTGCCTCATACATTTCACTAATAATTTTTCCTGGTATACAGACTCAATTAATAATGTTACATAATTCCATTAATGTAACTTCTACTTAGATTATAATGTACCTCGGAATACATTTGCTTTTTTTTTTTTAAACCCCCCCCCCCCCCAAAAACCCCTCAATGTTTCAGCAAAACATTTAAGCATTGGGCACATGACATGAATTTAAATGCTTATCTTTGTGTACTTGCTCAAAGTTCATCCCTACTAAGTTAATAATTGGCTGAAATCACAGAATCACAAAATCACAGAATGGCTGAGGTTGGACGGGACCTCTGGGGGTCATCTTGTCCAACCCCCTGCTCAAGCAGGGCCACCTAGAGCCAGTTGCCCAGGAACATGTCCAGATGGCTTTTGAATATCTCCAAGGAGGGAGACTCCACAATCTCTCTGGGTAGCCTGCTCCAGTGCTCAGTCACTGTCACAGTAAAAAAGTGTTTCCTGATGTTCAGACATAACCTTCTGTGTTTCAGTTTGTGCCCATTGACTCTTCTCCTGTCACTAGGCACCACTGAAAAGAGCCTGGTTCAATCTTCTATGCACCTTCCCTTCAAGTATTTATATACATTGATAAGATCCCCCCCACCCCAAGCCTTCTCTTCTCTAGGCTAAACAGTCTCAGCTCTCTCAGCTGGGAGCCCAGAACTGGGCACAGGACTCCAGGTACACAGTACTGAACTGGTGCTGAATAAAGGGGAAGGATCACCTACCTGGACCTACTGGCAATACTTTGCCTAATGCAGCCCAGGATACCATTAGCCCTCTTTGTGGCAAGGGCACACTGCTGGCTCATGTTCAACTTGGTGTCCACCAGGACCTCTATGTCCTTCTCTGCAAAGCTGTTTTCCAGCTGGCTGGCCCCCCTGGCACGTACCGGTGCGTGGGGTTGTTCCTCCCTAGGTGCAGGACTTGGCACTCCTCCTTGTTGAAGTACATGAGGTTCCTGTCAGCTCATTTCTACACCCTGTTGATATCTCTCTGAATGGCATTCTCCAAAAGAGTTTTTACAAAATAACTTAACCTGCAGTTGCTAGGCCATTCCAGAATAGCAGAAAAGGGGTGCTTCTAGTGCATGCCCATGATCAAAAGCCATAAGGGACGCTGTTAAGATTTTTAGTCAGTACCCTTTTGTCATAAACCACCTTCTGCGTCTTCTGGAGGGTCCTGGTTTCTATTGCCCATTTCTGCTTATTCCTGACGATAGAGCACTGCTCTATCACAGTCTTTTTAGGGTCATCACTGTCTGTATTTGTGCTGTAATCCAACACAAGATCTCTCTGTGCCTCAAAATTGATTTTTTGTCTGTTTGTTGCATTTAGAGTGATGACTTTAACCTTTAAATGACACCTTCCTCCAGACTGCAGGTAACAGGACCCCCAGGTCCTTTTCTGCAAAGCTGCTTTCCAGCTGGTCGGCCCCCAGTCTGTACTGGTGCCTGGGGTTATTCTTCCCCAGGTGCAGGACTTGGTGCTTCCCCTTGTTGAACTTCATGAGGTTCCTGTCAGCCCATTTCTCCAGCCTGTCCACGTCCCTCTGGATGGCAGCACAACCCTGTGATATATCAGCCACTCTTCCCAGTTTGGTATCATCAGCAAATGGCTGGGGGTACACTCTGCCCCATCATCCAGACCATTAATGAAGATGTTGAACAGGACTGGACCCGGTATTAGCCCCTGGGGTACACCACTAGTCACTGGCCTCTAACTAGACTTTGTGCCACTGAAAGGCTTTTGCTGAATTAGGACTTTTATATAGATCTCTCTCTTTAACTTAAATCTTTATTACAGAATCACAGAATGGTTGAGGTTGGAAGGGACCACTGGAGGTCATCCCCCTTGCTCAAGCAGGGTCACCTAGAACTGGTTGCCTAATAACATGTCAAGAGAGCTTTTGAATATCTCCAAGGGGGAGTGTCGTGGTTTAAACCCAACCGGTAACAAAGCACCACGCAGCCGCTCGCTCACTCCTCCCCCCTGGCCACAGTGGGATGAGGAGAAAATATAAAGGCAGGCTCGTGGGTCGAGATAAGGACTGGGAGGGATCACTCACCACTTATGGTCACGGGCAAAAGACAGGCTCAACTTGGGGAAGAAACAAAATCAGTTTAATTTACTACAAATTAAAACAAAACAAGGATATTAGGAAGTAAACCCAAACCTTAGAACACCTTCCCCCCACCCCTCCCTCCTTCCCTGCTCAACTCCACTCCCGGTTCTCTCTATCTCCTCCCCCCGGCGGCACAGGGGAACAGGGGATGGGGGTTGGGGTCAGCTCGCCACACATTGTCTCTGCCGCTCCTTCCTCCTCAGGGGGAGGACTCCTCACTCTTCCCCTGCTCCACCATGGGGTCCCTCCCACAGGAGACAGTCCTTCACGAACTTCTCCAACGTGAGTCCTTTCCGCGGGCTGCAGTTCCTCACAAACTTCCCTGGTGTGGGTCTTTTCCGCAGGCTGATCTTCAGTCACACACTGCTCCAGCGCTGGCTTTCCCATGGAGTCACGGCCATCTTCGGGGGCATCTGACTGCTCTGGCGTGGGCTTCTTCACAGCCTGCAAGTGGGCATCTGCTCCACCGTTCACCTCCATGGGCTGCAGGGGGACAGCCTGCCACCTCACCACAGGCTGCAGGGGCATCAACCTCCTCAGGCGCCCCTCCTCCCCCTCCTTCTTCACTGACCTTGGTATCTGCATAAGTGTTCCTCTCACATTCCAATCCCCCAATGTCGCTGTAGAGACGGACAAAGTGACACGCACACACATCAATATGATCAAGCAGTTACTACTTTTATTACAAGCATGCTCTTTTTATATATTTCTAGCGCCAGCGTGTTACAATATAATTGGTTGAAAAGTTGTTTTTAACATTCTCATTGGGTGACTTTTTTAAGTTCGTTATCACAACTGCAACTGGTCAACACATTCCTTAAACTTAGTTTCTCAGGCATGCTTCTCATTCTTTCTTGTTCTCTCAAGGGTACACTGTAATCTTGTCAAGGTCAATATCCTCCCCAGGCCCCTTGGTCCAGCCGAGGTCCTCCACAATTCCCCCTTTTTGTTTTTGCACCGAATATGCCATGTGAATTGTCTGCTGCAGGGCCCTTTGCAGCAAGGACAGCACACATGGGAGGAGGCTCAATACAATGATAATAATTGCCAATATTAATAATCCTGTTTTCAATACTCCCTTTAACCACTCTTCAATCTCCCATTGAGAGAACAAGCCATCCAACTCAAAAAACCCAACATCTTCTGTCAGCTTCTGCACCTCCTTTCGCAGCTGTTGGATACTCTGGGACACTGACACCGAATGATCTGATAGGTTCATACAACACATACCATTAAGGTTTTCACAACTGTGGCCATGGGCCAACAATAGAAAATCAATAGCTGCTCTGTTTTATAGCGTAGCATGGCGTATAGAATCTATATCTAGCAATAATCCAGAAAGAGCTTGTGATGTAGCATTGCTTTGCGTGCTTAGCCAGCATCCCTCTTGGCCCGTAGCATTTGCAAGCGTTACCCATACGTTCATCTTGGGCTGCGATGGTACCCATATTGCAACCACTACTCTGAGGAGACTGCAGCAGGCGATGACACTTCTAAGTAGGGTTTTACCAGTCATGCCGGCACCCATCGCGGTCCTGTATCTGTGGAGACACAAGCATAACCTCGACCCCAGGTTAATAAGTCACAAGGTGCAGACCATTGACCTGTCTGCAGGTCCCGTATCTGAACCTTAACCCCAGGAGACACTCCACAGGTGGCGGTTAAAGACCCAAAATGTCGCACCACCGGAGGGTCTTGATATTCATCAGAAACCTGCAAAAAATTTAACACATACATAGCTTTATTTAAGCGTGCCTCCAGAGGGTCCCCTATCATTCCCCCTTTTTGTTTTTTGAAGCAACCGCTTCAAGGTACCATGAGCACATTCCACAATACCTTGTCCAGTGGGAGAATGTGGGATACCAGTAACATGAGTAACACCCCACAGCTGTAAGAAGGAGCTTACCTTATGAGAAAGATAGGCTGGACCATTGTCCGTTTTTATCTGAGAGGGAACACCCGCAATGGAAAAAGCCCGTTGCCAATGACGGATAACATCTTTGGCGCTTTCACCCGTGTGAGCAGTAGCAATGATGACCGAAGAAAAGGTATCAATAGTAACATGAACAAATTTCAATCTGCCAAATTCAGTAATATGAGTGATATCTGTTTGCCAAATCTGAAGAGCTCGCAGCCCTCTGGGGTTAGTTCCATAATAGTGAGGGATATGTTGACCCTGGCAATCAGGGCAGGCAGCCACAATGGCGCGAGCCTCGGCATTTGATAGATGAAATTGCCGTTTCAAAGCACGGTAGCCTTGGTGGAAAAATTGATGAGAAGCAATTGCTTGCTGCTTGATATTTGGTGTCGGTCCCATAGCTACGCCCGATACAAGTGCATCTGCTTTTACATTCCCTTCCACCAAAAACCCAGGGAGGGATGTGTGACTTTTAATATGCAAAACGTAATAAGGATGCTGTCGCTTCTGAATTGAGATCCATAATAATTTTAAAATTCCAAAAAGTTTTTCCTGATTAATTTGACCCAAGACAGCTTTGTCTAATCGTTGTACCAACCCAGCTACATAAGCCGAATCAGTAACAATATTCACAGGACAAGTAAAATGCTGAAATACCATCACCATAGCTCTCAATTCAACAATCTGAGGAGAGCCTTCTTGATATTCTATTTTTTGCTGCCACTCATGGCCATCGTGCCATACCATGGCAGCTTTTCCTGTTTTTCCCAAACCATCAGTGAACACTGTGATACCATTCACTGGCTCTGATTGGCTTAATTGTTTCTGTGCAAACCGAATTTGACTACTCATTTTCAATAGTGGATGTGAGGGCAGATGGTAACTAATTTGACCTGTAAAATTCATCAGTGCTGCTTGAAGTGCTGAACTGTTGGCAAGGCACCATTCAAAGTACTCATTTTTCACAGGTATAACAATAGTTTCAGGATCCCTTGCCAGCAATTCCACACAACGTGTTCTGGTTTTAATAATAATTTGAGCTAGAAGTTCAAACAGACCAGGGGCTGTTTTCCTGGCCTTAAAGGGTAAGAAGGTCCATTCCAAAATATGCAAGGGGTCTTTCTAATCAGAGTTCCACTGTGCGAGCATTGCAAAAGGTATCATCATGTCTATTAAGACGAATACCTGTACTGACACTGTTAGATCAATTCTCCACACATGTTTTTGCGTGATTGCTTGTTCCACTTCTTTAATTACCTGTTTTGCTTCTGGAGTGAGAACTCAGGGTGCAGCAATGTCTGAGTCCCCGTTTAACAGCTCCAAAAGTGGCTGCAATTTAGAAGATGTCAAGCCCAAATATGGTCGAACCCAATTAATAATTCCAGCTATTTTTTGTACATCATTTAGGGTTTTCACTTCAATCTGCAATTGAATTGGTTGTGGCATGACTATTTGATCTAGCACTTTCATGCCTAGGTATAACCATGGCTGTTGACGCTGTACCTTTTCTGGGGCAACGATCAGCCCATATTGCTGCAATGACTCACGTGTTCTGCTTTCCATCTCAGCTAGCATTACCTCTGACGGTGCAGCTAGCAAAATGTCATCCATATAATGGTAACAGTATCCCGATGGAAATTCAACACGGACAGGGCTCAAAGCCTTGGCCACAAACCACTGGCAAATGGTAGGTGAATTTTTCATACCTTGGGGGAGCACTCTCCAATGATACCTTTTTGCGGGTTCACCGTTGTTCACTGATGGTATTGTGAACGTGAATTTCTCCATGTCCTGTTCATGTAAAGGAATAGTAAAAAAACAATCTTTGAGATCAATGATTACAATTTCCCATTGCATTGGAATCATGGTTGGTGATGGCATCCCTGGTTGCAAAGCCCCCATGGTGGCCATCACCTCATTAATTTTTCTCAAATCATGCAACAAACGCCATTTCCCTGATTTCTTCTTGATTACAAACACGGATGTGTTCCAGGGACTGTGGGAGGGTTCAATATGTCCTGCAGCTAATTGTTCCTCAACTAAAAGATGCAGGGCCATGAGTTTTTCTTGAGTGAGGGGCCACTGACTTACCCACACTGGCTTTTCCGTTAACCATTTCAAAGCCAGTGTGGGTTGTCTCACGCCCTGCAGCACAGTGACCCCTACTGAAAATCCGTTGTGATCCTCACCCCCCATTGTCCAAGACAGTCCCTGCCCCACAAGTTCAGAGGTGCTGTGGTTACATAGGGTCTGATAGTGGCTTTTTGACCCTCGGGGTTGCTGATGAGGACAGGCTTAGCAGCCATGAAACTGTTTGCAATTCCCCCAAGACCAACCACTCCCATAGTGTTTGATACCAAAGGCCAGGTAGATGGCCAGTCGCAATGCGAGATGATTGTGATGTCAGCTCCTGTGTCCAGCAAACCTGTTATTGTCATCTGAGAAGGAGTGGCATGGTCCATCGCAAGCATGCAACTCATCTGTGGTCTTCTATTCGAAACAGTCTGAGACCAAAGGACAAGTGGCTTCCCCATAGATCCGAACCCTCGATCACCATGGGTAACCTGTTCTGTTTTGGGAACACAACTCACAAAAGGCACAAGTTGAGCAATTCGTGTTCCTGCATCAATTGTCACCGGAGGTGTTACAGTAGAAACCATAGCACAAATTTGTCCTGTATTGTCGGAGTGGGAGCCGAACCCAGAGTAACGACGCGATCTCAATATGAGTATGATCGTTCTCTACTTTATTCAAACACTACAGGGTTTATATAGTCACACGCGGCAGAAGCTGCTACTTGATTGGATAATGGCCTTTGTCCACGAGCCTTAGGCAACACTACGGTTGGTGCTTCTCCTTTGTGCACGCACCTTAGGCAAGCTGTAACGCTGACATGCATTCCTCTTTAGTTGTTTTCCTTCTAGCTAATCTTATCTGCCAAGGTCAAGTTACTACTGCTAAAGCCTGGATTGCTCAGGCTTAAGTATACGTGTCCTCTTTCGTTTAGCCATTCTTCCACAACTCCCCGTTCTTCTTTTTGAGCAATCCAGGTTTGATGGACCATGCGCATTATGAGGGTTTTAATACACGAAAACATACAGCTAAAGACAATTATTACAATCAGAATCATTACCAAGAGTCTACCTCCTTCAAGGACCAAGGTTTGTAACCAGCCAGTAATTCCCCATTCACTAAGTAATTTGTTTAACCATCCAAGGCCATCACTAACTTGTAACTTGCCTACTTGTTCCTTCATGGTTTGAAGGGTTTTATGAATCGATTCTGAATGATCTGACAGATTCATGCAACACATTCCATCCAGATCTTCACACCCATGACCATGCGCTAGCAATAAAAAATCTATGGCAGCTCTATTTTGTAGTGTAGCGTGTCTAATACTATCTACATCGGTAAGCAAACTATCTAATGCTACTGAGGTTAAGTTGCTTTGCTTAGCTAGCCAACATCCCATTTTTCTCATCTGGGTTAATGCTTGTGACGTAGCTACTCCTGGCGCCAGGACACTGGCGGCTATAATTTCTCCGGGGTTCCAGAATTCTACGTTCGAGTCACAATCAGATTCAAAGGCATGGATTTCACGTTTTGTCCTGATATGGTTCCTCCTATGTTGCCAAATTTGGGTGTTGTTTGGGAGGAATATTGTCAGGCGTCCCAAACTACATGGTCCACCTTGCAATCGAGAAGGCACTCCAGGCCATGCTCGGTCGCCACATATTAAAAATACCCCAGGTGGTAGTTGTATTGGGGCGTTGCTGGACCTAGACAAGTTAGTGCTTGTATAATTACACCACTCACTTGCATTGCGATACACCGGCAAGGTCGCATTGACAACTTGCCCTTTTTTCGTGGCATTGCTGCTGTAATTAAACAGTACGCAGTAATCCATCTTTAGTGAACCAAGGAGTTCTAATTCCTGTGGCTCGACTAATGACCCAGGTAATTGAGGAATGATGCCATCCCAATTGTCAGTCTTGCTCCTGCCTGAACAAAGCTCAAAGCTTAGAGAGCTCATAGGGCAGGGCCAAGCTTGGTCATCCAGCGGCACTCCTATCAAACACGTGGAAAATGGGTTGTTGGCGCTAGCCATAGCCAAGCATAATGTCGATTGATTAGTTTGGTTAGTAAGCGTAAGCTATATGTTAGTTTTGGGTAAGATGGGGGGAGGCCAAATGGCCTCAGCCACGGATAAGAATAGAATAATAATCATCATGTCTGTTTGCATATTTCCCGTGACGTAGACAAAACTCGGGAATGATCTCCTTCAGGATTAACCGTGCAATCTTTGATGACTGTGGGCATGCACGTCTTCTTTAATCACCGTGAGGGTGCGAGTGCTGGTTTGATGCTCTTGCTCGGTACCCACACTGGTCCTTGATCTGGGATTCGACGTTTCCCGCAAAAGTGCATCCTCGAGACGTGGTACTACTCCTGCGACATACAAGGAGTCTGTGACCACATTTAGAGGAGTACTAAGCCAATTTTTTAATGCCCAGGTAACTGCACTGAGTTCTAAGGTCTGTAACGAATCTCTCGGGTGACCATCAATCATATGATGTTGCCATTCAGTTCCGTGTCTCCACACACATGTTGCTTTATGCGATCGTCGACCCGCATCGGTGTATACTGTGACCCCTTCTGTCAGAGGTGTAGTACACACTTTGGACCTTTCTAACCACTGGTTTCGCGAAAGAACCTGCCACAATTTCCCTGACGGCTGTTGGGAATGAATCTTTCCGTCATAGCCGAGCAGAGCATTTTGTATGGGTAAGGAAGTACGGAGCCACCAGTCTATGTCAGCAGCATTTGTAGGGATGCTAATATCCTCTGGTTCATGCCCGCTCATCTCAATTATTCGCGAGCGTCCCTTACGTATCAGTGTGGCTATTGCTTGAGTACGCGTTTCAATGCTGGTTTTGGGCTGTACACTCAAAAACACCCATTCCAATACACCAAACCCATCATTTTGCAATTCGCATTTGCCAGTGGCATTGGAGGTTACAGAAGAGGAAGATATCTCCCCGTTCTTCTTTTGCCATTGGCAAATGACTGCGTATGGTGAGGTTTTACCATTACAAATTAATAAAGAGATTGGCAAGTCCAACAGGCGCCGTGTGGACCATGACCGTTGCAGTTTTTCTCCTATTTGTCGCAGTGTTCTTGTCTGCTCTGTGTTCAACGAGACGGTATCTGCTGGGTTGGAACCCCTTAAAAGGCACGTCAGTGGGGCAATATCGGAATTCGAAATACCGACACAATTGCGAACCCATTGAATGTCTCCAAGTATAGTCTGTATATCGTGGAGAGTTTGAATTTGAGTAGAAAGTTCAGTCTTTTGTGGGCGGATTTTTGAGTCCGAGATAGTCCATCCCAGATATTTCCACGGGGCTGAACGTTGCACTTTTTCTGGAGCAATGACAAGACCTTTTGTCGATAGGGTGGTGACTAGCTGTTTTAGTGACGCATCAGTGAAGGGTTTTTCTTGACAACAGAGGATGTCGTCCATATAGTGATAAATGATGGTTTCCGGCCATTGATTGCGCAGTGGTTGAAGTGCCCAAGCGACATAAAGCTGACACAGCGTGGGAGAGTTCTTCATGCCTTGTGGTAAGACAACCCATTCATATCGTTCTGCTGGAGTAGCTTTATTTGTTGATGGAAGTGAAAAGGCGAATCGTTGAGTGTCCTGCGGGTGTAGCGGAATAGTAAAAAAACAGTCTTTCAGATCTACTATTAAGATGTGCCAGCCTTGAGGTAACATATTAGGGGAAGGCATTCCGGGTTGTAACGCACCCATTGTTTGCATTTGATCATTCACTTTTCTCAGATCATGTAATAATCGCCATTTTCCATTTTTCTTTGGGATTACAAATATTGGAGTGTTCCATGGACTGACAGATGGTTTGATATGTTCTGCAGCTAATTGTTCGGCGACTAACTGTTTGGCTGCTTGCAGTCGCTCCTCTGTTAAAGGCCACTGGTCAACCCACACAGGGTCATTGGTATTCCACACTAATGGTGGGTTGGGCGACTGCGCGCCAGTGACCGCAGCTAAAAAGGCGTAGTAGTTAGCACAGCTCCAATTTGAGTTAAGACATCCCTGTCGATTAAGGCCTCCAAGGTTGACGGTAGGGATAAGACATACACTTTGAGTGTGGCTTTTTGCCCTTCTGGAAAGTGTAATTGTACAAGATGTTTACTGATTTTTGAAATGGAATGTCCTCCGACTCGTTGTCTTTGGGCAGCTGCACTCACAGCTCTTTGACTCCACGCTAATTGCCACAACAGATATTGTGTGGGCGTTAGCAAAAGTCTCATTAGATTTTGACAGTCATACGGACACATTAGATCTGCAGAAAAAATCCAGCTCACAATTTGGCGCGTAGCTTCAGATTTTAGTCCGTAAGTGGAGACAGTAGTGCGTGCTTGCTGTAAGATTTTCCAGTCATGTGCTTCCCACTTTTGCCCTCCTGCTTCCTGTACGACTGGAAACGCCATGTTCAGCGGTGAAAGCTGTCCTTCTAAAATCGCATTCTTAATAATTCCGCTCCAGCGGATGGGTTGTGGTTGAGTAATAATGTTTTGTAAGCAAGGAGGTTTATCCTGCTCTTTGGTAACAGTTTGTAGTTCCAATTTATCAAGGCGCTGTAAAACGGTTTGTAACATTTTGGTCACAGCGTCATTCGCATGTTGCTCTTCCTTCTCAGAAGGTGGCGTCGCAGGGCCAGGGGAGATATCAGTCGATGTTGGTAAGGGTGGATACAAAGGCGGAGCTGAGGGCGGTTCAGGAGGAGGCGCAGGAGGTGGAGGACAGCAAACGGTTCCACCTAACTCTTTGCCACTCCCAATGGGCGTTGCAGTCTCCTCCCCTGGAGGCTGCATCGGTTGTACTTCCGCAACTGGCTCAGTATGTACCGGAGGCTCACTGGCGGTAACTTCCGCATTCGCATGGAGCGGTGTCGGGCTCGGAGACACTAGCTGAGCAACTTCCAGAGGGCTGTTACAAACCGGGGCAGAGATCCCGCTCACAGGGAGCAATCCCGGGAATACCCCACAAAGGCTTGCTCCGAAACCTGATCGCTTCGGAGGGTCTGTCTTTCGCTCTGGCCCCAGCATCTGTGCCGCCGCGCAGGCAACCTCCCTCTCTGCTTTCATTTCCTTTAAAGTCTCTAGCACGCTATGCCACAACGCCCGAACAGCCTTTACCTCCTTTTCGTCTTTGTCCGTGCCCTTTATAGTCTTTTGCCACATCGTTTCCCCAAAGTCCCGCCATTCCGTAATCGAAAATAACATATGGCTGTCTGAGAAATGTCCCCACGCTTGCCCCAGCTTGATCAGACGGACTAGTTGTTTCACCGGGGTTTCTATCCCTCTCTTAGAGAGGATCCCGGCGAGTAACTTAGCTGCCGCTTCCAGCTCCATCGCTGCCACTGAGGGGTGAGTAGCGACCTCACACCAACCGTGCAAACCCTGCTGGGGGCAGGGCTGCCGACCCTCAGCCGTTGTTTCCCACTCCCCTCCTCTTGCTGCTTACCGCAGACTCGGAGAAGTCGGTCTCGCTACTCCCTAGTCGAGCCGAACCGTCCTCTGCTACCAGATGTCGGAGTGGGAGCCGAACCCAGAGTAACGACGCGATCTCAATATGAGTATGATCGTTCTCTACTTTATTCAAACACTACAGGGTTTATATAGTCACACGCGGCAGAAGCTGCTACTTGATTGGATAATGGCCTTTGTCCACGAGCCTTAGGCAACACTACGGTTGGTGCTTCTCCTTTGTGCACGCACCTTAGGCAAGCTGTAACGCTGACATGCATTCCTCTTTAGTTGTTTTCCTTCTAGCTAATCTTATCTGCCAAGGTCAAGTTACTACTGCTAAAGCCTGGATTGCTCAGGCTTAAGTATACGTGTCCTCTTTCGTTTAGCCATTCTTCCACACTGTATAATCAGCATCAATTACCCCCACGTGTACGATTAATCCTTGCAAGGTACTACTAGACCGCCCTATTAACAAAGCACTAAGTCCTTTGCCAATTGGTCCCCATGCATCAAGGGGTACTTTATGCACCCCCTGCGTATCAATGGTTACTGTGTGGGAAGTGGATACATCCATTCCAGCTGAGCCGCTGGTTTTGCCTGATAATTTGTCACACAAGGTTGTGAGTTGGTCTGTGGATTGAAATGTGTCATTGCTCCTGCAAAAGGATTGCCAGGACTGTAGGGCACTTGTGTCTGAGCGCGCTCCCTCGCGCTCTTCTTGATGTTTCCCTGAATCTGCTGGCCATTAACATGGAATTTTGAGCGGCATTGTTTAGCAAAATGCCCAGATTTTCCACACCGCTTACATGTTATTTCTTGCAAATTACCACTCCTTTGCTTCTTGGGACAATTAGCCTTTAAATGCCCTTCTTGTCCACAATCGTAGCATTTCGGGCCTGATTTGCCTTTTATAGCAGTGGCGAGGGCAGCCATTTTATGCTCCACAGTGCTGACTTTAGAACAAGCGGCAACCATATCGGTTATAGAGGGGTCGCCTGGTAAAGCTTCAATTATTTTCTAACAATCCTCATTGGCATTATCTTTGGCTAATTGCTTACATAAAATGTGTTGCAAATTTCCTTCCTCAACCTGCTTTTCTATTGCTGCGGTGATTTTTTCAACAAACTGCAAAAACGGTTCTCACGGCTCCTGCTTTATAACAGTGTATTTTTGATGTGGTGCTGACATTTCCATGGTTTTTATTAACGCAGTCATTCCAACCTGTTGACATTGCTCTAGCACCATTGGGGGCCACTGTGCCTGGGCTTGCGGATTAGAATAAACATTGCCAGTTCCCATTAAAGCGTCAACCCCTGCACCCAATCTGGGATCCCCCTGGGGCAATTGCATGTTTGCTAAAGCAGTTTTTTCCGCAAGTTGTTTCCAATTTGACTGAAACACTGCATATTGAATTGGAGCAAACATGATCTGAGCAAGATGGATGATATCATACGGAGCCAACAAATCTGTATTTATGATTCGCAATAATTGCATAACTTCCGATGAGTTAATTCCAAACTTGGCAATCTTTGTCTGCAAGTCTTGAACCACCCGCCACGAAAATTGGGAATGTTCAAAACTGGGAACGCCATTGGCTCCACAGTGCCTTGTTCCAAGTCAAGGTGTTTTTCCTTCAGTAAGTCAAGCTTTTCCACTAAATCCCAGTTCCCAACTTCAGCTGCCTTTTGTCTGACTTGTTGCCAGAAACGCCCCAGTTGCCGTGGCATAACAGTTACTGAGACAGGGGGTAGCATCCAGGGAGCAGCTAAGGAGCGGTTTTTTGGTCGGCACACTGGCCCCCTGGACTGCATTGTGGATTGTAAGATTATTTCTTCTTCCTCTTCACTCTCCTCACTATCTGGTAGAGGTGGGTACAGCGAGGAGGGTCGTATCCTTCCTCCAGATTAGGAGGAGCAGAAGGCAAGGCGGGATCAAGTTGACCGGTTTTTGCTGCCTCTTCCAGCTGTTGTGCTGGAGTTTTATATGTTGGTGGTTCATCTGTTAAACAGTCTTTAGGCAGCTTCCATTTTATCTCCATATTTCTTTGCTCAGCTGGAGTCTGATATGATCGTTGACCCGAGCTCCGCGCTGGCTTTTCAGGGATTTGCATTTTTTCTAACTTTTCCCTGATAGCCTGCGGATCCTTCTCTTCCTTTATAACTGGCCCTTCTGTTCTGGCCCCATTGGTCTCAGCTGCCTCTAGCTCCTTTTCTTTTTCATCACACTCATTTTTCCAACTTCTTAAAGTTTCATATAACAACCGCCATGTTGTAGCTAGATCGATTACATCTTTTGATCCCTTAGAAATTTCGTCCCACAGTTTATCACCTACATCCTTCCATGCTGAAACACTAAATGCTACGGCTGGCGTTGCCTCGAAACCCTTTTGTTTGCTCCATAAAAGTATGCGTTGCAGCCCATAATCACTAGTCTTAATGCCTTTTTGAGCTAACAAGGCTTTCCATGTGGACAAAACAGTCCGCTCTTCTTTCGTTATATTTTGCCCCATTTTAAACTGTTCCCGGTGGCTCACCTTATCAGGTGTCAGAAGTCAGGTCCGGACCAGGCAGCCTCCCGCTGCTCTCAGCTTCACCGGGCTCCGTCTCCGCTGCACGTCGCCCTGCAGCCCTCCTTTGCTAGATCGCAGATCGCCGATCCTGGATCACGTCGGGGTCACCAGATGTCGCTGTAGAGACGGACAAAACGACACGCACACACATCAATATGATCAAGCAGTTACTACTTTTATTACAAGCATGCTCTTTTTATATATTTCTAGCGCCAGCGTGTTACAATATAATTGGTTGAAAAGTTGTTTTTAACATTCTCATTGGGTGACTTTTTTAAGTTCGTTATCACAACTGCAACTGGTCAACACATTCCTTAAACTTAGTTTCTCAGGCATGCTTCTCATTCTTTCTTGTTCTCTCAAGGGTACACTGTAATCTTGTCAAGGTCAATATCCTCCCCAGGCCCCTCAGTCCAGCCGAGGTCCTCCACACCCCTACTCACTGCAGGTTCCCCTTCTTAAATATGTTATCCCAGAGGCGCTACCACCATTGCTGATTGGGTTGGCCTGGGCCAGAGGCGGGTCTGACTTGGAGCCGGGGGAGCTTCTAGCAGCTTCTCACAGGAGCCACCCCTGTGGCCCCTACCCCCACTACGAAAAAAACCCCCGCCACACAAACCCATAATGGGGGAATCCACAACCAACCCGGGAAACCTTTTCCAGTGCTCAGTCAAACCTCACAGTGAAAAAGTGTTTCCTGATGTTCAGATGGAACCTCTTTGTTTCAGTTTGTGCCAATTGCCTCTTGTGCTTTCACTGGGCACCACTGAAAAGAGCCTGGCTCCATCTTCTTTGCACCTTCCCTTCAGGTATTTGTACACATAATAAGATTCCTGATTCCCCCCTGAGCCTCTGGGCTAAACAGCCCCAGCGCTCTCAGCCAACTAGACTTTGTGCCACTGATCACCACCCTCTGGGCCTGGCCATTTAGCCAGTTTTCAGTCCACCTCACTGTCTGCTCATCCAGCCCATATTTCAACAGCTTCTCTATGAGGACCTTATGGGAGACAGTGTCAAAGGCCTTCCTGAAGTCTAGGTAGACTATATCCACTGCTCTCCCCTGGTCTACCAGGCCAGTTATTTCATTGTAGAAGGTTATTAAATTTGTCAAGCATGACTTTCCCTTTTTGAATCCATGCTGACTACTCCTGATTATTTTCTTGTCATTCATGTTCCTGGAAATGGTTCCCAGAATTAATTGCTCCATCACCTTCCCAGGGATTGAGGTGAAGCTGACCGGCCTGTAGTTCCCCAGGTCCTCCTTCTTGAAGACAGGAGTGATTTTTGCTTTCCTCCAGTCCTCAGGCACCTCTCCTAATCGTCGTGATCATTAAAAGATTATTGAGAGTGGCTTCACAATGACATCAGACAGCTCCCTCAGCACTCATGGGTGTATCCTATCTGGGCCCATTAGGATAAGGTCTTTCTAATATTATACTAACTTGTAAATGAAGCTTCTGTGATGCTTGGACTTAGTTACACTTTCTAGGAGGCTTAGTGTGGTTAACTTTTTAAGTTTTGCTTAAAACTTCTAAAAACTAGATATAGTTTATATCAGCATGTATTGGGTCTGGCTGAGATGGAGTTAATTCTCCCCATAGCAGCCCTCGTAGTGCTGTGCTCTGCATTGGTAGCTAGAAAGGTGTTGATAACACACCAGTGTTTTGGCTACTGCTGAGCAGTGCTGGCACAGCATCAAGGCTGTCTCTCCAACATTTTTGCCCCCCTCAACGGCAGGCTGGGGCTGGGCAAGATCTTGGGAGGGGACATAGCCAGGACAGCTGACCCAAACTAACCAAACAGATATTCCATACCATATGACGTCAGCTCAGATATAAAAGCTAAGTAAAGGGAGATGGAAGGGGGGCATTTTTGTCTTCCAGAGCAACCACTACGCGTACTGAAGCCCTGCTTCCCAGGAAGTGGCCAGACATCTCCTGCTGATGGGAAGTAGAGAATAACATCTTTTATTTTCCTTTGCTTTTGCATGCATGACCTTTGCTTTCACTTTATTAAACTGTCCTTATCTTGACCCACGAGCCTTTTGTTATATTTTCTCTCCCCTGTCCAGCTGAGGAGGGGGAGTGATAGAGCGGCTTTGGTGGGCACCTGGCGCCCAGCCAGGGTCAACCTACCACAATTTTCAATAAAATATTATTTATCTTTCAGTGTTACTATTTCCAATAATTCTGTTTCACTGAATATTTCATCTGTATTTTGGACTATTTTGTGATTATATTGGATTGTATTTTTTCAGTTGATTCTTATTTTGAAAGTAGAAGTCATGTAAGGTTTCAGAAATGAAAGTTAGGCGATCAACCTGGCCAAGGAAGAGGAGTTTGCTGCAATATTTTGTATAGTCTGAAGAAGTGATGCATATGTTGTGAAAGCCGATGCAGATGATTCTGCAGTGATTGAGACAGGATATGAAGGAGATACTGGTTTAGAGAGAAAAGGATAGATGATGAAAGTGTAGAGAAAAGGTCAGGAATTTTAAAGGAATTGAATGTGTAGGGTAAGGAAAAGGAAGAAAAAAGATGTGAATCTAGTATACCACTAGGAAATGTGATGAAGAATGTGGGTAAGATAGGTGCTTTTCCACTGTAGGAAAAGAAAGGGCTATCAGGCATTAAAACAATCTTATTGATGAAGAAGAGTGGTTTTGCTCTGAAAAAATTAACTGTATATATTATATATTTGCTTAAATTTGAAATTTGAATTTATGTACACATTCTTTAGGAGCAGACTACTTTAGGTAAAGATGAAAAATTCTGAAGAAATAATTTATTTTTAAAAATCCTTTCCTGTAGCTATGGAGGGAATAATTACTCAATGTCTAAATTATTTTCTGCTAAAATAAATCTTTTCTTTGCACACTGACAATATAACTATGGCTTTCATAAAAGTCTGATATGGTGCTCCAAATGAAGAAAAAAAAAAAAAAAGTCCTTAATGAAAAACTAAGATTCCCTTCTGAGTGTAGTGGCAGTGGTTTCACGGGTGTTTTCAAGCAACACAGCAATTGTCATTTTTGGCACCTTGAATGGTGAAAGGAGAAACCTATACATGTGCAAGTAAAAAGTAGCAAAAGTACGGCCAAAAAGTGAGGAGCATAATTAAATGCCATTTAACATCCTGCAGAATTTTTCTTAGTCTTATGTTTCCTCAAATATGATTTTCCACTCATGTATCATTCCTGTTTTAACATGCACTCTTAAGCATGAGGTAGCAAGCTTATAAGGATTTTAAATTCATCTCACTGACCTTATGGTTTCTGTCATGCAATACAGAAGAATTCGAAGAGTAAAATTAAAAACAAGTGTCTAATCGATTTTAGGAGATGTATCCATGTATCAATAGTTACACAAAACAAATCATTCTATTCAGCATAGACTATGACCATAGCATTCAGAAATAATTGTATCATTAAACTGGACATAAAAACTTTTGTTAATCAAAATTGGAGCTTAATGCAAAATCAGATTTAACATATGAAAAATAGTCATGAACTTATATCGGTCATTTATCTAAATATCAACATTACAGCATGCGCTGCTTTCCAAAAGTATTCCAGACTAATTAATGTATTAAAATGATTTTTTTTCTCTGAGAACAGAACGCTTTCCATATCCAACTCTTTTTTTGTTTTGTTTTGTTTAGGCACTGTACTTGATTATATTTTTTAATTTTAAATGGGGTTTATAAATCCTTACTTATTTTACCCTGGTATTTTTCTCTTAACCTTATTAGTACTTTTAATGCAAACACTTTTATCTAAAATCAAAATTCTGTACATAGTTTTATCTTGCCTTAATGATAAGAGATGTATTTTTTGAATTTGGGAAATTATAGTTCAGGAACACTGTTAAGGGATGGCAGGCCAATGTCAATTTATGCAATGGTTCACATGGGAAATCAGCAAACTGCTGAGTTTTCTATTTAACCATCAAAAAGAGTACATCTCATTCATTACTGCTGACTGACAGAAACATCTGGTTTTCTGTCACACTTGAACACTCTTATTCAAAGTAATGTGTTTTTTTTCAGAATTAAGGTTTTCATATAAATTTTTCCTTAGGTGGTGTGTTTTAACACCAGCTGGCAGCTAAGTAACAACACAGCTGCTCACTCACTCTGCCTGCCCCCCCCGGTGGGATGGGGGAGAGAATCGGAAGGGCAAAAGTGAGAAAACTCGTGGGTTGAAATAAAAAGAGTTTAATAATTAAAAAGTAATAATAACAATAATAATTTGTAAGGAAAAGAGGAAAAAAATAACAGAGAGAGAAAAATAAAACCCAGGAAAGACAAGTGATGCAAATGAAAACAATTGCTTACCACCAACCGACTGATGCCCAGCCAGTCCCCAAGCAGCGGCCCCCTGCCAACCTTCCCCCTAGTTTTATTGCTGAGCATGACGTCATATGGTATGGAATAGCCCTTTGGTCAGTTGGGGTCAGCTGTCCCGGCTGTGTCCCCTCCCAACTTCTTGTGCACCCCCAGCCTGCTTGCTGGTGGGGCAGTGTGAGAAGCAGAAAAGGCCTTGACGCTGTGTAAGCACTGCTCAGCAGTAACGAAAACATCCCTGTATTATCAACACTGTTTTCATCACAAATCCAAAACATAGCCCCATACTAGCTACTGTGAAGAAAATTAACTCTATCCAAGCCAAACCCAGTACATTAGGTTAACAATGAAGTTTAGAATCTCGTTTTGAAGTATATGAGTTAATGGGGGGAAAGAAGGAATAGGAATTTTATAGAATGTAGTGAGGATGATGGAGGTTTTCCAAGTAAAATGTTCTCGCTGAGGCAATCAGCTCCAGTGCAGGTGCGTTCCGCAGCGGAGTGGGGGATCGCGGGGTGCAAGGGGGGTTTCCTGAGCCGGGGAAACCTCAGGAGAGCACGGAGCTGGCAGCTCTCACGAGAGAGAGCCGCTGACGAGGCATGGGCGGGGCCAGGAGTAACGGCGGCCACCCCCCACTCCCACAAAAGGCAGCCCTAGGGAGTGCTAGCGATCAGGAGCACTGTGAACAGAGCCGGTAAACAGGGTGTTTGAAACCTGGTCTACTGGGGGTTGGCAGGGTTCATCTGTCAGAGAAGGGGAAGAGCATCTTCGGTCATAGGCTTGCCAAGCTGGTGAAGAGAGCTTTAAACTAAAGTTGCTGGGGGAGGGGAACCTCAATCCATCCCACTCCTACCAGTTTGATGCCAGTGCCAGCAATAGATGCCCAGAGCCTGGAGAGGGATCACAGGTCAGCAGGAGAGCACCTGAAGAGCAGCACAAAGGAATCCCAGCCACTCCAGCCAGTAAGTCAGCTTCATTGGGGGCCCAACTTAAATGCCTCTATGCAAACGCACGTAGCACGGGGAATAAACAAGAGGAGTTAGAGACGTGCACACGCTTGCAGGGCTATGATCTTATTGGCATCACGGAGATGTGGTGGGATGGCTCCTATGACTGGAGTGTTGGAATGGAAGGATACAGGCTCTTTAGGAAGGATAGGCAGGGGAGATGAGGAGGGGGTGTCACCCTCTATGTCAATGACCAGCTGGAGTGCATGGAGCCCTGCCTGGGGATGGATGAGGAGCTGACTGAGAGCCTATGGGTCAGGATTAAAGGGAGGGCAGGGACAGGTGACATTATAGTGGGGGTCTGCTACAGGCCACCTGACCAGGAAGGCCGAGTGGATGAGGCCCTCTATAGACAGATAGGAGCAGCCTCACATTCACAAGCCCTGGTCCTCATGGGGGACTTCAAGCACCCCAATATCTGTTGGAGGGACAACATGGCAGGGCATAAGCAATCCAGGAGGTTCCTGGAATGCATTGATGACAACTTCCTTCTCCAAGTGATGGAGGAGCCAACAAGGAGAGGTGCTATGCTGGACCTTGTTCTCACCAACAAGGAGGGGCTGGTGGGGAATGTGAAGCTCAAGGCCAGCCTTGGCTGTAGTGACCATGAAATGGTGGAGTTCAAGATCCTTAGGGCAGCGAGGAGGGCGCACAGCAAGCTCACTACCCTGGACTTCAGGAGAGCAGACTTTGGCTTCAGAGATCTGCTTGGTAGAGTACCATGGGATAAAGCCCTGCAGGGAAGAGGAGCCCAAGAAAGCTGGTTAATATTCAAGGGTAACCTCCTCCAAGCTCAGGAGCGATGCATCCCAACAAAGAAGAAGTCAGGCAAAACCACCAGGAGGCCTGCGTGGATGAACAAGGAGCTCCTGGACAAACTCAAACACAAAAAGGAAGCCTACAGAGGGTGGAAGCAAGGACAGGTAGCCTGGGAGGAATACAGAGAAATTGTCTGAGCAGCCAGGGATCAGGTTAGGAAAGCCAAAGCCCTGACAGAATTGAATCTGGCCAGGGGCGTCAAAGGTAACAAGAAAAGCTTCTATAGGTAAGTTGGCAATAAAAGGAAGACTAGGGAAAACGTGGGCCCTCTCCAGAAGGAAACAGGAGACCTGGTTACCTGGGACATGGAGAAGGCTGAGGTACTCAATGACTTTTTTGCCTCAGTCTTCATCGGCAAGTGCTCCAGCCACACCACCCAAGTCGCAGAAGGCAAAGGCAGGGACTGGGAGAATGAAGAACCACCCACTGCAGCAGAAGATCAGGTTCAAGGTCATCTAAGGAACCTGAAGGTATGCAAGTCCATGGGACCTGATGAGATGCATCTGCAGGTGTGAGAGACTGAAAGAGTTAATGTCTCAAACATTGTGGTAGGGCAAGTTCTGTTTAATGAACTCTGCATAACAACGAACTCTGCCTAGCAAGGAACCACAGGTGAAAAGAAGCCGATCAGCACCCATCAGCAACAGGACTGGGAGGCCAGGACATGCCAGAGGGTGCACAGCTCCGTGTTCTGATGTGCTGTTCTGATATGCTGAGCAGGGCAGCTCACCATGCATGGCCAAAGATCACATCTGCAGGGAAGGGGAAGTTACTCCCCAAATGACCCCCAAGCCCAAAGGCTCACAAACTGCTCATGACACCTAATTAGCCTAAGGAATTTGAGTGCCCGCCAGAAGGAGGGGCAAGGATGATAAAAGGACACAAACTGAAGCACCAGGTGCACAAGCCCACCGGAACTGGACCCCTCGGCTGGCTGAACCAATGCTGGACCCAGGACCGGTGAAATCTTTCTCTTTCCCTTTTTCTCTGTCTGTCTTGTTCTCTCTTTCTCTTTTCCTTTTCCATAATTCCAACACCTCATCCCTTTAAGACATAAAACCGTTGACCAAGTCTGGGACTAGGAGTGGATCCAGCCACCCCTAGGCCCTTCTCTGAGGAGGAGTCTAGAAAGCAAGGGGGTCTGCTCTGAACCTCATGAGTCAATGGGAGGGCTCTCCTTATTCCCTGAATTGATGTATGTGGTTACCATGGGTTACATGGTTTACTGAGGTAGTTCCATGCCAATTCCTGTTGTGAGAAACCCCGCCACCTGCTGTTATGCCTCCCCAGTTCAGTTTGCTTCTGTCATGAATAAAATCTTTAACTGATCGTTTGGTGTCGTTTCACCTTAATTTAGCCCGAGGGAATTCTGAATTCAACACAACTCCCTGGTCTGTCCAGTCCGGGTCGTGACAGCAGGTCCCGAGGGAACTGGCGGATAAAGTGGCTAAGCCACTATCCATTATATTTGAGAAGTCGTGGCAGTCTGGGGAAGTTCCCACTGACTGGAAAAGGGGAAACATAACCCCCATTTTTAAAAAGGGAAAAAAAGAAGACCAGGGGGACTACAGGCCAGTCAGTCTCAACTCTTTGCCCAGCGAGATCATGGAGCAGATCCTCCGGGAAATTACGCTAAGGCACATGGAAAATAAGGAGGTGATTGGGGACAGCCATCATGGCTTCACTAAGGGCAAATCGTGCCTGACAAATTTGGTGGCCTTCTACGACGGGGTTACAACATTGGTGGATAAGAGAAGAGCAACTGATGTCATCTACCTCGACTTGTGCAAAGTGTTTGACACTGTCCCGCACGACATCCTTGTCTCTAAATTGGAGAGACGTGGATTTGATGGATGGACCACTCGGTGGATAAGGAATTGGCTGGGTGGTCCTCCCCTATGAGGATAGGCTGAGAGAGTTGAGGTTGTTCAGCCTGGAGAAGAGAAGGCTCTGGGGAGACCTTATAGCAGCCTTCCAGTAATTAAAGGGGGCCTACAGGAAAGATGGGGAGGGACTCTTTTTATCAGGGAGCATTGTGATAGGATGAGGGGTAACGGTTTTAAACTGAAAAAGGGTAGATTTAGATTAGATATTAGGAAGAAATTCTTTACTGTGAGGGTGGTGAGACACTGGAACAGGTTGCCCAGAGAAGTTCTGGATGCCCCTTCCCTGGAAGTGTTCAAGGCCAGGTTGGATGGGGCTTTGAGCAACCTGGTCTAGTGGAAGGTGTCCCTGCCCATGGCAGGGGGGTTGGCACTAGATGATCTTTAAGGTCCCTTCCAACTGAAACCATTCTATGATTAAAGAGCTCTTGTAGATGATGCATCACATGCATGAGAACTAGGCTCTTCTAGGATCACACTGAATTTTTTTAGGACCTACTCTGATGGGTCAAAGGTTGCCTGTTAACAGCACATGTAAATTGTGATTTATAGGCTTGTATTGTATAGAGTTAAATTGGAGTAAAAAAAACCAGAAAAGCAGCATATAGATGAACAAATTAAGTTTTCTTCCTTACTAAATATAGTTCCTAAGCTTGGTGTGAAGCATATAGTTCTTGTTCTTGTGCTTTCCAGATGGTTCTGTCTTTGGCATTGAAAATGCCCATACTCTCAAGAGCATGCATCTCCAATGTTAGTACTCTACTTGGCATATTACAGACTTGCAGCACAATGTTACATTCTGTGTTATTTAGTAATTGTGAGAGCAGGGATGTCCCATGACCAAGAGTATTGTTTAGAAACTGTTAGATGCACTGAAGCACTAGTCATTCTTTTTATAAGGTAAACTATCCCATATTTCTGGTATTCTTGTTTACAGGTACAGCAAGTACAGACTGTGCAACAGGTACAGCATGTCTACCCAGCCCAGGTTCAGTATGTGGAGGGAAGTGACACAGTCTACACAAATGGAACTATGTAAGTTGGTTATTGATCAAAATTAGAATGTTTACTAAAATATGAAGTTAAATGCACATTCTTTTAATGACATCATATGGGCTACTGTATTTTAAGTAGCAAAGAAAAATGTTTGAACAAAAACTTTTTTTTGTCATTTTAAATCATTATTTGGGTGAAAACAAGTTGAATTCACATCACTTGAATTCATCTAAAATGAATTCAGGTAATTGTTACAGTTGGACATAGTGTGAAGCTATATGTGCAGCATTTTGTTGTTTGGGGAAAAAACTTAAGTTTATGGACAAGTTTTAAATTATGCTGATAGGAAGGATTATCTAAACTTGTCATTAATATGATCATCTGTGTAATAAAGAAGTCCTCATGTAGGCCTCCTATTCTTCTAGTTGAAATTCTACTGGCAATTTCCTAAACTGCTGAGGCAGCTGCAGTCATTACTTACAGAAAACAATTATGTAATTTCTTTACTGTGTTTAGTGCAATGAGATACATATTTAATTTTTTTTCCAAAGGAAGCGAGAAAAATGAGAATATGTCCTTTTGCTTCTCTCCTAGACTCTTCTATTTCCTGTGCTTTTCTTGCTTCAATGAACATGCTTTTCTGCCATCAAGTTCCTTTCTCCCATGTGCAAACTTAAAAACATAGAATAATTTAGGTCAAAAGAGCCCTCTGGAGGTTATATGGTACAACCCACACACACTCAGAGTTCAGCTAACTTTGAAGTTGCTCAGGGAGGACCTTCCGTCCCTTCCTATTTTTCCAGTTACCTCTAAATATATCCCCTTGACACTTTTGATGTGTTATAAGGTTAAGGAAGAAGCAAAAGGCATGTAGAAAACTTGTTTGGTGCCAGCAAATATGTATTTAATGATGATAATCTGGCATTGACACAAAAAAGTCAACAACACTATTGGGTTCAGAGACTGATGTTAACACTTGCAGCATCCTTTCCACTGGCATATTTTGCCATATCCATTCTTCAGTTAACCTTTTCCCACACACTCTCTTGTTGTCTGATTTTCTTTGCTCTTATAATATCTAATCAATCTTCTGTCCTAAATGGGTCTGTTAAGATGTGCTTATTATTAAGAATGACCAATGCATCCTTGTTTAAGATACTGTAAAAACTGAAGGTCACTCATAACATTGTTAAACTGTAATCAAAGATTGAAAATTTCTATGTAGAATGCCTTATTAGGCTAACTTGTTTTTGAAAAATGTCAGCCAAAGACCTTGAACTGTTGAGACAAAAGAAAACCTATTTCTTCATCCATGCTTGTATAAGTTTTTCTTTTAAAAGCTGTAGTACTTCTACTCTCAGTTATGGACTTGAAACTGAGCAGTGATGTTGGGAGTGTGTGGTTTATTGCAGTTCATGAAACTTTGCCTGAGTTTATAGCTCAAATATATTAAGCAGAGGATTATGTTTGTTTTATCCTATTTATATGTTAAATGCTCCAAAGACCAATGGATGTGCTCCAGGTGGTCCTAAATGGGGCATCTCCTTGCAGCTGCTGCTTCTGCTATTAATTATATCAACTCTGGGTTCTTGTACCTAATCTATGAACAAAGAGTCTATTCTATTCCATAAACAGGGCCTAGGATATATGGTTGAAGGAAGCTATCCTATTAAAACAGAGAAAGGAGCAAGTACTAAACCTGTGGTAGGAATGGAAAATGTTCTATGACTATTAACATGGATATTCTTTCATTCTCCTTTTATGGCCATGTGCTAGCCTGATTCTAACACAACCCTCAAGCCCTCCCAAGAGATCATTTACACATGAAAACAGCAACTAGGGCCAGTCAGTGAGGAGGAAAGGAAAACATGAGTTGGCTGGTTAAGAAGACCGGGACTGTGATCCAGTAAGCAGGAAAGGGTTCTGGTCTTAGATAAAGAGCTGGTAGAAGTGACTGGAAAGGCAAGAGCCAAGAACCAGTGGGTGGAAAGAAGAAAGTATGGTGGCAGACATACAAATCTAACAAAGAGCCACAATGCATGGTTGTCTGGGAAAAAAAACTTGAAAAAACAAAACAAAAATAAAAACACTGACTGGATAAACAGCCCAGAAAAGTTGTCTCCATACAGGAGATGATGCCTATATGATTTTCCTGATATAACTGCTAATGATTTCATTTGTAGACAGTGCCTTAAAAGGAGAAGGAAGGAAGAGCTGGCTGATACAACATAACTTGTAGTGCTATTTCATCCACTAGTAAACTGTATTTTAGTATGGTTGATAATTTACCGTAGAAAAATTTAGGTTGTAAGGGACCTCCAGAGGTGATCTAGCCCAACCCTCTGCTCAAAGCAGGTCTAATTAGATCAGGTTGCTCAGGGACTTGTCCCATCGAGTCGTGTATACCTCCAAGGATAGAGGTTCCACACCCTTTCTGGGCAACCTATTCCTGTATTTGACCACTCTCATGGAAAAAAGTATTTTCCTAATATCTAACCAGAACTTCCCATATTACAACTTGCATTCATTGCCTCCTGTCCTATTGCTGTGCACCTCTGAGAAGTGTCTGGCTCTATCTTCTCTGTATCCTCCCATCAGGTAGTCGTAGAGAGCAAAAAGGTAGCCCCTGAACCTTCTCTTCTCAAAGCTGAAGAGGCCTAGTTCTCTCAGCCTCTCCTCATATGTCATGTTCTCCAGCCCCCTGACCATCTTGGTGGTCCTCTGCTGGACTTGCTCCAGCATGTCCATGTCTCTCGTACCGGGGAGCCCAAAACTGGACACAGGACTCCAGATACAGTCTCACCTGTGCTAAACAGAGGGTAAGGATCACTTCCCTCAACCTGCTGGCTACACTCTTGGTAATACAGCCCAGGATGCATTTGTCCTTCTTTGCTGCAAGGACCGGTGGATGGAAAGAAGAAAGTATAGTGGTAGACACAAATCTAACAAAGAGCCAAAATGCTGCTGGCTCATATTCAACTTGCTTTCCACCACGACCTCCAGGTTCTTTTCTGTAAAGTTGCTTTGTAGACAGTCAGCCCCCCAGTCTATATTGTTGCATGGGGTTATTCCATCCCAGATGCAAAACTTGGCATTTATCCATGTTAAACTTCATGAGGATCCCATCGGTCCATTTCTCTGGCCTTTCCAGGTCCCTCTGACTTCCAGCATATTGAGTGCCCCCCGCCATTTGGTGTCGTCTGCAAACTTGCTGAGAGTGCATTCTGTCCCATCATCCAGGTCACTAATAAAGACCTTAAACAGCATTGGTCCTAGTACTGATCCCTGGGAGACCCCACTAGTTTCTGGCCCACAGCTGGACTTTGCACCACAGATCACAACTCCTTGAGCCCAGCAGTCTAGGCGATTTTCCACCCACCTTATCATTCACTTATCCAGCTCATAGCTCAACAACTTGGTGATAAGAAGATTATGGGACACTGTGTCAAAGGCCTTTCTTCAGTCAAGGTATACAACATCCACTGCCTCCCCTTGTCCACAGTGCCAGTCACCTCATCATAGAAAGCAATGAGTTTGGTCAGGCATGATTTGCCCTTGGTAAATCCCTGTTGACTGCTCCCAATCACCTTCTTGTCCTTCATGTATTTACAAATAGCTTCCAGGAGGATTTGTTCCATAACCTTTCTAGGGACTGAGGTGAGGCTGACTGGCCTGTAGTTCCCAGTATCCTCCTTTTTGTCCTTGAAGATGGGTGTGATATGACTTTTTCCAGTCATCATGAACTTCCCCCAGTTGCTGTGACCTTTTGAGGATGATGGAGAGCTGCCTTGCAATGACATCAGTCAGCTCCTTCAGCACCCTTGGATGCATCCTACCTGGTCCCATGGGCTTGTGTACATCTAAAAGGCTTAAATGCTCCTTAACTACATTTTCCTAGCTACAGGAGACTGTGATTTCTAGCAAGCTCTAGTAGTTCTAACAGGCTCTGTCAGCTGTTCTTGATTAAAGAGGGCATTGAGCTTTTGTTCCAGCTGACTCCTGATTAGGGACAGTCAAGCACCCTTTCAGCAAATACTAGGGAGTGGCCTATATAAGTGCCAGCCTAGAGCATAATGAATGGTTAGCAGTTTGTAGTGAGTGGGATCTAGTAACTTAGGACAGTGTCTGTATTCTCAACAATGCTGGGGACCTGTTACAGGACATGGTCCCCAGCAGCTGTTAGAGCGACTGTCCCTGGAATGTCAGAGGCCTTGGCCTACGTGGAGCTCCAGAAGGAAGATACAGTTCTGTAAGTCACAGGCTGTAGGATGTGCCTGGGGTTTTGCTGATGCTGGGGCAGCAGAAGATAGTCTCACAGTCTGCAGGTGGTGTGCGCTTGTTGAGGATCTGTGTTGCTAAGTAAAGGAGCTATGGGAGGAGGTCAGCAGGCTGCACGGCATCAGAGATGATGAGAAAGAAATCAACCGGTTCTCCTCTGAAATCCTGTAGCTTCAAGAGCTCAAAGCCCAAACTGTTCTGAAGGAGGAGCAGGAGTAGTTTGTGCTTATTGGGTTGGGAAGTGGAGACTCCCATGATGGTGGAGGGTAGAAGCTTGTGACTTCTGGCACCAGGAGGAAGGCTCCTTCTCCACCTGAAGATTTGCAACTACAAAATAGAATCAGTGCCCTCATGGCAGATGAGGAGCTGGGAGGTCTGTCAAACAAAACAGCCATGCTGGTGGAACCCGAGTCGTGCAGTAGTGAATAACTCACTGCTGAGGGGGATGGAGACTCCCGTGTGCTGAGCTGACCAATTGTTTAGGGAGGATTGCTTGCTGGGGGCTTGGATCTGGGACACTGTTGAAAACCTGCTAAGGCTTCTCTGGCCCTCAGGCTATTAATCTCTGCTGCTCTTCCATGTGGGCACCAATGATACTGCCAAGGGAGACCTGCCTGGAAAGTGTCAAGTGTGGCTATATTACTCTGGGGGCAATGGTCAGGGGCATGGGGGCCTCGGCAATGTTCTTCTTGATCTTACTGGTGAGGGGAAAGAGCTTGAGGAGATGCTTTCATTTTTTACAGAATCACAGAAAGGTTGAGGTTGGAAGGGACCTCTGGAGGTCATCTCGTCCAACCCCCTGCTCAAGCAGGGCTACCTAGAGCCGGTTGCCCAGGAACATGTCCAGATGGCTTTTGAATATCTCCAAGGAGGGAGAGTCCACAAACTCTCTGGGCAACCTGCTCCAGTGCTCAGTCACTGTCACAGTGGAAAAAGTGTTTCCTGATGTTCAGACATAACCTTCTGTGTTTCAGTTTGTGCCCATTGCCTCTTCTCCTGTCACTAGGCACCACTGAAAAGAGCCTGGTTCAATCTTCTATGCACCTTCCCTTCAGGTATGTATATACATTGATAAGATTTCCCCCCCCCCCACCCCAAGCCTTCTCTTCTCCAGGCTAAACAGTCCCAACTCTCTCAACCTTTCCTCATAGGAGAGATGCTCCAGTCCCTTAATCATCTTGGTGGCCCTTTGCTGGACTCTCTCCAGTATGTCCATGTCTCTCTTGTACTGGGGAGCCTAGAACTGGACACAGGACTCCAGGTACACAGTACTGAACTGGTGCTGAATAAAGGGGAAGGATCACCTACCTGGACCTACTGGCAATATTTTGCCTAATGCAGCCCAGGATACCATTAGCCCTCTTTGTGGCAAGGGCACACTGCTGGCTCATGTTCAACTTGGTGTCCACCAGGACCTCTATGTCCTTCTCTGCAAAGCTGTTTTCCAGCTGGCTGGCCCCCCTGGCACGTACCGGTGCGTGGGGTTGTTCCTCCCCAGGGGCAGGACTTGGCATTTCCCTTTGTTGGACTGCATGAGGTTTCTGTCAGCCCCTTTCTCCAGCCTTTTGAGGTCCCTCTGGATGGCAGCACAACCCTGTGATGTATCAGCCACTCTTCCCAGTTTTGTGTCATCAGCGAGCTTGCTGAGGGTGCGCTCTGCCCCATCGTCCAGATCACTAATGAAGACTTTGAACAGTATCGGACCCAGTCTTGACCTCTGGGGTACACTGCTAGTCACTGGCCTCCAACTAGACTTTTTGCCACTATGACCATGGGATCCTCTTTGAGGATGGAGGACTGTGTGATAGGGCGAGACAGGATCCACATGCCCAAGTGGGGCACAAACAGCTTTGCCAACAGGCTGGCCGACCTGGTAAGGAGAGCTTTACACTAGGAATGATGGGGAAGGGATGACCAACAGTCAAGTGAGGAAGTCATAGACTGGATGGGCAAGCAAAGGATGTGGGGTAAACAGGAGGGACCTCATAATCAACAAAACCATGTTGAAAGTGGACCACTTCAAGCATACGCACATAACTAAGGAAGTGTCAGGAGATCAGTATTATGGGAAAGCTTTCATGCCCTTTTGGGGAAATTGGTACGACTGGGTGCCTCTCTGAAGTGCCTGCACACTTATGCACGCAACATGGGGAAAAACAGGAGGAATTAGAAGCCTGTGAGCATTTGCAGGGCTACGATCTCAGGGATCACAGATACTGTGGGATGGCTCATACAAATGGAGTGCTGCAATGGATGGATACAGAATCTTTAGGGAAAACAAGCCAGGAAGGCGCTCTATATGAAAGAGGAGCTGGAATGCATGGAACTTTGCCTAGGGATGGATGATAAGCCAGTTGAGAGCTTAAGGGTCTGGGTTAGATGACATACCAACGTGGGTGATGTTGTGGGTATCTGATACAGACTGCCTGATCAGGAAGAAGTAGATGAAGTCTTGTGGTGGGTTGACCTTGGCTGGCTGCCAGGTGCCCACCAAGCTGCTCTATCGCTCCCCCTTCTCAACCAGACAGGGGGAGAAAAATGCGATGAAAAGCTCATGGGTCGAGATAAGGACAGGGAGATTGCTCACCGATTACTGTCACAGGCAAAACAGACTCACCTTGGGGAAGGTTAATTTAATTTATTGCCAATTAAACAGAGTAGGATAATGAGGAATAGGAACAAATCTAAAAACACCTTCCCCCCACCCCTCTCTTCTTCCCAGGCTCAACTTCACTCCCAACTCTTCTACCTCCTCCCCCTGAGCGGTGCAGGGGGATGGGGAATAGGGGTTGCGGTCAGTTCATAACGCTTTGTCTCTGCCTTTCCTTCCTCCTCATGCTCTTCCCCTGCTCCAAGCGTGGGGTCCCACCCACAGGAGACAGTCCTTCACAGCCTTCTCCAACATGAGTCCTTCCCACGGGCTGCAGCTCTTCATGAACTGCTCCAGCATGGGTCCTTTCCACGGGGTGCAGTCCTTCAAGAACGGACTGCTCCAGTGTGGGTCTCCCCACTGGGACACAGGTCCTGACAGGAACCTGCTTCAGCATGGGCTCCTCTCCACAGGGCCACCATTCCTGCCAGGAGTCTGCTCTAGCATGGGTTCTCCATGGGGTCACAGCTTCCTTCAGGGCACATCCACCTGCTCTCATGTGGGGTCCTCCATGGGCTGCAGGGTGACAATGTGCTTCACCATGGTCTTCACCACGGGCTGCAGGGGAATCTCTGCTCCGGCACCTGGAGCACCTCCTCCCCCCCCTCCTTCTTCACTGACCTTGGTGTCTGCAGGGTTGTTTCTCTCGCATATTCTCACTCCTCTCTCCCAGCTGCTGTTGTGCAGCAGCAGTTTTTACCTCTTCTTAAATATGTTATCACAGAGGCGCTGCCGCTGTCTCTGATTGGCTCAGACTTTGGCCAGCAGTGGGTCCATCTTGGAGCTGGCTGAAACTGGCTCTTTCTGACATGGGGACAGCTTCTGGTGTCGTCTCATAGAAGCCATCCCTGCACCCCCCCACCTCTATCAAAACCTTGCCACATAAAGCCAATACAGGTGGTCTTCAGGCAACTGGAATAAGCCTCGTGTTCACAGGCTCTGGTTCTCATGAGAGATTTGAACAACCCCAATATCTGCTAGAGGGACAACGAAGTAGGGCACAAGCAACCGAGGAGGACAGTTAAGCAGTGCAACTGGTTGCCCAGAGAGGTTTGTGTAGTTTCTGTCCTTATATGTTTTCAAGACCTGATTGGGTAAAGCCCTGAGCAAACTGGTCTGAATTCAGCATTGACCATGCTTTGAGCAGGAGGTTGGACTAGAGACCTCCTGAGGTCCCTTCCAACCTGAATTATTCTTTGGTTCTATATTATGTAACAATTATTTAGTTTCTGATTTAACAAGCAGAACTGACCACTTCACCTAAGACCCTTTCAAGAAACTTATGATCAGCAATGAAAATTCTTTTTGGCATTCCTACAGGTACATCAGTAATTGCAACAATTGTTTCCTATCTCCTGAAAACTTCCATCATGAATTTTCCACCTTCAATTTTTGCCTAAGTGCTTTTGAAGAGCAAAACCCTGCAGGAAGTGGCAATAATTGCGATACTGCAGTTTCCTCAAGCAAGCTCGAAGTACCCTGAACCATTGCCAACATGCTGTTTATTTTAGTTCTGAAGAACAAAATGCAATGTGCAGTGTTCAAAGACAGCATCAATAAGCAATATATAAGAATGTGTTTAACTAACAGATGGTAGGGTTGCTCTTACTGCTGTGAAATCTTGATGGTGGAGAACAAATGCTGCTACAGTAATGGAGAAGAAAAAACTAGAAAAGGGAAATCATATTATCTTTAAGTGATTTCCCCTCCCCCCCACACACACATCTAGAGAAGAAACAGTCCAAGTAAAGACTGGATTTTGTTTATGAGGCAAAACACCATGTTTGGTGGAGTAAGAATTAATGGTTAATGGAAGTCACCTAATATGAGAAATGCCCTTCTTCAACTTGAGTACTCGATGAATCCTGTAATTAAGAATTTCTGCTAGCAAAGTTAGCCAATTTGCTTAAAAAGAAAAATATTTTATTTTTCACAGCATCCTTTTCTTCAAATTTGTAGTAATAACTAGTTTATGTAACTGCCCCTAAATGTGGATGCTCATCTGAAAATTAATTTTGATTTATAAAACTTCTGTATTAGCTCTATGGAACAGGCTTTTTTTGTCTTTTTTTTTTTTTTTTTTTCTTTCCCTTTCTTGAGGTTTCCAGGCAAAGAACAAATGCTCTTTTGCGCTGTCAATAATCTAACCCACTTATGCTTCTACATAAACATTTTTGTATGCACTTACTAATTAGCTAAGCATTCACTCATGTTAATTTATTAGCCGCAGAATAAGATAAAGTCAAAGTATAAGGAATACTGTAAATAATGTGTCAATGATATTTAGTTCTTTAAGGAAAATATTTTTTTTTTTCTGGACAAATGCTATGTAAAACACCTAACATAAGATCCTTTTCACCCCACTGTATTAGAGGATGATCTGTTTTAAAAAAAAAAAGCGTGGAAAGAAGCAGCTCAGTGTCATCCTGATTTAAAAAACAAAACAAAAGAGTCTTTAGCTATGAAGAAAGAGGAATTCTAAATTCTAAAGAAACAATATTCCCTCTTTCTAGCTAAACACTATATTATTAGAGGACAGTGATGTATAGAGTGATCACAAATTTCTACTGAGCTCTGAAAATGATACATTAAATTAAATTTTGTTGTCCTCTGTCCTGAAAATAGTGGTTAACATACCCAGCCATTACCAAAAGCCTAAGCACCTACATGCTCCAAACATTCTTCAAGTTGATCTGGCTATCATCAAAATTGCCAAAATCCTCTTCCAGAGAATCTTAAGAACAATCTGGTGCAAAATAAATGGCCTAAGTTCATTCTGATAGTTTGTAAAGTGTTACTAAACACACATTAAATGATGTAGCAAAAAAAAGTTACAAGGAGAACATTTATTTTTGGATAAGCATTCAAAAAGCTTGGGTTCTCATCTGAAATCTCTCTCCTACACAAATCTCACAAATAACAAGATTTTGCAGTCTTTCCGGTACTTGTAATTGCTGAAATTGAGAAATACAATGTGAAAAATGTTTTGAACATAACTTCTCTGCCTGGAATAGGAACTCCCAAACAAGTTTGTTACTGTCCATCCTGTCACTTGTGAAGAGATAAAAAGGCCATTCTCGGGGGAAAGGGTCTATTGCCAGTAATATACAGCGGCTCTGGTCTTTTGCTAGAATCGTTAGATAATAATCAACTTTACTCCTGACTCAAGTATAGAGCGTTTGACTTCTTTTTAAACAAAGAAATTTGGCTTTTTCCTACACAGTAGTTTTTCATTCGTTTTGTGGGCACTAAAAAGTTTTCACAAAAATTTCAACTGACCAAATTTTACTTGGAGCTTGTTTTTAAAAAAGGTTTTCCTCACTGTTAATTTCTTTTATGGTAATATTTATTAGGAAGTTATGTAACAGAGTAGGGTTTGGGGATTCCCCCCCAATACTGACAATCAGGAAAAGAAAGCTGAAACTCATAAAAATAGAATTATCAGCTTACATCCTTACTAAATTAAACACGTTTTCCCATTTTTTTGGCCAGCTGCTGTTGGTAGCTTTTTGATTATCCAGAAAAAAAGAAACCTGCCTATGATGGGGTATTTCTACAAAGCAGTACTTGCAAATAGTTTCCTGAGTTGCTTCTTACAGCACAGCTAACAGAGGTAGCCAACAGATGCAGCACTTTGCTCAGAAGGGGGCCAGAAACTTTGCAGAGAACAGCATCCATGTCCTGAGCAATGGTGTTAATGTGTCACAGGGCACCACCTCCAGCCATCGGAGCAACTATCCCTATAATGTCAGAGGCCTCAATCCAGACTGAACGCCCGAGGGAGGATGCAGCTCTCGGTACAGCGAGTGCCTGGGGTCTCTCACTGAGGCTGGGGCAGACGGAGAGTTTCCTTGCCTGCAGAAGGTGTGCAGTGGTACAGGATCTGTGTTGCCAAGGAGGTACAGGAAGAGGTCAGCAGACTGCATGGTATCAGAGAGAGTGAGAAAGAGATCAACCGGATCTCTTTCAGGACCCTGCAGCCTGAACCCTCAGCTGTATTGAAGGAGGATCAGGTGGTCTGTGCTTATTGGGTTAGGAAACGGCAAAGGCTGGAAGCTTGTGACTTCTGGCAACAGGAAGAAGGCTCCTGCTCCACCTGCATATCTCCAACTAAAGAACAGGTTCAGTACCCTTGCAGCAGATGAGGGTCCGGGAACTCTGTCCAATGAAGCAGCCGAGCTAGCTAAGCCTGAGCCATGCAGCAGCACCAGAAGGAAGTGGCAAGTGATAATAGTGGGAGACTCCGTGCTGTAGGGGATGGGGGCCCACATCTGCCGACCTGACCTGCTGTGTTGGGAGGTTTACTGCTTGCTGGAGGTTGGATCTGGGATGCTGTGGAGATACTGCCAAGGTTTGTCTGACCCTCGGACTATTACTCCTTGCGAATCTTCACATGGGCACCAATGATACTGCCAGAGGAGACCTGGAGCATATCAAGTGTGACTACATGCATCTGGAGGCAATGGTCAAGGGGATGGGGGCCCAGGTAGTGTTCTCCTTGATCTTTCCAGTGAGAAGCGAGGGCTTGAGGAGGAATGGAAGGATCCTGTGGGTCAACAGTTGGTTGCCCAGCTGGCAATGACAATTGGTATTTGTATTTTATGACCATGGGGACCCTTCTTTAAGGACTGAAGATCTGCTAGAGAGAGATGGGATCCACCTGACCAAGTGGGGCAAAACCATCTTTACCAACAGGCTGGCCAACCTGGTGGGGAGAACTTTAAACTAGAAATGACAGGGGAGGGAGATGACGACCCACAATCAAGCGAGGGAGTGGTGGAATGGGTTGGCAAGCAAAGGGTGCAGGGTGTTATGGAAAAGAGAGAGCTTGTCATCAGCAAAACAGGGCTGAAGGAGAGACGCTCTGCTGGACGCAATTCATACAAACAAGGAAGCTTTTCTTACAATTCTTACAAACTGGTTGGCGATGTGAAGGTTGGGGGGCAGCCTAGGCTGCACTGACCATGAGATGGTGGAGTTGAGAATACTGAGAGGAGGGAACAAGGCAAATGGCAGGATCACAACTCCAAACTTCAGGAGAGCAGACTTTGGCCTGTGCAGGCACCTGCTGGGAAGAATCCCATGGGAGACAGTCCTGGAGAGCAGAGGGGGTCTAGGAGACCTGTTTGATATCCAGGGATCACCTCCTCCAAGCTCAAGAATGGTCCATCACAATAAGCAGGAAATCGAGCAAAGGTGACAGGTCTGCATGGACAAACAAGGAGCTCCCGACTAAACTCAAACATGAAAAGGAAGCATACAGGAGCTGGAAAAAGGGGCGAGTGACCCAGGAGGAATGCAGAGACACTGTCCAAGTGTGCAGAGATGGGGTTAGGAAAGCCAAAGCCCACCTGGAGTTGAAACTGGCGAGGGATGTGAAGGGCAACATTAAGGGCTTCTACAGGTACATCAGCAGCAAAATGAAGACCAGAGAAAATGTGGGCCTGCTGCTGAATGGGGCAGGGAACCTGATGACAAAGGACATGGGAAAGGCCGGGGTACTGAATGCCTTCTACACCTGAGTCTTTACTGGTAAGGATTGCCTTCAGGAATCCCAGGCCTCTGAGACCAGAGGGAAAGTCTGCAGCAAGGAAGAATTCTCCTCAGTAGAGGAGGACCCAGTTAGGGAAGCATTTAAACAAATTGGAGATGGGACCTGATGGGATGCACCCATGAGTGCTGAGGGAGCTGGCTGATGTCATTGCGAGGCCACTCTCAATTATCTTTGAACGGTCATGGTGATCAGGGGAGGTTCCTGAGGACTGGAAGAAAGCAAATGACACTCCAATCTTCAAGAAGGGCAAGAAGGAGGATCTGGGGAACTACAGGCTGGTCAGCCTCACCTCTATTCCTGGGAAGACGATGGAGAAAATAATCCTGGAAGCCATTTCCAAAGAAGGTGCTTGGTAGGAATCAGCATGGATTTAGGAATGGGAAATCATGCCTGACCAATATGATAAGGCTTCTACAATGAGTCAACTAGCTTGGTGGATGAGGGGACAGCAGCGGATGCTGTTTATCTTGACTTTAGCAAGGCTTTCGACACTGTCTCGCATAACATCCTCATAGACAAGCTGACAAAGTACAGGTTAGGTAAGTGGACAGTGAGGTGGACTGAAAACCGGCTGAACTGCCAGGCCCAGACAGTTGTGATCAGAAGCATAAAGTCTAGCTGGAGGCCAGCCTCTAGTGGTGTCCCCCAGGGTTGATCCTCAGGCCAATACTGTTTAACAACTTCATTAATGACCTGGACGATGTGACAGAGTGCACCCTCAGCAGGTTTGCAGATGATACAGAATTGGGAGGAGTGGTTGATAGACCAGATGGCTGTTGTGCCATTCAGAGGGACCTCGACAGGCTGGAGAAATGGGCAGACAGGAACCTCATGCAGCCCAACAAAGGGAAATGCCAAGTCCTGCCCCTGGGGAGGAATAACACGATGCACCAGTACAGGCTAGGGGCTGACTGGCTGGAAAGCAGCTTTGCAGAGAAGGACATGGGGGTCCTGGTGGACAAGCAGCTGAATGTGAGCCGGTAACGTGCCCTTGCAGCAAAGGAGGCCAATGGTATCCTGAGCTGCATTAGGAACAGTGTTGACAGGAGGTTGAGGGAGGTGATCCTTCCCCTCTACTCAGCACTGGTGAGGCCACACCTGGAGTCCTGTGTCCAGTTCTAGGCTTCCCCAGTACAAGAGAGACATGGACATACTGTAGCAAGTTCAGCGAAGAGCCACTGCAGTGATGAAGGGATCGGAGCATCTCCCATAGGAGGAGATGCTGAGAGAGCTGGGATTGTTTAGCCTGGAAAAGAGAAGGCTCAGGAGGGATCTTATCCATGTGTCTAAATACCTGATGGGAGGGTGTATTGAAGATGGAGCCAAACTCTTCGCAGTGGTGCCCAGTAACAGGACAAGAGGGAATGGGCACAAATTGAAACATAGGAAATTCCGTTTAAACTGAAGAAAAATCTTTTTTCCTCTTAAGGGTGGTCAAACACTGGACCAGATTGCCCAGAGAGGTTGTGGAGTCTCCCTCCTTGGAGATATTCAAAACCTGACTGGACAATGTCCTGAGCAGCTTGCTCTGGTTGATCCTGCTTTGAGCAGGGGTTGGGAAGGGGTTTGGACTAGACAGTCTCCAGAGATCCCTTCCAACCTCAACTACTCAACTGTTCTATGGTTCTGTGATTACACTTGAAGTCACCATGGCAGAAGGTGTCATTTACAGTATCAAAAATAGCTTTTCTAGCTACAAGGATAGCTGAGGCTCTATGTCTTAAAATATTAATCCAACTTTATAAATTGATTATTGTTTGGTCCACAGAAAGGATATAAAACTTAGTATTTACAAGGATTATACTGGATTGTAAATAGGAAATTTCTTTTTAATATTTAACACAACATCCAAAACATGCAATAAATGTTTTAGGAAGGAATTTAAACTACAGGCACCACTTCCAGGAATATCAACCTGAACTTTGCAACTGATACGATATTAAACCAGGGGGGATCCCAGACACCAAACTGGGAGGGATGCGGGAATTGATAGAACTATACAACCTGACGAAGGGACTTGCAGGGGGAAGGGGAAGCAGGGAGAAACAAAGAGGGGAGACAGACAGAAAGGGGGATAAAATGGGCCAGTCACGGGTAAGACGGGACCAGTCAGTACGCTTGTCTGGCTGAGCCCTGCGCCTGATCATTGCAGTCTGTCCTATTTTCTTATATTTTCTTTTAAAATCTTTTCTTAACTATCGCTCTGCTTAATCTCACTCTCTGTCCCTTGTGTATGTGTACTGCAAGGAACAGGTGCCAGCTGCTGGTGATACCTCTGTGGGTGTGTGTGAATGAAATTTGGTGCCCAGCTACTGGAGTCAGACTGGGGGGCGTAGGCACCCTGGGGCCTGTGGTGTCAGCTACAGGAGTGAGTGAGGGTCCTAGCATTAGTAGTTGGAGGGGCCATAGCTCTCTTCATCATCATCATGGAATCATCATATGGTTTGGGTCGGAAGGGACCTTTAAAGGTCCAACCCCCCCTGCCATGGGCAGGGACCCCTTTCACTAGATCAGGATGCGGTTTGCCCTCCTGGCTGCCAGGGCACACTGCTGACTCATATTGAGCCTGCTGTCAACCAGCACCCCCAGATCCCTTTCTGCAGGGCTGCTCTCCAGCCACTCGTCTCCCAATTTATACTTGTGCCCGGCATTACTCTGTCACAGGTGCGGAACCCGGCATTTGGACTTGTTAAATTTCATGCCATTGATGATTGCCCAATGCTCCAATCTATCCAGATCCCTCTGCAAGGCCTCTTGTCCCTCAAGAGAGTCAACAGCACCTCCCAATTTGGTATCATCAGCAAACTTGCTAATGGTGCATTCAACTCCTGAATCTAGATCACTGATAAAAATATCGAACAGAACTGGCCCTGGAATTGAGCCCTGAGGAACACCGCTGGTGACCGGTTGCCAGCCAGATGCAGCCCCATTCCCTACAACCCTTTGAGCCCTGCCGTTCAGGCAGTTCTTCACCCAGCGCACCGTGAACTTGCTCATCTCACAGTTGGACAACTTGTCCAGAAGGATGCTGCGAGGGACAGTACCAAAAGCCTTACTGAAATCCAGAAAGACCGCCTTCCCTTCATCCACTAGGCGGGTGACCTTATCATAGAAGGAGATCAAATTAGTTAGACAGGACTTTCCCTTTGTGAACCCATGTTGACTGTGCCTGAGGATTGCATTATTCTTTAAATGCCTTTCAATAGCACCCAGTATGATCTTCTCCATAATTTTTCCAGGAACTGAGGTTAGACTAACAGGTCTGTAGTTCCCTGGGTCTTCCCTCAAGCCCTTTTTGTAAATTGGAATAACATTGGCTAGCTTCCAGTCAGCAGGGACCTCCCCAGACTCCCAAGACCTTTGGTAGACGATCGAGAGGGGTCCTGCCGTAACATCCCCTAGCTCCTTCAGTACTCTGGGATGAATCCCATCAGGCCCCATGGACTTGTGAACATTCAACTGATACAGCTGGTCCCTTACAATTTCAGTGTCCACAAATGGAAAGTCACTGTTCCCGCAGTCATGGTCCTCCGACTCAGGGGACCGGGCAGCCCAAGGTCTATCAGTATTATTAAAGACTGAGGCAAAAAAAAAGCATCGAATGCCTCCACTTTTTCTTCATCCCTATTTGTCAGGTGACCATCTTCAACAAGCATTGGTCCAATGTTTTCCTTAGACCTCCTCTTGCTATTAACGTACTTTAAAAAGCCTTTCGTGTTGTCTGACACAACACTGGCCAGTTTCAACTCTAATTGAGCTTTGGCCTTTCGTGTCTTCTCCCTGCATATATGAACCACAGCTCTGTAATCTTCCTGCGAAGCCTGACCTTGCTTCCAGAGATCATACAATTTCTTTTTCCTCCTGAGCTCCATGAGGAGTTCCCTGTTCAGCCGAGCTGGTCTTCTGCTCCCCCTTGCTTGACTTCCAACACAAAGGGATTGCCTGCTCCTGTGCTTCTAAAAGGTGCTTCTTAAAAACTGACCAGCACTCATGCACTCCTAAGCCCTCAAAAGCAGATTCCCAGGGTACTCTGCTAAGCAGCTCCCTGAATAGCTTAAAGTTTGCTCTCTTGAAGTCCAGGGTAGCAACGCTGCTCACCTTTTATCTCATTACGCTGAAAATTTTAAACTCAACCATTTCATGATCACTGTGGCCAAGACAGCCACCTACCATCACATCCCCCACGAGTCCTTCTCTATTCACAAACAACAAGTCTAGGAGGGCATCTTTCCTAGTTGGCTCACAGAGTACTTGTGACAAGACATTATCTCCCACAAACTTCAAGAATTTCCAAGACCTGCTCGTCACAGCAGTACGATATTCCCAGTTGATGTCCTGGAAGTTGGAATATCTCATAAGGACAAGGGCTACTGATCCAGAGATTTCTCCTAATTGCCTATAGAATAACTCATCAGTGCTATCATCCTGGCTGGGCAATTGGTAGTAGACACCCACTACAACATCTCCTTTGTTTTCCATCCCCCTAATCCTCACCCAGAGGCTCTCCACCACATCACCACTAACTGCAAGGGCTGTACAATCAAGCCTCTCCCTTACATATAGTGTGACACCTCCACCTCGCCTGTCCTGCCCGTCCCTCCTGAACAGCCTGTAGCCCTCCATCCCAGCACTCCAGTCGTGGGACTCATTCCACCAAGTCTCACTAATACCAATGATATCATAGTTCTGTGCTTCCAGTTCATCCTGTTTGTTTCTCATACTGCGTGCGTTAGTGCACAAGCATTTCAGATATGCTCCTGAGCCCTAAATCTGAATCTGAATCTACCCTCTTTCAGTTTAAAACCATTGGCCCTTGTCCTGTCACTACAGGCCCTGGTAAAAAGTCTCTCTCTCTCCCCTTTATATATTGAAAGGCTGCAATAAGGTCTCCCCGAAGCCTTCTCTTCTCCAGGCTGAACAACCCCAACTCTCTCAGCCTTTCCTCATAGAAGAGGTGTTCCAGCCCTCTGATCATTTTTGTGGCCCTCCTCTGGACCTGCTCAAACAGAACTGGATGCCCCAGATCTGGATGCAGTACTCCAGGTGGGGTCTCACGAGAACGGAATAGAGGGGGAGAATTGACCTGTTGGCCACGCTTCTTCTGATGCAGCCCAGGATGCGATTGGCTTTCTGGGCTGCGAGTGCACGTTGCTGGCTCATGTCCAATTTTTCGTCCACCAGTACCCCCAAGTCCTTCTCCGCAGGGCTGCTCTCAATCCATTCATCCCCAGTCTGTATTGATACTGGGGATTGCCCCGACCCAGGTGCAGGACCTTGCACTTGGCCTTGTTGAACTTCATGAGGTTTGCATGGGCCCACTTCTCGAGCCTCTCAAGGTCCCTCTGGAAGCCATCCCTTCCCTCTAGCAAATCAACTGCATCACTCAGCTTAGTGTCATCTGCAAACTTGCTGAGGGTGCACTCAATCCCACTGTCTGTGTCGCTGATGAAGATATTAAACAGTATTGGTCCCAATACGGACCCCTGAGGGACACCACTTGTCACTGGTTTCCACTTGGACACTGAGCCATTGACTGTAACTCTTCGGATGTCGCCATCCAGCCAGTTCCTTATCCATCCAGCCAGTCCCATTGTATTGGCTTTGCGTGGCAAGGTTTTGGAGGCGGGGGGGTTACAGGGGTGGCTTCTGTAAGAAGCTGCTGGAAGCTTCCCCTGTGTTCGACAGAGCCCATACCAGCTGGCTCTAAGTTGGACCCACCGCCGGCCAAGGCCGAGCCAATCAGTGATAGTGGTAACGCCTCTGTGATAACATTTTTAAGAAGGAAAAAAAAAAGTTGGGACAGAAAGAAACGGCAGCCGGAGAGAGAGTGAGAACATGTAAGAGAAACAACTGTGCAGACACCAAGGTCAGTGAAGAAGGAGGGGGAGGAGATGCTCCAGGCGCCGGAGCAGAGATTCCCCTGCAGCCCGTGGTGAAGACCATGGTGAGGCAGGTTGTCCCCCTGCAGTCCATGGAGGTCCACGGTGGAGCAGACATCCACCTGCAGCCCGTGGAGGACCCCACGCCGGAGCAGGCAGATGCCCGAAGGAGGCTGTGACCCCGTGGGAAGCCCATGCTGGAGCAGGCTCCTGGCAGGACCTGCGGATCTGTGGAGAGAGGAGCCCACAGAGCAGGTTTTCTGGCAGGACTTGTGACCCCGTGGGGGACCCAAGCTGGAGCAGTGTGCTCCTGAAGGACTGCACGCCATGGAAAGGACCCATGCTGGAGCAGTTCGTGAAGAACTGCGGCCCGTGGGAGGACCCACGTGGAGAAGTTCGTGGAGGACTGTCTCCTGTGGGAGGGACCCCACGCTGGAGCAGGGGAAGAGTGTGATGAGTCCTGCCCCTGAGGAGGATGAAGCGGCAGAAATAACGTGTGATGAACTGACCGTAAACCCCATTCCCCGTCCCCCTGTGCCGCTGGGGGGGTAGTTAGAGAATCCGGGAGTGAAGTTTTGCCCGGGAAGAAGGGAGGGGGTGGAGGGAAGGTGTTCTGAGATTTGGTTTTATTTCTCACTACCCTTCTCTGGTTGATTTGTAATAAATCAAGTTAATTTTCCCCAAGTTGAGTCTGTTTTGCCCGTGACTGTAATTGGTGAGTGATCTCTCCTGTCCTTATCTCGACCCACAAGCCCTTTGTTATATTTTCTCTCCCCTGTCCAGCTGAGGAGGGGGGAGTGATAGAACGGCTTTGGTGGGCACCTGGTGTTCAGCCTGGGTCAACCCACCACACCCATCCATCAAACCTGTACCTCTCCAATTTAGCAGCCAGAATGTTGTGGGGGACTGTATCAAATGCCTTACAGAAGTCCAGGTAGATGACATCCATAGCTCTTCCCTTGTCCACCGATGCAGTCACTCCATCGTAGAAGGCCGCTAGATTAGTCAGGCACAGTTTGCCCTTGGTGAAGCCATGTTGGCTGTCTGTAATCACCTCCCTGTCTTCCACATGTTTCGACACATCTTCCAGGAGGATCTGCTCCATGATCTTACCGGGCACAGAGGTGAGGCCGAGTGGTTAGTAGTTCCCAGGGTCCTCCTTTCTACCCTTTTTAAAAATGGGTGCAATGTTTCCCTTTTTCCAGTCACCAGGGACGTAGTCTGACTGCCATGACTTTTCAAATATAATGGAGAATGGCTTAGCAACTACATCAGCCAATTCCCTCAGGACCCTGGCATGCATCTCATCAGGTCCCATGGACTTGTGTATGCTCAGGTTCCTCAGGTGGTCTCAAACCTGATCTTCTTCTATGACGGGAGGAACTTCATTCCCCCAGTCCCTGCCTTGAGGACCAGCTTCTTGAGAGATGCGGGAAGAGAGATTGCCAGTGTCAGGGTGCTTGAAGTCCCCCAGGAGGATCAGAGCCTGCTAGCGTGATGCTTCCTGTAGTTGAAGTAAGAATGCTTCATCGACATCCTGCCCTTGATCAGGTGGCCTGTAGTAAACACCAGCCACGAGGTTTCCTTTGTTGGCTTTTCCTGTTTTTACCCATAAGCTCTCAACCTGTTCATCGCTGTTTTTCAGACAGCTCTGTGCAGTCAATCCATTTTTTTACATAGAGGGCATCCCCCCCCCCCCCCCCCCCCCGTTGCCTGTGCCGTCTGAACAGTTTATCGCCATCGATTGCAGCGCTCCAGTTGTGCGATTCATCCCACCAAGTTTCAGTGTTAGCGATTAAATCATAGCTTTCCAGGTGCACAGTGGCTTCCATCTTTTCCTGTTTGTTACCCATGCTGTGTGCATTGCTATAGAGGCACTTTAGTGGGCCTATCAACCTTGTCACCTTTTTAGAGGAACACAGCCTAATTCCTTTGAGGCATTTCACAGGTGTTTCCCTGTTGGTTCATAATACATCAGCAGCCCCTGGCTCATTTGTCTGGACAGCAAATGGATGCTTCAGTGCCTCTCAGTAAGGAATCTTGAAGATTCACAGAACATCCACTATTGCTTATAAAAAGTATAAAAGCACTGCAGATATTCTTCTACCTGCTTTGAGCTGGGAGGGAGTGGGGGTTGTGGACTAGACAATCTCCAGAGTTCCCTTCCTATATGTATGGGTAATATCTTTGTGTTTGTCCCAAGTAGTCTGTCCCTGCTTCCACCTTCTGTGTACTTACTTTTTGTGTTTGATTTCAGTTAGGAGCTCCATTTGCTTGGGTGGTGCTGGCTGTTCCCCAGCCAGTTCAAACCACGGGAAGCCAATGCCAGCAGCAGCAGTGGCAGTAGCAGCAGCAGCAGTATTTGCTGCGTGCTAAGAGTGTGAGGCTTGTGAGGTCCTGGAGGGTGTTTGAGGTGGTTTCTGGGCCCCAAACACCCTTGGGCTCTCTCTGTGTGTAGGGACTGGCCAGCAGGCGACAGGTCTCACAAGAGGGGTGGGCAAGAGTTGTATGTTCCCAGCTGTTGCCACAGCCAGTTCAAACCACGGGAAGCTGCATATAACCAGCCCCTAGGGAGTGCCAGTGACCAGGGTGTGGTGACGTAGGGAATGGTGCCTGAGAGGAATGGTGCAGCAGTTTGCGTGGCAGTTTGAGCAGAAGGGTGCGTGTGAAGGGTGGCGCATCCTACCAGTTGTCGGGCTGCTGTCTGCTCTGCTCACCCACAGTCTTACGCTGCAGCATAGATGGTCACCCCATCTAGCTGTTGGCTGTGCAAGCCTACCCAGCAACTTGAGTTCTCCAGGGAATTAGAAGGGCTTATTAGGCAGTGCTTTGAGGTTGTTGAAAGCATAGTGGTAGAGACCAGGTGAGGGCTGTGCTCTGCAGCAGACAGGGATTGGCTACCTAGCCAGGCTAGCCTGGGATGAGTGGAGGCAGCCACCCAGACAGAGCTTCCTATCACAGAAGCTGCTGTCCAGGTGGAGGGCTGTAAAGTCTGTACCCCACACTCCTGGGTGGAGGAGGGTGCAAGCTCCACCTGTGCAAGGTGTGCTCTGGTGGAGTCACTCAGGCAGTGGGTGGAGGAGCTGCAGAAGGAAGTTAGCAGGTTATGCTGTATTAGGGAGGGGGAACAAGAAACAGAGTACTATTTTAGACTTTGCAAGAAGAAATACTAGGGCTTCATGGCACTGACCTCCAAGGACTACCAGACAAAGAGCTTCAGCAGCAGACAGCACCTTGGAGAAGGAGGCACCATGGTCTCTGGTGACCCATGGGAACAGGATATTGCTTCACTCCCCGTCCTTGTATGTACCAACCAGCAACAAATATGAAGTCTTGGCAGTGGACAAAACCAATGAGCAAGATTCACAGGGAGAAACCACACCAGCAGCACATACTAAAAGCTGCAAAAGGAAGTGGTGAGTGCTAGTAGTGAGTGAGAGGCACCGAGGCACCCATCTGCTGGCCTGATATACAGTCAAAGGAAGTTTGCTGCTTGCCAGGAGCCAAGATCCAGGTTGTCACAGAGAGACTGCCACAACTGGTAAAAAGTACAGACTACTATCCCCTACTTCTTTTCCATGTGGGCATCAATGACACAGTAAAGCATAGCCTGGGCAAGATCAAGCAGGACTTGAGAGCCCTGGGGGCTCAAGTGAAAGGGACAGGTGTCCAAGTATCTTCTCTATCTTGCGAGTCGGGGATGGGGTGCAGGCAGAAGTCGATGCATCATGCAGATCAATACCTGGCTTCGTGGCTGGTGTCGTCACCAGGGCTTTGGTTTCTATGGTCACAGGATGTTCTTCAATGAATACAGCCTATTGGGAAGAGATGGAATCCGCCTATCTAGAAGAGGCAGGAGAATCTTCACCAGCATATTGACTGACTTAGTGAATCGTGGTTTAAACTAACAAACTTGGGGGGGGTAGGGTCCACAGCTGTGACACCTGTATATCCATGAGCACACCTACCAGAGTAGTGAAGAATGTTCCCCAACCCTTTCCAAAGGCAAGAACCCCAAGTCCAGCCACCTCAAGTGCATGTATACCAACACATGTAGTCTGGGCAACAAACAGGAGGAACTGGAGCTCCGTTCCCAGTCTGAGAGTTATGATGTCATAGGAATCAAAGAAACCTGGGGAGAAACTCACACGACTGGAAGACCACAATGGATGGCTACAAATTCTTTTGGAAAGATAGGAAGGGAAGAAGAGGAGGTAGAGTTGCACTTTATGTAAAAGAGAAATTTGAATGTATGGAGGTGAGCTATGGAGACCACAAAAGTTCTGTCATCGAATGCCTTTGGATCAAGATTAGAGGGATCGTCACCAAGGGGGATCTTATGTTAGATATCTGTTGCCGACCTCCCAAGCAGGATGACGAGGCCTCTGTCTTTACTGGTGTAGCTGGACCCCAGATCACAAGATCAAGTAGCTACAACAACGTATATGTCAACATTTCTCTAGTAGTGGAGCAAGGGCTGGTCTGCAGCCTTTTGCAAGGGCTCAACCACATAAATCTATGGGCCAGGATGGAATCCACCCCAGGGTGTTAAGAGAAGTGGCTGACATTGTTGCAAGGCCACTGTCTATAATCTTTGAAAAGTTGTGGAGATCAGGAGATATCCCTGACGACTGGAAGAGAGCAAATGTCATACCCATCTACAAGAAGGGCCCAAAAGAGGACCCAGGAAACTACAGGCCCATTAGTCTTGCTTCATTCCCTGGGAAAGTAATAGAACGAGTTCTCCTAGAACTCTTACAAACCAAATGAAGCGGGTGATTGGGAAAAGCCAACATGGATTTACCAAAGGCAAATCTTGCCAGACTAACCTGATCACCTTCTACAACAAAGTAACATCTTCTGTTGACACGGGGAGAGCAGTGGATGTTGTTTACCTGGACTTCAGCAAAGCGTTCAACACTGTATCCTACAGCCTTCTCCTGGACAAACTGGCAAGACACAGTTTGGATGGGTGGTCTGCGAGATGGATAGGAAATTGGCTAACAGGCCGCCCTCAGAGGGTGGTGATCAATGTTTTTTACTCAGGCTGGAAGCCTGTCACAAGTGGGGTCCCCCAGGGATCAATACTGGGCCCCACGATGTTCAATATTTTCATAAATGATCTGGATGATGGGATTGATAGCACCTTCACCAAGTTTGCTGATGACACCAAACTGAGTGGTGAGGTGGACACTCCAGAAGGGAGAGCCATCTTACAGAGAGACCTGGACAGGCTGGAAGAATGGGCTAGCAAGAACAGTATTATAGAATTATAGAATCATAGAATGGATTGGGTTGGAAGGGACCTTTAAAGGTCATCTAGTCCACACCCCCCCTGCAATGAGCAGGGACATCTTCAACTAGATCAGGTTGCTCAGAGCCCCATCCAACCTGACCTTGAACATTTCCAGGGATGGGGCATCTACCACCTCTCTGGGCAGCCTGTTCTAGTGTTTCACCACCCTCATAGTAAAAAATTTCTTCCTTATATCTAGGCTGAATCTACCCTCTTTTAGTTTAAAACCATTACCCCTTGTCCTATCACTACAGGCCCTATTAAATAGTCTGTCCCCATCTTTCTTATAAGCCCCCTTTATATATTGAAAGGCCACAATACGGTCTCCCTGAAGCCTTCTCTTCTCCAGGCTGAACAACCCCAACTCTCTCAGCCTTTCCTCATAGAAGAGGTGTTCCAGCCCTCTGATCAATTTTGTCCATGTCTTTCTTGTGCTGGGGACCCCAGAGCTGGATGCAGTACTCCAGGTGGGGTTTCACAAGAGCAGAGTAGAGGGGGAGAATCACCTCCCTTGACCTGCTGGCCACACTTATTTTGATGCAACTCAGAATGTGATTGGCTTTCTGGGCTGTGAGTGCACATTGCTGGCTCATGTCCAGCTTTTCATCCACCAGTACCCCCAAGTCCTTCTCCACAGGGCTGCTCTCAATCCCTTCATCCCCCAGTCTGTATTGATACTGGGGATTGCCCTGACCCAGGTGCAGGACCTTGCACTTGGCCTTGTTGAACCTCATGAGGTTCACATGGGCCTGGTTCTCAAGCTTGTCCATGTCCCTCTGGATGGCATCCTGTCCCTCAGGTGTGTCAACTGCACCACTCAGCTTTGTTTATTCTGCAAATTTGCTGAGGGTGCACTCAATCCCACTGTCTGTGTCGCTGATGAAGATATTAAACAGGACCGGTCTCAATATGGACCCCTGAGGGACACCACTCATCACTGATATCCATCCGGACATTGATCCGTTGACCACTACCCTCTGGATGCGACCATCCAGCCAATTCCTTATCCTCCTAATAGTCCATCCATCAAATCCATATCTCTCCAATTTAGAGAGAAGAATGTTGTGCAGGACCGTCTTAAAGGCCTTACAGAAGTCCAGATAGATGACATCCATAGCTCTTCCCTTGTCCACCGATATAGTCACTCCATCATAGAAGGCCACTAGGTTGGTCAGGCAAGAATTGCCCTTGGTGAAGCCATGCTGGCTGTCTTGAATCAATTCCCCGTCCTCCATGTGCCTTAGCATAGCTTCTAGGAGGATCTGCTCCGTGATCTTCCAAGGCACAGAGGTGAGGCTGAGTGCTCAGTAGTTCCCAGGGTCCTCCTTTCTACCCTTTTTAAAAATGGGTGCAATGTTTCCCTTTTTCCAGTCACCAGGGACGTAGTCTGACTGCCATGACTTTTCAAATATAATGGAGAATGGCTTAGCAACTACATCAGCCAATTCCCTCAGGACTCTGGGATGCATCTCGTCAGGTCCCATGGACTTATGTATGTTCAGGTTTCTCAGGTGGTCTTGAACCTGATCTTCTCTTACAGTGGGAGGGACTTTGCTCCCCCAGTTCCTGCCTTGAGGTCCATCCACTCGAGAGGTGTGGGAAGAGAGGTTGCCAGTTTGAAATTTAAAAGATGTGCAAATTCCTGCACCTGGGGCAACATATCCAAAGAGCCCAGTATAGGCTAGGATCTGTGTGGCTGGGGAGCAGCCTTGCTGAAAGGGACCTGGGGGTCCTGGTGGACAACAAGCTGAACATGAGTCAGCAGTGCACTGCTGCAGCGACAAAGGCAAATCGGATCCTGGGCTGCATCCGCAGGGGCTTTACTACCAGAGACAGAGACATGATCATCCCACTCTACTCAGCCCTTGTCAAGCTGCACCTGCAGTACTGTGTCCAGTTCTGGTCTCTACGATTCAAGAAAGACATGGACAGACTGGAGTGGGTCCGAAGGAGGTCCACAAAGATGATCAAAGGGCTGGAGAACCTGTCCTATGAGGAAAGACTGAAGGAGTTAGATCTTTTCTCCCTGGAGAAAAGAAGGCTCAGGTGGAATGTCATCACAGTATTCCAGTACTTAAAGGGCAGCTACAAAGAGGATGGATGCTCTCTCTTCACAAGGAGCCACATGGAGAAGACAAGGTGCAATGGGTAAAAGTGTCACTGGGAGAAGTTTTATCTTGACATAAGAAAGAAATTTTTTACAGTGAGAACAATCAATCACCAGAACAACCTCCCCAGGGACATGGTAGAATTCCCATCGCTGGAGGTTTTCAAGATTGGACAGGGTGCTAGATAATCTCATCTGGACTCCCCTTCCCACAAAAGGTTGGACCAGATGATCTTTTGAGGTCCTTTCCAGCCTAGGCTGTTCTATGATTCTATAATTCTATGCTTGCCTTTCTACTCATTCTATGCTTGCCTTTCTACTCATTGGATTGGGCCATTCTTGTTTTCTGAGGAGGCTGTCCTCGAAGATCAGCTAGCTCTCCTGGGCCCCTTTTCCCTCCAGGGCAGTTTCCCATGGGATCCTACCAAGCAGGGCCCTGAACAGGCCAGAATCTGCTCTTCTCAGGCCCAGGGTTGTAATTATACTGTTTTAATTTTCAAAAGTTATACCATTTCAATTTTCCAAAGTTATACCATTTCAATTTTCCATTAAACAAATTAGCAAAGTTTTGGTTAGCTGAGATTTTATGTGGAGAAAATTTTTTAAAAAGAGTTATTAATTTCTAAGATTTCATCTTTCCTGCATATCATCATCAGACAAAGGATAATTTGGCATCTAATCTATTTTATGAAATGCAAATGTGATTAGAAGAATAAAACATGAGATCTGGAAACATGAATAAAACTTAAAACTATTTTTTGACGAATTAGGAATCTAAGTAGAGTCTGCACTCCCTGTCAGTTGGACAGAGTAATCTTTTCAGTATTGTTAGTTGTAGCCTATTGAAGAGAGGGAGAAATGAATTGAAGTGAAGAAACGAGGGCATTCTCTAGGATTTGCATCAAACTTTTGGGCTTCTAAGACCCACCTCTTGGACTCCATCTCTTCAAGTGAGATTTGTCTTGCAGACATCATTTGTACCATTTCCTCTGGCCAGGACTTTTTTTACTGTCAACAATGATCTCATGCCTTTGTTCTTTTCCTTATCTTACTAATATCTAGTTTTTTCTTTCCCCTTTTGGGGGAAATCCCAGTGTTCCACCCCCCTGGCAGACACTTGTTGAACTATTTCCCCTAAGTTTCCATCATCATGTTCTCCTTAAGTACCTTCTATTAAATAGGTCTGTTTATTAAATTGCCTGGTTCTAAGAAAGATATAACATCTGGTCTGGTAGTAGATGCTTGACTTACCATCCATTGGAGGCATTCAGTGATGCCCCAGTTTAATAAAATCAATCAGGTATACCCAAGGAGATTTCGCCAAACCAACTTGCCTGCAGACATGTTATTGCAATGTAAAAGATGGCTTGATTCTAGCTCTGAAAAGAAGGTGCTACTGGATGACCATACATACAGGTTCTAGAGTCTTTCTACTCTCCCCCCCTCTTTTTTTTAAATTGTTTTGTTTTCATTAGACTGCACTGTAGTCCCTCTAGATTAACTAAATTTCTCACAGCTGCTCTTAAAACTATTGAAATACGAAGAATAAAACAAAACAAAACAAAAAATTAGCTTAAGTAACTGCAAAAACAAGTAATATAGTACATAACCTGAAAAGCTTTTAGGATATTAAAATTAAGTTTTAGAGGTTTTTGCTGTCTCTGAAGAGCAAGGGAGAATCCATGATGGCCATAGTTAATACCATAGAAGTTCTGACTTGGCTGTTGTTATAGGTTCAAAATGTTGGTGCCAGTTGATTTTAGGAAGCATTATAGGATTTTATGATTAAATGTCAAAATTATCATCTGGGTAAATAAACTAAGTTTTATCATTTGGCTTTTATTGTAACACATGCCATGATATAAAGCTTGATGGTCCTGAAACATTGGCTAAAATTTTTTAATTACTGCAAAATCCAGATTCTTCATTTTAGAAAAGCTAATGAGTGTTATTTACTTGTGTATATTGAGCTATATCAATTTGAAAGTCCAAGTTGGTACACAGCACCAAATATCCACTATGTTCAATAGCTAATAAAAGATTATAACCCATTAAAGGGTAATGATCCAAGTTATTATGAACATGCAGTGAAGACATAAGGTTCATGAGTTAAGTGAAAAGTTTAAGATTAACTGGTTAATGAGGCCCAAATGTTTAATAGTTGGAAAGAATTGAGTTAAATTACTGCTGTTCCCTTGACTTTTTTAATCCCTTCACAAATCCCTTCACAAATTGTAATTGTTTTTATTACTTTTTCATCATAACACTGTACATATTGTTGTCCAATTTAAAATTTTACTCTGCTGAACTAACTGCATGTCTTAAAATACAAATGAGCTCAGAATTTCAAGCTTCAGCCAGAGAATTTAAGTGAATTTAAAATCAATACAAAACATTTATAGGACTCTTGCATATAGGACTGTCTTGGCTGACTTTTTTTTTTCATGTTTACAGTTTTGTAACATACACAGTTGTCGTGGTTTAACCCCAGCCAGCAACTAAGCACCACACAGCTGCTCGCTCACTCCTCCCCCCTGGCAGTGGGATGGGGAAGATAATCGGGAAAAAAAGTAAACCTCAGGGGTTGAGATAAAGACAGTTTCATAGGACAGCAAAGGAAGAGAAAATAATAATAGTAATAGAATATACAAAACAAGTGATGCACAATGCAAATGCTCACCACCTGCTGACCGATGCCCAGTTAGTCCCTGAGCAGCGATTCCCACCCCCCAGCCAACTCCCCCCCAGTTTATATGCTGAGCATGACATCATATGGTATGGAATATCCCTTTGGCCACTTTGGGTCAGCTGAGCTGGCTGTGCCCCCTCCCAGCTTCTTGTGCACCCCCAGCCTTCTCGCTGGCAGGGCATGAGAAGCCGAAAAGTCCTTAACTTAGTATAAGCACTACTTAGCAACACCTAAAACATCAGTGTGTTATCAACATTATTCTCATACTAAATCCAAAACACAGCACTATACCAGCTACTAGGAAGAAACCAGCTAGGATACACACAAATATCATCCCCTTAGTCTATGGGCCATCCCTATAAAATGTTTGCTAAGTTCATTTAGTCCATGACTTTGGAATCCATCTGTCATAACAGTCCTTCGGGGCAAGGAAGATGGTGTGTGGTGTTAGATTGTTGCATGCTGAAGCCAGTTATGTTTCCACTATCACTGTGCTTGTCCATTTCTATCATCGCTACACTTTGCTCAGTTTCATCAAAGTTCATTCTTCATTAATCTGGGTGATTCTTACTGTAATACCGTTGATACGGCATATAGTCACCATAGAAATGATGATATACGGTATTATATAGCAACTAACATCATATAATTTAATTAATTAACTATTCTCACCCAAAATCAAATCCTTTTGAGGCACACATCAGACTTCCCCATCCTTCTGCATCACCCACCAAGTGCATCCAGGTCCTTGAGCAAAAGCAATCCCATGAATGGGTTTGCCTTTGCCTGAGGCAGGAGTAACCCAGACTGTCTTCCCCAGCATACTTTTTATGTGCACTACAGGGACTTTATCCCCTTCTACACTATGTAAAAGTTCTGACTGGGCAGGGCCAGCTCGATTGGCAGATCCTCTGGTGTTGACTAACCAGGTGGCTTTTGCTAAATGTGTATCCCAATGTTTGAAAGTTCCACCCCCCATTGCTCTCAATGTAGTCTTTAACAGGCAATCGTATCATTCATTTTTCCTGGAGGCTGGTGCATGATAGGGGATGTGATATACCCACTCAATGCCATGCTCTTTGGCCCAGGTGTCTATGAGGTTGTTTCAGAAATGAGTCCTGTTGTCTGACTCAATTCTTTCTGGGGTGCCATGTCACCACAAGACCTGCTTTTCAAGGCCCAGGATAGTGTTCTGGGTGGTGGCATGGGGCACAGAATATGTTTCCAGCCACCCGGTGGTTGCTTCCACCATTGTAAGCACATGGCGCTTGCCTTGGCGAGTTTGTGGGAGTGTGATATAGTCCATCTGCCAGGCTTCCCCATATTTATATTTCAGCCATCACCCTCCATACGACAGGGGCTTTAACCGCTTGGCTTGCTTAATTGCAGCACAGGTTTCACATTCATGGACAACCTGTGCAATACTGTGCATGGTCAAGTCTACCCCTCAATCGCGAGCCCATCTATATGTTTCATCTCTTCCCTGATGGCCTGAGGTGTCATGGGCCCACCAAGCCATAAATAGCTCACCCTTATGTTGCCAGTCCAGGTCCACCTGAGCCACTTGAATCTTGGCAGCCTGATCCACCTGCTGGTTGTTTTGATGTTCTTCAGTGGCCTGACTCTTGGGTACATGAGCATCTACATGACGTACTTTTACAACCAGATTCTCTAGCCGGGACGCAATATCTTGCCACAGTGCGGCAGCCCAAATGGGTTTACCTCTGCGCTGCCAGTTGCTCTGCTTCCATTGCTGTAGCCACCCCCACAGGGCATTTGCCACCATCCATGAATCAGTATAAAGATAGAGCACTGGCCACTTTTCTCTTTCAGCAATGTCTAACGCTAGCTGGATGGCTTTTACCTCTGCAAACTGACTCAATTCACCTTCTCCTTCAGCAGTTTCTGCGACTTGTCATATAGGACTCCGCACAGAAGCCTTCCACCTTTTATGTTTTCCTACAATGCGACAGGACCCATCAGTAGACAGGGCATATTGCCTCTCATTTTCTGGCAGTTTATTATACAGTGGGGCCTCTTCAGCATGCATCACCTCCTCCGGCAACATTCCAAAATCTTTGCCTTCTGGCCAGTCCGTGATCACTTCTAAAATTCCTGGGCGACTGGGGTTTCCTATGCGAGCCCATTGTGTGATCAGTGCAATCCACTTACTCCATGTGGCATCAGTTGCATGATGTGTAGAGGAGACTTTCCCTTTGAACATCCAGCCCAGCACCGACAGTAGGGGTGCTAAGAGGAGCTGTGTTTCAGTACCAACCACTTCCGAGGCAGCTCGAACTCCTTCATATGCTGCCAATATCTCTTTTTCAGTTGGAGTATAGCGGGCCTCGGATCCTCTGTATCCCCAACTCCAAAACCCCAGGGGTCGGCCTCGGGTCTCCCCAGGTGCTTTCTGCCAGAGGCTCCAGGTAGGGCCATTCTCCCTGGCTGCAGTATAGAGCACATTTTTAACATCTTGTCCTGCCCGGACTGGTCCAAGGGCTACTGCATGAACAATCTCTCGCTTAATTTGTTCAAAGGCTTGTTGTTGCTCAGGGCCCCATTTAAAATCATTCTTCTTCCGTGTCACTTGATAGAGAGGGCTTACAATCAGACTGTACTTTGGAATATGCATTCTCCAAAAACCCACAATGCTTAAGAAAGCTTGTGTTTCCTTTTTATTAGTCGGTGGAGACATAGCTGCTATTTTGTTGATCACATCCATAGGGATCTGATAATGTCCATCTTGCCATTTTATTCCTAAAAACTGGATCTCCTGTGCAGGTCCCTTGACCTTACTTTCTTTTATGGCAAAACTGGCTTTCAGAAGGATTTGGATTATTTTCTTCCCTTTCTCAAAGACTTCTTCTGCTGTGTTGCCCCATACGATGATGTCATCAATGTACTGCAGGTGTTCTGGAGCTTCACCTTTTTCCAGTGCAGTCTGGATTAGTCCATGGCAAATGGTGGGGCTGTGTTTCCACCCCTGGGGCAGTCGATTCCAGGTGTACTGGATGCCCCTCCAAGTGAAAGCAAACTGTGGCCTGCACTCCACTGCCAAAGGAATGGAGAAAAGTGCATTAGCAATGTCAATTGTGGCATACCACTTGGCTGCCTTTGATTCCAGTTCATATTGAAGTTCTAACATATCTGGCACAGCAGCGCTCAGCGGTGGCGTGACTTCATTCAGGCCACGATAATCTACTGTTAGTCTCCATTCCCCATTAGATTTCCGCACGGGCCATATGGGACTATTAAAGGGTGAGTGAGTCTTGCTGATCACTCCTTGGCTCTCCAATTGGCAAATCAGCTTATGGATGGGGATCAGGGAGTCTCGGTTGGTGTGATATTGCCACCGGTGCACCGTCGTGGTAGCAATTGGCACCTGTTGTTCTTCAACCCTCAGCAACCCCACAGCCGAAGGGTCTTGAGAGAGACCAGGCAGGGTAGACAGCTGTTCAATTTCCTCCGTCTCCAATGCAGCTATACCAAAGGCCCAACGGTACCCTTTTGGGTCCTTGAAGTACCCCCTCCTGAGATAGTCTATACCAAGGATGCACGGGGCCTCTGGGCCAGTCACAATGGGGTGTTTATGCCACTCATTCCCGGTTAGACTCATTTCAGCTTCCAATACAGTTAGCTCTTGGGATCCCCCTGTCACACCAGAGATACAGATGGGTTCTGCCCCTTTATAACTTGATGGCATTAGGGTACACTGTGCGCTGGTGTCTACTAGAGCCTTATACTCCTGTGGGTCTGATGCGCCAGGCCATTGAATCCACACAGTCTAGTAGACTCGGTTGTCCCTTTCCTCCACCTGGCTGGAGGCAGGGCCCCTCTAGTCCTGGTCATAATATTCGATACTCCTTGTAAATACAAATCTGAAGTCCCTTTAAGAGGATCAGAAGTAAGATCAGCCTTTCTACTCTGTCTGGGGAACTACCCACTGGAGACTGCAGCAGCAATTTTCCTGGACGAACTCCCATTTGTGATTGTTTTTCCTTGCAACTCACGTACTCGTGCCTCTAGGGTCGAGGTAGGTTTTCCATCCCACTTCCTCATGTCCTCTCTGTGGTCACGCAGGTAAAACCATAGGGTGGCCTGTGGTGTGTACCCTCTGTATCCTCTCTCTTGAGCAGAGGAACGCTTAATCCTAGTAGCTGAGATACTGGTCCGTACAGGTGGGGAATAGGATCTATCCTCTTTGAGTTGCTGGACCAGTTTCTCCACAGCCGAGTTAAGGGAGGAAGAGAGACTTTCTTCATATTGGCGGAGTTGGCCAGCCAATTCATCTACTGTTTGTCCCTCTCCGTCTTTCCATGTCATTACTGCCAATGAGTTGGCATGACTATGGTACACTCCGTACAAACTTCTGCCACATGGGTCGCATGCACCTGACTTCATGTGGATCTTTGGATAACTGCTTGTTGTCCAGGTCATCATAAATCACCTCCAGCATGGCTAATTTCCTCAGGACTGGATACCTCTCTCCATGGCAGTCCACTTGCCTGGGTGACATATATCATCTTCCTTGAAGGGGTACCTTTCCTTCATGCCTGACAAGAGTTGCCTCCAGAGGCTGAGGACTTGTGCCCCTTTTCCAATCGCTTTGTCAATGCCCTCTTCCCTAGATAGGGATCCCATCTATTTGGCTTCCTTACCCTCTAATTCCAGGCTACTGGCCCTGTTATCCCAGCATCAGAGCAGCCACGTGACAATGTGCTCACCTGGACTATGGCTGAAATCTTTTCGCATATTCCGCAGCTCACTCAGGAATAGGGATCGAGTGGTTACTGCCTCATTTATGAGTTCTTCCTCTTCCTCCTCCCCGATCAGCAGCTGCCTCTCTTTCTCCTGTACTCGTGATGGCCCTGCTTCAGAGTAGTCTGCCTCATCCACTTCTTCCTCCTGCTCTCTCTTAGAAGCTTCTTCATCCCTTACTAAATGAGCTGTCTTCCACTTTCAATATTTCTTCTTGTGTATAGGGGTGACTGATACCAGCATGGGTTGGTTCTGTGGTTCAGCTGCAGTGCTGTTGCCAGGGTTGGAGTAACCGCACGGTGCCTGTCGCAGGGGTTGGAGTGGCTGCAGTGCCTGTCATTTTGTTGTCAGATCCGGAGACCTTCTCTCCCCTTGAGGGTACTGAACAGTGTTGAACAGGGCTCGGTAGGTGTGGGTCAGGCCCCAGCACATTGCAGTGATTTGTGTCTCGCTGGAATTGCCAGGGTGACAGCATCCTTTTTCCAAATATTTTACTAGTTCTTCAGGATTCTGCACTTGTTCAGGGGTGAAATTCCAAAACACTGGAGGTGACCACTGTCCTATGCACTTGCCCATACTATCCCACACACCCTGCCACTCATAACTATCCAGCCTCGGGGCAGATCTCTGGGTGGTATTCTTAAATATTTGTTTAACCCTAAACAAGACCTGAAACACATTCAGGAGACATAGCAATAGGAACATGCAGGTTTGAACATCCCAAGGATATTCAAAATTCTCAAGAGCTATTGTAATTTGCCTGGAGGAGAAGGGGAAGATGAAGGAAGGTATCTCCCCCATGGATTGCCTCTCCAAGGAGAAAAGGTAAAAGGTGTAATTATTAATAGTTTCCAATAGATGGTTCCCAAAGTACGGAGATGAAGGCAATGCTGAGTACAAATACCAGATTGGTCTCACAACCAATAATTTTATCATACCATAAGCCAGTGTTATACAATACAGCAAAGCAATAACCTTAATCCAACTCCCAGATGTGATAAACAGCACCACAGGGAGTATATATGGTAAGTAAGGTGTTACATAAGACATCTCTGAGAACAAGTAAAACAACATTGTGACCTGCAGCTATTAAACTAATATAATGAATGCTTATAACAAATTTGTTTTAACAAACTCTGGTCAGATCTGTTATCTCAACCCTTTGAGCCCCACGTTGGGCGCTATAAAGGACTGTTGTGGTTTAACCCCAGCCAGCAAATAAGCACCACACAGCCACTTGCTCACTCCTCCCCCCGGCAGTGGGATGGGGAAGATAATCGGGATAAAAGTAAACCTCAGGGGTTGAGATAAAGACAGTTTCATAGGACAGCAAAGGAAGAGAAAATAATAATAGTAATAGAATATACAAAACAAGTGATGCACAATGCAAATGCTCACCACCTGCTGACCGATGCCCAGTTAGTCCCTGAGCAGCGATTCCCACCCCCCAGCCAACTGCCCCCCAGTTTATATGCTGAGCATGACATCATATGGTATGGAATATCCCTTTGGCCACTTTGGGTCAGCTGAGCTGGCTGTGCCCCCTCCCAGCTTCTTGTGCACCCCCAGCCTTCTCGCTGGCAGGGCATGAGAAGCCGAAAAGTCCTTAACTTAGTATAAGCACTACTTAGCAACACCTAAAACATCAGTGTGTTATCAACATTATTCTCATACTAAATCCAAAACACAGCACTATACCAGCTACTAGGAAGAAAATTAACTCTATCCCAGCCAATACCAGGACAACAGTATAGAAAATAAATGGCATCTAAATATAAATCCAGCTTTGACTGTAGGAATTTAAAAGTTACAACAGTTTTATAAATTACTATATAATGTATTAATACTTGAATGAGATCTTCCTCTCATTGCTTCAATTCTTGTCACAGTTTTCTCCACCCCTCTTCAGATAGGACTGAAAACATTTTCCATGAAGTTTAATGAATACTTATTTTAACAGTGAGTCCAAGTTAATTGCTCAGTACTTTGACATAATGAAATGTTATTTTGTGTGGAGGCAGGGGTTGTTTGCCAGTCCTATTAAGTTTGGTTATAGCAGCTGTACACTCTTTTCTACAGTGATGTTTCCCTCACTTAAACAATCCAAATAAATAACTACTACTTCTTTTGTTTTCTTTTCCTGAAGTCGAACAACTTATCCTTACACGGAAACCCAGATGTATAGCCAAAACACAGGGGGAAATTACTTCGATACTCAAGGAAGTTCTGCACAGGCAACAACAGTGGTCTCCTCTCATAGTATGGTGGGCACCGGAGGGATTCAGATGGGTGTTGCAGGAGGACAGCTCATTAGCAGCTCAGGAGGGACCTATCTGATTGGCAATTCAATGGAAAATTCTGGTCATTCAGTGACTCATACAACGCGGGCCTCCCCAGCTACAGTAAGTACTTCCAAACTATGTTAAATCTTTGGGGATAGTTTCTATGTTAAATCTTTGGGGATAGTTTCTTAGTCACTATGATGTCCCTGCGTGCTGATACGTTTCTGTAGTAAAAAGCATATTATGTTGTCAGAATCAGTAATACATGGCTTTTTCTTGCAAATATTTACATTTAGTTTAACTTTCTGCATGTGAATAGTATTAAGTGCGTGCTGTGGTGGTTTAACCCCAGCCAGCAACTAAGCACCATGCAGCCGCTCGCTCACTCCCCCCCGGTGGGATGGGGGAGAGAATCAGTAGACTAAAAGTGAGAAAACTGGTGGGTTGAGATAAAGACAGTTTAATAATTTATAATAACAATAACAATAATAACCATTGTTGTTGTTGTTGTTATTATTATTATTAAGGAAAAGAAAAAAAAAACAAAGAGAGAGAAAAATAAAACCCAAGGAAGACAAGTGACACAAATGAAAACAATTGCTCACCACCAACTGACCGATGCCCAGCCAGTCCCTGAGCAGCGCATCCTCCCGCCAACCTTCCCCCTAGTTTTGTTGCTGAGCATGATGTCATATGGTATGGAATAGCCCTTTGGTCAGTTGGGGTCAGCTGTCCCGGCTGTGTCCCCTCCCAACTTTTTGTGCACCTCCAACCTACTCGCTGGCAGGGCAGCGTGAGAAACAGAAAAGGCCTTGACTCTGTGTAAGCACTATTCAGCAATAACTAAACCATCCCTGTATTATCAACACTGTTTTCATCACAAACCTAAAACATAGCCCCATAATAGCTACTGTGAAGAAAAATAACTCTATCCCAGCCAAAACCAGCACATTCTCCACCCCTTATTGCATACCATTCATGTCATGCTCAGGTCCCACGCTATCCAATACATCCTCGTTAACCACCCCTTCCCCCATAAAATGTTTGTGAAATGTCCGTAAATATCCATAAAATGTTATGGTGGTCACTCAGGACAGGAGAGGTGGTGTGTTGCTTGGGGTTATTGGGCACCAAAGCCAGCTCAGGTCGGATCACTGCTGCACTTGCACTGCTTCTTGTAAGGCTTGTCCTCCATTGGTTCAGGTGGTTCCTGCTGTAGTAATTCCCATAACATGGAACTCAAATCCCGGGTTGCAACAATTTAAAGGTATTTCCATTACAGTCTCCACCCCAGTCCCTTTGGACCAGATCATCGGGTTTAACATTGCAATGAACTCCTCCCCTTGCCCCTGTTCTGGCTTGGACTTATTCACAGACTGCAGTCCCTTAGGGGTGTACCTGCTCCAAGTGGAGCCTTATCTATGAGCCACAGTCTCTTCAGGGGTATACCTCCTGCGGCATAGACTTATCCACAGTCACTTTGAGGTGCACCTGTTCCAGCGTGGCCTTATCCATGGGCCACAATGCCTTCAGAGATATACCTACTCCAGCATGACCTTACCCTTGGCTGCAGTCCCTCCAGGGGCGTACCTGCTCTGTCGTGGGCTTATCCATGGCCACACGCTTTGAGGTGCTCCAGCATGACCTCATGCACAACCACAGATGCTTCAAGGTGTACCTGCTGCAGCATGGACTTATCCACAGCCACAGATGCTTTGAGGTGTACCTTCTCCAGCATGGACTTATCCTTGGGCCACAATCCCTTCAGAGGTATACCTGCTGTGGCACAGACATAACCACAGCCACAGATGCTTCGAGATGTACCTGCTCTGGCATGGACTTATCCACAGCCACAGATGCTTCAGGGTGTCCTGCTCCTGCGTGGACTCATCCACAGGTCACAGTCCCTTTAACTCAAGTTCACACTGGAGTTCCAGCCTGTCCAGTACAGCAGCACAGAAACAGCAGCGATGCCTTGGCCATCTGCCAGCCCAGGTGCATCTCCATTGTTGTTATCAAAATGTTCCCAGGCACAGCAGAGTAAGATGATAAGCACTACAGCAAGCAGCAAAAGCAAAAAGCAGCCACTAATGAGCACTAGACTAATATACAGTGAGGCAAGCAAGACCCATGGCAAGCACAGGAGCCTGCCAATTAATAGCTAAACAGCAATAACAGCTATAAATTCAATCTAGCACATTCCAATCAAACCTGTTGTTATCTCAAACCCTTCGAGCCCTATGTTGGGTGCCAAAAAGGACTGTCGTGGTTTAACTCCAGCCGGCAACTAAGCACCATGCAGCTGCTCGTTCACTTCCCCCCAGTGGGATGGGGGAGAGAATTGGAAGGGCAAAAGTGAGAAAACTTGTGGGATGAGATAAAAACAGTTTAATAATTTTTTTAAAAGAAATAATAATAATAATAACAACAACAATAATAATAATAATACAGAAAAGGAAAAAAAAACAAAGAGAGAGAAAAATATAACCCAGGAAAGACAAGTGATGCAAATGAAAACCATTGCTCACCACCAACCGACCGATGCCCAGCCAGTCCCCAAGCAGTGCCCCCCCCCGCCAACCTCCCCCCACTAGTTGTACTGCTGAGCATGATGTCATATGGTATGGAATATTCCTTTGGTCAGTTGGGGTCAGCTGTCCCAGCTGTGTCCCCTCCCAACTTTTTGTGTACCTCTAGCCCACTGGCTGGCGGGGTGGTGTGAGAAGCAGAAAAGGCCTTGAATCTGTGTAAGTACTATTCAGCAGTAACAAAAACATCCCTGTATTATCAACACTGTTTTTATCACAAACCTAAAACATAACCCCATACTAGCTACTGTGAAGAAAATTAACTCTATCATCTCAGCCAAAACCAGCACAGTGTACTGAGGATGCTTGCATGCATAAGAATGTGGCTGAGACTGAAAATTTGTAGGGCTGGGGCCTGAAACAGCTTCTTTAGACACTTTATTTTTCTTTCTGAAAAAGAAAAAAATATTACTAAGATGATTTATATCTAATATAAACTTTAAATAAATTAGCTCATCATAGAGATGTCTGACCATTTATGTTTTGACTCCATATTATTGTTGGTTTGTAGCTTATTTCAAGATATTTGTTACTTGTTCAGAATACTAAGAATATATTATCTTAGTTCATTGTCATTACTTATGGTAGTTCTCAATTCCATTTCAAGATCAGCTTATTGTGGAAATGTCTTAAGGGATGGAAAAATGCATTCTGTTACAACTATGATAGTTAATATTATAAAAACCTAACCATGAAGACAAACATGTTCCTTTCCCTTAAGGAATTCCAGGGATGTAAATGGTTTTATGCTTATTCTAGCTTTGCTGGATAGCCTTAATGAACACTTACCAAACCGTTGATGACATTCTGACCTGGTTGTAGAGATTTGGAAATAATGTGCAAGGGAACTTGTGACATCTGCAGTAACAAGAGTTGAAAATTGTCATGAAGGGATTGATAGTGATGTATAGGACAATTAAATAGCATTTATTTTTGAACAGGTTTTTTTTGGTAAAAAAAAGCTACTAAAATTAAACAATTTTACTTTTGGAAACCAGTGTAATGAGTAAAAAATCATTACAAAAATATCAAATAGGAAAAGCAACACTTCATCCTATTTCTTGACTTTGCATAATCAGGTAAAAAATGTTTTCACTCATGTGAAAAATATTTCATGGAACATGATTACAAAGTGTAGGCAGAATGAGCGTGGCTTTATCTAAGCAAAAGCAATGAATCTTCTGAAGTGACGTAAATTTGAAAAGTAATATTTCTTTAAAATATTTAAATGGAAAAAATATTCCTGTCATGTTAGTTATTATGAATTGCTTTATATTTGAATTTTAATAAACCCTTTAGACATTATAAGCTTTCTTATCAATTGAATCAGAACATGTCATCTGCAGATGACAACCTTTTGTTCTCAAGCAAAATATCATGTCATAAGTTTAGTATTATAAATTCATAATAGAATTCAATAAGTGGAAAAATTAATTTAGTGTAGGATCAAAGTGTAGATGACATACAATCAGTAAACACAAGCAAATTTCAAGCAATCCGGGAAGAGTAGTAGACTTTGAAGTTTGATATCCTAGAATCATTTGAATAGTATCAAAACTCCATATCAATTTTTGCAAAAGAAAAGATGATTAAATTTTTTTGACCAAAATTAGAAGCTAGAATTTAATTTTCCAAAATTAAATATTTCAATGTTTACAAGGAATTGTATCCTACTACATACTCTGAAAATCAGCAGAGTAATTACGACCTTTTACCTCGCACTAACACATGAGTAAGGTCCATTTTGTGCTCATTCTAAAAATAATGTCTTATGCAAACAAAATTTAAGGTACATACCTTTCATTATCCTGCACTTGCTGCATGTGTTAAACTGTTAATTATGATGTTCTGAATTATTTTTAATTTACTATATCTAGTTTTTAAGGAATACAGATAAAAAATAAATTACAATTCCAAAATTGTGTTTCTACCATTAAATAGTTTTCCTCCCATTTTTAAGGTATTATATATAGTGTATAGTTACATAAATGAGGCATTATAATACATTAAAGTGCATTTCTTGTTGATAAATTATTAAGCAGGAAACTACAAAATTACTTTCATTATTATTATTTTATAGAATCATAGAATGGTTTGGGTTGGAAGGGACCTCTAAAGGTCATCTAGTCCAACCCCCACTGCCATGGGCAGGGACATCTTTCACTAGGTCAGGTTGCTCAAAGCCCCATCCAACCTGACCATGAACACTTCCAGGGAGGGGGCAGCCACAACTTCTATGGGCAACCTGTTCCAGTGTCTCACCACCCTCATTGTAAAGCATTTCTTCCTTATGTCCAATTTAAATCTACCCTCTTCCAGTTTTAAACCATTGCCCCTTGTCCTGTTGCTACAGGCCTTGGTAAAAAGTCTCTCTCTGTCTTTCTTATAGGCCCCCTTTAAGTACTGAAAGGCTGCAATAAGGTTTCCCTGAAGCCTTCTCTTCTCCAGGCTGAACAACCCCAACTCTCTCAGCCTTTCCTCATAGAAGAGGTGTTTCAGCCCTCTGATCATTGTCGTGGCCCTCCTCTGGGCCTGCTCTAACAGGTCCATGTCTTTCTTGTCCTGGGGACCCCAGAGCTGGGTGCAGTACTCCAGGTGGGGTCTCACGAGAACGGAATAGAGGGGGAGAATTGACCTGTTGGCCACGCTTCTTCTGATGCAGCCCAGGATGCGATTGGCTTTCTGGGCTGCGAGTGCAAGTTGCTGGCTCATGTCCAATTTTTCGTCCACCAGTACCCCCAAGTCCTTCTCCGCAGGGCTGCTCTCAATCCATTCATCCCCAGTCTGTATTGATACTGGGGATTGCCCCGACCCAGGTGCAGGACCTTGCACTTGGCCTTGTTGAACTTCATGAGGTTTGCATGGGCCCACTTCTCGAGCCTCTCAAGGTCCCTCTGGAAGCCATCCCTTCCCTCTAGCAAATCAACTGCATCACTCAGCTTAGTGTCATCTGCAAACTTGCTGAGGGTGCACTCAATCCCACTGTCTGTGTCGCTGATGAAGATATTAAACAGTATTGGTCCCAATACGGACCCCTGAGGGACACCACTTGTCACTGGTTTCCACTTGGACACTGAGCCATTGACTGTAACTCTTCGGATGTCGCCATCCAGCCAGTTCCTTATCCATCCAGCCAGTCCCATCCATCAAACCTGTACCTCTCCAATTTAGCAGCCAGAATGTTGTGGGGGACTGTATCAAATGCCTTACAGAAGTCCAGGTAGATGACATCCATAGCTCTTCCCTTGTCCACCAATGCAGTCACTCCATCGTAGAAGGCTGCTAGATTAGTCAGGCACAGTTTGCCCTTGGTGAAGCCATGTTGGCTGTCTGTAATCACCTCCCTGTCTTCCACATGTTTCGACACATCTTCCAGGAGGATCTGCTCCATGATCTTACCGGGCACAGAGGTGAGGCCGAGTGGTTAGTAGTTCCCAGGGTCCTCCTTTCTACCCTTTTTAAAAATGGGTGCAATGTTTCCCTTTTTCCAGTCACCAGGGACGTAGTCTGACTGCCATGACTTTTCAAATATAATGGAGAATGGCTTAGCAACTACATCAGCCAATTCCCTCAGGACCCTGGCATGCATCTCGTCGGGTCCCATGGACTTGTGTATGCTCAGGTTCCTCAGGTGGTCTCAAACCTGATCTTCTTCTATGACGGGAGGAACTTCATTCCCCCAGTCCCTGCCTTGAGGACCAGCTTCTTGAGAGATGTGGGAAGAGAGATTTTCATTGAAAACTGAGGCAAAAAAATGTTGAGCAACTAAGCCTTTTCCATGTCGATTGTCACCAGTTCTCCTGTCCTATTTATCCGGTCGGGAGGGCGAGGGTACACTGTCTTTAATCTTCCTTTTCTTGCTGACATACCTGTTGAAGCCCTTATTATTCTTCTCATCCTTTGCCAAATCCAGTACCAGCTCTGCCTTAGCTTTCCTGATCCCATCCCTACACCTCTGGGAAGCGTCCCTATATTCTTCCCAGGATACACATCCCCAGTTCCACTGCCTGTGTGTTTCCTTCTTGCACTTTACTTTGACCAGGAGGTCCTTACTGGGCCATGCTGGTTTCCTGCCTTCCTTTCCTGATTTCTTACATGTGGGAATCAGGAGCTCTTGCACTCTAAGAAAAATGTCCTTGAAGAGCTGCCAGCTCTGTTCAGCTCCTGTATTCCTGAGGGCAGTTTCCCAGGGATTCCCATCCACTAATTCCTTAAACAACTGAAAGTTTGCTCTGTTAAAATTCAGAGTCCTGACTCTGCTTTTCACCTGGCCCATATCCTTCGAGACTGTGAATTCCATCAGGGCATGATCACTGCAGCCCAGGCTGCCAACAGTCTTGAGATCTCTAATTAGTTCTTGACATCTCTCAGTAATTTTAGGCTCTTGATATATAGGGTTCAACTTGTACAAGCAAGAGTCAATTGAAACCTAAACAGTTCAGCTTAAACTGTGACGTCAAACACATACTCAGTTTTAAATTTACAAGAAGGTATAAATAAACCAGGCAAACTAGAACAAAACAGCAGTTCAGTTTTTATTTGCTTTGTACCTGATATAGCTAGAGCTCATTTCACTTTTAATCCTCATCCTACTTGCACCATCAGAATATTTTTCATACCTGTATAGAGAATTTAAGAGACCACAATAATATGTAGCCAGGCCTGCTTCCTAATGTCATACTCAGCAAATGTATTCAAATCTTTTAAATTAATTTTGGATAATTTTCACATGGAGACAAATGATCCAGGCATGGGCTTATTATAACCTCTGACACTTTTGCCATATCAAGATTTAGTTCTGTTTCAGTGTTTACAACAAACAACTTCATTTTGTTTTATTCACCCTCACTCATCAAATAATTGCATTTTTGTAACTAGAAAATTAGTCATAACATTGATAAGATTTTAGCTCTTCCTGATAATTCTACTTATAGATTGTAGGAGGAGTGATTTGCCCTAATTGGTTAGCAATTTGAAATTATATGGCATGGTGTTTCCTACTTGAAGGATAAGTCTGAGTGGGTTACTGATAGTTACTGTCAGAGGATGGGCAGCTACAGCAAAGTCTAATTAGAAAATTATCTGCCCTATAAATAATAGAATTTAAATCACCCTGCACTTTTTACCATATGTGAATGTCTTAAAGACTGTTCTAATAAAATTCAAATTATATTATCAATGTTTCCTAATGTCAAAACTTTCAAAATGTGTATATAGTTATTAAATTAAAAAATGTATTATGCTTGTCAGCCAGGGAGGAGCTCCCATCCATTAGTTGTTTTTTTTAACAAGCATTAGGATTGATCTGCAATCACTGTTATTCATCAGTCCTCACTAACCATAGGAACTCTTGACTCAGAAATTTATCCTATTTCAGTCATGCTTGTGCAGATCAAAAGGTACATGGAAATAAAAACAAAGTCAATATGAATGAATTAATTAATACTTCTGGTACTAAGTACAGTGTGCTAAGCATTCTCCTGCTGTAAAAGAAAGCATGGTACCTTCCTAAAATAAACCATCCGCTAATGGAGTGGGAGAGAAAGAGTAACAGCCACAAATAAGGAGGCCCAATACTAATGTCATATCCTGATAATATAATTTTGGTGGAAGTATTATAGTTATTTTAAGAGCAAAAAAAAAAAAAAAAAAAAAGTGTAAACTTCCATAGCCTTATTTTAAGCTGGAGTGGTTGAGATTTGGAAAGTAGTTTGAGATGAGATTTTATTTATTCAGTCAATCTTTTTCCAGGTAAAGGAATTTTTTAAGTTGTCTATTCCCTCACCTGTCTGGTAATTAGCAGCACAGTTTTTATGTAGCTGGATTTGTCCTAAGATGAACAAACTGCTTCAGATAAAAAAATCAGAGATGCATGGATCTTTATGTTACATTGTTCCTTTTCTTTTTTTCTGTGAAAATGTGTAAAGTAGGTCAAACATGACTAGCCACTGACTGCTATCATAGCAGTCCAATTCTCAGTGGCATGGTGTTAGCACTTTTCTAGAGGAGTGGATTCCTGTGTGTCTAATTAAATAGCAAGTTTGTTCTAAAAGTGGCAGTTCATCTCTTGCCAACTCTGTCTTGTCATATTTTTTTCTGAATTTTTAAAAATAATTATCTGAACTTTCTGGTTTGTTTCTCAATCCTGATTTCCTGATAGGACTACCTCTTGTGGAAGTGTATGGCTCTTCCTATGTGTTTTTTAGGAGTTCAGTGGAGTGTGCCTGTTTTAGAAATCCTAAGTAAGCTTGACAAGATTTTGGGGAGTTTTTTGAGTCTGTACCATATCTGGCAGATCAACTAGAGGGCAGCTCAGTGGTTTAGAATCTCAAGTGTATGAGAAAGGTGAGGTATATGAACTACTGCTTGATTTATAAAAAGGGGTTGGATCCAAGAGAAAAAATGGAATTGATAATTTGACCAGCCATTTGAAACATACAGCAAGGAAGATAAAAATGGACAGTGAATTGTCATTTGAGAACTTAAAGAGGAGGAAGTCATCTGATATAAACTCCAAACATTTTGAATTTTTACCAAGTCATGGATGTTATGTATGCTTCTGCTCCATATGTTGGCCCTATATGTTGTTTTCTGATCATAAGAAAGATTTATATTCATCAGTCAATATGCATACCCTATGCACATGCAGACTACTGGAGATAACTGTGATGTGTTTATTTTATAATGAAATGTAATGGATGCTCATAGCATCTGAAATACCCTCACACTGACATCAGAAAACAAACAAAATAATTAGGGCCCCCATTCATTTCTCCCAGCTTTCCTATCTGATTAGGGACAGAAAAGAAGTCCTCAGCCTAATTAAACATTCCAGCTGGGAAAAGTGTGAATTTTGGAGGCCATTATTTTCTTGAACTTGTCTGTCTCCTCCTTAATTATTATAAATATATTAGTTACAGTATTTTATTTTGGAAGATAAACAGAAATAAAACATTATGAAAAATGATACAATAGCGGAGACTACAACTATGTCTAACTCTGTCAATATTTTCATTAGATGACTGGTGTCTTACTGAAGTGGCCAGCACTGTTCCAGTAATTCATTATTTTCTCTCTTGTTCTCCTTTGAATATGAGCTACCTCCTGCTGTTTGTGCATCTAGTCCAATACAAACACTTCTAAAGCTTTTCTGAATTCTTTTAAAGTTGGCATATATAAAGTAGCAGACATATTTTACATCTTTTTATGATCTTTTTGTGTATATGTACAAAACTTTTTTCCCAAAATCTTAAAAGAATTGTTGTTTTATTTCTTCTGTCTTTCAATTACTTTTTAATTTTCTTGAGCAAAATTCGATATAATCTAGTAAAAGCTCTACAACAGTTGCTTAGTCTGCGAGGACTTTCAAGAGAATCTTTCACATTCTTCTGGGTGTAAAAGTTGGACCTGTGAGTTTCCTTTATATGCTCACTGATGCTTCATTTTCAAGTCTCAGCTTCTAGGCAAGTTTGTCTGCCCAATTCAACCCTCTGGCATGAGTACCTCTTTAGAGGACAGTAGCATTTATATGAATGCACTGTTTTGAAATATAAGTGACAAGCACTCTGGAGTTCTCATCCATTTATCATATAACACTTGATTATTATAGTGATGTGTATAGACCTTGTTTTAGGATTGTCAATAAGAAAGTAACAATTGTTACAAGGAAAAGCTATAACAGCAAACGCACTTATCACTAGTACCCAAGGCTTAATTAGCTGTTCTGAATTTATTTTTTCTAATATACATTTGATGAATTAGTAATTTCTTCACAATGATGAAGAATTTCTTCACTTGATGAAAACTTCTTTAGTATTTCACTTGGTTTAAAGCCTACAATGGCAACATTTTTTGAAGCAGATAAAGTTAAAAGGTGCTAAAGATATAGCAGATAAAAATAAAAGGAAGCAGATAAAGTTAAAAATAGGTACCTGTGTAGATAGAGACATGGACTTCTTTTGGACATGAGGCAGCAAATGTCTCAAACTTTAAGATATCACTGAAAGCAGCCTGTTTTACTGTCAGTGAAAAGGGGTTTAGAAATGCAAACAAATATAGATAATGAATTGGAGGATGTCCATGTTGATTTCAGTACCTCAGAGCTTAAACTTCTGAGGAATTTTTTTTCCTTATGTCCTGACCTCCTCAGAACAACTTAAGTATTTTGTGTCAATTACTTGAATCATTAAGAAAGTAATATTTCTTTACTATTGACTTTTAGGAAGGCAGTTTTTCAAAGTGAATTTGGGATCGTTAAGTGTTGTTCTATGTATATACTATAAAGGCATCTGAGACGTTAATGTATATGTTAATCTGATAAAATGTTAATGGACAATAAGACTTAAACTAACAGGAACAGTTAATAAGATTACATCAAGTCTGAACATTGTAGGATTTAGTTGACATGTATAATAATCACAGTTTTGAATTTATTATCCACAGAAAAGTTATACCCTTCTTAACCATTAATGACTATGGCAGATAATAAATTAGTATTTTAGGTGTCAAACTGAGTGAACTGATGGAGAAGTCTAAAATCACAATTCCCATAATTATCATGCTGTAATTTCCCCCATGTTTATATAAATATGTACAGTAATAATTATATGCATTAGTAATTAGTAATGCAGATATGTTTAACATGGTTTGCTTGGGGTTGCTGTGGGAATTATAAATGTTTTCAGTTATCAGTCAAAACATTTTAATAAATGGTGTCTTTCCATATTGAATTAGTCTTTTAAAAAGAAGAAATGTATGACTGATCACACATTCAAACAGATGGATCTGGTTTTTTTTTTGTCATTTAGCACTCCTTTTGTAAATATGCCTGTAACTTCTGACTGCTTGGCCTTAGAAATGTAAGGAATGCAATTAATTCATCTCTATATGTGTGGAATATAATTTAAAATGTTACATTTATTTCCATAATTTTTCCTAAAATGTCAAGGCTGCAATTTAAAAAAAAACAACACTATTCAGGATAATCCCTATTTAATTTGGGATATATGCTTAAATGCTACTTTGAATAAAGGTGAACTTAAATTCATACTCATTTTTTTCCGGAACCAATGTCTAAGTTCCTGGCCCTAACTTTGAACTTAAAAGCTTGAAGGAACAGATTCTGCACATGAATAACTTGCCATTAAAGTAGCTGGCACTTCCCACACATGCAGGGGCCTGTTTCACATAGAACATTTTGAAAGCCTGAGGACCCAAGCGTACCGGAAGCTTGAGATTTTTAAAAATAAAATACATTGGAATGAGAGAGAACCCTGAAGTAGCTGGAAGTTTTCAAAATGAGCAAGACAAATGATTCACTATCTGGAAAATCTGCATTCAAGTTAAGCCTATATTTTATTTACATGCTAGAGAAGGTTAAGAGATGCTTTGATTATGGTTATGTGCCTGCATGGGGAAAAGTTTTCTGATAGTAAAGAGGTATTTCAGTTGCAGGTAAAGCTCAAAATGCAGCTCATCAAAATTTAGACAAGGAATAATGTACAAAATGTTTAATAATGAAAATAATTACTATTGGAACAGGTTACACTAGAATATGGTGAATACTTATCACTTTAAATATAGATCAGCTGTCTTTCTGAAAGACCTGCTCTAGTTCAGTAATACTTCATGAGATTGATGAAATAATTAATGGTGAATTTTAGCGGTAATGAACACTTCTTGACCAACATTATACAAAAAATAAGACAAGGTGATCATAATAATCATTAAGATCTCTGGTTTTAAAATCTATGGATCTGTGGCCATGGATATATTGTCTTCAGTGGCAACATTGGTGACATATATTCACATATATTCCCCAGTGCCTTTTTCCCTCAAATGTTTGTAGTGCTATGCTGTTGCCAAAGCAGGAAAGTGTTTCTTTATATATATAGATATATATACACACACACATACACACACACACATATAACTTCTTAATTTATGATTTTAAAGGATTGGTTCTTTGAACAGTCCACTAAAACTTGTCTCAGTGAAGTGAGAGGGTAGTGTAGTAGCTGGAATGAGCAGCAGGAGGCAAGACTTCAGTCCTGTAGTACTGCTGTAGACAAGGTATTGTCAAACAGTGGAGTAAGATTCAGAATTATGATTCAAATTTTGTATCATGTTATAATATCATGTTCAGATGGGAGAGTCTATGGTTGCAGTATATAGTAAGTTGATCTTGGTATGATGAAATGTTAACCTTTTAATTTTTAGCATACCGTATCCTTTTAAATTTGACCTTTTCTATCTGATTGAATAATTTGACCTAATAGTATTTCCCACTGAAGCAAGAAAAAAATCTGTATTTGAACATTATTTTTGTAATATTGAAGTATATTTTCTTACATACTAATCAGATACTTGTATGCTTTTATAAAAAGGATTATATTTCTAATATTAGACAGTTGTAAGAAAGACTTCCTTTTTCATTGAGAATTACTACAGTAAAAATACTATTTGATTAGCTTATAAAAAGGGGAAAGCAAATTGTATTTATGCACTAATTGAAATAAAATCTGAAATATTTTCCAGTTTTGTGCTGTATATTGAGTGAACTCATTTTAATAGTGTAATTTACCAGCATAAACTCTTTGGATAATACTGTAATAATTAAAGAAGGATAGGGAAGACTTATTTAAAACTGTCTACAGGGGGAATAAGTGATTGTAAATGTAGAGATGGTTTTCCATTGCTTTTGTGTTTTTTCCATTTAATGTGGCTAATTATGTGCCTTCTTTTACTGTACATCCCATTGTCTCTATCACTTTCAATGTTTTTGCTATTCTAGCTCTGCAGCTAAACTACAGTTAGACTGTAATTTTATTTTTAATACTGTCACTATAGAATTAATTAAAAGATGTATTAATATGGGGAAAAGAATGGGAATGGGTATGGTTGTCTTTACACATTTGTATTAGGAGTAATACTACTGTATAATTAATGGTATATAATACTTTTTCTTTTAAAAGTATTATTCTGAACCCATCTGATTTTTTTTTCTTTTCTTAAGGATGGATCTTGCTGTCTGTGTAAACCTCCAATTTTCATTTACTTTGAGAGATCTGGATATTCAAAGAATACTCTGACAGGCTGTAGGGGTGATATCCTGTCCAATGAAACTAATGGCAGAAAACCTACTGAATGATTGAGATTTTACTCCATGGTTGCAGAGAGCAGAAATTTTGTTTCTAATTCACTTTCAGAGTGTGAACAGGTCTTTCTCAAATACTTGGAGGAAGAAATGTTGAGGCCTTTCTTAGGATTTTATTCTGGGATTTTTTTTTTTATTGAAAACATTGATCGTTCAGTAATTTTTACTGTTTGCAATGTAGCTTACTGGTAAATCCACTTCTCTTATTTCATGAGCAGGGAGGAAGGTAAATTGGACTTTGAAAGTGGGATCCTACAGTATATGCAAGCAAAATGCCTCCCTGACTTCACTGGGGAGGTTTGCCTTCATGAGGACTTCAGGATGAGGCCTTTAAGTAAAAAATATCCCTTAGCCATGACTGAACTAGATATTTCTGTTGAACTTAAGGCAATCTATCAGAATTTTTCTGATCAGCCTTTTTTGCTGTCTTGTCTTGAGTCATTTTTTAATGACATCTATTATCAGATTGAAATGGCGATTGAGACACTGCAAAAGTCTGATGGTCTTTCTACGCACAGAAGCTCTCTTCTCAACAGCCATGTAAGTTGTCTCTTCTTTCATGAAAGCTAATCTCTTGCTTGTTCTGCGTGCTTAGCCTGCCTCTAAATGTTTGTTTTAATTTATTGCTACTTTTTGCTTTTAATCTTTCCATTTTAGTTTCTTGTAATCTACATCTTCTGTCACTCTATTTTGTCAGGTTAAGTGTCATGACATATTGTAGAGTGCATTTCCCTTCTAGGTGCTGTATTGTGTTAACACAGCTTAAAGTATTTCCCTGTTCTGCAGGTCCTAATGTAAATGTAAAAATAATAATGAAATAATTCTTAAGTAGTCTGGCTTTGACATTTTAAAATAATTTTCTACAATTTGTGTACATAATATAATAATTTAGGAGGAGGTGAAGGGGGAAAGAAGCAGCACACAATAAAAAATATTCTTTAGATTTCTTTTTAAATCTTTCTATTATTCTGAATAAGTTTATTATAAGATAAGAATTCTGAAGATCCATTTGATGAAATAAAAAAAAATTAAAACAATCTTTTAGTCTCTAATATGTTTTATTCTTCTGCCTCTTGCTTTGTTCTATCTTTGCAAATCCTGTAGTTAGGAATTTTCCATAAAAGAAAGCTAAAGATGTTTGCATAAAAAAATGGTTGCAAATATAGTGGTAAAGCCATTAAATATAACATTTAGGTAAAGGAGAAAGGCTCAAAGTTTAATCTTCACTTTGTTTTTAAACAGTTCTAGTCTTTCTTGAAAAGTTATTTAAACAACATGGTTTTTTCTTCAGTTAGTATAAATAGTTTTGTATTTTTTAATGCTGCTAAATGTCTATACATACTACATCCTTTTTGCTTCTCAGACTTACTAACCAACATAAACTTACATATTTTTTTCAGAATCTTGTATTCCTTTGCCACAGAAATGTAAATATTGATTATGATACAAATGTATGAGTATATTGGGTAGAGGCTATACACTTATTTTGATTTGTTGACATCCCCCCCCCTCAAGAATGTGGTAATATGGAGGTGAAAACCAAAATTGTTTTGTCAAAGTTTATCATCATGGTAGAAAGACAGCAGGAGCCAGTACAATTACTTGTAAAGAGATTTTACTTTTCTTAGAAAAATGCTAAAATTGGGTGACGGAAATTGAATTCTGTAAAATGTGAAGACAGACTTTTAGATCATTTTGGATGTTTTTAAGATAATTGTTTTGATGTTAAGACAACCTAGAAATATGCTAAAATGATTTTAATATAATTAAATGGATGATAATTTTTTTTGTGAAAGGTCAAAAACCTATCTTAAAACTTAGATATACAAAGAATTGATAAAACTGTCTTGTATCTGACAAGGAAGTCCAGAATCTTCACACTGAAAACAATAAGAATTAAAGAACAAGCTTTTCTACATCAGAAAACTGTATTCCCCTATTTCCTGTGTCATACACTAGTTAAAAGATCATGGAGCAGATCCTCCTGGAAGATATGTCGAAACATATGGAAGACAGGGAGGTGATTACAAACAGCCAACATGGCTTCACCAAGGGCAAACTGTGCCTGACTAATCTAGTGGCCTTCTACGATGGAGTGACTGCATTGGTGGACAAGGGAAGAGCTATGGATGTCATCTACCTGGACTTCTGTAAGGCATTTGATACAGTCCCCCACAACATTCTGGCTGCTAAATTGGAGAGGTACAGGTTTGATGGATGGGACTGGCTGGATGGATAAGGAACTGGCTGGATGGCGACATCCGAAGAGTTATAGTCAATGGCTCAGTGTCCAAATGGAGATCAGTAATGAGAGGTGTCCCTCAAGGGTCTGAATTGGGACCAAATACTATTTAATATCTTCATCAATGACATAGATAGTGGGATAGAGTGGGTCTGAGGAGGGCCACAAAAATGTTCAGAGGGCTGGAACACCTCTTCTATGAGGAAAGGCTGAGAGAGTTGGGATTGTTCAGCCTGGAGAAGAGAAGGCTTCAGGGAAACCTTATTGCAGCCTTTCAGTACTTAAAGGGGGCTTATAAGAAAGACAGAGAGAGACTTTTTACCAAGGCCTGTAGCAACAGGTCAAGGGGCAATGGTTTAAAACTGGAAGAGGGTAGATTTAAATTGGACATAAGGAAGAAATGCTTTACAATGAGGGTGGTGAGACACTGGAACAGGTTGCCCATAGAAGTTGTGGCTGCCCCCTCCCTGGAAGTGTTCATGGTCAGGTTGGATGGGGCTCTGAGCAGCCTAATCTAGTGGAAGGTGTCCCTGCCCATGGTAGGGGGGGTTGGACTAGATGACCTTTAGAGGTCCCTTCCAACCCAAACCATTCTATGATTCTATGAAATTATCTTCCTTATAATGAGATTTGCATCTGTCTGTTATGGTAGTCATATCCTGACGTTTCTTAAGTGTTTTGAGGTATTTTCAAAACTACTCATGGACAAATAGAGGGCTCTATTGTTGATTTGGGGGGGGGGGGGAAGATGATCTCCATGCATCTTGCTGTAATATTTGTTCTTTCCTAGCCTCAGTCATTTTGGAAGAAATTAATAGAACCCAGATCAAACTTACTGGATTTTTTCCCTATTTTTAAAACGTTTATTGAATTATGACTCAAATAAGGACAGTAAATATGGTTTTAGTCCTATTTTCTTCCTTAAGCTGGCATTTTGTTGCCTAAGTTAATACCTGTTCATTTTAATGCTTTTTTTCATTTTCCTTTATTTTATTTCCTTTCCTGTTTTCTTTCTGCATGCAGTTGACTTAACTAATTTATAATCTAATGTTTACTAAATATTGAAGTTTCATTGAAGTTTGAGTCAATTTACCTGTTCTGTTTAAACCATTTCATACCATTCCAATGTTGTTAATATTATAAATCAACAAGTCAGAAATCAAAGTCTGGACATTTTAATTTTAGAATTAGATTTCTGCAAATGCAAAAATATGTTTAAGGTTGTTTGCAATAACTTTATCATGTCTGTAGATTATTTACCTTTTTACATGGTATTCAGCTATTGGTACTCTTCTTTCCGGGCTGTAACCTACCAAGTAATCACTTGAAGTTTTTGTTATTGAAATATCTTCACCCTACAGCAAAAGTCCTTATTTTTGTACTTATCTTGGGTTTTGCTTTCCCACTGTTGGCTAATGCCAAGCTCTGGTTGAAAGAATATCTGTCAAATACAGATCATTAGTAAAATGCACTTAAATGAATCCTAATAAATTATAATTCATCTGGAAAAAAGCCTAATGCTATATTTAGAAGTTAATTGGGAAATAATTTTGTTTGTTTGTCAATCTTTTTTTCTTTGTGAGGTAAAACAGAAATAGCTCATATTCCATAATCTAATTAGTATAGATTAAATGGAAAGGTTGAACGATATAATTAAGATATACTTAAGTGATTAGTGAAATGGTTTTGTTAATACACTCAAGTAAAGGTAAAAGTTTACAATAAGATTTTTCCTAGGCTTTGTTTCAGAATTGTAAATGCTCAAGATAAAATATATTTGTGAATGTTTTAATAATGCATTTATATCTACAAGTCAATATAAGGATGATGAACTGCACTTTTTTGTTATGTTTATTTAAAGTGCAACATTATCTGCATCCATCTTGGAACCAGTTAGATCTTGCTTCTCCTGCATCTTTACATAGAGCTCTTGTTTAGAAACCTAAGCCTAATAGTTCTGGTGATGTTTTCTGTAAGAAAGCAAACATGAAGATGGTCTGGAGTAAATGTTTTCCTATTTTTTTTTTTTTTTTGCATTTTTCATGTATTGTGCTTGGTAAATTGCTCACAACTGACTTAAACAGAACTGTATGTCCAATATATTCATTATAATCTAAATTTTACTAGTAGTTCTGCAATAAAGAAGGGTCAGAGTGGAAACATATTTCATGAGTAATGGTCATTAAAATATTGATATTCATGTTCTTTAAATGACAAGTTATATCAAACATTAGTAGAACAGAATTTGTTCAGTGATCTATTAGTAAATAACCCTGCAGAGTAGCGTATTAAATGTCACATAAACTTTGTATATCTTTTACTGTACTTTAAACACATATCTTGGTCATATTAATTGCTTTGGTGGACTAAATTGAAATGGATTATACAAATGTGTGAGGCTCCAGCATATTGGAATAAAATTTTGTCCCAAATGCCAAAAACAAATCCATGGCTTGGGGATTTATTGAATGCTCAAACTAAGCCCAGAGTTTTGGTAAGATTTGTGTGAACCTAGAAAATTTGGATTTCATGCTGATTCGTTTTGGTATAATTACTTTCTTAAGTAATTAAGTAGTAAATGCAAGCAGAAAACAAAATTTGGGAATTATTCAAGCTGAAATTAAAGGGAAATTCCAAGGATATGAAACCATGGAGGGAGGGGGGCTGTAAGCTAGGTAAAATGTTAGCATCCCCAAAAAACTGAAATCACAGAATTTACATATGACCACTATAAAAATATTTCTATTTTATTCTGTTGTTCTCCTATACTGTTAAAGGTACAATGATGTATTAGAAACTGTTTGCCTACATGCTTCCAAAATTGCTCACCAAAATTCTACGTTAAATTACAGGGAAAAAAAAGAAGAATACTAATTCTATTCCTCTTTGAAGTTAAAGGCAAACAGGCTACAACAGAAAAGGATTGGGCCCATAATATGTTATAGATGTACCAGTTATTTTTCATGTCACCTAGATTGCTTGTTACCTTATATTTGATAGTTTCTTCTTTGTATTTGGAAGAAAATAAACCCTATTCAGTTAAATGAAGTACTGGGTTTTTTTCATTTGTATTTTTTTAATTTCAGGTGAAGAGAAATAGTATAACATTCCAGAATTAAAAATGTATTAACTTACTCCTTTTATTTTTTTTCCTGCAATTAATATAAATTACATTAATTATTTTATTTCCTTGGAGTTCCAACAATTTGTCTCCAAAGCACAAATAACTTCATAAAATGTTAATGTATGGTACTGAATCTAAAAAATTTTTAGAAGTGGAGCTATCTGAGGTCACAAGTGCAATGAGTTTTATTTCCTTGTAATTCTAAAAGATACTAAGGCATCATGGCATATCTAGCATTGAAAGAGATTTAAAGAGATTATATTTGCTTGAGAAACAAAGTCACTGTATTAAACAGGCCTTAAGAGTGGTCTAAAAAATATCAGGGGTCTGTGTTGTACAATTAAGATATTTTTTAGTAGAGTAATACTGCATTGACATATGTTCACTCTTTCATATTTGATATAGCTCCAATGGCTTTTAGACAACTATGAAACTGCAGAAGGAGTGAGTCTCCCCAGAAGTACCCTTTACAATCATTACTTACGTCATTGTCAGGAGCACAAGTTAGATCCAGTCAATGCTGCCTCCTTTGGAAAACTCATACGGTCAATCTTCATGGGATTACGGACCAGAAGACTGGGAACCAGGTTTGTGTTAATGAAATCTTAAAGTATAATAGAAAATATCAATAATAATTGTGAACATGAAGCTTATATGTTAAAAACAAGCAAGCAAACAAACAAAAAATATTTAAAACCTTACTGTTAAGGGAGTTGCCAAATCCAGTGGACTTCAGGACCCAGGGTACTCCTGGTCTGCTATAGCCAGATTCTGTGTACTCTTAAAACCCAGATATCTTCCATCTCAGTCCAATGGATGTAGCTACTGCTGTTCCCATTTGCAGGTCCAGCTAGTAGTGAGACTGAACATGTGTTCCAAAGATGCAGATAAACACACACGACACTAACACAGCTAACCACGCAAGCTAACACAGAGCAATGCCTTTACCAGCACCCACATAGACACCAATAGCACTCACATAAACATGAACACAGATAGCCCAATTCTGTTCTTCCTCTCCAGCTGATCAGGACTGAAGTTGACTAGTGAAACATACAGAAACCCTCACTAACTCACAAGCATACCCCATTTATGGAATTGTTTTATTCGCCATGACTGCATAAGTCATTTATTTGGGTTTTACTTTCCTTATTCTATTTAAATGAAGTCCAACAGTAAAGTGCTGGAAAATATAGTTTAAGTGAACTGATTTCCAGAAGCTGATGGAGTTATACCAGTTTTATACTAGAGTGAGAGGAAAGTCAAGCCTAACTTTTATGTACTGTTTTCCAGTCAAGGCAAACTGTGAAGTGAGTATGATGTATACGCATAAAACTAATGTTATTTTTGTTCTTTCATAAAGGGGGAACTCCAAATACCATTATTATGGGATTCGTGTCAAACCAGATTCTCCCCTTAATCGGCTACAAGAGGACATGCAATATATGGCTATGAGACAGCAACCCATGCAGCAGAAACAGAGGTATGGTGTTAAATGAAACTACTTTTTCATATTTCTAGTTCTTGGAGACTTACCTGTCCTCACTTATGTGGCAAAGTTGAACCTCTAATGGAAATTAACTTCTCTTGTGAAAAATAAAGGTTTGTCAGATCTGCAGTTGATGTCACTGGAGTCTGATATCAGTAGACATGAGAGAGCATATACCTAAAAACACATAAATTTTTAAAAAGTGATAATAAAAGTAAAATATGATGCAATTCTTCTGAACAGACACTTCTTGGCAGTCTTGGGTTATTTTCCCACAAGCTGGAAGACAAAGTAATAGGAGCTTTGAATTTCAAATTCTGTTGTTTATTTTCATTACTTTAAGCAGCACATATATAAAATGATAGAAGAGCTTGTGATTAGGTTCAGCTTTGTGTTGATTTCCTCCTCCTGGCAAGAACTGATGTATCAAAACCCTGGACTTGAGGAGAGAAGATTTGGGCCTCTTCTGTGTTCTGCTTCAAATAATCCCATGGGAGACAGTCCTTGTCGTGGTTTAACCCCAGCCAGCAACTAAGCACCATGCAGCGGCTCACCCACTCCCCCCTCCACCCAGTGGGATGGGGGAGAAAATCAGGAAAAGAAGTAAAATTCGTGGGTTGAGATAAGAACGGTTTAATAGAACAGAAAAGAAGAAACTAATAATGATAATGATAACACTAATAAAATGACAACAGTAATAAGAGGATCAGAATGTACAAATGATGCACAGTGCGATTGCTCACCACCCGCCGATCAACACCCCGTTAGTCCCCGAGCCGCGATAACCCCCGCCCCCACTCCCCCCAGTTTATGTGACATCCCATGGTATGGAATACCCTCTTGGCCACTTTGGGTCAGCTGTCCTGGCTGTGTCCTGTGCCAGCTTCTTGTGCCCCTCCAGCTTTCTCGCTGGCTGGGCATGAGAAGCTGAAAAGTCCTTGACTTTAGACTAAACATTACTTAGCAACAACTGAAAACATCAGTGTTATCAACATTCTTCGCATACTGAACTCAAAACATAGCACTGTACCAGCTACTAGGAAGACAATTAACTCTATCCCAGCTGAAACCAGGACAGTCCTATAGGGCAAAGGGGTCCAGGAGAGCTGGTTAATTTTTCAAGGATCACCTCCTTGAAGCTAAAGAATGGTCCATCCTGACATGCAGGAAGTCAAGAAAAGGTGGCAGGAGGCCTGCATGGATGAACAAGGAGCTCCTGACAAAGCTCAAACATAAAAAGAAAGTATACAAGAGGTAGAAGCAAAGTCAGTGTCCTGGTTTCAGCTGGGATAGAGTTAATTGTCTTCCTAGTAGCTGGTATAGTGCTATGTTTTGAGTTCGGTATGAGAAGAATGTTGATAACACTGATGTTTTCAGTTGTTGCTAAGTAATGTTTAGTCTCAAGTCAAGGATTTTTCAGCTTCTCATGCCCAGCCAGCAAGAAGACTGGAGGGGCACAAGAAGTTGGGAGAGGACACAGCCAGGACAGCTGACCCAAAGTGGCCAATGGGGTATGAGGAGATTGCAGTAGACGGACGCTTGTTAGGTTATAACAAACGACGATTTATTACTCACTATCTCCTTAATTTATACACAGTGTGGTTACATAAATCGTGTTCACGCGCACAGCCCAAGCATGTGATTGGTTAACAATACAATATCACGCGAACAATAACAACATTCAATTCGTTAAGAGCTGCAAAGCATGCAACAACACCTCTTCATCGTGATTGGCTCTTACAACACAGTTTTTGCAACTACACATCTGTGTTCCTTCTGATTATCAACTGTCCGCATTCCTTTGTAAATTAAGCTCATCCCGTCATGGTCGTTCAAAAGCCTCTGCAATCTTCTCGTAACGGGCATCAGCCAGATATACTCCCACAGGGGTATTCCATACCATGTGATGTCACATCTAGTATATACTGGGGGGAGTGGGGGAGGGAGGATTGCTGCTCGGGGACTAACTGGTCATCGATCAGTGGGTGGTGAGCAATTGCATTGTGCATCACTTGTATATTCCAATCCTTTTATTAGTGTTATCATTATCAATATTAGTTTCTTCTTTTCTGTTCTATTAAACTGTTCTTATCTCAACCCATGAGTTTTACTTCTTTTTCCTGATTCTCTCCCCCATCCCACTGGGTGGGGGGGAGTGAGTGAGCAGCTGCGTGGTGCTTAGTTGCTGGCTGGGGTTAAACGACAGTCAGGGAACCCAGGAGGAATATAGAGAGACTGTCTGATTGTGCAGGGATGGTGTTAGGAAAGCCAAAGCCCACCTATGAAGAACAAGAAGATAATTGGAAGTTATCAGCATGGATTTACAAAGGGGAAATCATGCTTGACCAACCCAATAGCCTTCTACAATGAAGTGACTGGCTCAGTGGATGAGGGGAGAGCAGTGGATGTTGTCTATATTGACTTTAGCAAGGCTTTCAACACTGTCTTCCTGTCAGGGAGCAGCAAGGGCTGGCTTCTCCCCAAGGGATGGAGAGTTGGGAGTCGAGCACCACGATACGCACAGCAGGGGCCTCACCATCCTGGGCCCAGTCCCACAGTATCTAATTGAGGCGAGCAAGGCAGACCTGGAGATGGTAGTCAGATTCAACACAGAGTCCAGATCATCATATAAATTTGTGGTGATGAGGCAGGTCAAAGGTCAAGCCAGAAAGCCAATCCATGAGTTGGGGTCCAGATCAATGGGATCCATACCAGCCACAGGCATGGCTGTGGCTGAGCTAGAGATCAGTACTCCTACAACATAGGGATCTTATCAATGTGTATAAATACCTGATGGGAGGGAGTAAAAGACTGAGACAGACTCTTTTCAGCAGTGCCCAGTGACAGGACAATGGGCGATGGGCACAAACTGAAAAACAGGAAATGTCATTTGGTTGGAAGGCACCTCTAGAGATTGTCTAGTCCAACCCCCCCCAGCCCAAAGCAGTATCAGCTAGAGCAGGTTGCCCAAGACTGTGTACAGTTGGGTTTTGAATATCTTTAAAGATGGAGACTGCACAACCTTCCTGGGCAAACTGTTTCGGTGTTCAACCACCCCTAGAGTAAAAAAAAAAAAAAGCATTTTCTTTATTTAATCAGAATTTCCTGTATTTCAATTTATGCCCATTGCCTTTTGTCCTTTCACTAGTTACTAATGAAAATAGTGTGGATCTGCTTTATTTATTCCATCCCAACAGTATCTATATAAAGTAGTTTTGATGATCTTTGTTCATCCCCTAAATCAGTTCAGGTGTGCAAAGATTTCAGTAAAATAAATTTCCAAATCCCAGTCATTCTAAATAAACAGGAGGAGCTGGAAGCCATTGTGCAGCAGGATAGCTATGACTTAGTCGCCATCACAGAAACATGGTGGGATGACTCACGCAACTGGAGTGCTGCAATGGATGGCTATAAGCTCTTCAGAAGAGATAGGCAAGGAAGGAGAAGCGGTGGGGTGGCTCTCTATGTTAGGGAGTGTTTTGATTGTACAGAGCTACACAATTGTGATGATAAGGTCGAGTGCTTATGGGTAAGGATGAGGGGGAAGGCCAACAAGGCAGATATTGTGCTGGGAATCTGCTATAGACCACCCAATCAGGTGGAAGAGACAGATGAATCATTCTACAAGCGGCTGGCAGTAGTCTCACAATTGTGTGCCCTTGTTCTCGTGGGGGACTTCAACTTTCCGGATGTCTGCTGGAAATACAACACAGCAGAGAGCAAACAGCCTAGGAGGTTCCTGGAGTGTGTGGAAGATAACTTCCTGACACAGCTGGTAGGTGAGCCTACCAGGGGAGGAGCCTTGCTAGATCTGCTGTTTACAAACAGAGGAGGACTGGTGGGAGATGTGGTGGTCGGAGGCCGTCTCGGACTTAGCGACCATGAAATGATAGAATTTTCAATTCTTGGTGAGGTAAGGAAGGGGGTCAGCAAAACCACTACTATGGACTTCCAGAGGGCAAACTTTGGCCTGTTCAGGACACTGGCTGAGAGAGTCCCATGGGAGACAGTCCTGAAGGGCAAAGGGGTCCAGGAAGACTAGACATTCTTCAAGAAGGAAGTCTTAAAGGCTCAGGAGAAGGCTATTCCCATGCACCGCAAGACGAACCATCGGGGAAGATGACCGGCCTGGCTGAACAGGGAGCTTTTGCTGGGACTCAGGAAAAAAAGGAGAGTTTACCATCTTTGGAAGAAAGGGCAGGCAACTCAGGAAGAGTACAGGGATCTTGTTAGGTCATGCAGAGAGAAAATTAGAAAGGCAAAAGCTCAGCTAGAACTCAATCTGGCCACTGTCGTAAGAGACAACAAAAAATGTTTTTACAACTATGTGAACAATAAAGAGAGCTAAGGAGAATATCTATCCTTTATTAGATGCAGAGGGGAACATTGCCACCAGAGATGAGGAAAAGGCTGAGGTACTTAATGCCTTCTTTGCCTTCAGTCCTTAATAGTGAGACCAGTTATCCTCAGGGTACTCAGCCCCCTGAGCTGGAAGACAGGGACGGAGAGCAGAATATACCCCCCATAATCCAGGAGGAAGCAGTTAATGACCTACTACACCACCTGGACACTCACAAGTCTATGGGACCAGATGGGATCCATCCGAGAGTACCGAGGGAGCTGGCGGAGGAGCTTGCCAAGCCACTCTCCATCACTTATCAGCAGTCCTGGTCAACAGGGGAGGTCCCAGACGACTGGAGGCTTGCCAATGTGATGCCCATTTACAAGAAGGGTCAGAAGGAGGATCTGGGGACCTACAGGCCTGTCAGCCTGACCTCGGTACCGGGGAAGATTATGGAGCGGTTCATCTTGAGTGTGCTCACATGACATGTGCAGGACAAGCAGGGGATCAGGCCCAGTCAGCATGGGTTCATGAAAGGCAGGTCCTGCTTGACCAACCTGATCTCCTTCTATGACCAGGTGACCCACCTAGTGGATGAGGGAAAGGCTGTGGCCTTTGACACTGTCTTTCACAGCATACTCCTTGAGAAGCCAGCGGCTCATGGCTTAGGCAGGTGTACTCTTTGCTGGGTAAAAAACTGGCTGGATGGCCGAGCCAGAGGGTTGTGGTGAATGGAGTTAAATCCAGTTGGCGGCAGGTCACAAGTGGTGTTCCCCAGGGCTCAGTTTTGGTCCAGTTCTCTTTAATATCTTTATCAATGATCTGGATGAGGGGATTGAGTGCACCCTCAGTAAGTTTGCCGACGACACCAAGTTGGGAGGGAGGGTGGATCTGCTCGAGGGTAGGAAGGCTCTACAGAGGGATCTGGACAGGCTGGATCAATGGGCTGAGGCTAATTGTATGAAGTTCAACAAGGCCAAGTGCCAGGTCCTGCACTTGGGTCACAACAACCCCATGGAGTGCTACAGGCTTGGGGAAGAGTGGCTGGAAAGCTGCCTGGCAGAAAAAGACCTGGGGGTGCTGGTTGACAGCCAGCTGAATATGAGCCAGCAGTGTGCCCAGGTGGCCAAGAAGGCCAATGGCATCCTGGCCTGCATCAGAAATAGTGTGGCCAGCAGGAGCAGGGAAGTGATTGCCCCCCCTGTATTCAGCACTGGTGAGGCTGCACCTTGAGTACTGTGTTCGGTTTTGGGCCCCTCACTACAGGAAAGACATTGAGTTGCTGGAGCGTGTCCAGAGAAGAGCAATGAAGCTGGTGAGGGGCCTGGAGCACAAGTCTTATGAGGAGTGGCTGAGGGAACTGGGGCTGTTTAGCCTGGAGAAAAGGAGGCTGAGGGGAGACCTTATCGCTCTCTACAACTACCTGAAAGGAGGTTGTAGTGAGGTGGGTACTGGTCTCTTCTATCAAGTAACTAGTGATAGGACGAGAGGAAATAGCCTCAAGTTGCGCCAGGGAAGGTTTAGATTGCATATTAGGAAAAATGTCTTTACTGAAAGGGTTGTCAGGCATTGGAACAGGCTGCCCAGGGAAGTGGTGGAGTCACCATCCCTGGAGGTGTTCAAAAAGCACATAGATGTGGCACTTCAGGACATGGTTTAGTGGGCATGGTGGTGTTGGGCTGACGGTTGGACTTGATGATCTTAGAGGTCTTTTCCAAACTTAATGATTCTATTCTAAATAGATGAAATGCAGAGAGCAGGGTGCTAGACTGACTGATATTTACAAGGTGAAAAACTTAGTACTGTCTCTTTTCTGTGCAAAATCAGATATGCTAATATACTTTTCAGAAAAGAGGTGTTTATCCAACAGAAAAACTAGAAATTTTCATTGAAAAAATTGGGAACTGTCCTGGTTTAAGCCCAGCCGGCAACTAAGCAGTACTGGCCGCTTGCTCACCCGTCCATCCCCATGGTGGGATGGGGAGGAGAATCAGAAGAAAAAGGTAAAACCTCGTGGATTGAGATAAGGACAGTTTAGTAGGACAACGCAAGGAGAGAAGAAGTAATAATAACAGTAATACTAATAAAAGAATGTATAGAGCGAGTGATGCAGAATGCAATTGTTAACCACGCCGAACCCGATGCTCAGCCCGTTCCCGAGCCGCAATCCCTCCTCCCCCCGGCCAACTCCTTCCAGTTTATATACTGAGCATGATGTCATATGGTATCGAATATCCCCTTGGCTGGTTCAGGTCAGCTGTCCTGGTTCTGCCCCCTCCCAGCTTCTTGTGAAAATTAACTCTATCCCAGCAGAACCCAGGACAGGAATTCATGAACCAACAGTAAACTATGCAATGTTTCATGTAAAAACTACTAACTTTGAAGTTTTTGACTTAAAATTTTTTGATGGAAACCTAGACATTTTAAAAGCAATAGTAAATGTTTTCATAATATTTTTATCACATTGGAATATGCTTATCATAATAGTAATTTTAAACAAAAGTTTAAATATATATATAAATGACCAGTATTTCTTATTCTAGCATGTTTAATACAATTTTGCTGTTCTCTAGCATGCAGAAATTTTTACTGTTACTTTTTATTTCTTTTGATATCCTTATTTAGCAATTTTTAGGGTACAGTTTGGTCAGATTTTCCCCTGAAATGTGTATGGGGGAAAGCTTGAAAATATCCATATATTTGTTTGTTTATTTTAATGCAAATCAAGATTCTCATGTATGTACTAGACCTCAGAAGTTAGGGTTTGGGGGGTGGGGGAGAAGATAAAAGAGCCACATGTAAGAAAAACAAACAAACAAACAGTCGTGGTTTAACCCCAGCCAGCAACTAAGCACCATGCAGCCCCTCACTCACTCCCCCCCCACCCAGTGGGATGGGGGAGAGAATCAGAAAAAAAAAGTAAAACTCGTGGGTTGAGATAAGAACAGTTTAATAGAACAGAAAGGAAGAAACTAATAACGATAATAATAACAATAATAAAAAGACAATAATAATAAAAGGATTGGAATATGCAAAACAAGTGATGCACAATGCAATTGCTCACCACTCACCGACCGATGACCAGTTAGTTCCTGAGCAGCGATCCCCCCAGGCCAACTCCCCCCAGCTTATATACTGGGCATGACATCACATGGTATGGAATACCCCGTTGGCCAGTTTGGGTCAGCTGTCCTGGCTGTGTCCCCTCCCAACTCCTTGTTCCCCTCCAGCCTCCTTGCTGGCTGGGCATCAGAAGCTGAAAAATCCTTGACTTTAGACTAAACATTACTTAGCAACAACTGAAAACATCAGTGTGTTATCAACATTCTTCTCATACTGAACCCAAAACATAACACTATACCAGCTACTAGAAAGGAAATTAACTCTATCCCAGCCAAAACCAGGACATGCATTAAGCTGCATTGCATTTTTTTAAACACTGTGTATTTCTGAACTAAGACTTCTGTCACAGTTATGAAGCATGCTTAGTATATATTTGAGAAGTTTGGTATATATCTGTATATTTGTATAAAATTTATCTTACAGTATTCAGAACTCTAGCATGTTTTAACATGAGATAAAGGACTTAATACTATAGTTTGAATCATTAGGAGTAAACTTTCTTATTTTCCACTTTTATTAATGTTTCTAATTTTATTTAAAAACTAAAAAAAATGTTTTAACATCTGTGCAATAATTCTCTTATAGGAAGACTTTCAGAGCAAAGAGAATCTAAGAATCACAAATGTTTCCTTCTCCCTTCTGATTTCTCAAATTGGGAAATGTTATTTATCTTTTGTCCTTTAGAATCATCTGTCAACCATGTTAGCTTTTTCTGTTCAGTTGTATCAATTTTACTCCCCCTCCATCAATCACATCTAATTGGATAGACACTTCTAGTTCTTGGCTTCTTGACAAACAGTGTAGGCTGAATTTATGCTACAGATCACTTTTCTTCATTCTTTCTTAATTTGAAAGGCCATGCAACTTTCCTACTTGTTTCACATTGTATTTGGTATATGTAGCAAGGTTTTGGTAGTGGGTAAGGGGCTGCCCTGTGCCAGGCTGAGCCAATCAACAAAGTTGGTGGTGCCTCTGTGAAAACTTAAGACAGGGCAAAAAACACCAGACACGCAGGGGAGGAGGGGAAAAAAAAGAGTGAGAAACAGCAATATGAACACCAAGGTCAGAGAAGAAGGAGGGGGAGGAGGTGCTCCATGGCGCCAGAACCAGTATTCACATAGCAGCTTGTGGAACAGACCATGCTGGAGTAGTTGGATATTTCATGAAGGAACTGCACGCAGCCCATGGCAAACCCATGTTGGAGCAGAGAAGTGTGAGAAGGAAGGAGTGGCAGAGAGATACTGTTATGTATTGACCATAACACCCTCCCACCCACCTCCTTGAGCTGCTCATTGCTTCACTGAAGGGACTGCATGTAACCTGTGGCAATAACAAGGAGGGGAGAAGAGGAGTCTGGAATGAAGGCATGAAGCTGAGCCTCGGAAAGGAGGGAGGGTGTTTTAATATTTGTCTTTTTTGCTCCTGTTCTTCCTATTTTCTCCACCTGACCCACTGGGGCGGGGGAGGGGGGGGGAGTGGCTGAGTGGGAGTTTCACTGTTAGCCAAAGCTAACCCACCACAAACATGAATATATCCAAAGACCTGCTAGAGGTATGCTTGTGTTCGGTGTTTGACATGGGCCTGAATTCAGGGTCTGAGATTTCAGGCATGAATTCAGTTGAGTGGCAACAATCACTGAGCTAATTCAAAGGTGGTGCTGCTAGTTGCTGAGTCCCAGTTGTGGTCGACATGAGCTATGGGAGTGCTACTTCTCTGTTCCAATAAGAAATAAAAAAATAGTAAACATAAAATACAGATGACTGTTGCTAACAGTCCCATCTCCCAGCTGAGACAGTAGCTTGGACACAACAGACACAGATCAAGAGATTTAAAGCACCTTTGTACTGGAATAGAAGAAATGCACAGGTAGGGACTTGCCTCACCTGTATAGGTAATAGTCCTGCCTTTCAACTATAGCTGCTGTATGGCTCAGACTTCCAAATGGAAGGCTGGTTTGCCTTTGACATACTGCTGCTAGATGGATTACGGGAAGGAAATGCCAGGATGTTTAAATAATTGAATTCACAGAATCACAAAAATCACAGAATGGTTGAGGTTGGAAGGGATGTCTGGAGGTCATTTTGTCCAACGCCCCCTGCTCAAGCAGGACCACCTAGAGCCAGTTGACCAAGATCGTGTCCAGATGGCTTTTAAATATCTCCAAGGAGGGAGAATCCACAACCTCCCTGGGAAATTTGCTCCAGTGCTCAGTCACCCTCACAGTGAAAAAGTGTTTCCTGATGTTCAGAGGGAACCTCCTGTGTTTCAGCTTGTGCCCATTGCCTCTTCTGCTTTCACTGGGCACCACTGAAAAGAGCCTGGCTCCATCTTCTTTGCACCCTCCCTTCAGGTGTTTATATACATTGATGAGATTCCCCATGAGCCTTCTCTTCTCCAGGCTAAACAGTCCCAACTCTCTCAACCTTTCCTCATAGGAGAGATGCTCCAGTCCCTTAATCATCTTGGTGGCCCTTTGCTGGACTCTCTCCAGTATGTCCATGTCTCTCTTGTACTGGGGAGCCCAGAACTGGACACAGTACACCAGGTGTGGCCTCACCAGTACTGAGTAGAGGGGAAGGATCATGTCTCTCCACTTGTTGGCAATGCTTAGCCTAATGCAGCCAAGGATACCATTGGCCGCCTTTGCAGCAAGGGCACAGTGCTGGCTCATGTTCAACTTGCTGTCTACAAGGACCCTCAGGTCCTTTTCTGGAAGCAGCACAACCCTCTGGAGTATCAGTCACTCCTCCCAGTTATGGTGCTGTCTGCAAAGTTGCTGAGGGTACACTGCCCCATCATCCAGATCATTAATGAAGATGTTGAACAGGACTGGACCCAGTATTGACCCCTGGGGTACACTGCTAGTCACTAGACTTTTTGCCAGTGATCACCACCTTCTGGGCCCAGCCATCATAGTGGGTTGACCTTGGCTGGCCACCAGCAGGACAGGGGGAGAAAAGTATGATGAAATGCTCGTGGGTTAAGATAAGAACAGGGAGATTGCTCACCAATTACTGTCACAGGCAAAATAGAATCATAGAATCATAGAATCATAGAATCATTTAGGTTGGAAGAGACCTTCAAGATCATCGAGTCCAACCATCATCCATGCCCACTAAACCATGTTACAGAGTACCCCGTCTATGCGCTTTTTGAAAACCTCCAGGGATGGTGACTCAACCACTTCCCTGGGCAGCCTATTCCAATGCGTGACAACCCTCTCAGTAAAGATATTTCTCCTAATATCCAACCTAGATCTCCCTTGCCTCAACTTGAGGCCATTTCCTCTCGTCCTATCTCCAGCCACCCGACAGAAGAGACCAGCACTCACCTCACTACAACCCCCCTTCAGGTAGTTGTAGAGAGCTATGAGGTCTCCCCTCAGCCTCCTCTTCTCTAGACTAAACAGCCCCAGCTCCCTCAGCCGCTCCTCATAAGACTTGTGCTCCAGGCCCCTCACCAACTTGGTTGCCCTTCTCTGGACATGCTCCAGCACCTCAATGTCTTTCCTGTAGTGAGGGGCCCAAAACTGAACACAGTACTCGAGGTGCGGCCTCACCAGTGCCGAGTACAGGGGAACAATCACCTCCCTGCTCCTGCTGGCCACACTATTTCTGATGCAGGCTAGGATGCCATTGGCCTTCTTGGCCACCTGGGCACACTGCTGGCTCATATTCAGCTGGCTGTCAACCAGCACCCCCAGGTCCTTCTCTGCTGGGCAGCTTTCCAGCCACTCTTCCCCAAGCCTGTAGCGCTGCATGGGGTTGTTGTGACCCAAGTGCAGGACCCGGCACTTGGCCTTGTTGAACTTCATACAATTGGCCTCAGCCCATCGATCCAGCCTGTCCAGATCCCTCTGCAGAGCCTCCCTACCCTCAAGCAGATCCACCCTGCCTCCCAACTTGGTGTCATCTGCAAACTTGCTGAGGGTGCACTCAATCCCCTCATCCAAATCATCGATAAAGATATTAAACAGAACGGGGCCCAACACCGAGCCCTGGGGAACACCACTTGTGACCCTCTGCCAACTGGATTTCACCCCATTCACCACAACCCTCTGGGCTCGTCCATCCAGCCAGTTTTTCACCCAGCGAAGAGTACACTTATCCAAGCCGTGAGACACCAGCTTCTCGAGGAGTATGCCATGGGAAACAGTGTCAAAGGCCTTGCTGAAGTCAAGTTAATTTTGTCCAAGTTGAGTCTGTTTTGTCTGTGATGGTAATTGGCAAGTAATCTCTCCCTGTCCTTATCTTGACCCATGAGCCCTTTGTTATATTTTCTCTCCCCTGTCCAGTTGAGGAGGGGGAATGATAGAGTGGCTTTGATGGGCACCTGGCCTCCAGCCAGGGTCAACCCACCACAATAAGGTAATATCAAAACCAAATATTGTGGTGAATAAAAGTGAAAGAAAAAACCCTAATACATTTTTAGAGCTTAGTTTGGTTTATGTTTCTAAAGCCCTTAGAGTTTGTTTTTAGCAAACCAGAACAGTATAAGCCTTTCTTTTCAATGAAGAAGGCCTCTTGGCCTGATTAACGTAAAGTATGATAACTTTAGGAATGTTAATACTTGGAAACAAAAACTTCTGTCATCATCTTAATCTAATATTTCTTGTATATCCCATGTCCTATATTATTCTATAGTTAAATATATGTCTGGAATGACCAGAAGTTTGGATGCTTGCTTCTTATGGGAGCTTTCTCATAAACTAAAATCTAAGTAGTTACATAGGGCATTCCTATTTGTTTAATAAGATCAAACTGAGAACATGCTCACAGCTGACTCAGCTGCTTCTTAAGAGGAGCATTTTCAGAGTGGAATTTGTTGACATTTTAAAATTAATACAAAGCTTTATAATCTGCGCAGTGCAATTTCAGACTTGAGTGACAGTTCACATGCATTGCATTCTGCACCAAGGTTTCTCTAGTTTTCTTCTGGCTACAAAGCTATTTCAGAAGGACAAAGCTTCCGAGTTCTTATCACTAAGAGCTGGGGCAGAATTAATTTTCAGTTGTGTTGGAGATGGAAGGCAAAATCTTCAGCCTGTCAGTGTGATGGTCTTAATATACGACCATCCAAACCAGGATGCCTATTTGTATCTTTGTCCTTTTTATCCTTTATAAAAGCTTTTGTGACTTGACTGATGAAGAGTTTAGAATAGAATAGTTCAGTTAGAAGGGACCTACAATGATCATCTAGTCCAACTGCCTGACCACTTCAGGCCTGACCAAAAGTTAAAGCATGTTATTAAGAGCATTGTCCAAATACTTCTTAAAACTGACAGGCATGGGGCATCGACCACCTCTCTAGGAAGCCTGGTCTAGTGTTTGACCACTCTCTCTGTAAAAAAATGCTTCCTAATATCAAGTCTGAACCTCCCCTGGTTCAACTACTTAGTTTAAGTCTACGTAGCCTTCTCAGACCTTCTGAGCTCATGAGAAGCTTGTTAAATTTTAAAATTATTTAAAATCCTTTGTCTCCAAACAGATGCATGGCCCTTCTTAAGATGATTAAACCTTATTTTTGAGCTACTTGATTCCAGGGAAGACAAGTCCTTTGGAAAAGGAAAGATTGTGTTTCTGTTTAGTGTAAATGATCTTTAGGTCTTAGTGGTATATTTTTAAACTAAATTCCACAAGAAATTGGTAGTTGTGCTGTGATATCAGCTTTATGAATTTTATAATGCATTGCCACTGTTCTACCTTTCTCTACTACAATTATTCTGATGTTACTTTTTTCCTGTGTGTGAACTAGTGTCGTGGTTGAACCCCAGCCAGCAACTAAGCACCACGCAGCCGCTCACTCACTCCCCCCCCACCCAGTGGGATGGGGGAGAAAATCGGGAAAAGAAATAAAACTCGTGGGTTGAGATAAGAACGGTTTAATAGAACAGAAAAGAAGAAACTAATAATGATAATGATAACACTAATAAAATGACAACAGTAATAATAAGAGGATTGGAATGTACAAATGATGCGCAGTGCAATTGCTCACCACCCGCCGATCGACACCCAGTTAGTCCCCGAGTGGTGATCCCCCGCCCCCACTCCCCCCAGCTTATATACCAGATGTGACGTCACATGGTATGGAATACCCTCTTGGCCACTTTGGGTCAGCTGCCCTGGCTGTGTCCTGTGCCAGCTTCTTGTGCCCCTCCAGCTTTCTTGCTGGCTGGGCTTGAGAAGCTGAAAAAATCCTTGACTTACTTAGTCTAAACATTACTTAGCAACAACTGAAAACATCAGTGTTATCAACATTCTTCTCATACCGAACTCAAAAACATAGCACTGTACCAGCTACTAGGAAGACAATTAACTCTATCCCAGCTGAAACCAGGACAGTATCCACCCCTTATTCTATACCACTGACGTCATGCTCAGTTCCCATAACCTTCAGTTACATCCCGGTCAATCATCATCACCTTTTCCGTCCCTTTGAGACATAGAAACAATGATATATATATATATATATATGTATATGTGTATACACACACAGAGATATCATTCCTTTAGTTTATGGGTCATGTTCATAAAATGTTCGTTGAGTTCATTTAGTTCCCGACTCTGGGCTCCATCTGTCATACCGGTCTTTCTGGGTAGGAGGGATGGTGCAAAGTCCTCTCAGTCAGCAGAGCAGGATAGGGCTTCAGTGCAGTGTGACAAGCAGGTGACATTGGACGCAGCAGGAGGATGGTGTGCACTGTTGGATTGTTGCATGCTGGAGTCAGTTCTGGTTCCATCACTACTGTGCTTCGCTCAGTTTTATCACAGTTCATTCTTGATTGATCTAAGGGATTCTTACTGTGGTACTATGGATATAGCATATAACAATTATAGTAATGATAACATACAGTAGCAGGGTTATATAGCAACTAATATCATACAGTTTAATTCTGGCTATTCTCACCTAAAATCAAATCCCCTTGAGGCACACATCGGACTTCCCCATCTTTTCGCATCACCCACCAAGTGCACCCAGGCCCTTGAGCAAAAGCAATCCCACGAATGGGTTTACCTTTGCCTGAGGCAGGAGTAACCCAGACTGTCTTCCCTAACATATTTTTTATGTCCACTACAGGGACTTTATCCCCTTCTACACTACGTAAAAGTTCTGACTGTGCAGGGCCACCCCGATTGACAGATCCTCTGGTGTTGACTAACCAGGTGGCTTTTGCTAAATGTGTATCCCAATGTTTGAAAATTCCACCCCCCATTGCTCTCAGTGTAGTCTTTAACAGCCTATTGTATCGCTCAATTTTGCCAGAGGCTGGTGCATGATAGGGGATATGATACACCCACTCAATGCCATGCTCTTTGGCCCAGGTGTCTATGAGGTTGTTTCAGAAATGAGTCCTGTTGTCTGACTCAATTCTTTCTGGGGTGCCATGTCACCACAAGACCTGCTTTTCAAGGCCCAGGATAGTGTTCCGGGTGGTGGCATGGGGCACAGAATATGTTTCCAGCCACCCGGTGGTTGCTTCCACCATTGTAAGCACATAGCGCTTGCCTTGGCGAGTTTGTGGGAGTGTGATATAGTCCATCTGCCAGGCTTCCCCATATTTATATTTCAGCCATCGCCCTCCATATCACAGGGGCTTTAACTGCTTGGCTTGCTTAATTGCAGCACAGGTTTCACATTCATGGATAACCTGTGCGATAGTGTCCATGGTCAAGTCCACCCCTCAATCACGAGCCCATCTATATGTTTCATCTCTTCCCTGATGGCCTGAAGTATCATGGGCCCACCAAGCCATAAATAGCTCACCCTTATGTTGCCAGTCCAGGTCCACCTGAGCCACTTGAATCTTGGCAGCCTGATCCACCTGCTGGTTGTTTTGATGTTCTTCAGTGGCCTGACTCTTGGGTACATGAGCATCTACATGACGTACTTTTACAACCAGATTCTCTAGCCGGGACGCAATATCTTGCCACAGTGCGGCAGCCCAAATGGGTTTACCTCTGCGCTGCCAGTTGCTCTGCTTCCATTGCTGTAGCCACCCCCACAGGGCATTTGCCACCATCCATGAGTCAGTATAGAGATAGAGCACTGGCCACTTTTCTCTTTCAGCAATGTCTAACGCTAGCTGGATGGCTTTCACCTCTGCAAACTGACTCGATTCACCTTCTCCTTCAGCAGTTTCTGCGACTTGTTGTGTAGGACTCCATACAGCAGCCTTCCACCTCTGATGCTTTCCTACAATGCGACAGGATCCGTCAGTGAACAGGGCATATTGCCTCTCATTTTCTGGCCATTTATTATACAGTGGGGGCCTCTTCAGCATGTGTCACCTCCTCCTCTGGCGACATTCCAAAATCTTTGCCTTCTGGCCAGTCCGTGATCACTTCCACAATTCCTAGGCGACTGGGGTTTCCTATGCAAGCCCGTTGTGTGATCAGTGCAATCCACTTACTCCATGTGGCATCAGTTGCATGATGTGTAGAGGAGACTTTCCCTTTGAACATCCAGCCCAGCACTGGCAGTAGGGGTGCTAAGAGGAGCTGTGTTTCAGTACCAACCACTTCTGAGGCAGCTCAAACTCCTTCATATGCTGCCAATATCTCTTTTTCAGTTGGAGTATAGCAAGCCTCGGATCCTCTGTATCCTCGACTCCAAAACCCCAGGGGTCAGCCTCGGGTCTCCCCAGGTGCTTTCTGCCAGAGGCTCCAGGTAGGGCCATTCTCTCCGGCTGCAGTATAGAGCATATCTTGTCCTGCCCGGACTGGTCCAAGGGCTACTGCATGAACAATCTCCCACTTAACTTGTTCAAAGGCTTGTTGTTGCTCAGGACCCCATTTAAAATCATTCTTCTTCCGTGTCACTTGATAGAGAGGGCTTACAATTAGACTATAATTTGGAATATGCATTCTCCAGAAACCCACAACACCTAAGAAGGCCTGTGTTTCCTTTTTATTAGTCGGTGGAGACATAGCTGCTATTTTGTTGATCACATCCTTTGGGATCTGATGACATCCATCTTGCCATTTTATTCCTAAAAACTGGATCTCCTGTGCAGGTCCCTTGACCTTACTTTCTTTTATGGCAAAACCGGCTTTCAGAAGATTTTCGATTATTTTCTTCCCCTTCTCAAAAACTTCTTCTGCTGTGTTGCCCCATACGATGATGTCATCAATGTACTGCAGGTGTTCTGGAGATTCACCTTTTTCCAGTGCAGTCTGGATCAGTCCATGGCAAATGGTGGGGCTGTGTTTCCACCCCTGGGGCAATCGATTCCAAGTGTACTGGACACCCCTCCAAGTAAAGGCAAATTGTGGATGACACTCTGCTGCCAGAGGGATTGAGAAAAATGCATTAGCAATGTCAATTCTGGCATACCACTTGGCTGCCTTTGACTCTAGTTTGTATTGAAGTTCTAGCATATCTGGAACGGCAGCACTCAGCAGTGGCGTAACTTCATTCAGGCCACGATAGTCAACTGTTAGTCTCCACTCCCCATTAGACTTTCGCACTGGCCATATGGGACTATTAAAGGGTGAGCGAGTTTTGCTGATCACTCCTTGGCTCTCCAGTTGGCGAATCAACTTGTGGATGGGAATCAGAGAGTCTCGGTTGGTGCGATATTGCCGCCGGTGCACCGTCGTGGTAGCAATTGGCACTCATTGTTCTTCCACCCTCAGCAACCCCACAATCGAAGGGTCTTGAGAGAGACCAGGCAGGGTAGACAGCTGTTCAACGCCCTCTGTCTCCAAGGCAGCTATACCAAAAGCCCATCAATACCCCTTTGGGTCCTTAAAATACCCTCTCCTGAGATAGTCTATGCCAAGGATACACGGAGCCTCTGGACCAGTCCCAATGGGGTGTTTCTGCCATTCATTCCCAGTTAGGCTTGCTTCAGCTTCCAATACAGTTAACTCTTGGGATCCCCCTGTCACACCAGAAATACAGATGGGTTCTGCCCCTTTATAGCTTGATGGCATTAGAGTACACTGTGCACCGGTGTCTACTAGAGCCTTATACTCCTGCGGGTCTAACGTGCCAGGCCATCGAATCCACACAGTCCAATAGACCCAGTTATCCCATTCCTTCACCTGGCTGGAGGCATGGCCCCTCTAATTCTGGTCAAATAATCCAGTACTCACTTCTCGTAAAATTGGCTCAGAAGTCCCTTCAAGAGGATCAGAAATAAGATCAGCCCTTCTACTCTGTTTGGAAACTGGAGCAGCATTTTTCCTAGTAGAATCCCCTTTGGTGGTGGTTTTTCCTTGCAACTCACGTACCCATGCATTTAGGACCGAGGTATGTTTTCCATCCCATTTCCTCATGTCCTCTCCATGATCACGTAGGTAAAACCACAGGGCACCTTGTGGTGTGTACCTTCTATATTCTCTCTCTTGGGCAGAGGAACGCTCACTCCTAATAGCTGAGACATTGGTCCTTACAGGTGGGGAGTAGGACATATCCTCTTTGATTTGCTGGACATCCTGGGACAGCTTCTCCACAGCCGAAATGCAGGCTTGTAGGGAGGAGGAGAGATTTTCTTCGTATTGCTGGAGTTGGCGAGCCACTTCATCCACTGTCGGTGCCTCTTCGTCTTTCAGGTCATTATCGCCAGTGAGTTGGCATAGGACGATGGTGCACTCTGTACAAACTTCCGCCACATGGGTCGTGTGCATGGGACTTTGTCTGGATCTTTGGGTAATTGTGCATTGTCCAGGTCATAATGAATCATCTCTAGCATGGCTAATTCCCTCAGGTATTGGATACCTCTTTCCATGGTGGTCCACTTGCTTGATTGACATATAACATCTTCCTTAACGGGGTACCTTTCCTTCACCCTTGACAGGAGTCGCCTCCAGAGGCTGATGGCTCGTGTCCCTTTTCCAATTGCTTTGTCAATGCCACCTTCCCTGGCAAGCGATCCCAGCTGCTTGGCTTCCCTACCTTCTAATTCCAAGCTATTAGCGCCATTGTCCCAGCATCGGAGGAGCCAGGTGATAATATGCTCACCTATACGGTGGCCGAAATCTTTTTGCATATCCCACAGCTCACTCAAGGATAGGGACCGGGTTATTACCTCTGGTTCTGCCTCTTCCTCCTGTTCCCGTGATGACGCTGGCTCATCTCCCTCCTTCACTAAGCGAACTGATTTTTTTGTGTATTTCTTCTTGTGTACGGGGGCAACTGATACTGGTGCAGGTTGGTCCACTGGTTCAGTTGTAGTACCGCTCACCGGGTTTTGGATAACCGCAGTGTCTGTCGCCGGGGTTTGGGTAGCTGCAGTGCTCATCGCTGGGGCTGGAGGGACCGCAGTGCCCATTGCTGAGGTTTGGGTTGCAGCAGTGCTCATCGCCGGGGCTGGAGGGGCTGCAGTGCCTGTCGCCAAGGTCTGGGTGGCTGCAATGCTTGTCGCCGGGGCTGGAGGGGCCGTGGCACCCATTGCCGAGGTTTGGGCGGCCACAGTGCTCATCGTTTTGTTGTTAGGTCCAGAGACCTTCTCTTCCCCTTGAGTGGTGTTGAACAGGGCTCGATAGGCATGGGCCAGGCCCCAGCACATTGCAGTGATTTGTATCTCTCTGGAGTTGCCGGGGCGACAGCATACCTTTTCCAAATATTTTACTAGTTCTTCCGGATTCTGCACTTGTTCAGGGGTGAATTTCCAAAACATTGGAGGTGCCTACTTTTCTAGGTACTTGCCCATACTACCCCACACACCCTGCCACTCATAATTATCCAACCTCAGGGCAGGTCTCTGGGTGATCTTCTTAAATAGTTGTTTAACCTTAAACAAGAGGTGAACCACATTCAGGAGCATGCTAATTCCCAGCAATAGGGCTAGGACCGTGCTGGTCTCAACATCCCAAGAGTATTCAAATTTTCCAAAATTCTCAAACACCATTGTAACTGGACTGAAGGAGAAAGGAGAGGGGAAGAAAGGTACCCCACTCATAGACTGGTTTTCCAAGGAGGAAAGGTAAATGGTGTAATTATTAATAGTTTCCCACAGATGGCTCCCGGAGTATAAAGGTGACAATGCTGAGTGCAAATACCGGATTAATCCCACAACCGATGGCTTTATCATACCATAAACCAATGTTATACAATACATCAAAACGAAAACCTTAATCCACCTCCCAGGGATGATAAGCAGCAGCACAGGGACTACATACAGCAAGCGAGGTGATACATAACAGAACTTTAAAAACCAGAGCAACAACTCTAAGAACACATAAATCAACATAATGACCAGCGACTATTAGACCAATATAATGAATGCTTATAACAAATTTGTTTTAACAAGCTCTGGCCAGGTTTGTCGTTATCTCAACCCTTCGTGCCCCACGTTGGGCACCAAAAGGACTGTCGTGGTTTGACCCCAGCCAGCAACTAAGCACCACGCAGCCGCTCCCCCGCTCCCCCCCCACCCAGTGGGATGGGGGAGAAAATCGGGAAAAGAAGTAAAATTCGTGGGTTGAGATAAGAATGGTTTAATAGAATAGAAAAGAAGAAACTAATAATGATAATGATAACACTAATAAAATGACAACAGTAATAATAAAAGGATTGGAATGTACAAATGATGCACAATGCAATTGCTCACCACCCGCTGATCGACACCCAGTTAGTCCCCGAGCGGCGATAACCCCCGCCCCCACTCCCCCCAGTTTATATACTAGATGTGACGTCACATGGTATGGAATACCCTGTTGGCCACTTTGGGTCAGCTGTCCTGGCTGTGTCCTGTGCCAGCTTCTTGTGCCCCTCCAGCTTTCTCACTGGCTGGGCATCAGAAGCTGAAAAATCCTTGACTTCAGACTAAACACTACTTAGCAACAACTGAAAACATCAGTGTTATCAACATTCTTCACATACTGAACTGAACTCAAAACATAGCACTGTACCAGCTACTAGGAAGACAATTAACTCTATCCCAGCTGAAACCAGGACAACTAGAAAAACTGTATATTGAGATTGAGAAATCAGGCAGAACAGAGTGTGATATTGCACTTACAAAACAGTGAATGTAACAAATAATTTTGTATTTGATAATTTTGTAGGTACAAGCCTGTGCAGAAAGTGGATGGAGTTGCAGATGGTTTCACAGGAAGTGGTCAACAGACAGGCACATCTGCTGAACAAACTATAATTGCCCAAAGTCAACATCATCAACAGTTTTTAGGTATGAAAATATGTGTTATACTGTTGTATAAATAAAATAAACCCCATTGTCACCATGAACATCAAATCATACAAATACAATAATTATTTTAGTTATGTTGCCCTGTTTAAAACTCTCACTCATAACAGAACAAAAAGATACTCATAGAAGCTATATGTTCTATATTGTAAGACTTCTGCAATATTTAATATGCATCATGCAGATATGAAAGAAAAAATGTGCAAAATCTACTTGCATGGTAGATATAAAATATATTGCAATGCAGTTGTGATGAAGCATTTTATACAAAAATGCATACTGAAAATCTTTCCCTAAAAGCTCATCAATTTCCACTGGCTTCCCAATTTTTTGAATATGCACATAAATTGGGATTATATTTTTGCACTGCAGTTGTGTTGACCATCGACAAGAAGGTGTATTGATTTTGTGCTGCAACGTTATAAATGGAAAGAGCCAAATAGTTATAAACAAGAAACCCAAGGTTCATGTTTAAAAATGTGTATTTTGTGTATTCATTGATGTAACTAAGCATATTGATTTCTCTAGTTGTGGAAGCAAATGGGAATTTAGTAATTTGCTAATGTAAAAAAGCTTATTAAATGTGTTATTGTAATAATTGTACACTTAGTTTTGAGTTCATATATTGGGATTTTGAAGCACCGCATCCTTTGGCCTAACCTTGCTGTTACTGAAATCATTGGGAACCTTAGGCTATAGTTTGCATGTTTTTGAATTTTCCCTTCCACTGTCCCCCCCGGATGACAGTGCATTTTTCCCCCCATACCAGTGTATCTCTTGGAAACATTAATGAGAAACAGTAAAAGCACATGTTGGCTACAGTTGAAAGTCTTGTAAATTTCAAATAAATATATGCTGCTGAGTCTACTAATCCCTAACATGCATGACAATGCAAAAACTATTCAGTTGATCAAAACAAAAACTATTAAATTATATTAAACTCTCATGTACTGACATGAATATTCTGCTTCATCCTGTCATATTCTGAAAATGTGTCTTAGCTTTTTTTATATACAGGTACAATATGTATGTGAAATAATTTTTATCTGCTATCTGTCAAGAATAATTTAACATCTCCTTTTGCTTAAAAAAATAGCTAGCTGGTTTGTTCACAATTTTATTGCAACTTTAAAATATATTAAATATGAAAGACATTCCTCTTGGGGCATTATGAACTTCTAACTTTATGTCTTTACATCATCCTTAAATGCTTTCTAATCGAACTGTAGTTGGCACCATTCACAATAGCTTTCTTCTGTTATCTTGTCATGGAAACAGATGCATCTCGAGTACTTCCAGAGTTTGGAGAAGTTGAAATATCTTCTCTGCCAGATGATACTACCCTTGAGGACATAAAATCACTGCAGAGTCTTTATCGAGAGCACTGTGAGGTAAGAGAAAAGAGGTATTACACATAAATCATTCTTTGAAAATCCATGTCTTCTAGTGAGAATCAGTACAACAGGATGACTGACACAAAACACATTACAGCCAGCCTACTTGTATCTGATATACTCCTCAAATATTTTGCTTATTCCATCGGAAGGAACATTTGCAAAAAGACTTCTCTGGAATTTCTCTTTACAGGGAAAGAAAATAACATGTAATAGAATACCGATACTGGAATGTAATAATGTGTAGGTTTTGAGAATTTTAGATAAATTTAACTTTAGATAATATATATATATATATACAGAGTTTTGCTTTTGTTTATAGGAGTTGAAATCAGGTTAAATTATTATTTCTAATGTTTATGTTAAAAAAATTACTTTTTTCTTCAAGTTTTAAAGAAGAAGGTTGTTTAGGAACTTAAGGCCACATTTCATATTGAATAATGTTTTTTAAAATTATTGTTGAAGGTGCTTTAAAACATGTAATGAAGTAACAAAATTCATGAAATAGCAGGTTTCCTTTGTGTTTGTAATAGTGTTAAAAGTTCTGTTTAGGTGAATTCAGCTGATATATGTGCTTAGGCTCCTTTCTGGAGGCTTCCCTGTATTTGCACTTGGCCTGATCTGAGTCTCTGCCCACACTAGTATGGACAGTTGGAAAACTTGTTGCTAAAAAGTTATTAAAAAGGATATTATATTTTTATTTATAAACATACATTTTACTATTTTTTCTGCAAAATGACCAGGGGGAGCTATACCCCTGGGAGGAGTTGGGGGGGGGGATGAGGTAGAAGACTATCTGCACTTGTTTTATATTTTTTTAGGCAATAGTGGATGTTGTTGTGAATCTTCAGTTTAGCTTGATAGAAAAATTGTGGCAAACTTTCTGGCGCTATTCTCCCTCTGCTCCAGCTGACGACACAGCTATTATTGAACTGAGGTGAGTAAATGTCTCTTTTTGTTTACTGTTCGCCATCATAATATAACAGCAGGAGTCAAATCAAAGAAAGTCTTAGTTTTACATATAGGCTAAGAATCTTTTCTGATATCAGTTTGTCAGGTTAAATTTGTGTTGTCTGCTATTTGACATATAGGCTGTTGGTATATGTCAAACTGCAGCCTTGAAATGATTGTACACATCTTCTATTATTTCCTTTGTTTGGATGATTGAAGTCAAAGTATCTTTTTGCAATAAACTGTCCAGTTTGTTTAAATTACAAGGACCATTTTTAACATATCTCTGCATAATTTATGGGCTGGAGCAGAACTTTGGAGGCCATTTTTCCCCAGTTTCATATGAAGAAGTTAAAGAGTTTCAATTGGATGTAACAGAGACATTTATAAAGTTTTTATTAAATACTCAATTTTGAAGTCCATTGTACTTTTCTTATCTGTATGTAAATGCATTTTCATTTGTTACATTTATTCACACCAGCAATCTGAGTGAAATAGAAAGTCGACTTCCAAAAGGAAAACTGATTACTTTGTGCAAAAATGAGTCTATTCTGAAATGGATGGGTAATTGTGACCATGTGATGTACCAGGCTTTGGTGGAGATTCTCATTCCTGATGTCCTTAGACCTATTCCTAGTAAGTTAAACACATATAACATCTTGTAAGACTGTGTTTTGTTTTGTTTTGTTTTACATGGTGATTTTTTTGTGCCTCACGTGAAACTTTTGGGAATGATTTAGAAGGATGTAAACATAGTGTGTGTCATATTTCCTTAATTCTATTGAGTAGGAAGGTGTACTAGAGTTGATGTAAGCATTGTATTTAAAGAAAAGGAGAGTGGATATTTCACTGCATTTAGGAAAGTCTCCAGAAGTTTTAAGAATATATTTCCCTATGGAATATGCTTTTGTCACTGAAAATTCTAAGTTTTTATTAATTTCAAGATAAAAATGGGTTCCTTTACATACTGGCTCTAGTCTACCTGACAGCTGTGAATGCACTATGGCTCTGAGCCTGAGTCCGTTAATATCAGACAGTCTTTCCGCCGACTTCAGTAGGCTTTAGTTTGAGTTTTACATATAAAAGTTCTAGTTGTTAAAAAAGCAAAATGTATATGCTTTGTCATTTCATTTTTGGATAATTAAACATTTATGTATTATCAGTGGCTACTAAAACCTTATTAGTTTTGATACCTATTAAACCAACATAACACTGTCAAATACTTTGTCTTGTTTATTATTCCATTCTACTATACTTTCTGTTCTATTTACAGTATGAAGGACTCATCAATCAATTCTAGTATTATGGTCAACTGACCATTATGAGGAATAGATCTTTCTTTTCAAATTTGATTTTATAGTATTCATCATTGCTCAAGCATGGTATTATTTTATGGCTGCTTTTGGTAGTAAATTATTTTAAATTGATTTCCAGGAAGGATAAATTCCTTCCTAAAACATGTATTGCATGTTTTGTATGTTGTGTTAAATATTAAAAAGGAATTATAATTACATATATATAAAAATACAATATATAATATTAAAAGAAATTATAAAAGAAATACTAGGAACCAACAGGGAAACACCTGTGAAATGCCTCAAAGGAATTAGGCTGTGTTCCTCTAAAAAGGTGACAAGGTTGATAGGCCCACTAAAGTGCCTCTATAGCAATGCACACAGCATGGGTAACAAACAGGAAAAGATGGAAGCCACTGTGCACCTGGAAAGCTATGATTTAATCGCTAACACTGAAACTTGGTGGGATGAATCGCACAACTGGAGCGCTGCAATCGATGGCGATAAACTGTTCAGACGGCACAGGCAACGGGGGGGGGGGGGGGGGGGGGATGCCCTCTATGTAAAAAAATGGATTGACTGCACAGAGCTGTCTGAAAAACAGCGATGAACAGGTTGAGAGCTTATGGGTAAAAACAGGAAAAGCCAACAAAGGAAACCTCGTGGCTGGTGTTTACTACAGGCCACCTGATCAAGGGCAGGATGTCGATGAAGCATTCTTACTTCAACTACAGGAAGCATCACGCTAGCAGGCTCTGATCCTCCTGGGGGACTTCAAGCACCCTGACACTGGCAATCTCTCTTCCCGCATCTCTCAAGAAGCTGGTCCTCAAGGCAGGGACTGGGGGAATGAAGTTCCTCCCGTCATAGAAGAAGATCAGGTTTGAGACCACCTGAGGAACCTGAGCATACACAAGTCCATGGGACCTGATGAGATGCATGCCAGGGTCCTGAGGGAATTGGCTGATGTAGTTGCTAAGCCATTCTCCATTATATTTGAAAAGTCATGGCAGTCAGACTACGTCCCTGGTGACTGGAAAAAGGGAAACATTGCACCCATTTTTAAAAAGGGTAGAAAGGAGGACCCTGGGAACTACTAACCACTCGGCCTCACCTCTGTGCCCGGTAAGATCATGGAGCAGATCCTCCTGGAAGATGTGTCGAAACATGTGGAAGACAGGGAGGTGATTACAGACAGCCAACATGGCTTCACCAAGGGCAAACTGTGCCTGACTAATCTAGCGGCCTTCTACGATGGAGTGACTGCATCGGTGGACAAGGGAAGAGCTATGGATGTCATCTACCTGGACTTCTGTAAGGCGTTTGATACAGTCCCCCACAACATTCTGGCTGCTAAATTGGAGAGGTACAGGTTTGATGGATGGGTGTGGTGGGTTGACCCAGGCTGAACACCAGGTGCCCACCAAAGCCGTTCTATCACTCCCCCCTCCTCAGCTGGACAGGGGAGAGAAAATATAACAAAGGGCTTGTGGGTCGAGATAAGGACAGGAGAGATCACTCACCAATTACAGTCACGGGCAAAACAGACTCAACTTGGGGAAAATTAACTTGATTTATTACAAATCAACCAGAGAAGGGTAGTGAGAAATTAAACCAAATCTCAGAACACCTTCCCTCCACCCCCTCCCTTCTTCCCGGGCAAAACTTCACTCCCGGATTCTCTAACTACCCCCCCAGCGGCACAGGGGGACGGGGAATGGGGTTTACGGTCAGTTCATCACACGTTATTTCTGCCGCTTCATCCTCCTCAGGGGCAGGACTCATCACACTCTTCCCCTGCTCCAGCGTGGGGTCCCTCCCACAGGAGACAGTCCTCCACGAACTTCTCCACGTGGGTCCTCCCACGGGCCGCAGTTCTTCACGAACTGCTCCAGCATGGGTCCTTTCCATGGCGTGCAGTCCTTCAGGAGCACACTGCTCCAGCTTGGGTCCCCCACGGGGTCACAAGTCCTGCCAGAAAACCTGCTCTGTGGGCTCCTCTCTCCACAGATCCGCAGGTCCTGCCAGGAGCCTGCTCCAGCATGGGCTTCCCACGGGGTCACAGCCTCCTTCGGGCATCTGCCTGCTCCGGCGTGGGGTCCTCCACGGGCTGCAGGTGGATGTCTGCTCCACCGTGGACCTCCATGGACTGCAGGGGGACAACCTGCCTCACCATGGTCTTCACCACGGGCTGCAGGGGAATCTCTGCTCCGGCGCCTGGAGCATCTCCTCCCCCTCCTTCTTCACTGACCTTGGTGTCTGCACAGTTGTTTCTCTTACATGTTCTCACTCTCTCTCCGGCTGCCGTTTCTTTCTGTCCCAACTTTTTTTTTTCCTTCTTAAAAATGTTATCACAGAGGCGTTACCACTATCACTGATTGGCTCGGCCTTGGCCGGCGGTGGGTCCAACTTAGAGCCAGCTGGTATGGGCTCTGTCGAACACAGGGGAAGCTTCCAGCAGCTTCTTACAGAAGCCACCCCTGTAACCCCCCCGCCTCCAAAACCTTGCCACGCAAAGCCAATACAATGGGACTGGCTGGATGGATAAGGAACTGGCTGGATGGCGACATCCGAAGAGTTACAGTCAATGGCTCAGTGTCCAAGTGGAAACCAGTGACAAGTGGTGTCCCTCAGGGGTCCGTATTGGGACCAATACTGTTTAATATCTTCATCAGCGACACAGACAGTGGGATTGAGTGCACCCTCAGCAAGTTTGCAGATGACACTAAGCTGAGTGATGCAGTTGATTTGCTAGAGGGAAGGGATGGCTTCCAGAGGGACCTTGAGAGGCTCGAGAAGTGGGCCCATGCAAACCTCATGAAGTTCAACAAGGCCAAGTGCAAGGTCCTGCACCTGGGTCGGGGCAATCCCCAGTATCAATACAGACTGGGGATGAATGGATTGAGAGCAGCCCTGCGGAGAAGGACTTGGGGGTACTGGTGGACGAAAAATTGGACATGAGCCAGCAACGTGCACTCGCAGCCCAGAAAGCCAATCGCATCCTGGGCTGCATCAGAAGAAGCGTGGCCAACAGGTCAATTCTCCCCCTCTATTCCGTTCTCGTGAGACCCCACCTGGAGTACTGCATCCAGATCTGGGGCATCCAGTTCTGTTTGAGCAGGTCCAGAGGAGGGCCACAAAAATGATCAGAGGGCTGGAACACCTCTTCTATGAGGAAAGGCTGAGAGAGTTGGGGTTGTTCAGCCTGGAGAAGAGAAGGCTTCGGGGAGACCTTATTGCAGCCTTTCAATATATAAAGGGGAGAGAGAGAGACTTTTTACCAGGGCCTGTAGTGACAGGACAAGGGCCAATGGTTTTAAACTGAAAGAGGGTAGATTCAGATTCAGATTTAGGGCTCAGGAGCATATCTGAAATGCTTGTGCACTAACGCACGCAGTATGAGAAACAAACAGGATGAACTGGAAGCACAGAACTATGATATCATTGGTATTAGTGAGACTTGGTGGAATGAGTCCCACGACTGGAGTGCTGGGATGGAGGGCTACAGGCTGTTCAGGAGGGACGGGCAGGACAGGCGAGGTGGAGGTGTCACACTATATGTAAGGGAGAGGCTTGATTGTACAGCCCTTGCAGTTAGTGGTGATGTGGTGGAGAGCCTCTGGGTGAGGATTAGGGGGATGGAAAACAAAGGAGATGTTGTAGTGGGTGTCTACTACCAATTGCCCAGCCAGGATGATAGCACTGATGAGTTATTCTATAGGCAATTAGGAGAAATCTCTGGATCAGTAGCCCTTGTCCTTATGAGATATTCCAACTTCCAGGACATCAACTGGGAATATCGTACTGCTGTGACGAGCAGGTCTTGGAAATTCTTGAAGTTTGTGGGAGATAATGTCTTGTCACAAGTACTCTGTGAGCCAACTAGGAAAGATGCCCTCCTAGACTTGTTGTTTGTGAATAGAGAAGGACTCGTGGGGGATGTGATGGTAGGTGGCTGTCTTGGCCACAGTGATCATGAAATGGTTGAGTTTAAAATTTTCAGCGTAATGAGATAAAAGGTGAGCAGCGTTGCTACCCTGGACTTCAAGAGAGCAAACTTTAAGCTATTCAGGGAGCTGCTTAGCAGAGTACCCTGGGAATCTGCTTTTGAGGGCTTAGGAGTGCATGAGTGCTGGTCAGTTTTTAAGAAGCACCTTTTAGAAGCACAGGAGCAGGCAATCCCTTTGTGTTGGAAGTCAAGCAAGGGGGAGCAGAAGACCAGCTCGGCTGAACAGGGAACTCCTCATGGAGCTCAGGAGGAAAAAGAAATTGTATGATCTCTGGAAGCAAGGTCAGGCTTCGCAGGAAGATTACAGAGCTGTGGTTCATATATGCAGGGAGAAGACACGAAAGGCCAAAGCTCAATTAGAGTTGAAACTGGCCAGTGTTGTGTCAGACAACACGAAAGGCTTTTTAAAGTACGTTAATAGCAAGAGGAGGTCTAAGGAAAACATTGGACCAATGCTTGTTGAAGATGGTCACCTGACAAATAGGGATGAAGAAAAAGTGGAGGCATTCGATGCTTTTTTTTTGCCTCAGTCTTTAATAATACTGATAGACCTTGGGCTGCCCGGTCCCCTGAGTCGGAGGACCATGACTGCGGGAACAGTGACTTTCCATTTGTGGACACTGAAATTGTAAGGGACCAGCTGTATCAGTTGAATGTTCACAAGTCCATGGGGCCTGATGGGATTCATCCCAGAGTACTGAAGGAGCTAGGGGATGTTACGGCAGGACCCCTCTCGATCGTCTACCAAAGGTCTTGGGAGTCTGGGGAGGTCCCTGCTGACTGGAAGCTAGCCAATGTTATTCCAATTTACAAAAAGGGCTTGAGGGAAGACCCAGGGAACTACAGACCTGTTAGTCTAACCTCAGTTCCTGGAAAAATTATGGAGAAGATCATACTGGGTGCTATTGAAAGGCATTTAAAGAATAATGCAATCCTCAGGCACAGTCAACATGGGTTCACAAAGGGAAAGTCCTGTCTAACTAATTTGATCTCCTTCTATGATAAGGTCACCCGCCTAGTGGATGAAGGGAAGGCGGTCTTTCTGGATTTCAGTAAGGCTTTTGGTACTGTCCCTCGCAGCATCCTTCTGGACAAGTTGTCCAACTGTGAGATGAGCAAGTTCACGGTGCGCTGGGTGAAGAACTGCCTGAACGGCAGGGCTCAAAGGGTTGTAGGGAATGGGGCTGCATCTGGCTGGCAACCGGTCACCAGCGGTGTTCCTCAGGGCTCAATTCCAGGGCCAGTTCTGTTCGATATTTTTATCAGTGATCTAGATTCAGGAGTTGAATGCACCATTAGCAAGTTTGCTGATGATACCAAATTGGGAGGTGCTGTTGACTCTCTTGAGGGACAAGAGGCCTTGCAGAGGGATCTGGATAGATTGGAGCATTGGGCAATCATCAATGGCATGAAATTTAACAAGTCCAAATGCCGGGTTCCGCACCTGTGACAGAGTAATGCCGGGCACAAGTATAAATTGGGAGACGAGTGGCTGGAGAGCAGCCCTGCAGAAAGGGATCTGGGGGTGCTGGTTGACAGCAGGCTCAATATGAGTCAGCAGTGTGCCCTGGCAGCCAGGAGGGCAAACCGCATCCTGATCTAGTGAAAGGGGTCCCTGCCCATGGCAGGGGGGGTTGGACCTTTAAAGGTCCCTTCCGACCCAAACCATATGATGATTCCATGATGATGATGAAGAGAGCTATGGCCCCTCCAACTACTAATGCTAGGACCCTCACTCACTCCTGTAGCTGACACCACAGGCCCCAGGGTGCCTACGCCCCCCAGTCTGACTCCAGTAGCTGGGCACCAAATTTCATTCACACACACCCACAGAGGTATCACCAGCAGCTGGCACCTGTTCCTTGCAGTACACATACACAAGGGACAGAGAGTGAGATTAAGCAGAGCGATAGTTAAGAAAAGATTTTAAAAGAAAATATAAGAAAATAGGACAGACTGCAATGATCAGGCGCAGGGCTCAGCCAGACAAGCGTACTGACTGGTCCCGTCTTACCCGTGACTGGCCCATTTTATCCCCCTTTCTGTCTGTCTCCCCTCTTTGTTTCTCCCTGCTTCCCCTTCCCCCTGCAAGTCCCTTCGTCAGGTTGTATAGTTCTATCAATTCCCGCATCCCTCCCAGTTTGGTGTCTGGGATCCCCCCTGGTTTAATATCGTATCAGTTGCAAAGTTCAGGTTGATATTCCTGGAAGTGGTGCCTGTAGTTTAAATTCCTTCCTAAAACATTTATTGCATGTTTTGGATGTTGTGTTAAATATTAAAAAGAAATTTCCTATTTACAATCCAGTATAATCCTTGTAAATACTAAGTTTTATATCCTTTCTGTGGACCAAACAATAATCAATTTATAAAGTTGGATTAATATTTTAAGACATAGAGCCTCAGCTATCCTTGTAGCTAGAAAAGCTATTTTTGATACTGTAAATGACACCTTCTGCCATGGTGACTTCAAGTGTAATCACAGAACCATAGAACAGTTGAGTAGTTGAGGTTGGAAGGGATCTCTGGAGACTGTCTAGTCCAAACCCCTTCCCAACCCCTGCTCAAAGCAGGATCAACCAGAGCAAGCTGCTCAGGACATTGTCCAGTCAGGTTTTGAATATCTCCAAGGAGGGAGACTCCACAACCTCTCTGGGCAATCTGGTCCAGTGTTTGACCACCCTTAAGAGGAAAAAAGATTTTTCTTCAGTTTAAACGGAATTTCCTATGTTTCAATTTGTGCCCATTCCCTCTTGTCCTGTTACTGGGCACCACTGCGAAGAGTTTGGCTCCATCTTCAATACACCCTCCCATCAGGTATTTAGACACATGGATAAGATCCCTCCTGAGCCTTCTCTTTTCCAGGCTAAACAATCCCAGCTCTCTCAGCATCTCCTCCTATGGGAGATGCTCCGATCCCTTCATCACTGCAGTGGCTCTTCGCTGAACTTGCTACAGTATGTCCATGTCTCTCTTGTACTGGGGAAGCCTAGAACTGGACACAGGACTCCAGGTGTGGCCTCACCAGTGCTGAGTAGAGGGGAAGGATCACCTCCCTCAACCTCCTGTCAACACTGTTCCTAATGCAGCTCAGGATACCATTGGCCTCCTTTGCTGCAAGGGCACGTTACCGGCTCACATTCAGCTGCTTGTCCACCAGGACCCCCATGTCCTTCTCTGCAAAGCTGCTTTCCAGCCAGTCAGCCCCTAGCCTGTACTGGTGCATCGTGTTATTCCTCCCCAGGGGCAGGACTTGGCATTTCCCTTTGTTGGGCTGCATGAGGTTCCTGTCTGCCCATTTCTCCAGCCTGTCGAGGTCCCTCTGAATGGCACAACAGCCATCTGGTCTATCAACCACTCCTCCCAATTCTGTATCATCTGCAAACCTGCTGAGGGTGCACTCTGTCACATCGTCCAGGTCATTAATGAAGTTGTTAAACAGTATTGGCCTGAGGATCAACCCTGGGGGACACCACTAGAGGCTGGCCTCCAGCTAGACTTTATGCTTCTGATCACAACTGTCTGGGCCTGGCAGTTCAGCCGGTTTTCAGTCCACCTCACTGTCCACTTACCTAACCTGTACTTTGTCAGCTTGTCTATGAGGATGTTATGCGAGACAGTGTCGAAAGCCTTGCTAAAGTCAAGATAAACAGCATCCGCTGCTGTCCCCTCATCCACCAAGCTAGTTGACTCATTGTAGAAGCCTTATCATATTGGTCAGGCATGATTTCCCATTCCTAAATCCATGCTGATTCCTACCAAGCACCTTCTTTGGAAATGGCTTCCAGGATTATTTTCTCCATCGTCTTCCCAGGAATAGAGGTGAGGCTGACCAGCCTGTAGTTCCCCAGATCCTCCTTCTTGCCCTTCTTGAAGATTGGAGTGTCATTTGCTTTCTTCCAGTCCTCAGGAACCTCCCCTGATCACCATGACCGTTCAAAGATAATTGAGAGTGGCCTCGCAATGACATCAGCCAGCTCCCTCAGCACTCATGGGTGCATCCCATCAGGTCCCATCTCCAATTTGTTTAAATGCTTCCCTAACTGGGTCCTCCTCTACTGAGGAGAATTCTTCCTTGCTGCAGACTTTCCCTCTGGTCTCAGAGGCCTGGGATTCCTGAAGGCAATCCTTACCAGTAAAGACTCAGGTGTAGAAGGCATTCAGTACCCCGGCCTTTCCCATGTCCTTTGTCATCAGGTTCCCTGCCCCATTCAGCAGCAGGCCCACATTTTCTCTGGTCTTCATTTTGCTGCTGATGTACCTGTAGAAGCCCTTAATGTTGCCCTTCACATCCCTCGCCAGTTTCAACTCCAGGTGGGCTTTGGCTTTCCTAACCCCATCTCTGCACACTTGGACAGTGTCTCTGCATTCCTCCTGGGTCACTCGCCCCTTTTTCCAGCTCCTGTATGCTTCCTTTTCATGTTTGAGTTTAGTCGGGAGCTCCTTGTTTGTCCATGCAGACCTGTCACCTTTGCTCGATTTCCTGCTTATTGTGATGGACCATTCTTGAGCTTGGAGGAGGTGATCCCTGGATATCAAACAGGTCTCCTAGACCCCCTCTGCTCTCCAGGACTGTCTCCCATGGGATTCTTCCCAGCAGGTGCCTGCACAGGCCAAAGTCTGCTCTCCTGAAGTTTGGAGTTGTGATCCTGCCATTTGCCTTGTTCCCTCCTCTCAGTATTCTCAACTCCACCATCTCATGGTCAGTGCAGCCTAGGCTGCCCCCCAACCTTCACATCGCCAACCAGTTTGTAAGAATTGTAAGAAAAGCTTCCTTGTTTGTATGAATTGCGTCCAGCAGAGCGTCTCTCCTTCAGCCCTGTTTTGCTGATGACAAGCTCTCTCTTTTCCATAACACCCTGCACCCTTTGCTTGCCAACCCATTCCACCACTCCCTCGCTTGATTGTGGGTCGTCATCTCCCTCCCCTGTCATTTCTAGTTTAAAGTTCTCCCCACCAGGTTGGCCAGCCTGTTGGTAAAGATGGTTTTGCCCCACTTGGTCAGGTGGATCCCATCTCTCTCTAGCAGATCTTCAGTCCTTAAAGAAGGGTCCCCATGGTCATAAAATACAAATACCAATTGTCATTGCCAGCTGGGCAACCAACTGTTGACCCACAGGATCCTTCCATTCCTCCTCAAGCCCTCGCTTCTCACTGGAAAGATCAAGGAGAACACTACCTGGGCCCCCATCCCCTTGACCATTGCCTCCAGATGCATGTAGTCACACTTGATATGCTCCAGGTCTCCTCTGGCAGTATCATTGGTGCCCATGTGAAGATTCGCAAGGAGTAATAGTCCGAGGGTCAGACAAACCTTGGCAGTATCTCCACAGCATCCCAGATCCAACCTCCAGCAAGCAGTAAACCTCCCAACACAGCAGGTCAGGTCGGCAGATGTGGGCCCCCATCCCCTACAGCACGGAGTCTCCCACTATTATCACTTGCCACTTCCTTCTGGTGCTGCTGCATGGCTCAGGCTTAGCTAGCTCGGCTGCTTCATTGGACAGAGTTCCCGGACCCTCATCTGCTGCAAGGGTACTGAACCTGTTCTTTAGTTGGAGATATGCAGGTGGAGCAGGAGCCTTCTTCCTGTTGCCAGAAGTCACAAGCTTCCAGCCTTTGCCGTTTCCTAACCCAATAAGCACAGACCACCTGATCCTCCTTCAATACAGCTGAGGGTTCAGGCTGCAGGGTCCTGAAAGAGATCCGGTTGATCTCTTTCTCACTCTCTCTGATACCATGCAGTCTGCTGACCTCTTCCTGTACCTCCTTGGCAACACAGATCCTGTACCACTGCACACCTTCTGCAGGCAAGGAAACTCTCCGTCTGCCCCAGCCTCAGTGAGAGACCCCAGGCACTCGCTGTACCGAGAGCTGCATCCTCCCTCGGGCGTTCAGTCTGGATTGAGGCCTCTGACATTATAGGGATAGTTGCTCCGATGGCTGGAGGTGGTGCCCTGTGACACATTAACACCATTGCTCAGGACATGGATGCTGTTCTCTGCAAAGTTTCTGGCCCCCTTCTGAGCAAAGTGCTGCATCTGTTGGCTACCTCTGTTAGCTGTGCTGTAAGAAGCAACTCAGGAAACTATTTGCAAGTACTGCTTTGTAGAAATACCCCATCATAGGCAGGTTTCTTTTTTTCTGGATAATCAAAAAGCTACCAACAGCAGCTGGCCAAAAAAATGGGAAAACGTGTTTAATTTAGTAAGGATGTAAGCTGATAATTCTATTTTTATGAGTTTCAGCTTTCTTTTCCTGATTGTCAGTATTGGGGGGGAATCCCCAAACCCTACTCTGTTACATAACTTCCTAATAAATATTACCATAAAAGAAATTAACAGTGAGGAAAACCTTTTTTAAAAACAAGCTCCAAGTAAAATTTGGTCAGTTGAAATTTTTGTGAAAACTTTTTAGTGCCCACAAAACGAATGAAAAACTACTGTGTAGGAAAAAGCCAAATTTCTTTGTTTAAAAAGAAGTCAAACGCTCTATACTTGAGTCAGGAGTAAAGTTGATTATTATCTAACGATTCTAGCAAAAGACCAGAGCCGCTGTATATTACTGGCAATAGACCCTTTCCCCCGAGAATGGCCTTTTTATCTCTTCACAAGTGACAGGATGGACAGTAACAAACTTGTTTGGGAGTTCCTATTCCAGGCAGAGAAGTTATGTTCAAAACATTTTTCACATTGTATTTCTCAATTTCAGCAATTACAAGTACCGGAAAGACTGCAAAATCTTGTTATTTGTGAGATTTGTGTAGGAGAGAGATTTCAGATGAGAACCCAAGCTTTTTGAATGCTTATCCAAAAATAAATGTTCTCCTTGTAACTTTTTTTTGCTACATCATTTAATGTGTGTTTAGTAACACTTTACAAACTATCAGAATGAACTTAGGCCATTTATTTTGCACCAGATTGTTCTTAAGATTCTCTGGAAGAGGATTTTGGCAATTTTGATGATAGCCAGATCAACTTGAAGAATGTTTGGAGCATGTAGGTGCTTAGGCTTTTGGTAATGGCTGGGTATGTTAACCACTATTTTCAGGACAGAGGACAACAAAATTTAATTTAATGTATCATTTTCAGAGCTCAGTAGAAATTTGTGATCACTCTATACATCACTGTCCTCTAATAATATAGTGTTTAGCTAGAAAGAGGGAATATTGTTTCTTTAGAATTTAGAATTCCTCTTTCTTCATAGCTAAAGACTCTTTTGTTTTGTTTTTTAAATCAGGATGACACTGAGCTGCTTCTTTCCACGCTTTTTTTTTTTAAAACAGATCATCCTCTAATACAGTGGGGTGAAAAGGATCTTATGTTAGGTGTTTTACATAGCATTTGTCCAGAAAAAAAAAAATATTTTCCTTAAAGAACTAAATATCATTGACACATTATTTACAGTATTCCTTATACTTTGACTTTATCTTATTCTGCGGCTAATAAATTAACATGAGTGAATGCTTAGCTAATTAGTAAGTGCATACAAAAATGTTTATGTAGAAGCATAAGTGGGTTAGATTATTGACAGCGCAAAAGAGCATTTGTTCTTTGCCTGGAAACCTCAAGAAAGGGAAAGAAAAAAAAAAAAAAAGACAAAAAAAGCCTGTTCCATAGAGCTAATACAGAAGTTTTATAAATCAAAATTAATTTTCAGATGAGCATCCACATTTAGGGGCAGTTACATAAACTAGTTATTACTACAAATTTGAAGAAAAGGATGCTGTGAAAAATAAAATATTTTTCTTTTTAAGCAAATTGGCTAACTTTGCTAGCAGAAATTCTTAATTACAGGATTCATCGAGTACTCAAGTTGAAGAAGGGCATTTCTCATATTAGGTGACTTCCATTAACCATTAATTCTTACTCCACCAAACATGGTGTTTTGCCTCATAAACAAAATCCAGTCTTTACTTGGACTGTTTCTTCTCTAGATGTGTGTGTGGGGGGGAGGGGAAATCACTTAAAGATAATATGATTTCCCTTTTCTAGTTTTTTCTTCTCCATTACTGTAGCAGCATTTGTTCTCCACCATCAAGATTTCACAGCAGTAAGAGCAACCCTACCATCTGTTAGTTAAACACATTCTTATATATTGCTTATTGATGCTGTCTTTGAACACTGCACATTGCATTTTGTTCTTCAGAACTAAAATAAACAGCATGTTGGCAATGGTTCAGGGTACTTCGAGCTTGCTTGAGGAAACTGCAGTATCGCAATTATTGCCACTTCCTGCAGGGTTTTGCTCTTCAAAAGCACTTAGGCAAAAATTGAAGGTGGAAAATTCATGATGGAAGTTTTCAGGAGATAGGAAACAATTGTTGCAATTACTGATGTACCTGTAGGAATGCCAAAAAGAATTTTCATTGCTGATCATAAGTTTCTTGAAAGGGTCTTAGGTGAAGTGGTCAGTTCTGCTTGTTAAATCAGAAACTAAATAATTGTTACATAATATAGAACCAAAGAATAATTCAGGTTGGAAGGGACCTCAGGAGGTCTCTAGTCCAACCTCCTGCTCAAAGCATGGTCAATGCTGAATTCAGACCAGTTTGCTCAGGGCTTTACCCAATCAGGTCTTGAAAACATATAAGGACAGAAACTACACAAACCTCTCTGGGCAACCAGTTGCACTGCTTAACTGTCCTCCTCGGTTGCTTGTGCCCTACTTCGTTGTCCCTCTAGCAGATATTGGGGTTGTTCAAATCTCTCATGAGAACCAGAGCCTGTGAACACGAGGCTTATTCCAGTTGCCTGAAGACCACCTGTATTGGCTTTATGTGGCAAGGTTTTGATAGAGGTGGGGGGGTGCAGGGATGGCTTCTATGAGACGACACCAGAAGCTGTCCCCATGTCAGAAAGAGCCAGTTTCAGCCAGCTCCAAGATGGACCCACTGCTGGCCAAAGTCTGAGCCAATCAGAGACAGCGGCAGCGCCTCTGTGATAACATATTTAAGAAGAGGTAAAAACTGCTGCTGCACAACAGCAGCTGGGAGAGAGGAGTGAGAATATGCGAGAGAAACAACCCTGCAGACACCAAGGTCAGTGAAGAAGGAGGGGGGGGAGGAGGTGCTCCAGGTGCCGGAGCAGAGATTCCCCTGCAGCCCGTGGTGAAGACCATGGTGAAGCACATTGTCACCCTGCAGCCCATGGAGGACCCCACATGAGAGCAGGTGGATGTGCCCTGAAGGAAGCTGTGACCCCATGGAGAACCCATGCTAGAGCAGACTCCTGGCAGGAATGGTGGCCCTGTGGAGAGGAGCCCATGCTGAAGCAGGTTCCTGTCAGGACCTGTGTCCCAGTGGGGAGACCCACACTGGAGCAGTCCGTTCTTGAAGGACTGCACCCCGTGGAAAGGACCCATGCTGGAGCAGTTCATGAAGAGCTGCAGCCCGTGGGAAGGACTCATGTTGGAGAAGGCTGTGAAGGACTGTCTCCTGTGGGTGGGACCCCACGCTTGGAGCAGGGGAAGAGCATGAGGAGGAAGGAAAGGCAGAGACAAAGCGTTATGAACTGACCGCAACCCCTATTCCCCATCCCCCTGCACCGCTCAGGGGGAGGAGGTAGAAGAGTTGGGAGTGAAGTTGAGCCTGGGAAGAAGAGAGGGGTGGGGGGAAGGTGTTTTTAGATTTGTTCCTATTCCTCATTATCCTACTCTGTTTAATTGGCAATAAATTAAATTAACCTTCCCCAAGGTGAGTCTGTTTTGCCTGTGACAGTAATCGGTGAGCAATCTCCCTGTCCTTATCTCGACCCATGAGCTTTTCATCGCATTTTTCTCCCCCTGTCTGGTTGAGAAGGGGGAGCGATAGAGCAGCTTGGTGGGCACCTGGCAGCCAGCCAAGGTCAACCCACCACAAGACTTCATCTACTTCTTCCTGATCAGGCAGTCTGTATCAGATACCCACAACATCACCCACGTTGGTATGTCATCTAACCCAGACCCTTAAGCTCTCAACTGGCTTATCATCCATCCCTAGGCAAAGTTCCATGCATTCCAGCTCCTCTTTCATATAGAGCGCCTTCCTGGCTTGTTTTCCCTAAAGATTCTGTATCCATCCATTGCAGCACTCCATTTGTATGAGCCATCCCACAGTATCTGTGATCCCTGAGATCGTAGCCCTGCAAATGCTCACAGGCTTCTAATTCCTCCTGTTTTTCCCCATGTTGCGTGCATAAGTGTGCAGGCACTTCAGAGAGGCACCCAGTCGTACCAATTTCCCCAAAAGGGCATGAAAGCTTTCCCATAATACTGATCTCCTGACACTTCCTTAGTTACGTGCGTATGCTTGAAGTGGTCCACTTTCAACATGGTTTTGTTGATTATGAGGTCCCTCCTGTTTACCCCACATCCTTTGCTTGCCCATCCAGTCTATGACTTCCTCACTTGACTGTTGGTCATCCCTTCCCCATCATTCCTAGTGTAAAGCTCTCCTTACCAGGTCGGCCAGCCTGTTGGCAAAGCTGTTTGTGCCCCACTTGGGCATGTGGATCCTGTCTCGCCCTATCACACAGTCCTCCATCCTCAAAGAGGATCCCATGGTCATAGTGGCAAAAAGTCTAGTTGGAGGCCAGTGACTAGCAGTGTACCCCAGAGGTCAAGACTGGGTCCGATACTGTTCAAAGTCTTCATTAGTGATCTGGACGATGGGGCAGAGCGCACCCTCAGCAAGCTCGCTGATGACACAAAACTGGGAAGAGTGGCTGATACATCACAGGGTTGTGCTGCCATCCAGAGGGACCTCAAAAGGCTGGAGAAAGGGGCTGACAGAAACCTCATGCAGTCCAACAAAGGGAAATGCCAAGTCCTGCCCCTGGGGAGGAACAACCCCACGCACCGGTACGTGCCAGGGGGGCCAGCCAGCTGGAAAACAGCTTTGCAGAGAAGGACATAGAGGTCCTGGTGGACACCAAGTTGAACATGAGCCAGCAGTGTGCCCTTGCCACAAAGAGGGCTAATGGTATCCTGGGCTGCATTAGGCAAAATATTGCCAGTAGGTCCAGGTAGGTGATCCTTCCCCTTTATTCAGCACCAGTTCAGTACTGTGTACCTGGAGTCCTGTGTCCAGTTCTAGGCTCCCCAGTACAAGAGAGACATGGACATACTGGAGAGAGTCCAGCAAAGGGCCACCAAGATGATTAAGGGACTGGAGCATCTCTCCTATGAGGAAAGGTTGAGAGAGTTGGGACTGTTTAGCCTGGAGAAGAGAAGGCTTGGGGTGGGGGGGGGGGGAAATCTTATCAATGTATATACATACCTGAAGGGAAGGTGCATAGAAGATTGAACCAGGCTCTTTTCAGTGGTGCCTAGTGACAGGAGAAGAGGCAATGGGCACAAACTGAAACACAGAAGGTTATGTCTGAACATCAGGAAACACTTTTTCCACTGTGACAGTGACTGAGCACTGGAGCAGGTTGCCCAGAGAGTTTGTGGACTCTCCCTCCTTGGAGATATTCAAAAGCCATCTGGACATGTTCCTGGGCAACCGGCTCTAGGTAGCCCTGCTTGAGCAGGGGGTTGGACGAGATGACCTCCAGAGGTCCCTTCCAACCTCAACCTTTCTGTGATTCTGTAAAAAATGAAAGCATCTCCTCAAGCTCTTTCCCCTCACCAGTAAGATCAAGAAGAACATTGCCGAGGCCCCCATGCCCCTGACCATTGCCCCCAGAGTAATATAGCCACACTTGACACTTTCCAGGCAGGTCTCCCTTGGCAGTATCATTGGTGCCCACATGGAAGAGCAGCAGAGATTAATAGCCTGAGGGCCAGAGAAGCCTTAGCAGGTTTTCAACAGTGTCCCAGATCCAAGCCCCCAGCAAGCAATCCTCCCTAAACAATTGGTCAGCTCAGCACACGGGAGTCTCCATCCCCCTCAGCAGTGAGTTATTCACTACTGCACGACTCGGGTTCCACCAGCATGGCTGTTTTGTTTGACAGACCTCCCAGCTCCTCATCTGCCATGAGGGCACTGATTCTATTTTGTAGTTGCAAATCTTCAGGTGGAGAAGGAGCCTTCCTCCTGGTGCCAGAAGTCACAAGCTTCTACCCTCCACCATCATGGGAGTCTCCACTTCCCAACCCAATAAGCACAAACTACTCCTGCTCCTCCTTCAGAACAGTTTGGGCTTTGAGCTCTTGAAGCTACAGGATTTCAGAGGAGAACCGGTTGATTTCTTTCTCATCATCTCTGATGCCGTGCAGCCTGCTGACCTCCTCCCATAGCTCCTTTACTTAGCAACACAGATCCTCAACAAGCGCACACCACCTGCAGACTGTGAGACTATCTTCTGCTGCCCCAGCATCAGCAAAACCCCAGGCACATCCTACAGCCTGTGACTTACAGAACTGTATCTTCCTTCTGGAGCTCCACGTAGGCCAAGGCCTCTGACATTCCAGGGACAGTCGCTCTAACAGCTGCTGGGGACCATGTCCTGTAACAGGTCCCCAGCATTGTTGAGAATACAGACACTGTCCTAAGTTACTAGATCCCACTCACTACAAACTGCTAACCATTCATTATGCTCTAGGCTGGCACTTATATAGGCCACTCCCTAGTATTTGCTGAAAGGGTGCTTGACTGTCCCTAATCAGGAGTCAGCTGGAACAAAAGCTCAATGCCCTCTTTAATCAAGAACAGCTGACAGAGCCTGTTAGAACTACTAGAGCTTGCTAGAAATCACAGTCTCCTGTAGCTAGGAAAATGTAGTTAAGGAGCATTTAAGCCTTTTAGATGTACACAAGCCCATGGGACCAGGTAGGATGCATCCAAGGGTGCTGAAGGAGCTGACTGATGTCATTGCAAGGCAGCTCTCCATCATCCTCAAAAGGTCACAGCAACTGGGGGAAGTTCATGATGACTGGAAAAAGTCATATCACACCCATCTTCAAGGACAAAAAGGAGGATACTGGGAACTACAGGCCAGTCAGCCTCACCTCAGTCCCTAGAAAGGTTATGGAACAAATCCTCCTGGAAGCTATTTGTAAATACATGAAGGACAAGAAGGTGATTGGGAGCAGTCAACAGGGATTTACCAAGGGCAAATCATGCCTGACCAAACTCATTGCTTTCTATGATGAGGTGACTGGCACTGTGGACAAGGGGAGGCAGTGGATGTTGTATACCTTGACTGAAGAAAGGCCTTTGACACAGTGTCCCATAATCTTCTTATCACCAAGTTGTTGAGCTATGAGCTGGATAAGTGAATGATAAGGTGGGTGGAAAATCGCCTAGACTGCTGGGCTCAAGGAGTTGTGATCTGTGGTGCAAAGTCCAGCTGTGGGCCAGAAACTAGTGGGGTCTCCCAGGGATCAGTACTAGGACCAATGCTGTTTAAGGTCTTTATTAGTGACCTGGATGATGGGACAGAATGCACTCTCAGCAAGTTTGCAGACGACACCAAATGGCGGGGGGCACTCAATATGCTGGAAGTCAGAGGGACCTGGAAAGGCCAGAGAAATGGACCGATGGGATCCTCATGAAGTTTAACATGGATAAATGCCAAGTTTTGCATCTGGGATGGAATAACCCCATGCAACAATATAGACTGGGGGGCTGACTGTCTACAAAGCAACTTTACAGAAAAGAACCTGGAGGTCGTGGTGGAAAGCAAGTTGAATATGAGCCAGCAGCATTTTGGCTCTTTGTTAGATTTGTGTCTACCACTATACTTTCTTCTTTCCATCCACCGGTCCTTGCAGCAAAGAAGGACAAATGCATCCTGGGCTGTATTACCAAGAGTGTAGCCAGCAGGTTGAGGGAAGTGATCCTTACCCTCTGTTTAGCACAGGTGAGACTGTATCTGGAGTCCTGTGTCCAGTTTTGGGCTCCCCGGTACGAGAGACATGGACATGCTGGAGCAAGTCCAGCAGAGGACCACCAAGATGGTCAGGGGGCTGGAGAACATGACATATGAGGAGAGGCTGAGAGAACTAGGCCTCTTCAGCTTTGAGAAGAGAAGGTTCAGGGGCTACCTTTTTGCTCTCTACGACTACCTGATGGGAGGATACAGAGAAGATAGAGCCAGACACTTCTCAGAGGTGCACAGCAATAGGACAGGAGGCAATGAATGCAAGTTGTAATATGGGAAGTTCTGGTTAGATATTAGGAAAATACTTTTTTCCATGAGAGTGGTCAAATACAGGAATAGGTTGCCCAGAAAGGGTGTGGAACCTCTATCCTTGGAGGTATACACGACTCGATGGGACAAGTCCCTGAGCAACCTGATCTAATTAGACCTGCTTTGAGCAGAGGGTTGGGCTAGATCACCTCTGGAGGTCCCTTACAACCTAAATTTTTCTACGGTAAATTATCAACCATACTAAAATACAGTTTACTAGTGGATGAAATAGCACTACAAGTTATGTTGTATCAGCCAGCTCTTCCTTCCTTCTCCTTTTAAGGCACTGTCTACAAATGAAATCATTAGCAGTTATATCAGGAAAATCATATAGGCATCATCTCCTGTATGGAGACAACTTTTCTGGGCTGTTTATCCAGTCAGTGTTTTTATTTTTGTTTTGTTTTTTCAAGTTTTTTTTCCCAGACAACCATGCATTGTGGCTCTTTGTTAGATTTGTATGTCTGCCACCATACTTTCTTCTTTCCACCCACTGGTTCTTGGCTCTTGCCTTTCCAGTCACTTCTACCAGCTCTTTATCTAAGACCAGAACCCTTTCCTGCTTACTGGATCACAGTCCCGGTCTTCTTAACCAGCCAACTCATGTTTTCCTTTCCTCCTCACTGACTGGCCCTAGTTGCAGCAGTGTGCCCTTGCCACAAAGAGGGCTAATGGTATCCTGGGCTGCATTAGGCAAAGTATTGCCAGTAGGTCCAGGTAGGTGATCCTTCCCCTTTATTCAGCACCAGTTCAGTACTGTGTACCTGGAGTCCTGTGTCCAGTTCTAGGCTCCCCAGTACAAGAGAGACATGGACATACTGGAGAGAGTCCAATGACGGGCAATGAATTGGCACTGCTTAACTGTCCTCAAGGTGAAAAAATTTCTCCTATCATGTCATGACTTCTCTTTTTTCAGTTTATGCCTGGTGTCTATCACCCTCCTGCCATGCATCATTGTGAAGAGTCTGACTCCGTCTTCTTGATACCTTGTAGGTATTGAAAGGCTTCTATTAGGTCCCCCCTAAACTTCCTCTTTTCCAGGCTGAACAAACCTAGTTCCCTCAGCCTCTCCTCATAAGGTATGTGCTCCAGCCCCCTGACCATGTCAGTGGCCCTCTACCGAACTTGCTCCAGTTAATCAACATCCTTCTTGTACTGGGAGGGATCCGAACCTAGACTGGATAAGTCTCTGAGCCAATAAATGCAGCAGATTTCAATGTGGAATATTTAAATACTGAGGATGCAAAAGGTTTCAAGAGAGGCATCTTGCCATCTTTTTCATTTTATTTTTATTCTTTAATGTTTAGGTGCCTTGACCCAAGCCATTCGCAATTTTGCAAAAAGCCTTGAAGGTTGGCTTTCCAGTGCCATGAACAATATTCCACAGAGAATGATACAAACCAAGGTAAACAAAGTTTACTGCAGTTTTTGTCACTTTATGCAATTGTACATTAGATGTCATTTAAGATCTAAAAGTAGCAGCATTTTAACTTTTATGCTAAATATCATATTTAGGTTGAACTTCAAACATGAAACATGGGATTGGAAATAACTTTGTTTTGCCAAAAAAAATTAATAGGAAAAACTGTATTTGTTCCGTTATATGTGAATTGCAATATCTGAGGGCTCATAAATTAATACAGCAATTTTAAAATTAAAATAGACAAAACAGAAGACTTGTTGATAATACAATGTGTTAAGATAAATGGATTTCTTCATAGGTTGCCGCTGTAAGTGCCTTTGCCCAGACTTTGAGAAGATACACATCTCTTAATCACCTGGCTCAGGCAGCACGGGCTGTGCTTCAGAACACTTCTCAGATCAACCAGATGCTCAGTGATCTCAACCGTGTTGATTTTGCCAATGTACAGGTAGCTGTGGCTTTAAAAAAACAGACTTTAAAAAAAATTGTTATTTCCTCCCAAATTTTTTATTCTTATTGTTAGTTCTTATTATTCCATCAAGAAAGCAAAGTGGGAACATTTTGCTGATTTTTATATATGCAGTGATTCAGCTGAAACTTTCCAGCTTACACTTTGGCCTTAAGGAAAATAAAACCTCAGAACCATTATCTATTTCCATTTTCTCTGAAGGCTTCTTATCTTTCAGACCATGCATTCTGCCAATTTTTATTTTATGCAGATGAAAGTGTAGAGTACATGTGTTCTTAGAATGAACAGCATGAACAACGCCTGAAGATGAAATCTTGGACAGTAGCATAGCTTCTGATCTTCCATAAAAAAATATTGAACATACAGCACTATTTATAGTACAGATTGTTTCATTACATTTATTTTTATTTCAAAGACAATATCATTAGTATACTTTCTTTAACTGTTTGTGTTTACATTTCCAACCTTTTCTAAGTAACTGGTTAGAACTAGTTTCCAGTTATCTGTAAAACATCAATTTATTATTTTTCATTAGGTTTAGAAAAAGGTTTCCCTTTTACCTCTTTCTTCTCCTTAGAAGAAACAACTTTTTTTTTCTCCTGTTGCTCAACTAACTGACATGGCCCAGATTACTGGTATTCATACATTTGTCTTCTTTCATGAGCAAATATTTTAACATATTTTATCTTAACAGAAGTTCAGAAGTTTACTAGCAACAGTTAAATTCTTTTTGCTTGTTGCAAAGACCTTTGAATAAATAAAATTTAACACAGATATAGTTATATTGCATAATGGTGTGTAAGCTACCTAAGATTTAGTATGTGACCAAATATATGGTATATTAAATATTGTTCTGTGGTAAGATATAAGGTCTATGAATGTTGAGATGTTAACTTGGCATGTGATAGCTAGAGTTTAAGAATATGGCCTATATTAAATCGATATTGTTTTTCTCTAACTTCCATTTAACAGAAGTGTCCTATTGGTCTTATTTAAGCTTAAAAAAGTAATATAATCACATTCTATGATAATACTGTGAATTGCTCATTATTGTACATGGACTGTGTTTGTCCAATTGTGTGCTATTTATATTACTCATTAAGCAAGGTGTAATATATTGCAGACTATGGATAAACACAACAATCATTTTTTGCCTATAAAACAAAGCTCTTTTTAAGCAAGGTGATTAAAAAATGTAACAGAAATTGTATTTGGTCTTAACTCCTGCAAAGCAATAGGAACCATGGTACTTCGGTTCCTCTTTATTTCTTTCTCTCTCAACTTCCATTTGACTGCCCTTTCCACTCCTTGTTCCTGTAGTCCCAAGCCTGATAATTCCTGAAACTTTTACTAGAAAAATTATAAATGAGGGAAGTTGAAAATTCTTTCATGAAAATTAATATGGAACATTGCAATGTATTTGTATTTTTCCATTGTATTTTTGTGTGTGCGTGCTTTATTTGATGCCCATTTTTATACTTTGGGTTCCTTACTCTCATTTTCTTCCAACAAAATTGAGAGACATGAAAATAAAAATACTCATTAGTTTGCCTAATAAGTGTATTTCATCCTTTTCATTTAATTGTTCAATCTTTAAAAATAATTTACATTTTGTGTTTTGCTTTCATGTTTGCCATGTGTTGTAACAGGAACAGGCTTCCTGGGTGTGTCAGTGTGATGACAATATGGTTCAAAGACTAGAAACAGATTTCAAGATGACTCTTCAGCAGCAGAGCACTCTGGAGCAGTGGGCTGCCTGGCTTGATAATGTAATGATGCAAGCATTGAAACCATATGAAGGAAGACCCAGCTTTCCTAAAGCAGCACGGCAATTTCTTTTAAAATGGTCTTTCTACAGGTAGTTCTTAATAGTCTTCTAAATTATTTTAGCTGTTTTATTATTTGCTGAACTGTATGCTGTAATAATGTTGACAAAATTAATATCAGACAATAGTTCCCAAGAAATGAAGAGCTTCCCCCCCCCCGAAAGATTAGTGGTGTTAACATTAAATACAGGGCTATGATGTGCAACTCAGCAGTGGATGAAATGATCTTTGTATATTATTTTATAGGCCTTGTGCAAGTGTAATGAGGTTAGAATTTTTTTCCTGATTTGGAAACATGCTATGAAACATTTTGGATTGAATAGCTATACAATTTTAAAGGCAATGTTCTTAATACTTTTTATTAAAATACCATGGCTTCTATTTTTATTATGTAGGGAAAACAAAATATTTTTTAATGTGTAAAAAGAACATCAAGAAAAATATTCCATGTCATCTGCTACTGTATCAGTTATCATAGTAATGCCAGGTTTTTTTTCAAAATGGCACATTGTAGCATCTACTTTCTGAGGGTATCATATGGATGTTTTCATCCACAATCTGCATTTTTCTATTATAAGGTATACACAAACTTATTTAAATTTTACAAGTTTAAACATTGTACCAATTAAAACCTTTGAACTAGGAATGTGAGCACAACAGACACAATATTTTGAAGGACTACTTTGTTTAAAATTAAATAAATAATCTTAATACAATTTTATTATTTAATATTTTAACAAAAAACTTCCTTCCACTAAGGTCAGTTTTTACATGCGCTCACATATTGGTAATTGTACATATACCAAAACAAAACCCTTCCTGTCTTTTTTAAAATTTAGCTTCTAGTTGTGTAATGTGGTCTCCAACCATGCTTTCAGAAAAAGGGGAGAGGCAAATAATTGTCTTTCCCAGACATTTCTTTCTGAAGACACCATAAATCACCTCTTTTTGGATAGCATTACTTGAAAAAATATTATTCTTGAAGTGCATATTCCATATTAATAAATTATTAAAGAATTGTGATATTTATTTCATAAATTTCTTTTTCCCCATATTTAAATAGCTCAATGGTGATTCGAGATTTAACCTTACGCAGTGCTGCTAGCTTTGGCTCTTTTCATCTGATCCGCTTGCTTTATGATGAGTACATGTTTTACTTAGTAGAACATCGTGTTGCTCAGGCAACAGGAGAGACACCTATCGCAGTTATGGGAGAGGTAAGATAATATGCAAGACAATGGGTTGGTGAATTTAGTGATCAATTTGGATATGCATCTACAATTTTTTTTAAAGTTTACATGGAGCTATGGGATATTTTGTAATATAACTGTTGCAGATTGAGTTGCAAATACATTGGCATCTTCAAATTTGGGTTATATACTTTAATCCATGTTTCCTTGGCTGATTGTTTTTCAGAGTACTAAAACCACAATGACTTCTAACACTGATTCTCTGCAAACGAGCTTGCTCAAAAAAAAAAAAAAGCAGATCAACCTACTAGGTAGAAACCTACTTTTTTGAGTTCTGGAAAACTAAATAGTTTATATGAAAATAATAAAGGAACAGAATAATAGGAAACTTGCTTTCAGGGATCTGTTTACACATATTTACACATACTTAAAATTCCAATACAAATATTTACACAAATGAGTAGTCCCATTGACTTAAGAAGGGTGGCTCACATGCAGAAGTTAGTTTTGCTTCAATGGTACTGTTCATGTGTATTGGTTGTACATGGCAAGGCTTTGGGGGGGGGGGGGGCTGCAGGGTGGGGGCTGCAGGGGTGGCCTCTGTGAGAAGAGGTAAGGGACTGCCCTGTGCTGGACACAACCAGTTCTAGCCGGCTTGGCAACGGGCCCACCACAGGCCAAAGCTGAGCCAATCAGCAAAGTTTTGGGTGCCTCTGTGAAAACATATTTAAGAAAGGGCAGAAAACACCAGACAGGCACAGAAGGAGGGAATAAAAGAGAGTGAGAAACAGCAGAGGGAACACCAAGGTCAGAGCAGTAGGAGATGCTCAATGGTGGAGCAGATATTCCCTGCAGCCTGTGGAGAACCTCCAGAGCAGAGAGATATTCCCAAAGGAACTGCAGCCTGTGGAGAACCCACGCCAGACCAGAGGAAAAGTGTGAGAAGGAAGGAGCAGCAGAGAAAAACCGCTATGTACTGACCACAAGCCCCCCTGCACCACCCATTGCCTCACCGAAGGGATTGAGTGTAACTTGCGACAATAACACAGGGGGGAAGAGAGGTGCTTGGAGTGAAGTTGAGCCTGGGAAAGGGAGAAGAAAGATGTCTTCCTTAAGTGTTTAAATGTTTTGCTCTTTTTTGCTTTTGCTTCCCACTACTCAAATCAGTAATTAAATATTTCTTTTAATTGGCAATAAATTAAGTTAAATTCCCCAAGTCGAGTCTGGTTTGCCCATGACAGTAATTGGTAAGTGATCTCCCTGTCTTTATCTTCATCCATGAGCTTTCTCACTCCAGTTCTTCCTATTTTCTCCCCCATCCCTCTGGATGGGGGGTGGGGAAGTAAGCAAATGGCTGGATGAGTGCTTGGCTGTTAACCAGGGCCAAACAACATGCATGAAATGAAAGTAGCACAGAAGTACTTGCAGGATTGGGACATGGCATATTTTCATGCTTATATTTCAATGTATTTTGTTTAAAATAAACAGAGCAAAAGTCTCAATTCAGAACCACTGTGTCTTATATGTGTCCATGGTATTTGCAAACTGAAGTTTACCTCAGACCTCTTTTTTTCAGTAGCTCACCTAACCATTAATTTTGTGTGAGTTGCTTAAGAATTCACATTGTCTTAGGAGTTATCATCAAGGAATTGTACTTTTAAAGTGCTAGAAAATGGATAGATGTGGACATATAATAGATGGTTCACCAGACTGAAGCTTAATGTTTTTATACTTGATGATCATTATATCATGTTTTATCTTACTGATAAGTTGTAAGTCACCTTGCATGACTTGATATATCATTCTTCCCTCAGGATATATTAAATAGTATCATTAAATATTATAAAAATATGTACTTTTTCATAGAGATGGGGAGTCTTGGTTTAATTTGTAGTTTGATTGATATGTTTTAGAAAAAATAAATGACTGTTTCTGATTAGATATTTGATTAAACTCTGCCATTACATTTATAGCAAAGTATTGCAAAAGTGTAGTTTTGCTACATTCTTGTTTTCTTGACAGACATGGTATATGTTAAATGTAATGTTTTTGGTGTACTGTGGGACTTCCTATAATGTTTTGGTAAACTTAAGATGGATATGATCTTAGAGAGAAAATATGTAATCTAAAGCTTTTAGAGGTGAGAGGGGAACAGGGAAGATGTAAATATTCATTAAATACATGGCTTCTTGTGTTTCTCTGCATTTACTGACTGTGGTTGAAATAAAATGGAAAAGACTAAGGCTAGTTTGACAAACACTTGAAGCCAATATAAACTGGCTTTGCAGCTGAGAAAAACACTGTCTCCTCCTCTCCCATCCCCTTAGCTTTAGACACTGATGCTGGCACAAGTACTCAGGCAGTCCTGTGGTTAACTGGATCAGAGAATTCATCCTGTGCAAAATAACCCCATTAAAATTGTGGGGTTTTTTTCTTGGGTCAGTTCTGTCATGTGGTTCTTTGCACGGCCATGTGAACACTTAAGGTGAAAGGATGGGTATGGAGAGGTGAGGAGGGAGTATGTGTGAGGGAACCTGGAAGGATAGGGCTGCTGCTGCTTATGCTGGTTTAGTGTTCACTGAAGTTTTATCTTTCTGTATTTCTGAAAAGGACTGAATCAGGTATGGTTAGAAATATATTTATCTAAATATTGTACTCCTTTCATTTGAGATTGACTCATCAAATTATGCTCTGCTGCTTCTCATTTAAGAGAAAGGTAGATGACTCAGACAAGGAAAGGGAGGGAGGAAGGAAAGTTGCATTTTTTACTTGTGAGCAACTTTTCACTTTGTTTTTTGTATAGTTAGCAGAATACGCTGTAATAACCATAAACCCTCTTTTCAGCAGTGTCATTTATTTACCTTACATATAGTTTTACTACACTATAACTGCCTTTAGTGACACACCTTCTCAGGGGAACTTTTAAAATAGCTTTTGGTTAAAATATTACAGTTTAAAAATGGACACTAGTCATATTTTCCAGCATTCTACATCAGAAATATCTCACTCAAAACAAAGGCCTTGACATAAGTCACCCTAAAAAAAGAAAAAAACCATATGCTTAAGTTTATATTGCATTGTTTTAATTGCTGAGGATTTTTTATTTTAATGTTAATTTCCTTAATATGAACACGAATATGATGAAATAGAAAATGAACTGTTATACTATGGACGTGACTGTAGTCACATGCATGTACTTTCATACTAGCCACAAGCCATTGGAGCATAGTACTGGCTTCATCATAGATAATCTAAGGTCATGTTTGTGTAGGACTGTGTCCACACTTTTTATTGTTTATTTTGCAGTTTGGTGATTTAAATGCTATATCCCCTGGAAATATGGAAAAAGGTAAGCAGTCAAATCTCTCAAATGAATAATTTTATATAGAACTAATGTGTCTCTTGGAGCAAAACAAGTTTTTATTTTTTGAAAATATAGTAAAGCAGAATATAAAGCTGTATCATAATTTAAATTATGTGTATATTACTATTATATGGGTACAATATGCTATACATGATATATAGTATATAATAATGACTAGAATACTTTAGGTTCTTAATAGGAAAATATTTTTTAAAATGTTTATTATTTACACAAGAAATTTTCAAAATTTCACCCAGAATTTAGCTGTATATCCTGGTGAGAGAGTTGAAGGGGATGGACAGCTGGAAAAAGGAAGATATGATGAGCATGTACATATATCTATATTTGTAGTGAATGATGGGTTTGCTAAGTGAAGATGGCGAAATTGGGTCCAAACACTTGCCAAATAACTTGCTAATTGTTACTGAAGGATATAGTAAGAAATTAGTTTATGTCCTCTTTGTAGATTGAAGGCTTAGTTTGTTCTCTGTTCTTACACTGGTTGTATGATTTGGAGCAAGTCAACCTCTCTTCAGTTCAGTTTCCTTATCAGTAAAATGAGATAACATTAGAGAGAGTTCATTACCCTATTTATCTGTAATATTTATTGACTTTTCCCAATAAAATGTTGAGCTTTCAGTTTCTACTTTATCAGGTTGCTGCACTTCCCTGTGTTTTCATATTTCATGTTATTTGTATTTAGATTTTTTCCCTTTGTGCTATTTTTTCTTGGTTGTTTTTTTTTTGTGCAGATGAGGGCAGTGAAGTTGAAAGTGAAATAGAAGAAGAGCTGGATGAAAATGGAGAGCCACAAGCCAAGAGGGAGAAAATAGAACTAAACCAGGCATTTCAGGTGGGCTGCATGCAGCAGCCAGTGCTTGAGAGTGGAGTAGAGCAGAGCCTCCTGAACCCACTTCATAATGAGCACATTGTTACAAATACTCAGACTATCAGACAATGCAGTGCTACTGGAAATACATATACTGCAGTCTAATATTGAAGTGCCCCCCCAACTACATTAACCTTGTTGATGCTGGACTTAACGTGGGGGAGAAAATAGGTCTGAAAGTTAACTTATCAAATTTTAGCTGTGCTGAACTTAACCTTTTATTGGAGTTGTGAAATTAAATGGGTGTATGCATTTTGCCAGATGTTTAAAAAAAATTTGTAAGCAAAATCATTTTACATTGGTTACTCAATATTATGAGTTTTCCTAGTTTCAAGTGTCAAGGAAGATTTTTGCCAAGCTTTTAACGTCAATGCTTTTGTCTTCTTAAAATGAAAATAACTTATTTTTTTCATAGTTTAAAAATATTTTAATGTTAATTATTTGTCATAATGATTTCATATACATAGGTTTTTAATTAGATGCACTTCTGTGAAATATTAAAAGAAATACTTTCTTTGACTTATACTGGAGGCATACTCATTTGACAGCAGATGCATCAAATTTGTTATAAAAGGTTCTTTTCATTGAACAGAACTAGAAGACACTATTTTGATGAAATTGTGAGCATTCAGGGGGTATTTTTCTCATAATGTTGGAGGGTTGGGAAGATCTACTGTTTTCTTTCTCTAAGGAAGAAGTGTTTTCGCTGCATTTACAAATTCAGAATGAGTGATAGAATTGTAACAATGTGGTAATGTGTACACTGTAGACATACCTAATTATCTGATCACCATGTAAACAATACAAGCTTCCTTTAAAATCAACAGCTCCAGATTTTATTTGCATGCCAGTTCCTCTGGTTTTGGAGACTACTGATTCTATATTTGAGACCACTGCACAGATGTTTTTGGTTGTTGAGTGGTACTGTAGTTGATAGAAACTGAACCAGAAAATAAGTGACTTGATTTTTTTTAAGTGTACATGCTACTTAATGCTGAACTGGACATACAGGAAAACATTTCTTTTGGATGACTTTCTTCTATTCCAAGTCTTTTCCTACTACTAGTTCAATCTGCTGCTTTCATAAATGATAATTAATAGAATGTAAGGAATGTAGCAACCTGCATAATTTTCTTTTCAAAATATATTTCCTGATTATTGAAGTGAATTTAAATTTTTACAAAAATTTAATAACGTAGTGTAACTGGCACACCCCACTTGTACTTATTCCCAATTGCATTGAATTTGAATAGGTGGCTAGATGGACCATTGCCATTTAAGAATGTACATCAGGGATCATTGTACCTCGGCTATTACATGGTGCCTTAAACAGAACTGAAGCTAAGATTTAGTATTTTTTGTTATTCTTAATAACTCTTAACATTTATTCAACGAGGTGTACCTGTCACTTTCAAATTTCCTAAGTATTAAGGGCAGGTTACATAGTCTTCAAAGAAATAAAAGGGGGTTTTATTATTAGGTGATTTTGATATCCCTCTTAAAATTGATAATAAAACTATTTTTTCTTGTTTCTAGCTGAATTTCACTTTATTACAAATAAAATTTGCTTGGGAACTTGAAAAGCAAAACTAGATTTAATATCAACTTCAAATGCTGTTAACAAAATAAATGGACCCTAGTCATAAGCATGGTTATATATTTTTAAACCCTTGTCAGATTTTAATTTTTAAAAGTCAGACTAAATAAATGAGCAGGTACATAATGCAGTGCATATTTTCAATTTGTATATGTGGTAGGGTGTCAGCCTGATGCTATGTTTTAATGATTACATATTATAGTGATAGTTTATACAGTCCATATTAATTGACATTAAACATCTCTGATTTTTTCTGATTATTTTAAGCATTTTCATTATTTTTAAAGCAGACACATGGATTTGCTAAGCTAAAATATTGAAAATAAATAAAAAAGTGAAGGAGATAATAAAAAAATCAATTATATAGAAAGGACTGTATAAAATATTTAGGGAGTCTCTTGTTTTATCTAGTGTGACTGTGGATTGATTTTTTTTTTTAAGTCATATATACCAAATGGGTGAACAGCATGTGAAATGAACAGTGTATTTTTAGCAAAAAATTTGTTGCTAGAGCTTTCATATGCTCCAAGAACAGTTACAGATCAACTAAGATGTCCTAAAAATTTTTGGGGTACAAAATTATTTGTAAATTGCTTATCAGAATTTGGAGGCCAACCCATCCTGCTCCATTCTATGTAGGCACAATTCCTACTGATGTCAGTAGATGTTTTTTGTCTCGGCAAAAAGTTCAAATGAGGTTTATGTTCATTTATCTCTAAATTCACCTGTGCACTGAATCCTCATAGATTTTGTTCTCCCAAATATCACTGTATCCTGTTTTTTTCCCTTAGAAATCAGCACCCTTCACCAAAAATCCTAAAAACGAACCTATGATAAATATTTACTCCCTTTTATTTTGCATTATAAGATTTTAACAAGTAAAATAAAATTAAATATTCAGCATTTTTCATTTTTAACATAGGGTGTTCTATGCTGTGCTGATGGTCTGTATTGCCTGGTTTAAAATTTTGTGTTGACAAACCTTAAATGTTTTCTTATCATTGTCCTTTATTGGTAGAATGTTGGATTTGTTGTTGCTGAGAGAAAAGTATGGTTGTAACATGTAAATCTAGATTGCTAAGAAGAGGTGGGACCTGAATATCTTTTGATTGATATTTTGAACAGTTGATCACTGTTCATGTAGTGAAAAAAGAAAACAAATTATATGCATACAAAGATAGAATGTATATAACGGATTCTAACAGCAGTTATCAAAACAAATTGGAACTATCCCTGATTCAGATAACTGGAGTTTGTATTTACTATGCTTATCAACTGATTATTCTCTCAAATTTTTAAGTAATATTTTCCCCACTTTAACAAATATTTAAAAGAATTAAGTTGCTGTAAGCTGCTATGTATACTTATAGATTTGAGATTTTTGTGCTTTGCTTTTAAATTTACTGCAATTTTGATCAAACACACACATATGAAACAATTTACACAGTTTTGATATTTGTTAATGGATAGGTATTGTTAATAGATGGGTATTGTTAATGATTTAAGAACAGAAATATGGATACCTCAATCCAAATTATGTAGTGTGTAGCATGTGGCTGAATTTGAATCTGAGGCCTGCTTAACTCTTTTAGAGCTCTAAAGAGCTGTAGCAAGCATCTACTGGCTAGACATTATAAGATAAGGGTTCATATGATTTGTGGATTTTACCCAATCTTGATGTGAAATTCAAAATAATTATTTTAGAGATGCTTCCCCTATTAGCACGAATAACTTAGTGAACACTGTGGAGGAATGGGTATTGTTGAATTACTTTTTCAAAACACGGGGCCCAATTTTCACAAGTTTTATATTTATGAAAAGTTGTTGGTACATTTTCATATTTCTCATTGTAAATCAGTTTAAAAAACACCCTCTTTTCAGTTATCTATTTCTGTGTTTTATTATTGTACTGTAGCATGCTTTGTGCACCTTTTTTTTTTAATGTTCCATTAAAAAATGTGGAGAATATTCTTTAAATTGTTTACTTACAAAATGATGATGTACGGCATTTCTGCCTTTAGTTCACAAATGTGTAAAATAATGTGCTGGTGTACTGTCACTGAGGAATGTATAGGTCTATAAAACATTTTAATTTAAACTGAAGCATTTTAAAATGTCTGAAACACTGCTTCTGTTCAAAATATTTTCCATGGGGGAAGACCTGACCTGATATATTTGTGGTTCTCACCAAATGATATCAGCATTGTTTAGAAAAAACATTTATATTAGCTAGAGCTACATTGCAATCTAACTTAATTTATAGAGTGGTTTTACAAAATAAAATAACCTTTTATAGTAATGAAAAAAATTGGTGAAAAATTAAGTTTTTTAATAATGTAAGTATTTTTGGTACTTCATGTGACAGTGATTTCAGAGTTTAAAACATTCATTTGAGAGATCAGTATAAATTTGTGAAAATTGCATCCTTGTCTCTGTAGAACAGGAAAACTATCATGTCTGTGGTTTAAAAACAGGTCAATGAATGGTATTCTAGTATCTTTGCTACTTTGGTGATAAAAAGAAAAAAAAACAGGAATAGAAGCATAAATACAAAGTGCTTAGTTTTAGCCTTAGAAAATTAATTTAATGTAATGCCTTGCATTAACCCTTTGAGCATTGTAAGGATACACTTTTCAGGTAATTTAATTAGACCACTGAAAATATTCTATACATTTAAGTAACCAATTGTCTTGTAGAATTTTTTTTTTTTAATTTCTAAATTAAATACTTGCATACTAGACAGAAATGATTTTGTTACAGAAGGCTCAATAGATTTAGGCTAAATTATTCACTGCCATCAACTTGTGCTGTCTGGTGCAAAACACTACTTCTGCTATTTTGTTTTCATAATTGCATAAATATCTGGAGAAATCAAATATTTGACTCTACAGACATAAGTTGTTTACTTTAAGATGCCTTTACAAGATGGAGGTTTAGAAAAAAAATATTTCTACTATTTTTAAAATCTCTTTAGGGTAATATTAAAATACTCTAATACTGTAAATGAAAATCTTTAAACATAAAACCAAAACTGCTTAGTTAACTAGAGAATGAATTTTACAGAACCCTTGGTATGTTTGCAATCAAATTTTCTGCAGTCTATCTGATAAATAGACAAAAAGGACATTGTTGTGTTCATATTACTTTTAACATTCAGTCACTGTGATATGAACTAATGGAAAGAGAGGTACTAGATTCAGCTTCCTCTACAGGGATGCAGTTTGGATGACTCTTATTGAATGTCAGAATTTAGAAAGGAAAAAAAAAAAAACACCTAGAAATTGCACCTGCCTTCTGCTGTGTTGAAAGAGTCCTTTGTTCTTACAAGTAGTACTCACCAGAACAAGGGAACAAGTTCAGAAGTGAGTAGAGAGTTGTTGAAAATTATAGATAGAAATACCACTTTACTGAGCTTTTCTAATGGGTCCTTGCAGTAGCAATCAGCAACACTAGGTGCAGATGTATTTATTCAAATCTAGCTGAGTAAAAAAAAAGTCTCATTACATTGTTTAGTGGAATTACATCAATAGTATAGTGCAAGTAAATTGTAAAGATTTTTAGCCAGTTAATGCAAATTCATGCATAATTAAAATGCAATACTCAAAGGGTTTTAATTTAACAATATTTTATTCATAATTTATTGTAAATGCTTCCCAGTTTGCATGCCTTGAACATTGCTGCTAGCAATTTTATATGCCAGCAGACTTGAGTTTAATTTACCCATTTTACTTAAGAAATAGTAAAAGCCACTTACAAAGTGACTGCCTAGTTTTCATTTGAGGAAATTATGCCTTAGTTTGATCATTTAAACTCTCTTGGTTTATTCTGATTTTTTTTCTTTTAAAAAAAAGAAACCCAGCAATTGAAATGTCAGGATTGGAAGCCCTGAGTAATTAAACATTTGGTAAAAATTGTTCTTGTAAATTGATCATTAAGGCTGAAATTCATTGTAGAGAAGAAAGTCCATAACAAGACTATGAGCATCAAAATAACCCTTACTTAAATCCGAATCAGGGAAATGCTCTTACGTTCTTAAGTGCTTCCTTGATTGTGGTGCAAATGTCTTGCAAGAATTTTCAGCTCTGGGTGAACTTTACTCTAAAATAATAAATATTTTAAAAGAATTAAGACTGTGGAGGGACAACCTCACCTTGACTGGTGTTTACCAGGGACCTAATCCAGTATCTTTTGACTTGCTGATATCAACAAGAGGGGTTTTTTTCTTTTGGTTTGTTTTTTTTTACACAAAGAATACTAAAGGGTTCCCAAATACATTGTTAAAGTGATTTTTTTTGTATTTAAACATTAAATATCATATTAAAATAACCCAATAAAGCAATTTAAAATGTCAGAAAAATATAATTTTGTACCAAAGCAAGTTTATCATCTTCACTGGAAATTTGGATTTACAGTATAACAAATGAGGCTATTGAATAAACTTTGAGTGCCTTTCTAACACTTGGGAAATTTTGCCTCAGGTGGTAAACGGTAATTAGGTTAATTCTAGAGCTTGCCAATCAATAATTCTGTCATCACTCAGGGCTTTCTTACCTTCTAGGAAACTTACTTGGTTCCATTTATTTTCTACTGTATTTTTTTAAAGTGCCATCATTTAAATTTCACTTAGTAAGTGGCAGATTACATTACTCAGTCCCACAGGCACAGAAATGTAATAACACTAGGAGAAATTGATCTTTTGTTTTCCTATTTACTGCATACATTATGTAAATTAAGAAAGCAACTTTTTTGTAGACTGTACATGTGACATAATGTAATGTTGTTTTGCAATTTTTTTAATTAGTTGAACGGACTTTTTAATTATTTAAGGAAAACATCTTTACAGAATAATTTGATAGGTTTTTTGTATAATGTAATGTATTTGATTTTGTAAATATGTATTTCCTGATGTGATTTTTTTTTTTTGTGAGAAATGCTAAATCTTTTAGTATCTCATGTCCTCTCAAAATTGAGAGGAGCTAAATAATAGTTTGTGGACAATTTGTATTGTGTACTGTACAATAACTAGGAAACTTTTATAATTATAAAAATATATATTAACTTTTAGTGTGTTGTTTAAAAATAATGACTGGAACATACTAAAGACAGTAGGATTTTTCTGAATATTTCAGACATGAACTCAGGCTAGTTTTCTTGTGTTTTTCAAAACAAAATTGTGTATTGTCTTCTGAAATAAATAAATTTGTTTTCCTGTTACAAACATTTGACATTTGAATTGTTTTGGAGTTTATATAATTAAATATTTTAGATTGTAATATTATTGATTTTGAAAGAAAAATTATTTCAACTTCTGCCTTTTAAATAAGCCAGTTAATATTTATGTAGCAGTATTAGGAGTAAAAAACTAACACTGAGTGTTTGTCAGACTGCAAAAGTGATTATTATTTGAGGTGTCAACTTGATTAAATAGCTGTTCATGCTTCCAATAACTGCAGAATATAATATGTTAATTTAAATATCAAGAATAATTTTCCATTCTAAATTTAGCTAGCTAAAATAGGGTTGTTTGTTAGGAGCAATAAGACTTTGGCATCTGGACTTCATTGCTGTTAATGTATGACCACCAAAGCCTACTACTGCAAGTTTTGATTTAGTAAAATTGTGAAAATATTTGCAGCATTAACTTATTTCAGCATACTTAATCTGAAAACAAAGAATAAAATCTCTATCGTATCAAGCCATGTTTCTCATGGATCTCTAATGTGTGTTCCAGACAGTGTGTTTTGCATTTAAAAATGTAGCATGCTATTTTAATTGCGGAAGACCCACCAAGTAACAGAATGCTAGAACATTAAAGTGAGCTTGGTGTGGCGGAAAAGGACTTAACTGCAAGGTTCAAGCAAATGACTTGAACTTCACTTACAGAGTTAACTGCAAGGTTCAAGCAAACGACTTGAACTTCACTTACAGACTTAACTGCAAGGTTCAAGCAAATGATTTATTTGAACTTCACTTACAGACTTAACTGCAAGGTTCAAGCAAATGACTTGAACTTCACTTACAGACTTAACTGCAAGGTTCAAGCAAATGATTTATTTGAACTTCACTTACAGACTTAACACGCCACTAATTGCAGGTTTTACAGATACAATGGAGGAATGCACTATTGCAATTTTTTAAGGCAAGAGTAGTACATTGTTACAACCACAAGTGATTCGCAGACAACCACAAGCACACACGCATTTACAAACTTAAAGCGTAAACAATATTTACTTACCCCTCCAGGTAAGGGCTTTCAATCCCAGGGAAGTTACCTCGGCCGGCGTCCCGATCAAGGAGGGGAAGGGCTTCCTTCACAAGCTAACTGTATAGTTGGCAAAGTGACTCCCCCATTTCCAACCTGAATCTTAGAGTTTTTATCCCCTGACTTGTGGAATGGTGTGTATGACTATGTCTGAGTGGATTATGATATATGCCTAAATGGATTATGTATATCTGAGCCTTTGTTGGTCTGTGATTGTTTGAATACACAAGGTTGTAATTTGCAACTAAATAGTGGTTGGATTGAGACTCAGGGTATACTATTTGTTAAGGGATTTCAAGGCTCAATTCAGGTTTTGGTTCTTTGAATGGTGCAGCCACCGCCCTGTTTAGTTTAGGGTTTATCAGACAACCCAGGGCTAAGCTGTCTCCACAGCTCCCCGTGAGTCATCTCTGCAGAGACAGGGCCTCAAGGCAATCCAAGGCTGGGTCGCTTTTGTAACCCCCCATGAGTCGCCTGTGTGCACTAGACATGTTGAAACTTGTTTGTGAACTATGAGCCGGACAATCCACACAATCCACCCCGTGACCTGAGTCACAATTCAACCACATGTATGTCATCATTGACCGGTGTATTGGTATAAGTTTCGTCTGTGTGCTTTAGTAGAGTCATGTATTCCTCAATTTCTGGGTGAGCCCTTACCCGAGAGAGAGATTTTACAATCATTCTTTTTGCACAACTAATGGCAATGCATACTACAATAATAGAAATTATAACAACAGTGTTTGTAACAAGTTAACAATCCATCCAGAAAATACCCATCCTATCCTACCAAAAATATTTCCCAACCAGGTGTCCTTCATTTGGTCCTGCAGTTCATGAGTAACTTCGACTATCTTCTTCATCTTCTGGAGGTTTTCCCGAAGAGGTAGTGACACATTAGGAATTGTGACACAACATTCTTCTTGTTCGTGGTTCGCTTTCAAGTATCCGCACACCCCTTGTTCTTTGAGTAATATCATATCCAGTGCAAGTCGATTTTGAAGTGCAACTTTCGAGGCAGTTTGTACTTGTGTATTGAGCAATTCAAAATTGTATTTAGTGAGGTCTGCCAAAGCTTCCACTTGTGCAGTTAAATTGGACAGCACAATTCTAGTTTTAAGGTGACCTATTCCTAGCCCAAGGAATCCTTCGGCCCATACCGCTAATCTCTGGGATACAGTCCAATCGGTGTTGTCTGTACTTCGTTTGGTACGGGGGTGCCACAGTCCTTGAGAGATAAATTTCTCGGAGTAATAAGAAGGACATAATGATGGTACTCCCAAAGTACACTGCAGACCAAGATGTATAGGTCTTAACATATCTGTAATAGTCCCATCTGAGCATATCCAAGTTAACTGACGTGGAGCATATATAGGTGAGTCATCACAATTACCCATGGTTTGAGGAATGCGACAGGCGGATTTCTCAGAATATTTTAAGTCTTTATAGCTTATGCTAGTATTACATCCCATCACTGGGGGATATGGCCTGGTGTAATTTTGACACAAGCACGCAGCACTGATTAAATGCCGTAATGAAGGAATTAGCCACAGCCAGCTATTTTCTAGATCCCCACCAGTGGTACAATTTATAATATTTGTACAATTCCACAGGGGTGTTTTTTTCACATTGGGTTGTGTTGAGAACCTTTGTCGAGACCGCCAGGGATAGCACTCCTTCCTGTCATCTTTTCTCTCCTCATGGGCTTGAGACCATAAACAATTAGCAGGTGGTCCTTCCATCACATTGAACCACATACATGAATTACCAGGCGTTGAAGGAAACTCAAAGCACCACTGGGTGTTTACTGGTTCCACATACCTCAGGACTAAGTGTTTTCCCCAATATGGCTTATCCCCATACCGTGTATCTGCCCAAGGGAGTTTGGAACATGGCTGTTGGGAGGATTGGGGCTGTTTGCCCCTACATCCTAAAGTCTTATTGTCCCGACAAAGTGGGGCATAGGAACAATTTAGGCTCCAAACGGAAGTTCGATTTAACATATTGTTAAGTGGCCACTTCCATTCAAATTCACCCCAAATGATAGACTTATTTTGATTCCAGAGCCAATCTAAATTCTTACCTATATCCATGGGGAGAGCTGTTATGGGGATCCCCTGAGTGGGAGTATGTGGTAAAGGCAAACAGGTAGTCACATGAGAAAAATTAAGCATGCGAGCAAAACCTTGTATCATCTTATAGATCATATTGTCTTGTTCAGTATGATTCACAACTGGGGAACCATCAATGTGTTGCTCAAAAGCCCGAGGCTGTCTATTCCATATCCTAGATTGTTTACTTATGCATATGGTTATTAAAGGACTAACAACAATTATTACAAAAAACCTTACAATTACAGCCATAGTATAGCACTATTAAAACTTAGACTAACAAATAATTATCCCTACCAAAACAAACATATGAAAATCAAAGATAAAACTCCTGATCCACGCTCCAGGTCTGTGTAGCTTGTCAATTCCTCTAAGGTACAGTTCACATCAGTTCGGGTTGACGTCCGTGATGTCTCCACCCCGTGTCTTCCCAGTTGTCCCTTATCCTTCTTCAACCGGAACAGTCCTATGATTTAAAGAGAAGAGAGCTGTTTGAACGTATACACCCTCGACGATAAATTGGTTAGAAATCTGGTATAATCCACCTGCTACTTATCCGATGTATGCGATTGGAGCTATCTTTTGCTTCCCATGCATACAGCCCCCTCGGGTTGGTCAGTATCAGCGGTACAACTCCAATTTGAGGTAACTTGACCATTACAGGTTGGCCAGAATGCAATTGTGTGGGGAATTTCCCAATTTCGCATGGTTTCTTGGAGATTAAATCTCCAGTAGGACAGAACGCCTTAACTTTTGCGTTTCCATTTTCACCCCATCTGTTATTAACAGTATATACTGCCTCAGACAATCTCAAGTCCCAATTTGACGCATGGACCCTTGCAAATCTTTTGATTAGTCCATTAATTCGTTCCACTATTCCATTTGCCTGAGGATAATAAGGAGTATGAAAGATCCAGTCAATACCTTCCCCCCTTGCCCATTCCTGGACGGCGGCTGCTGTGAAATGTGAACCATTATCACTTGGGATAGTAGAAGGCATAGGTAAGGTACTAAACCACTCCTTTAGCACTCGAATGGTCCATTCCCAGATGCTGCTGTGGTTGCAGTGGCTTGGGTCAAACCAGACACTACCTCTACTCCTACTAGAATATACTTATGTCGGTTAGATGTTCTAAGTGGCCCAATATAATCGATTTGCCAAGTCTGCCAGAATGTCTTTCCTGCTCTGATATGCAAAGGTGGGGCTTGATTCGGATGATCCATTTTTAATCGTAAGCGGCACTGTGGACAGTGTGTTATTGTCCTTTCACAGTCAGCCACTGTGGCAGGCCACCCTCTTGCTTGACACTCCTTGTACAGATCGGCCTTTCCAGTGTGGCCACGCCTTTCATGTAACCATTCTCTCAATCTTGCCCACTCCTGCGCATCTGTTTCCAACGTATGTATGCGGGTGAGATAATCAACCTTGTTATTCCAGCGAGTAGCCTCAGTAAGGTTTTTATCATGTGCCTTTACCCATCCTACTTGTAATGTTCTTCCTTGTCCTACTTCTAATAGTTGCCTCCAGTCCTCTGTTCTCCACACTGGAACCCGGTTGACCTGCCAACCGTTGGCTTCCCAATGTCCTATCCATTCTGTTGCCCCTTTAAACACTGCATAGGAATCAATATATATAATTTGAGCCCCAAATTTCACAGCTAATAATACAGCTCGTAGTTCCCCTATTTGGGCACTACCTTCTCCTTTTTCAATCTCAGTTCTCCTTGTCTTTATCTCCAGAGCCACTGCTGTATATTGCCAAGTCCGATTTTTTCGTACTGCAGAAGCATCTGTAAACCATACTCCTGTCAGGTCTGATTCAACTGTAAACGGAGGTGCTTCTAAAATAGGTGATGGTTTATTAGGTTTGATTAACATAGAAGGGTCTGCGTTGATATCCTTTTGTAATTTAGATACTTTTACTGACCCTTCAGTAATGGTAACTAACTGACTGATACCTTCCAAGTAAGAGTACCATTTCTGGACAGTGGGTTTTTGGGCAATTCCCTCGGGGGGAGCAGTGCCTTTCCTGACTGATTCCAGAAGAAGGAAGGGACCCCGAACAACCATATCCTGGCTTGTGCGAATCCGTTCAGCCTTTTTTACTGCTCGTATTAGCGATAACATACCCTTTTCCCAATCAGTGTATCGTTGCTCTGTATCATTGAATGAATGAGAAGAGAATTCCAAAGGTCTATTAGGGCCTTCTGGTCCCCGTTGATATAAGTTACAATGCGAACCATGTTCACTGAATCCCCACTCAATCTGTATAGGATCTGTCCGATGTATGGGACCTAAAGTCTGATATATGCATAGTTCTTGAATCAATAAATTCAAGGCCTCCTCATGCTGAGAGGTCCACTGCCAATGGGCATTCTTCTTAATTAAATTATACAGAGGTCGAGCAATTATGGAAAATCCAGGGACATGTTTTTGCCAATAACCTAAAGTCCCAAGTGTCTGTTGTAGTTCCTTCTTATTTTCTGGAGTTTTACCAGCCTCTTTTTTTTCCAGGGTATCAGCTGGTACAGCTACGGCTCCTCCTGACCACCAAACACCGAGAAATTTAACCTCTTGACTTGGTCCCTGACATTTAGCAGGAGGGATTTCCAACCCCAATGAAGTCAGTGAGGCCCAAATCTGACTAGACACTTCTCTGACCATCTCTTGGTCATCCCCAGCAATTAAGATATCATCAATATATTGATACACACTTATCCCATCTGGGACTTCTATTTCCTTCAGTATTTTTGCCAGTGCATTATGGGCAATAGTGGGGGAGTGTTTGTATCCTTGGGGAAGTCGGTTAAAGGTATATTGTATTCCTTCCCAAGTGAATGCAAATTGAGGTTTATCCTCCTCTTGAAGAAGAATCATAAAAAACATATCCTTAACATCCAATGTGGACATCCATGGGTGATGTTCTGCTTGGATTTGAGTGACTAGGTCAGCAATGTTAGGAATAGCAGCTGAGTGGCATTGTATTACTGTTAAGCCTCCTGTAGTCAACCGTCAGTCGCCATCTGCCGTCGGGTTTACGTACTGGCCATACTGGAGAATTATAGGGCGAGTGTACTCTAGTTATAATGCCATGATTCTCCAAGTCTTTGATCACCTCTCTGAGCCCTGCTTTAGCAGCGGCCGGTAAAGGATATTGATTAACATTCGTTACTCTGGAAGGGGGTAACTTAATGGCTGCTTCAAGCACCCGAACTTCACATGGTGGGGCTCCAAAGCTCCACACTGTTCCATCAGGCAGTTTCCAGACTTTGTTTGCTAGGACATCAAATCCTAGTATATTATTTCGATACAGACCAATGACCACCTTTATCTTAGTCATTCGATTTTCCCCTGGAAGCCAAACACATATTTTACTAATTGGTCTGGTTTCAGGGACTCCAGTTACTCCTATTATATTTATTTTTTTCTGGGTAGGGGTCATTCCTAAACTTTTAGCTGTTTTTTCAGTGATAACACTTATTTGGGCTCCAGTATCAATTAGAAAATGTACAGGTATTCGTCTGGGGCCAGTGGCTAAAATAATATGTGGATCAATATGCTGGTTAGGCCATTCTAAGCTGGATATTACGCGAGTGGGTCGGCCTGAAATTCCCCCCGCGCTTCCTAGTTTTTTAGATCAATCAAATCCTTCCTTAAGCCTGAGTAAGGGTTGGCAGGAGCAGAGGGTTTACTCTCCTGCATTTTGGCAATATCAGTGCCTTCCATAGCCTTGCTAATAGGCTGCTCCACCAGGTTTATTATTGTACGAATGTTTTCTGTGGACTGTCCATGTAACACTGAGCGGGGTATTCCTAATGCTAATGCCTTTTTCCATAGTTCATTGCGCTGAGAGTCAAAACGAGAATAGATTTTTCTGAGGGGGACGGGAGTTATTCTCCGCAAAAAATCGTGCCTGTCGGACTCGGCGCTGTGAATCTGAACCTTCCTCTAACCAGCCCATCTCTCTACCATAAATCACTATTTCTTGTAATAATTCCCCCCATGTTAAAACAGGCTGTTGTTGCTGGTTGGGGTTGCAAGTATTATGATCAATTGCCCGTATAACTTTTTCTTTTAGATTTTGCACATAAATTTTCAAGACGTCAGGGAGACCTCTAATTAATGGTTTAAGGTGGACCGGATCAACTGGAGCAGCAAGGGGAATACCCTGCTCCCCGTGCTTGTACATAGCTTGTATACAGGCAGCCTTTTGCACTGATTCAGCCAGCCTAGATAATCCAGCCGTTTTAATAGTCAGAGGTTCACCTCGTTCTCTAGAATCTAGTCCCCCTGCCCAATAGGCAACTCTGAGGGTCAAGGGTTGGTTCCCCACGGGACCCTGATCAAGGAATACACCAGGACCCCAATATCCCCTAGCTTCCCCCTCGCTCAACAAGACTCGATCCCCTCCATTCAATGACACACGCCATAAATATTCAGTTTCACTCTCCCCCAGCTTGCGTGAAAATTTCTCTTGCATTTGTGCGAGCTCAGGTCCCGACCACGGGGTGGTTAGGGTTGTAGTTAAGTTTCGATTGTTCCTGGCCCTCGACTGTACCTCCGTTTTAATGAGGGGTCGAATTTCAATATTACTTGCCCCATCGGATTCATCATCTGGGTCACCCCAGATATCCCCGTCCCAAGTGTCAGGATCGGCACACATAACTAGATTCCTGACTTGGGCGGGAGAGGGAGTTGGAGCACTTGATAACAACAGTTTTAATTTTTCTAGTAATTTTCTGTTCTTCTCCCTTTCAGAATTTAATTCATCTTTCAGAAACACATTTTCAACCTCCAAGTGTCCATTATGAACACTCAAGGCTGCACTTATCTTTCGTTCTGCCTCTAAAGCAGTTTTGGTCACTTCCACTTCAGTTTCTAGTGCCCTGAATTTTGTAGCTTCAATGAGATCAGCTGCACCTGTTATTTTTGCCGTCTCAGATTTCAGTGCCTCCTCCTGTGCACGTTAGACATGCTCCAAAAATAGTGCACAGGATACCTTTACCTTTCCCATTTTTCTTTTTCTTTTGTTCCTTCCTACGCTGCTCTACCCATGCCACCACTTTCTCTTTACTTCTCCACAATTTCTTCGCCATCTCCTTTTCTAACAGAGAAGATTTACAACCATGTTTATGCAATAGTTCCTCCATTGTATCCTGCCGACTACGCCAAATTAATGTGGCGGAAAAGGACTTAACTGCAAGGTTCAAGCAAATGACTTGAACTTCACTTACAGAGTTAACTGCAAGGTTCAAGCAAATGATTTATTTGAACTTCACTTACAGACTTAACTGCAAGGTTCAAGCAAACGACTTGAACTTCACTTACAGACTTAACTGCAAGGTTCAAGCAAATGATTTATTTGAACTTCACTTACAGACTTAACACGCCACTAATTGCAGGTTTTACAGATACAATGGAGGAATGCACTATTGCAATTTTTTAAGGCAAGAGTAGTACATTGTTACAACCACAAGTGATTCGCAGACAACCACAAGCACACACGCATTTACAAACTTAAAGCGTAAACAATATTTACTTACCCCTCCAGGTAAGGGCTTTCAATCCCAGGGAAGTTACCTCGGCCGGCGTCCCGATCAAGGAGGGGAAGGGCTTCCTTCACAAGCTAACTGTATAGTTGGCAAAGTGACTCCCCCATTTCCAACCTGAATCTTAGAGTTTTTATCCCCTGACTTGTGGAATGGTGTGTATGACTATGTCTGAGTGGATTATGATATATGCCTAAATGGATTATGTATATCTGAGCCTTTGTTGGTCTGTGATTGTTTGAATACACAAGGTTGTAATTTGCAACTAAATAGTGGTTGGATTGAGACTCAGGGTATACTATTTGTTAAGGGATTTCAAGGCTCAATTCAGGTTTTGGTTCTTTGAATGGTGCAGCCACCGCCCTGTTTAGTTTAGGGTTTATCAGACAACCCAAGGCTAAGCTGTCTCCACAGCTCCCCGTGAGTCATCTCTGCAGAGACAGGGCCTCAAGGCAATCCAAGGCTGGGTCGCTTTTGTAACCCCCCATGAGTCGCCTGTGTGCACTAGACATGTTGAAACTTGTTTGTGAACTATGAGCCGGACAATCCACACACTTGGAATACCAGGATCAAAACAGGTATTTCATATAAAGCTTAGAAAAAAGATAGGAAAGCTGCTTCCTAGAGCTTGAATTTATTTTGTTTGGGAAGTTCAGATTATGAGCATTATAATCCACAGTTGCCTGTCTCATACAGTTTATTTATTTCAACTAAGGTTCAAAAGCTTATTACAAATACAATACTGGCTCCTGCAATGAATCCTACCAGACAAGACTATAAATCTTTATACCCTGATGACAAGCCAGATTTGTGTTTACAAAATCCTCCTAATTGGTTTGAAGACTGAGACTTCCTGTCCTAGCTGGTGCTTTGGTTGAGACTGAGTGGGTTTAGTTCCAGCACACATCTGGTAGAGAAGAAGCTGTAAAAGACATCTTCTTTCATCCTGACTGACGGTATTTGGTTATATTATTAGATTCTTTTTCAGCAACAGTGTTACTAGAAAGAATGTTCAGGATTCAGCCTCTGTTATTGTTAATATTAATTAAAATAGCTTAATCATTTAAATAATAAATGGAAGTTTAGTTCAACCTCCCCACAGTGCTATAATATAGATCCCATAGCATACAATATGGCAGAAATGGTGGAAATTCAGGGAAATGCAAGGTATTGTAAGAAGACAGCACAATAAGATAGGTTATACATCAAACTACCATTTTTATTACTTCTGCAAGGTGATTTTTCTGCACAATGTTGATATTATCAAGCAAGTTACATTCTATATCAAGTTATTTTAAATGTATTTAATTTGCCTCACCTCAGACAATCACTTCTAATGTGTAAAAAGTCATATAGCCCACAACAATCTAAACTGTGCCAAAAGCCATCACAAATATAAAGCCAATTATTATTCCACAAAGGAACCAAGGCAGTCAAACCTTTATCCGTTTCTGGCACTGTTAATGGTATGCCAAATAGAGTTGCTGTGTTGACTTGATGCTGTTATTCCTGATCTTATTCCAGTTTTCACTAAATACCATTGTATATATTCTTCCCCAATAACTGGATTAGCCTAACAGTATTAAAAAAGAAAACAACCAACCAAACAAAAAATCTTGACTACAATGTGGTGCTGTTGACAGTTTATTCTGAACAATTTTATGAACAGAACTGTTTTCTCAAGGAAATACTATGCACCCAAAATCTGGAGCTGTCTTCACTACTAAAGTTTAGGGCATAGTCAGACATACTTTCACAGATCTAGCTGGAGCGGTGCTTAAAAAGATGTTGTCCCAAGCTGTTCTCTCTTTTCAGCTGGAAGTTGCTGTTCCCCACAGTGGGTGGGATGTGAATACAGATGTCCTGAGTACAACTAGCATATTTCTGAGACAAAACCAACTACCTTTGCTGAAACTAGCTGGAAGTAGTTTGTACTAATATCTTTGTTCCATAGCTTAGGAAGTCCTTAAAGCTTCCTAAGCTGTTGTAGTAGCTTAGTTAGAGGAACAACAAAACAAGTGGATGATGATGGGCATTTATTGAATTATAGAATGATATAGGTTGGAAGGGACATCTGGAGGTCTCTAGTCCAACCCATCCCACTCGCCAAGCACGGCCCCTATTTGTGTTTGACATCCTCATGGGGAAAAACTTCCTAATATCTAAGTGGAATTTCCCATGTTTCAGCTTGTGCCCATTGCCTCTTGTCCTTCCTTTTCTTCTGAAGGCTAAACAATCCCAGCTCAGCCTCCCCTTTTATGTTATATGCTCCAGCCCCCGATCATCTTGGTGGCCCTCTGCTGAGGTCACTCCAGTATGTCAATGTCTGTCTTGTACTGGGGAGCCCGAAAGGGGACACAGGACTCCAGTTGTAGTCTCATCAGTATTAAACAGAGGAGGGAAAAATCACTTCTCTTAACCTTCTGGCTACATTACTGTTAATACAGCCCAGGATGCAGTTTGCCTTGACCACAAAGGCACACTGCTAGCTCATATACTAGTTGTCCACCAGGACCCTAGGTCCTTTTCTGCAAAGCTGTTCTCTAGCTAATCAGCCCCCAGCCTGTACTGCTGTATGGAGTTGTTCCATCCCAGATCTGGGAAATTTCCCTTTGTTGAACTCGGTGAGGTTCCTGTCAGCCCATTTCTCCAGCCTGTCAAGGTCCTTCTGAGTAGCAACCCTGCCCTCCAGTGTATCAACTGCTCCCCCTAATGTGGTAGCATCCAGAAATTTTCAGTGTGCACTCCATCCCATCATTCAAGTCATTAATAAAGATATTAAACAGTGTCAGCCCTAATATCAGTCCTTGAGAGGTCACTGGTAATCAGTCAATGGTTGGACTTTATACCACTGATCACAAAATAAATTTTACCTTTAAACTTGATACTTGTTCATAAGAATACTATCTTTGGATATTTCAAATACCCTAAATATTTTGATAGATGGGTGAAACTCTTACAAGACTGCTTCAGGCATCATTTGTGTAAGGGTATGTGGAAGGAGAGTGTCTGCTCCTTCAAGGATATCTGGTCAAAGGAGCCATAAACAAGAATACACAGACAAACCTGACCAACACATAAGGGAGGTTCTGATAAGAACAAACTTGGTTAGTCACCCTAATTGGTAAGGATATGTGGGGTGTGACAATGTTTATTTTTTCAGGTGCGTGATAAGGAAAGGGAGGGAGACAGATACACAGAGTCATAAAATCTGACCAATTAGCATTAACAAAGACAATAACCAGAAACAAACCTGGTCACTCACACTAAGAGCAGGGGGACCCGTCCAGAGCCGGCGGCTCTCAAGAGAGAGGCTGACGCGGCGTGGGCGTTGCCAGGGACAACTGCGGGAGATTTAAACGGCCCTGAGGCGCACCAGCGACCAGGAGCGCGAACAGGGCGCGCAGGCAGGGCGCAGCCCTCCTCTTCCAAGCTCGAGAAGGCTACTCAAGAGGTGGGCGTCAGCCCAAAGGGAGACCCAGGTATGGTTGCCACTCGGGGGAAAGCCATTGTTAGGAAAAATGTGGCAACGCAGACAGAGCTCCCATGTAAACATGCAGCTGTCCAGGTCTCTGGCTGCAGGGGGTGCCTGAGTCTATCCCTGATGACGGGGGGCAGCGGGGGCACCTCTTGTGTGAGGTGTGACCAGGTGAATGATCTGCTCAGCCTGGTGGCAGAGCTGAAGGAGGAAGTGGAAAGGTTGAGGAGTATCAGGGAGTGTGAGAGGGAGATAGATTGGTGGACCCACACCCTACCATCCCTGAGGCAGATGCAGCAGATGGAGGCTCTGCAAGAAGCGGAGGTTCCCCTGCCCTCTTGCCACCAGGCAGGAGGGGATCTAAGAGATGGAGGGGAATGGATACAGGTCCCTGCTTGGGGAGGCAGGCGAATCCCCTCCCGGTCTCCCTCGCCTTCCCAGTTGCCCCTATGCAACAGGTATGGGGCTCTGGAACTTGAGGACCAGGTCAATGAAGATCAGGATGTAGGTGAAGCCCTATCTAGGGAGGTGCCTAGGCTCAGTCGGGCAGCCCCCATGCATTCTCACATCCTCTGAAAAAAGAAAAAGGAGGGTAATTGTTGTAGGTGACTCCCTTCTGAGGGGGACAGAGGGCCCAATATGCAGACCTGACCCATCCCACAGGGAAGTCTGCTGCCTCCCTGGGGCCCGGGTAAAAGACATTACCAGGGAACTCCCTGGTCTGGTTCGGACCTCTGATTATTACCCATTGCTGGTTGTGCAGGTTGGCAGCGATGAGATCGCAGAGAGAAATCCAAAGGCAATCAAAAGGGACTTCAGGGCACTGGGGCGATTAGTGGAAGGATCGGGAGCACAGGTAGTGTTTTCCTCAATTCCTTCAGTGGCAGGGAAATATACTGAAAGGAACAGGAAAACACACCTGATTAATAGGTGGCTCAGAGGCTGGTGCCATCGGTGGAATTTTGGGTTTTTTGATCATGGGGAGGTTTACACGGCACCGGGCTTGATAGTGACAGATGGTATCCAGCTATCTCAAAGCGGTAAAAGAATACTCGCTCATGAGATGGCGGGGCTCATAGAGAGGGCTTTAAACTAGGTTTGAAGGGGGAAAGGGATAAAACTAGGTGCACCAGAGATGAGCCTGGGGGCAGCACGCTGATGTTAGGGGTGGATTCGATAGGCCAGCTCAAATGCATCTATGCCAATGCACGCAGCATGGGCAATAAACAGGAGAAGCTGGAAGACATCATGCAGCAGGATAGATATGACTTAGTCGCCATCACGGAAACATGGTGGGATGACTCCCATGACTGGAGTGCTGCAATGGATGGCTATAAGCTCTTCAGAAGAGATAGGCGAGGTAGAAGAGGTGGTGGGGTGGCTCTTTATGTTAGGGAATGTTTTGATTGTACAGAGCTACACGATTCTGATGACAAGGTGGAGTGCTTATGGGTGAGGATGAGAGGGAAAGCCAACAAGGCAGATGTTGTGCTGGGAGTCTGTTATAGACCACCCAACCAGGTTGAAGAGACAGATGAATCATTCTACAAGCGGCTGGCAGTAGTCTCAGAATCGTGTGCCCTTGTTCTTGTGGGGGATTTTAACTTTCCAGATATCTGCTGGAAATACAACACAGCAGTGAGTAAACAATCTAGGAGGTTCCTGGAGTGTGTGGAAGATAACTTCCTGACACAGCTGGTAGGTGAGCCAACCAGGGGAGGAGCCTTGCTCGATCTATTGTTTACGAACAGGGAAGGACTGGTGGGAGGTGTGATGGTCAGAGGCCGCCTTGGGCTTAGTGACCATGAAATGATAGAATTCTCAGTTCTTGGTGAGGCAAGGAAGGTGGTCAGCAAAACCACCACTATGGACTTTCGGAGGGCAAACTTTGGCCTCTTCAAGGTACTGGTTGAGAGAGTCCCTTGGGAGACAGTCCTGAAGGGCAAAGGGGTCCAGGAGGGATGGACATTCTTTAAGAAGGAAATCTTAATGGCTCAGGACCAGGCTATTCCCATGTGCCACAAGTCAAACCGCCGAGGAAAACGACCGGCGTGGCTGAACAGGGAGCTTTTGCTGGGACTCAGGAAAAAAAGGAGAGTTTACCATCTCTGGAAGAAAGGGTGGGCAACTTGGGAGGAGTACAGGGATCTTCTTAGATCATACAGAGAGAAAATTAGAAAGGCAAAAGCTCAGCTAGAAATCAATCTGGCCACTATTGTAAGGGACAACAAAAAATGCTTTTGCAACTATGTTAACAGTAAAAAGAATCCCAAGGAGAATATCTATCCTTTAATGGATATAGAAGAGAATGTAGCCACCAGAGATGAGGAAAAGGCTGAGGTACTTAATGCCTTCTTTGCCTCAGTCTTTAATAGGGAGACCAGTTATCCTCAGGGTACTCCGCCCCCTGAGCTGGATGGTGAGGATGAAGAGCAGAATATACCCCCCATAATCCAGGAGGGAATAGTTAGTGACCTACTATGCCACCTGGACACTCACAAATCTATGGGACCAGATGGGATCCATCCAAGAGTATTGAGGGAACTGGCAGAGGTCCTTGCCAAGCCACTCTCCATCATCTATCAGCGATCCTAGTCAACAGGGGAGGTCCCAGAGGAGTGGAGGCTTGCTAATGTGACTCCCATTTACAAGAAGGGTCGGAGGGAGGATCCGGGGAACTACGGGCCTGTCAGCCTGACCTCGGTACCGGGGAAGATTATGGAATGATTTGTCTTGAGAGCACTCACAAGGCAAGTCCAGGACAAACAGGGGATCAGGCCCAGCCAGGATGGGTTTATGAAAGGCAGGTCCTGCTTGACCAACCTGATCTCCTTCTATGACCAGGTGACCTGCCTATTGGATGAGGGAAAGGCTGTGGATGTTATCTACCTTGACTTCAGCAAGGCCTTTGACACTGTCTCTCATGGCATACTCCTCGAGAAGCTGGTGTCTCACGGCTTGGACAAGTGTACTCTTCGCTGGGTGAAAAACTGGCTGGCTGGACGAGCCCAGAGGGTTGTGGTGAATGGGGTGAAATCCAGTTGGCAGAGGGTCACAAGTGGTGTTCCCCAGGGCTCGGTGTTGGGCCCCGTTCTGTTCAATATCTTTATTGACGATTTGGATGAGGGGATTGAGTGCACCCTCAGCAAGTTTGCAGATGACACCAAGTTGGGAGGCAGGGTGGATCTGCTTGAGGGTAGGGAGGCTCTACAATGAGAGCTGGACAGGCTGGATCGATGGGCTGAGGCCAATTGTATGAAGTTCAACAAGGCCAAGTGCCAGGTCCTGCACTTGGGTCACAACAACCCTATGCAGCGCTACAGGCTTGGGGAAGAGTGGCTGGAAAGCTGCCCAGCAGAGAAGGACCTGGGGGTGCTGGTTGACAGCCGGCTGAATATGAGCCAGCAGTGTGCCCAGGTGGCCAAGAAGGCCAATGGCATCCTAGCCTGCATCAGAAATAGTGTGGCCAGCAGGAGCAGGGAGGTGATTGTTCCCCTGTACTCGACACTGGTGAGGCCGCACCTCGAGTACTGTGTTCAGTTTTGGGCCCCTCACTACAGGAAAGACATTGAGTTGCTGGAGCATGTCCAGAGAAGGGCAACTAAGTTGGTGAAGGGCCTGGAGCACAAGTCTTATGAGGAGCGGCTGAGGGAGCTGGGACTGTTTAGTCTAGAGAAGTGGAGACTGAGGGGAGACCTTATAGCTCTCTACAACTACCTGAAGGGGGGTTGTAGTGAGGTGAGTGCTGGTCTCTTCTGTTGGGTGGCTGGAGATAGGACGAGAGGAAATGGCCTCAAGTTGCAGCAAGGGAGATTTAGGTTAGATATTAGGAAAAATTTCTTTACTGAGAGGGTTGTCACACATTGGAATAGGCTGCCCAGGGAAGTGGTTGAGTCACCATCCCTGGAGGTATTCAAAAAGCGTGTAGACGGGGTACTCCATAACATGGTTTAGTGGGTATGGATGATGGTTGGACTCGATCTTGAAGGTCTTTTCCAACCTAAATGATTGTATGATTCTAATTGATGGGCTATCAAGGAACTGCAGGCAAACCCAGGACTGCAACTGATAAGGATGCAAACCTGTGGTTCCAGGAGGGACTATTCCAGCTGATGAGACAATGTCCAGGAGAAGGGGGAGCAGGGAGGAACAAAGAGGGGGGTAGACAGAAAAGGGTATAAAAGGGGCCAGTCACATGTAAAATGGGGCTGGTCAGTACACTTGTCTGGCTGAGCCCTGCTCCTGATCACCACAGTCTGTCCTATCTTATTATTGAATGTTGTGGTTTAACCCCAGCCAGCAACTAAGCACCATGCAGCCACTCACTCACTTCTCCCCCACCCAGTGGGATGGGGGAGAGAATTGGGGGAAAAAAAAAAAGTAAAACTCGTGGGTTGAGATAAGAACGGTTTAATAGAACAGAAAGGAAGAAACTAATAATGATAATAATAACAATAATAATAATAATAAAAGGATTGGAATATACAAAACAAGTGATGCACAATGCAATTGCTCACCACCCGCCAATTGACACCCAGTTAGTCCCAGAGCGGCAGTTCCCTCCCAGCCCCACTCCTCCCAGTTTATATACTAGATGTGATGTCACATGGTATGGAATACCCTGTTGGCCACTTTGGGTCAGCTGCCCTGGCTCTGTCCCCTCCCAACTTCTTGTGTCCCTCCCAGCCTTCTTGCTGGCTGGGCATCAGAAGCTGAAAAATCCTTGACTTTAGACTAAACATTACTTAGCAACAACTGAAAACATCAGTGTTATCAACATTCTTCTCATACTGAACCCAAAACATAGCACTATACCAGCTGAAACCAGGACAAACTCTCTGTCCCGATCCAATGTCGGGGAAGGTTTCGATATGATCCCAAGAGCGAGATTAAGACACAAACGAGGTCAAATGCCATATACTCAAAAGAGCTTTTATTATCAAAAGTATCAAAAGTGGAAAATAGTGGCGATGATAGGATAGAATGGAAGAAAAGGCAGAAATCAAGCAAGCAGTCAGGATAGGATTGCAAGGATAGTCACCATCACGGATCCAGCGGCATCCCGTTGTTCCTCAATCTTCAATTCTTTGGTGGTAAAAAAGCCCCCATGGCTTGTCTCTACGGTTTTTATAGGGCATATTTCGATGATGTTGTGCACTGCAGGTTTCGTCTATCACATGACCTTCGCGTGATCGACACCAGAAACCAGTATCTTATCAGCTCCAGCCCCGTTTTCTCCCCTGGATGCCTCAATGGCCTGGTAATCGTCCTTATGGACAGAGGAGTGTCCTGCTTAAACAGGCCATCTCAGAGACAAAGGGCTCGAGATAGACAGTTCACAGTTCCTTGAGATGACAGTCCAGTCCCTCACACCTAACAATCTTTGAGGCAAACAGCTCGAGATAACAATTCAGTCTCTTACACCACCCCGTGGCTCAAAGATTGTTTTGGGACCCATGGTGGTTTTGGGAAAAGATAGCTATATAGAAAAGCCAGAAAAAAGCATTTCATACAATCTGTATTACCGACGGCGTGGTTCAGCGTACAGCGCAAATTTGTCCAACACCGTCAGGTGAAACAGTAGTTACAAATTGCATATTAGTTATAACATGTTGAATCAATTGTATAAAACATGGAATGATACATGGTAAAAACAACATGGCAAAACCACACAACAAGTAAAATAGGATTTGCTTAACCCATGGACCACCAGGGAGCCAGGAAAACATATCAATGTCCCAGCCTTTCCATGTCTGGACAGAAACATGGGCCAGCTTTCGTATTCCCTCAGTAATTTGTTTAACAATTTTCCCGCTGTCATCAATTTTTAAACAACAGTTAGAATCATTTAGTTTACCACAAACACCTCCTTCCTCAGCTAGCAGGTAATCGAGAACCATGCGATGTTGTAATATTGCTGTTTGCATTTGTGTGGCTTGATCCGCCAATAGATCAAGGGCACGGGTTGTCTCATTAGTAATGATCTCTAGGACATCTTGTGACCGGATGATGCGATTTAGGTTATAGATAGGTTCTCAAGCACCGCTAACCCACTCGTTGGGGTTCCAGGTGGCAGGTCCATAATGTTGTATGATACGTTGAGGGGTCCACTCATCTTTGCCCCAGGTTTGACCACTCCCACCTGCTATAGAGGTATCAATGGATCGCCGATATTGATTGAGATCATCATATACCTTAACACCCAGTCCATCCCCTTCATCCTCCGGGAGCAGGAAAAACAAAGGGCGAATTACCCCCACATAACACACTCCAGTCCAATTTGCTGGTAGCAGTTTGTAGGCATGTTGGCCACACACTCAGTAGTGACCCTTTAAGGCTCGTGCACCATTTTCAAACAAACTGGTAGGTGTCCGTGGTGATTGGAAATATGTTGAATTACCTACTCCTAGAGGATGATCTGACGGACCATTCATCAACAACCTGTCCATGGTTTTTCCCACTTCTTCTGTGGTGCCCCAACAGATAGGAAGTCCATCCGGACCTATGCTCAAATGTCCCTGACAGTGGTCTTTATTATCACTTGACCACCAAATTTGAGTCCCATCAGGGAGACAAGAATATGTTTTATCAGTGAGTCTGCATTTCCAGGCACCAGAACCACGGTGCCAAAAGCAGGTAACATTAAGATGGTTATTAGACTGATTAGTGGAAGATCAAAAATGGGAAAACTGTTTCCTGTGCCCTGTTTGATTCACCCAAGCCCATCCGGGCCAGCGAGGTACAAAATTTGGAGAACTGGAACTCAAGAGGCGACAATATGCCTGGCCGTCCCCTTCTGGCAGTGACATAGCTGCCCTATGGTTTGAACAATCAATTGGTCTACAACCGTCAGTGAGGCAATGGTTGTCATAAGTATAGGTCCAGTTGCACTTGCTATTTCCCACAGGAATACCATCTTTCTGTGTTCGGTTCAGACAATATTCACCTTGGACTGGGTATTGTGTTGTCCAGGGCTGTGTGTCTTCAGCCCAGTAAGAATCATTTTTGACCTCACTGTAATTACTCACTAACCATTTTGGGGAAATAGGGACAGCAGTCCATGGCCAGCTTTCCAAACCTAAGGGTCCACCACATACCCAACAACTAGTCAGATTAAAAGTGTTGGCCACTTGCTGGCCTAGAGCCACAAATTCATTTTGCCACTCCGAGCTGAAAAGAGGGGTACAGGAGTTTCCCCAGATATTAAAGGTGGTGCCAATGGTCGACCAAAACAACATTTGCGGTGGTATGCCAAACATCCTATAAATATTAACAGAGCAATCACTGACAAAATTACACAAACAATCAACAGCTTCACGTATTCCTTCAGGCAGGCTCCAGAGTCTTCACCTGAAAGAGAAAAGAAAAAAACAGACTCGGTTCATTCTAAGGAACCAGAAGCAAACTGTTATTAGAAGGATGGAATAATCCACCTGGTGTTGATTTTATGTTCTTTTCCATAAGCATCTTTTGCTTTCCAAGCATATTTATTCATTGGGGTTTCCAGTACCAGAGGTATGGCTCCTACCATGGGGAGTTCAACTAAGACTGGTTGGCCTGGAAAATATGATGGATTTCTGGGATGATCCGGGTTATCTGGGGCTGGCATAATGGTTGGGGCCTTTGGGCAAAATGCTGTAATTTTCGGGCACCCATTCACTCCCCAATGACTGTTAACACTAGTCACCGCATCCTGTAGCCGTTCGGCCCATCCAGGCTTATGCGGTTTGAGGAAGCGTTTCAGTAGGCCATTCATTCTTTCCACAATACCGTTTGCCTGTGGATAATACAGAGTATGGCGTACCCACGAGATCCCTTCCTGGGTCGCCCAATCTTGGACTACGTTAGCAGTAAAGTGGGAACCATTATCCAACTGAATCGAATGAGGTTTGGGGAAAGTGCCAAACTACCCTTTCAAAGCTTTCACTGTTTTCCCCAGTAGCTCTGGCAAAGGCTTCGGCCTGGACTAACCCTGACACTATCTCTACTCCAACTAACACATAATGCTTTCCTTCTGATTTTCGGAAGGGGCCAATGTAGTCCACTTGCCAAGCCTCCCACAACCCTTTCCCCTCCCTTAGGTGTAGAGGGTCACCTTCCAGGGGGTGTCTTTCCAAGCGGGTAACACATTGTTCACAGGCAGACACACAAGTTTTACATTCTTCCCTGGTAACTGGCCAACCTCGAACTTGGGCCTCACAATAGAGATCTTTGATCCCCAAATGTTTCCTCTTTACATGAAGCCATTCTAACAATTGCTCCCAGTCTTCTGCTATTGGGGTGTGGTGGGTTGACCCTGGCTGGAGGCCAAGGTGCCCACCAAAGCCGTTCTATCACTCCCCCCTCCTCAGCTGGACAGGGGAGAGAAAATATAACAAAGGGCTTGTGGGTCAAGATAAGGACAGGAGAGATCACTCACCAATTACTGTCACAGGCAAAACAGACTCAGCTTGGGGAAAATTAACTTGATTTATTAAAAATCAACCAGAGAGGGGTAGTGAGAAATAAAACCAAATCTCAGAACACCTTCCCTCCACCCCCTACCTTCTTCCCGGGCACAACTTCACTCCCGGATTCTCTACCAACTCCCCCAGCGGCACAGGGGGACGGGGAATGGGGTTTACGGTCAGTTCATCACACGTTATTTCTGCCGCTTCTTCCTCCTCAGGGGCAGGACTCATCACACTCTTCCCCTGCTCCAGCGTGGGGTCCCTCCCACGGGAGACAGTCCTCCACGAACTTCTCCAATGTGGGTCCTTCCCCCGGGCCGCAGTTCTTCACGAACTGCTCCAGCATGGGTCCTTTCCACGGCGTGCAGTCCTTCAGGAGCACACTGCTCCAGCGTGGGTCCCCCACGGGGTCACAAGTCCTGCCAGAAAACCTGCTCCGTGGGCTCCTCTCTCCACAGAGCCGCAGGTCCTGCCAGGAACCTGCTCCAGCGTGGGCTTCCCACGGGGTCACAGCCTCCTTCGGGCATCCACCTGCTCCGGCGTGGGGTCCTCCACAGGCTGCAGGTGGATATCTGCTCCACCATGGACCTCCATGGACTGCAGGGGGACAGCCTGCCTCACCATGGTCTTCACCACGGGCTGCAGGGGAATCTCTGCTCCGGCACCTGGAGCATCTCCTCCCCCTCCTTCTTCACTGACCTTGGTGTCTGCAGGGTTGTTTCTCTTACATGTTCTCACTCTCTCTCCGGCTGCCGTTTCCGTCTGTCCCAACAACTTTTTTTCCTTCTTAAAAATGTTATCACAGAGGCGTTACCACTATCACTGATTGGCTCGGCCTTGGCCGGCGGCGGGTCCAACTTAGAGCCAGCTGGTATGGGCTCTGTCGAACACAGGGGAAGCTTCCAGCAGCTTCTAGCAGAAGCCACCCCTGTAACCCCCCCTGCCTCCAAAACCTTGCCACGCAAAGCCAATACATGGGGTGTTCTGGAGGGGAGCTAATCGGGCCAATTCATCAGCTTTGCCATTCCACTGGCTAACAGGGGTGCTATCCTGTTGATGGGAAGCCACCCAGGCTACTGCAAATTTTCCTTGTCTAGCGATGGTTAGAATATCTTGCCACTTTTCTTTCTGCCATACAGGTATCCTATTGACCTCCCACCCATTTTGTTCCCAGAACGGAAGCCATTCAGTACAGCCTTTAAATACAGCATAGGAATCAGTATAGATATAGACAGGAGAGGTAGATTGAGCTTCATGCTGGAAAACACTCCATACTGCAACTAATTCCCCTACTTAGAATCATAGAATCATTTAGGTTGGAAGAGACCTTCAAGATCAAGATACTTGAGCACTACCTTCCCCTTCGGTGATTATTTGTTTGTCCGCATCTGCGTGGAGTGCTACAGCTCGATATTTCCAAGTTTTTCCTTCTCATTTAGAGGAAGCATCAGTAAACCAAACATTCTGCAATTGTTCAGAAAATGGGGGGGCCACTTGTATTACAGGAGGAAATTCAGGTGCTTCTCTATCTGGGTGTATTGGCTTTGCGTGGCAAGGTTTTGGAGGCGGGGGGGGTTACAGGGGTGGCTTCTGTAAGAAGCTGCTGGAAGCTTCCCCTGTGTTCGACAGAGCCCATACCAGCCGGCTCTAAGTTGGACCCGCCGCCGGCCAAGGCCGAGCCAATCAGTGATAGTGGTAACGCCTCTGTGATAACATTTTTAAGAAGGAAAAAAAAGTTGGGACGGAGAGAAACGGCAGCCGGAGAGGGAGTGAGAACATGTAAGAGAAACAACCCTGCAGACACCAAGGTCAGTGAAGAAGGAGGGGGAGGAGATGCTCCAGGCGCCGGAGCAGAGATTCCCCTGCAGCCCGTGGTGAAGACCATGGTGAGGCAGGTTGTCCCCCTGCAGTCCATGGAGGTCCATGGTGGAGCAGATCTCCACCTGCAGCCCATGGAGGACCCCACGCCGGAGCAGGTGGATGCCCGAAGGAGGCTGTGGCCCCGTGGGAAGCCCACGCTGGAGCAGGTTCCTGGCAGGACCTGCGGATCTGTGGAGAGAGGAGCCCACGGAGCAGGTATTCTGGCAGGACTTGTGACCCCGTGGGGGACCCACGCTGGAGCAGTGTGCTCCTGAAGGACTGCACACCATGGAAAGGACCCATGCTGGAGCAGTTCGTGAAGAACTGCGGCCCGTGGGAAGGACCCACGCGGAGAAGTTCGTGGAGGACTGTCTCCCGTGGGAGGGACCCCACGTTGGAGCAGTGGGAAGAGTGTGATGAGTCCTGCCCCTGAGGAGGAAGAAGCGGCAGAAATAACGTGTGATGAACTGACCGTAAACCCCATTCCCCGTCCCCCTGTGCCGCTGGGGGGGGTTGGTAGAGAATCCGGGAGTGAAGTTGTGCCCGGGAAGAAGGGAGGGGGTGGAGGGGAGGTGTTCTGAGATTTGATTTTATTTCTCACTACCCTTCTGTGTTGATTTGTAATAAATCAAGTTAATTTTCCCCAAGCTGAGTCTGTTTTGCCCGTGGAGGTAACTGGTGAATGATCTCTCCTGTCCTTATCTCGACCCAGAAGCCCTTTGTTGTATTTTCTCTCCCCCGTCCAGCTGAGGAGGGGGGAGTGATAGAACGGCTTTGGTGGGCACCTGGTGTTCAGCCTGGGTCAACCTACCACACTGGGCTTGTTTCCTCTTGAATGGTTAACATCTTTGCTGCCCCCTCAGACACTGTAAAAATTTCACAATAATGCTCTATCTGGGCATACAATTTCCATACAGAGGCTGAGCCACCCCGTCGGGGGGCGGAGTTCCTGCTAAAACTGTTTTGGTTACTTTAAACGGGCCTCTAAGCACTATAGGCTGCTGTCGAATAGTCCGTTCAGCCTCTCTCAAGGCTAAACTGACTACAAACAAACCTTTCTCCCAAGCAGTATATCTTTTTTCCGCATCCTTAAAACTGCGAGAATAGAACCCAATAGGTCGAGTGGGTCCTTCGGGGCCCTTTTGCCATAAATGTATTGATAACCTGCTCTTGGCAAATCCCCATTCAATATGGACAGGGTCTGTGGGGTGAATAGGACCGAGAGCTTGATGGGCAGTCGCTTCAAAAATTAGCAATTGCAATGCCTCTTCCTGGGGCTTAGTCCATTCCCACTGAGCCCCTTTTCACAACAAGTCATACAGGGGTCTTGCAATAATTGAAAAATCAGGGATATGTTTCCTCCAAAACACAAGTAATCCTAGTACGTGCTGCAAATCCTTTTTTGACTCTGGCATTTTAATCTGATCCAATGAGGAAAGGGTGTCGGGGGGGATACATGTCATTCCTCCCTTCCACCAAATTCCTAAAAACTTTACTTCGCTTGAGGGTGTTTGTATTTTCTCTGGTGGAATTTTCAGCCCCAAGCTTTCCAAGTGAGAAATTATATTATCCTGAGTTTTCTGAACCTTTTCTGTTTCATCCCCACCCACAAGAATGTCATCAATGTACTGATAAACTGATAAACACTGACCCCCTCCTCTGTCTGAATTACTTCTAGCTCCTGCGCTAACGCATGATGAGCTAGAGTGGGGGAATGCTTATACCCTTGTGGGAGTCGGGTAAAAGTAAATTGCTGACCCTCCCAAGTAAATGCAAAGCTGTCTTGATCCTCTGTTTGCAGGGGGACCATAAAAAACATATCTTTAACATCCACTGTTGCCATAATTGGGTGGGCTCATTCCTGGATTGTAGCTATAAGCTCAGCAATATTCGGTACCGCAGCTGTCAATGGACCTGTATTTGCATTAAGTCTGCAATAATCTACAGTCAATCTCCACTTGCCATTAGGTTTTTGCACTGGCCACACCGGGGAGTTAAAAGGAGAATGGGTTGGAATCACGATACCCTGTCCCTTTAAGTCCTCTAGCACAGGCGCTATTCCCTCTCTGGCCCCCAAGGGTATCGGGTAGGGCTTAACATTTGTAAGCTTTGAAGGGGGAAGCAGCAGCGCCGTTTGTAACAGCCGAATATCTATTGTGAGAGAGCCAAATGACCACTGTCTCCCTTTGTTATCAATCCAGGTCTTTCCCTTTAAAACATCGAGTCCTAAAAGGTTAAGTGGAAACTCCCCCACAACCATTGTCACTGTAGTGGCACTATCTTCTCCTGGCAAACGCAGGCTGACCATTGCTAATGCCTGTGGCTGAACAATGCCGAATGCATCTGCCACAAAAAGCCGCTGTTTGGAGGGTGTAATTCCGCAGTTAGCAGCGTCTTTGGTTTTAATAGCTGAAATTTGGGCTCCGGTATCTACCAAAAAGGTGACCGGGACTTGTCTTGGCCCCACAACACCTGTAATTAGTAAATCACCTCGGCTGTTTTCAGTGAGCTGTCTAATATATGTCCAACCTTTGCCCCCCCCGCTCACCACCAAAAGGCGAAGGATCTAGTTTCCCACTGGCTTTTGGGTGGCATTTGGTTCCGATCAATCAATCAGGGAGGGTGCGCTGGGAGTAGTATTCTCAAGATCCACTTTTCTATTTGCTGATTTATTGGGCCACTCTGTTACCAATTTTTCCGATTTGTCTGTTGGCATCCTGTCCATTAAGTCACGCGGGATCCCCTTCTGGTATCCCCACGCCCACAGTATATTACGTTTGTTTTTAACATCTTCATCATCCCTTTTCCCAACCTGGCTGGGGGCAGGGCTTCCCTATGGGAGGTTTATCGGAGCCAGTTCTTCCAGGAGAAAGGTTGCTTAGTTGCCTGCTGGGGATAAACCACGACATTGACATGCACCAATATGAGAATTCTGATTACCCTGTGGCAGGTACACCTGCCCCGAAAGGAAACGAAACTTCTCCGGGCAGGGAGGAGAGGAAAAAAAAAAACCCAAACCCTAGAGGCCGCAGGTTGAAAATTGAACTGACCAATCTGACATGCGTCAGGTACACGGAAGTGTTGACCTTTTGGCCAATGGGGATTAAAATGACCACAGATCAGATTCAAACAAGGGTATAAATGGGGCCCTGCCGGAAGACATTTTGAGTCAGTTCTCCTCGGAGTAGCAGGTCTGCAGTCGGGGATTCTCCCCTTGAGTCGGGATGCTGCCCTAGGTAACTCCTTGAGGTTGAGAGCCCTCATCTTTTAGGTGAGTGATATGTGCATTTTGAGTCATCATTTTTAAACCTTAAGAATTCTTAAGTCAGCTGTGTAGTACTAATTCCCCTTACATCATTGAACCTGTGGTTCACTAATGTTATCGGAGTTTTAACTAACTTTTTACTGAAGAATAAATCTGATTTTTAACATCTGTTAGATTTGATTGTGTGAGCCTCCGTAACATTTTAAATTGGCGTAGTCGGCAGGATGGTGATAACAGAGGAATTATTATGGAGGCACAGCTGTAGCCCTTCTCCCCCAGGTATGGAATGGGTGAAGGAGAAGTGGTCCGACCCAGCAGTGGTCGTGGAGAGAGTAGAACAATGCCGCGGCAGCAGTCGAGACCGCAAAGGCAAAGGCAGTATGTGTGCCATCCTAGGCGCCTGCTTGATTCAAGCACAAAACCAAAAGAGTGATTCTAATAGATTGGCAAAGGATAATTCTAAAAAGCAAGGGGAAATAGATTGTTTGAAGGTGGAATTGAAACGAGAAAAGGAGTGGACGCATCTATTGGAACGAAAGATTGAAATTATGCTAGCACAAGCAAAAAAGCCCCCCAGTGTTACCCAAATCCGAAAGTTAATCACTGGTACGGACCCTGAGGATTGGGATGGGGACATCTGGGGAGACACTGATGGAAACAGCTCTGAAGAGGTAGAGGAATTGGAGGAAAGGGATGTGCGACCCCTTATTAAAACAAAGGCACACGGGTCCACACGGTGGGAACCCCTGAACCACTGTCTGCACAACCCCTTGGAGGGGACCCGAACTCAGTGAGCTGCAAGCTAAGTTTTCGCACAAGCCAGGCAAAACCGAGACTGAATATTTGTGGAGAGTTTCTTTAACGAGGGGAGATCGGATACTATTGAGTGATGACGAAGCAAGAGGTTCCTGGGGACCGGGAGTGTTTCTGAGTGACGGACCAGCAGGTGATCGGTCAATAACGTCCCGAGTAGCCTACTGGGCTGGGGGTGTGGACCCCAAGGAGAGAGGAGAACCTGTTACTATCCGGGTAAAGGGATTGTCGGAGTTAACGGAGGGAGTGCAAAAGGCGGCCTGTGTTCAGGCCATGTACGACAGAGGGCAGCAAGGGATACCGATGGCTGCACCGGTGGACCCCATCCACCTCAGACCCCTTATCAGAGGGCTGCCGGATGCTTTAAAGATACACGTCCAGTCCCTCAGAGAAAGAATTCAGGGGGCCAGTGAGCGCAATCAGCAGAACCCCCAGAACCCGCCCGCGCACGTGATGACCTGGGCGGAAGTATTACACAGTCTAGTAGTTCACGGGCGCGAGATGGGTTGGGCGGAGCCGAGCGGTGGCGCGGAGGGCAGCAGGAAGGTCCGGCCAGCCAGTCGTAAACCCCACCCCGAACGGCCTCCCCACCACCGGGAGCCTGAGCTCCTTCCCCGGGGTCGGCCGGGTCGGAACTACGATCCCGGTAGGAACGATCTCTGGCGGAAGGCGTTGGCACTGGGGGCACCCCGAGCCGTGCTGCGTGGGCAGTCCACTGACGACATCCGGAAGCTGGTGGAATTGCTGGAGGGGAAAACTAGAGACCAAAGGGAAGCGCCAGCAACCCCGCCCCCTGGGGAAGAGAAACGTAACCCTTTCGCGGCACTGCGAGAGGAACTGGAAGGGCTAAAAAACTAGGAGCTGCGGTTTGGGGTTCAGGCCGCCCAATCCGCGTGGTGAATTCTTGCCAATGGTCTGCTGATAAGGAGCCTTATATATACATTCCTGTGGGTCCAAGACGGATAAGTTTAGAATTTTTAATTGATACAGGAGCCCAAATGTATTGGCTTTGCGTGGCAAGGTTTTGGAGGCAGGGGGGTTATAGGGGTGGCTTCTGCTAGAAGCTGCTGGAAGCTTCCCCTGTGTTCGACAGAGCCCATACCAGCCGGCTCTAAGTTGGACCTGCCACCGGCCAAGGCCGAGCCAATCAGCGATAGTGGTAACGCCTCTGTGATAACATTTTTAAGAAGGAAAAAAAAAGTTGGGAGAGACAGAGAGAAACAGCAGCCGGAGAGAGAGTGAGAACATGTAAGAGAAACAACCCTGCAGACACCAAGGTCAGTGAAGAAGGAGGGGGAGGAGATGCTCCAGGTGCCGGAGCAGAGATTCCCCTGCAGCCCATGGTGAAGACCATGGTGAGGCAGGCTGTCCCCCTGCAGTCCATGGAGGTCCATGGTGGAGCAGATATCCACCTGCAGCCTGTGGAGGACCCCACGCCAGAGCAGGTGGATGCCCGAAGGAGGCTGTGACCCCGTGGGAAGCCCACGCTGGAGCAGGCTCCTGGCAGGACCTGCAGATCTGTGGAGAGAGGAGCCCACGGAGCAGGTTTTCTGGCAGGACTTGTGACCCCGTGGGGGACCCACGCTGGAGCAGTGTGCTCCTGAAGGACTGCACGCCATGGAAAGGACCCATGCTGGAGCAGTTCGTGAAGAACTGCGGCCCGTGGGAAGGACCCACGCGGAGAAGTTCGTGGAGGACTGTCTCCCGTGGGAGGGACCCCACGCTGGAGCAGTGGGAAGAGTGTGATGAGTCCTGCCCCTGAGGAGGATGAAGCAGCAGAAATAACGTGTGATGAACTGACCGTAAACCCCATCCCCCATCCCCCTGTGCTGCTGGGGGGGTTAGGTAGAGAATCCAGGAGTGAAGTTGTGCCCGGGAAGAAGGGAGGGGGTGGAGGGAAGGTGTTCTGAGATTTGGTTTTATTTCTCATTACCCTTCTCTGGTTGATTTGTAATAAATCAAGTTAATTTTTCCCAAGCTGAGTCTGTTTTGCCTGTGACTGTAATTGGTGAGTGATCTCTCCTGTCTTTATCTTGACCCACAAGCCCTTTGTTATATTTTCTCTCCCCTGTCCAGCTGAGGAGGGGGGAGTGATAGAACAGCTTTGGTGGGCACCTGGTGTTCAGCCAGGGTCAACCCACCACATTTTCATATGATTCCCTCTCATTCCACAGTGGCATGGTAGCTTACGACCAGCACTGGGGGGTGGTTGTTTGTGCCACTGTTAAAGTCAAAGTCCAGACTGCTATCCTTACCAAAATAGGGTTCATCTTCCTGTGTATAATGAGGTTCACAGGGGGTTAATTAAAGTCAGCGTGTGTGTAGGTACACATTTAATTTCTCTGTTTTGTAATATTACTCACGCTGTATGTCCCGGTCCATGTGCAAACACTACCACCCCCCCACTACCATGTTTTCCCTTTCCCTAAGGGAGTGACAGCCCAAGCAATCATGCTTCCCATCCAATTGTGGCCTGTCACAATTGGAACCTTATCACCAGCTACTGTTGTGACAGCCTGAAAACTGAGTTCTGACAGATGAAAACTCTTTAAGGGCAGAAGTATGGTGTGAGCACTAACTGGGTTATGTCATCGCTCTGGTATGCTAACTGCTTGTGCTTAAATAGGAGGAGGTAGGGGTATCAAGGCTAAAGTAAGATAATTCTGTCCGAAAAACATATAATGCAAACGAAATATAACCAGGATGGACCATAGAGTCAGAATGGAGTTGTTGTCAGTTAACCCCATGTCATGGTTTAACCCCAGCCAGCAACCAAGCATCATGCAGCCACTCACTGACTCCCCCCCCACCCGGTGGGATGGGGGAGAAAATCAGGAAAAGTAAAACTCATGGGTTGAGATAAGAAAGGTTTAATAGAAAAGAAGAAACTAATAATGATAATAACACTAATAAAATGACAACAGTAATAATAAAAGGAATGGAACATGCAAGTGATGCGCAGTGCAATTGCTCACTACCCACTGATCGACACCCAGTTAGTCCCTGAGTGGCAATCCCCCTGCCCCCACTCCCCCCAGTTTATATACTAGGTGTGACATCACATGGTATGGAATACCCTGTTGGCCACTTTGGGTCAGCTGCCCCGGCTCTGTCCCCTCCCAACTTCTTGTGCCCCTCCAGTCTTCTTGCTGGCTGGGCATGAGAAGCTGAAAAATCCTTGACTTTAGACTAAACATTACTTGGCAACAACTGAAAACATCAGTGTGTTATCAACATTCTTCTCATACCGAACTCAAAACATAGCACTATACCAGCTACTAGGAAGACAATTAACTCTATCCCAGCTGAAACCAGGACAGTATCCACCCCTTATTCTATACCACTGATGTCATGCTCAGTTCCCATACCTTTAGTTACATCCTGGTCAATCATCATCACCTTTTCTGTTCTTTGAGATATATAAAGATAGATATATGTATATATGTATACACACACACAGACATCATTCCTTTAGTTTATGGGTCATATTCATAAAATGTTCGTTGAGTTCATTTAGTTCCCGACTCTGGGCTCCATCTGTCATACCAGTCTTTCTGGGCAGGAGGGATGGTGCAAAGTCCTCTCAGTCAGCAGAGCAGGATAGGGCTTCAGTGCGCTATGGCGAGCGGGTGACATTGGACGCAGCAGGAGGATGGTGTGCACCATCGGGTTGTTGCATGCTGGAGTCAGTTCTGGTTCCATCACTACCGCGCTTCGCTCAGTTTTATCACAGTTCATTCTTGCTTGATCTAAGGGATTCTTACTGTGGTACTATGGATATAGCATATAACAATTATAGTAATGATAACATACAGTAGCAGGGTTATATAGCAACTAATATCATAAAGTTTAATTCTGGCTATTCTCACCTTAAATCAAATCCCCTTGAGGGTAGTAAGTGGTGTTGAACAGGGCTCGATAGGCATGGGCCAGGTGCCAGCACGTTGCAGCAATTTGTATCTCTCTGGAGTTGCCAGGGTGACAGCACACCTTTTCCGAATATTTTACTAGTTCTTCCGGATTCTGCACTTGTTCAGAGGTGAATTTCCAAAACATTGGAGGTGTCCACTGTTTTAGGTACTTGCCCATACTACCCCACACACCCTGCCACTCATAATTATCCAGCCTCGGGGCAGGTCTCTGGGTGATCTTCTTAAATAGTTGTTTAACCTTAAACAAGAGGTGAACCACATTCAGGAGCATGCTAGTTCCTAGCAGTAGGGATAGGACCATGCTGGTCTCAACATCCCAAGGGTATTCAAATTTTTCAAAGTTCCGAAATGCCATTGTAACTGGACTGAAGGAGAAGGGAAAAGGGAAGAAAGGTACCCCAGCCATAGATTGGCTCTCCGAGGAGGTAAGGTAAATGGTGTAATTATTAATAGTTTCCCACAGATGACTCCCGAAGTATAGAGGTGATGACAGTGCTGAGTGCAAATACCGGATTAATCCCACAACCAATAACTTTATCATACCATAAACCAGTGTTACACAATACATCAAAGTGAAAACCTTAATCCACCTCCCACACATGATAAGCAGCAGCACAGGGACTACATACAGCAAGCGAGGTGATACATAACAGAACTTTAAAAATGAGAGCAACAATTCTAAGAACACATAAATCAACATAGTGACCAGCGACTATTAGACCAATATAATGAATGCTTTTAACAAATTTGTTTTAACAAGCTCTGGTCAGGTTTGTCATTATCTCAACCCTTTGAGCCCCACATTGGACACCAAAATGGACTGTCGTGGTTTAACCCCAGCCAGCAACTAAGCACCATGCAGCCACTCACTCACTCCCCCCCACCCAGTGGGATGGGGGAGAAAAATCAGAAAAAAAAAAAAGGTAAAACTCGTGGGTTGAGATAAGAACAATTTAATAGAATATAAAAACAAGAAACTAATAATGATAACACTAATAAAATGACAACAGTAATAATAAAAGGATTGGAATGTACAAATAATGCGCAGTGCAATTGCTCACCACCCGCCGATCGACGCCCAGTTAGTCCCCGAGCAGCAATAACCCCCGCCCCCACTCCCCCCAGTTTATATAGTAGATGTGACATCACATGGTATGGAATACCCTGTTGGCCACTTTGGGTCAGCTGCCCTGGCTCTGTCCCATCCCAACTTCTTGTGCCCCTCCAGCTTTCTCGCTGGCTGGGCATGAGAAGCTGAAAAATCCTTGAATTTAGACCGAACATTACTTAGCAACAACTGAAAACATCAGTGTTATCAACATTCTTCTCATACTGAACTCAAAACATAGCACCGTACCAGCTACTAGGAAGACAATTATCTCTATCCCAGCTGAAACCAGGACATATCCCAATGGATGTGATCAGCAAAAAACCAGCCATGTCCCTACCAGATAGCAAAAAAGAAACACAAGCTTTCCCAGGTGTTGTGGGTTTCTGGAGAATGCATATTCCAGGTTACAGTCAGATTGTGAGCCCTCTCTGTCGAGTGACCTAAAATAGGAATGGTTTCGTATGGGGCCACGACAGGTAGGTTGACCCCAGCTGGCAGGTAAGCCCCTATGCAGTTGCTCGCTCACTTCCCCCCCTGCTCCCCAAGAGATGGGGGAGACAATTGGAAGGGCCAAAGTGAGAAAACTTGTGGGTCGAGATAAAGATAGTTTAATAAGGGGCAGGGGGAGAAAGTAAAAAAAAAAAAAAAAAAAAAAAAAGTGATGCAAAAGCAATCACTCACCACCAGCAGACCAATGCCCAGCCAGTTCCCAAGCAACGGCTACTTTGGAAAGAATACCTCCCCTTCCCCGCCACCTTTTATTGCTGAGCATGTCATTATATGGTATGGAATAACTTTTTGGTCAGTTCAGGTCAGCTGTCTGTCATGGTTTAAACCTGGCCGGTAACAAAGCACTACGCAGCCACTTGCTCACTCCTCCACCCCTGGCCACGGTGGGATGAGGAGAAAATATAAAGGCAGTCTTGTGGGTCGAGATAAGGACTGGGAGGGATCACTCCCCACTTATGGTCACAGGCAAAAGACAGGCTCAACTTGGGGAAGAAACAAAATCAATTTAATTTACTACAAATCAAAACAAAACAAGGATATTAGGAAGTAAAACCAAACCTTAGAACACCTTCCCCCCACCCCTCCCTCCTTCCTGTCTCAACTCCACTCCCGGTTCTCTCTACCTCCTCCCCCCGGCGGCGCAGAGGGTCAGGGGATGGGGGTTGGGGTCAGTTCGCCACACATTGTCTCTGCCGCCCCTTCCTCCTCAGGGGGAGGACTCCTACTCCACCGTGGGATCCCTCCCACAGGAGACAGTCCTTCACGAACTTCTCCAACGTGAGTCCTTTCCGCAGGCTGCAGTTCTTCCCGAACTTCCCTGGCGGGGGTCCTTTCCGCGGGCCAATCTTCAGTCACAGACTGCTTCAGCACGGGCTTTCCCATGGAGTCACGGCCATCTTTGGGGGCATCTGACTGCTCCAGCGTGGGCTTCTCCACAGCCTGCAAGTGGGCATCTGCTCCACTGTTCACCTCCATGGGCTGCAGGGGGACAGCCTGCCGCCTCACCACGGGCTGCAGGGGCATCAACCTCCTCAGGCGCCCCTCCTCCCCCTCCTTCTTCACTGACCTCGGTATCTGCATAGGTGTTCCTCTCACATTCCAATCCCCCTACTCCCTGCAGGTTCCCCTTCTTAAAGATGTTATCCCAGAGGCGCTACCACCGTCACTGATTGGGTCAGCCTGGGCCAGAGGCGGGTTCGACTTGGAGCCAGGGGAGCTTCTAGCAGCTTCTCACAGGAGCCACCCCTGCGGCCCCCTCCCCCGCTACCAAAAAAACCCACGCCACACAAACCCATAACATATGCTTATAAAATTTTTAAAACTTTTGGTCTGTAGATTTCAAATGCAAAACTTAATAACTTCTATTTTGTATTAAAAAAAAAAAGACTCCAGTGGCATCATTTCTTTTCAAAGAGATTCCTTTGGATTTTCAAGCTCGCTCTCTTCACCCGATGCTCTAGAAAAATAATAAAGCAACATTAATAGGCATATAAAGAATTTCAGACATAAGTCTTATTTTAAAATTCATTGACCTGGAATAAGACTAGAACCTCAGTGTGTTGATGCACATTCAGCAGTAGATGAAGTTTGGAAGACTGAAGCAGTTAGTGATGCCAGCTTCTCTCCTTGAGAGGACTGTCGTCGTCCCCCACACCCCCCCACACCAATTGAGCTCAAGTCAACATGCCAAGCTGTGAACTGCAGTTATTCAGGATCTGATTTGTATTCCATTCAGGCATTCCTGAATAATAAGCCAAACAGTTTTTTCCTGTAGTTCTGACACTGGTACCAGTACCAAACTCAATGCCCTTGGAGGTGTAGAAGATGGAATTCAATATTCTTTTTGTGCTGGAAAAAGAAAAGGAAGTTTGTGTTGACTGCAGGACCATGCCATCAGCAGTGTGCACATTCAAGCTTGTAGCTTCCTTTCACTCCAACCAGCACTAATGTATTGGTTTGCTAGAAAACTTTTCACATCCTTCTGGATTTTAGCAGTGGGGTTTCTTCCACTGAGTTATAAAACCTGACTGATTGCAGCATATTGCTCCAGGTTGTTTGTAGTGACCATTGCAACAATCATTTAAGGTTTACTTTCCCCCTTATAAACAGAGTGCTTTGTCCCAAATATTTATGAATTTTTATCCAGAACCTATTGGGTTTTTTATGCATCCTTACTCTACTAAACTAGTTTGTTTATTTTTTAGCAGTTTAGAAATATATTTTATGCAATATTTTAGGAAGCAAGTAAGAAATAGCTGCTTTATGGGGAGAGGGTCTATGGTTTTAATTTGTGAATTGCTTTCTTTAAATTAGGCTGAAAAACAAGCTGAAGCTGCGGAAGCTGCAGTGGTAGCAGCTGCAGTGGCTGTGACTCCAAAAATAAGCCCTAAAAGGGGAAGACCAGCAGGTAACTTTAAACAAAAAGGAATTTTATTTATTTTTCCCCATACAAAATAACTTAATAGAGATGGTCAGAGGATTTATTGCCCCCAGATCTCCAGAGTATCACAGAATATTTCCTAATATGTAAACTTCCAATTTTTATTTTTATATATATATATAAAAATATATATATATACATATATACACATCTAAACTATCCTACATGGCAACCTGAGGTATTTAGCAATTTAGCACATAAAGGGCCTTAAAATGTTTATGGTTATGCTGGGTCCTCTGAAATAAGGATCATTGTATCCCCTTGCAAGTATCACCTTTAGGAAAGCCTCCATAGGATTCTGCTAACTTACAGACTATGCAATAAGACCTCTGTTTCACTGTGGCTTCACAAAGGTTTATATTATTCAAAGGTGTATAACATTGGTACTTAAGTTGTGTTAGAATATCCATAAAACAAGTTTTAAAAAAATGGGGGGAAGGAGACTGTCTATAGGTAGAGCTCAGAGGACAGTAAAAACAAGTGAAGAGCTGGAGAGATTTTGCTGAAAAGACGTTTAAAGGAAATCTCTGTAGACCATTAGACAACTGAGAAGAAAATATAGCTATTAGAAACAGCATGTAATTTTAAAGATTTTGCTAATAGTTCTGCAGTACTTGTTTGTGAAAGTAGCAATGATTTAATTGTAATTCTTATGGCAAGTTTGCAAGTATTCTTGAAGGAAACGTTTTAAATTTGTTTACTGCTAACATGGGGAAAGTTATTGGAGCACTTAAATATATGCTATATGAGCATTTAGTCTGGGAAACAGATAATTTAATACTTTATACTCACCTGTATCTGGTGGCATTATGAAAATAACTTTTAGAAAGCGCAACCATAGTTAGCTCTCAAGGCAAACTATTTAAGACTAGATGTGAGGAAATGAAGTATCACCTTAGTACTTCACCCACTTTCATTATATTTATTAAATGAACATTTTAAATATTTTAATGTGTGGGGGATTATATTGATCTTTCAAATGAATTGTGTTTATACAAGCTATTGTCTGTAAGAGCAGGAAAGGACCTTTACAAGAGATGCTTTGGCACCCTATGGGAAATGTGTTACTAGATGATGTACTGTGCAGCATTCTCTTGCATTAATATGATGCATGCATCTCTTGCTTAGCAGTGCTCCACACTAACATCAGCAGCACTTCAAACACTGGGCTGTTAGTTTTATTCCTAACAGACTGTTCACTGGGGATAGCAGATAAGCATGTTCCATAAATTTCAATCCATAATGGCAGCATACTAAGTATTTTCATTTTACAGAATTTGAAGGGTATAAACGTCAAGAAGGCAGATAAACTATTTAGCTTGCTTTAACACTGAAACATGGTGAAATTGAGAAAATGTAGAACTGTGCTGTATACCTCAGTGTGGTGGTAGAGTTTCTTGACACTGATTTACTCTCAGGGAAAGGGATGGAAGCTCCATGAAGCTCTTAAGACTACTACTAATAAATAGGCTGAATTTAGATTTGCACACTAAATTACTTAAGTTTTTCCCCCCCACTTATTATTGTCTTATTATTCCACTTATTATTCTCTTGTTTCAGGCTTATTTTTTTTTTTATTAGCTGCATAACATGAGGCAGGACCATTCTGAGTGCACTGGGTGGAAAAGGCACAGGAATAGATGGTTTAAACCTCTTAGACTGCTATCTTAAAGTACCAAAGTGTTGGTTGAGATTTTAATTTTTCAGAGGGATCTCGATTAAACTTTGATACACAGTTCCAACGTTTGAATTTTTTTAAATAGAGTATTTACTCTACTAAGTTTGACTCAAGTGTTGCTTCTATGTGTTGACATGAGAAACAATCCTTTTAGATAAGGAACGGGTGGTGGCTGTAGACTAACCTGTTCTTTTTGTATAATTAGCTACCGAAGTAAAGGTTCCAAAACCAAGAGGGAGACCCAAATTGGTGAAACCACCTTGTCCTTCGGAGACCGACATGTGAGTTGGCTTTTTATACAAAATGCCTGTCTTTATTGTAAACCAAGTGGTTGCATTTGATGAGCTGTCATGACTTACTGAGTTCCTGCCCAGCATTTTCCTTGTAGTACTCAGTATAAGTTAAATGTTGCAGTCAGGATGGGTGGACAACCAGATGGGTAAAAAAGTGGCTGGATGATTGGGCTCAGAAGACAGGGGTTAATAGGTTGTTTTCTACCTGGACGCTGGTAACAAGTGGAATACTGGAGGGGTCTATCTCTTCAAGTTTGCAGATGACAGCAAATGGGGGGGGGGGGGGGGGCGGGGCAGTCAATACACTTGAGGGCAGAGCTGCCATCCAGAGATAACTAGACAGGTTGGAGGAACAAGCTGACAGGAACGTCATGAAATTCAACCAGCACAGATGCGAAGTCCTGCCCTGGGAAGGAAGAACCCCTGGTGTGGTGGGTTGACCCTGGCTGGGTGCCAGGTGCCCACCAAAGCCGCTCTATCACTCCCCCTCCTCAGCTGGACAGGGGGGAGAAAATATAACAAAAGGCTCGTGGGTCAAGATAAGGACAGTTTAATAAAGAGAAAGCAAAGGTCGCGCGCGAAAAGCAAAGAAAAACAATTGATATTATTCTCTACTTCCCATCAGCAGGCGATGTCTAGCCACTTCCTGGGAAGCAGGGCTACAGTACGCGTCGTGGTTGCTCCAAAAGACAAAAATGCCCCCCTTCCGTCTTCCTTTACTTAGCTTTTATAGCTGAGCTGACGTCATATGGTATGGAATATCTGTTTGGTTAGTTTAGGTCAGCTGTCTTGGCTATGTCCCCTCCCAAGATCTTGCCCAGCCCCAGCCTGTTGTTGAGTTGGGGGCAAAAATGTTGGAGAGACAGCCTTGATGCTGTGCCAGCACTGCTCGGCAGTAGCCAAAACACTGGTGTGTTATCGACACCTTTCTAGCTACCAATGCAGAGCACAGCACTACGAGAGCTGCTATGGGGAGAATTAACTCCATCTCAGCCAGACCCAATACACCTGGCAATGGTACAGGCTGGGGACTGACTGTGGAGCAGCAGCTCTTCTGAAAAGGACCTGGGGATCCTGGTAGACAGAAAGCTGACCATGAGCCAACAGTGTGCCCTGGCAGCAAAGGAGGCCAACAGTATCCTGGGCTGTATGAACAGGAGCGTAGGCAGTTGTATTGGGTCTGGCTGGGATGGAGTTAACTTTCCCCATAGCAGCCCTCATAGTGCTGTGCTTTGTATTTGTAGCTAGAACCGTGTTGATAGCACACCAATGTTTTGGCTACTGCTGAGCAGTGCTCCCACAGCATCAAGGCTGTCTCACCACCACCCCCCCCACCCCCCCCCCCCCCCCCACCCCCAAAGGCTGGAGGGTAGGCAAGAGATTGGGAAGGGACATAGCCAGGACAGCTGACCCAAACTGACCAGAGGGATATTCCATACCATATGACGTCATGCTCAGCAATAAAAGCTAAGAGAAAGGAGGGGGAGGAGGGGCATTCGTTATTAAGGCGTTTGTCTTCCAAAGCAATCGCTATGCGTACTGAGGCCCTACTTCCCAGGAAGTGGCTGGACATGGCCTGCTGATGGGAAGTAGAGAATAAATCTTTTTTTTTTTTTTTTCTTTGGTTCTGGCCGCGGCCTTTGCTTTCTTTCATTGAACCGCCTTTATCTCGATTCACCAGTTTTTCATCTTATTTTCTCCCCCTGTCCTGCTGAGGAGGGGGAGTGACAGAGTGGCTTGGTGGGTATCTGGTGGCCAGCCAAGGTCAACCCACCACAGCAGTAGATTAGAGAAGTGATTATCCCCCTCTATTCAGCACTTGTTAGACCACATCTAGAATTCTGGGTCCCCCAATACAAGAAAGATGCTGACTAACTGGAGCGAGTTCAGCAGAGGGCCACCAAGCTGGTCAGAGGGCTGGAACACATGTCCTATGAGGAGGGTCTGAGGGAACTGGGCTTGTTCAGCCTGGAGAAGAGAAGGCTTTGGGGGAGATCTAATAACAGCCTTCCAATACCTACAAGGAGTTCATCAAGAAGAAGGAGCCAGGCTCATCACGACGGTGCATGGTGGGAGGATGAGAGGCAACGGGCATAAATTGAAACAAGAGAGGATCAGACTGGATATAGGAAAATACTTTTTCACCCTGAGGACAGTCAAGCAGTGGGGCAGGTTGCCCAGAGAGGTTGTCCAGTCTCCATCCTTGGAGGTTTTCAGGACCAGACTGGAGAAAGCCCTGAGTAACCTGGTCTGAACCATCCCCAGCAAGGGGTTGGACAAGAGACTTCCAGAGGCCCCTTCCAACCGGAATTATCCTATGATCCTATGAAATGAAAGATCTAAGAGTGATCCAACTTTGTGCAGGTGGACTATTTGATAGTAAAAACTAAGTAGTACATCTTCTTGAATTGAGAGTTAGGTTCTCTTTTAAACTGGGTATAGATAATGAACATGAAGCTTAAATAATTTACTGTGTTTTAGTGTTCATGAAGAGGAGAAGACAAAGAAAAAAGGACTGGAAGAAAAGCCCAAAAAACAAGGGGAAAAAGATGAGGAGAGTCAGAAGGAAGAAGACAAATCGAGGAAGGAATTTGATAGAAGAGAAGCAAAGAGGGAGACTGAACCAAAAAGGAGAAATACTTCCCAAGTGGGTTCTGCATCAGCGTCTGATTCTGAAGAGGATGAAGGAGAACATGAAGGTGATAAGGTATATTGCTCTTTATTGACTTACTTATTGTAAAGAACAGTAGTTCACTGAAAATATTTCTTAAAGCTAATACTAGGTCTTCAATTTTGTCTATTAAGTGTTGGAGCCTTGTGTCTGGCTAACATAGATGCATGTCTTGGAAATGAGAAGTTGCAGAATTCCTTTCTGTCAAATAATCCTTTCAATAACTTTTAGATATTTACAAAGAAAAAAATTTTCTAATACTTTATTTTTTTAAAAGATGGATTTAAATGCAAGTGATTTATTGTAGCAAAAGTTTGTTTGTTTGTTTGTTTGTTTGTTTTAATATGCTTACTTGAATGCATATATTTTTTTGTCCTGAGCGTTGAGAATCTGTGGGGTCTGTGAAATATATTTTTGAAAGATAGGAAGCTGTCTCTAGCTGATCATTTGGGAATGGCTTTGGGTTTCTTGGTGTTTGGGATATTCTTCTCCATATCTGAGAGAAAGCACTAATAAAACTCAGCTTCTCATCTGCATATAAAAGATTTGGATTTAGTTACAGAGGAATGCTAACTCTCATCAGGGTGTTTCATGGACTAGAGCAGTAATGTGTAGACATCTAGAGCAGGTAGGTTTAACTATTAATGTTTTTGACGTTCAGTAATCTAAAGACTCCTTCTCTCTTCTCACCCTAAAACCGTAAATAAAAACAGAAGAAAAAAGGAGGGAGAAACTTTCAAGGAGCTCATAGAAGAAACATGTTACAAGGCCAACATGAGAGAGAGCTGACAGAAAGAAAGTGTAAGCAAGAGGAGCAAATGGAATCTGAGCTGTGAGTATGTTTTAATACATAGTGTCTGTACATTGTGGTAGTACTTTGAAACTAAGAGGAGGCACAAAACCTGACAAAATTCCCAATTGGTTTGCACTGTTCTGTGTCCTCCCTCTGCCTTTTTTTTCCCCAAGCGTTATTTAATTTTTTAAGTGGAGAATAAAAAAGCTCTTGTAAATCAATATGTAGTATTGTGGGAGGATGGGAAAAATTGAATCCAGAAATTAAGTGATGTCAGTCTTTCAGTGACTTAGATTTCCTAACAGTAGGACAGAGTTGGTGGGTTCTGTTTAGAAGTATCCTGAGAATACCTGAAGAGAGAGCTAACTCTCTTGTTCTGGCAGGGCCATGTATTACATTTTAAGTAAGTCTTGAATACATGAGATTGAGATTTATATCAAAATTCTATAGCCATTAATTAAGCTGCTCAGGTTGTGGAATACATAGGGTTCCCTGGAAAACACTTCCTTCTCTGTCTGGCAGCTGGAGGCTATACTATCAGACAGAACAAGGAAGAAGTTATGATTTATGCTACTCTGGCTCTGCAAAGCCAATTGAGTTTGCAGTTTGCAGTCAGAAGATAAATTATCACAAATGAACCAAGCATTATCATGGAGAGAAGATCCTGCCAGAAACTTAGGGGGTTGGGACAGCAGGAAGGAATCGATCTGACCCATTCTCAAGACCTATTCCACAAGTGGGTGAAGAAGCCACCACCATGAGATTGAGATGTTCCCATCCACACAGTTCTTGGGAAGGAGGAAGAAGGGGAAGAACAAGGTAAAATTTCTGGGAATTAGGAGAAGGAAACGGTCCCCTTCATCTATAACAATACAATTATAACCTTCCTCTATCCTTTAACAAGAATCTAGATTTATTTACTCCCCCCCCCCCCCCCAAGTGATTTCGCCTCTGCCTTGTCAGTTATTCTTTCTCTAGAAACCTAAACACACTTCTTCCTTGGGGCAAACCTAAACTTTTCCAATGTCCCAAAGACACTAAATTGTTTTTATCATTTCTGTAATTCTTAATATATTATTATGTAAACCTGACATGCTTTTTGATTTCTGCAATAAATTGTCATGTGTTGTTTTGGTTATCATAGAATGGTTTGGGTTGGAAGGGACCTTAAAGATCATCTAGTTCCAACCCCCCTGCCATGGGCAGGGACACCTTCCACTAGACCAGGTTGCTCAAAGCCCCATCCAACCTGGCCTTGAACACTTCCAGGAATGGGGCATCCACAACCTCTCTGGGCAACCTGTTCCAGTGCCTCACCACCCTCACAGTAAAGAACTTCTTCCCAATATCTAATCTAAATCTACCCTCTTTCAGTCTAAAACTGTTACCCCTCATCCTATCACTACACTCCCTGATAAAGAGTCCCTCCCCATCTTTCCTGTAGGCCCCCTTTAAGTACTGGAAGGCCACTATAAGATCTCCCCGGGGCCTTTTCTTCTCTAGGCTAAACAACCCCAACTCTCTCAGCCTGTCTTCATAGGGGAGGTGCTCCAGCCCCCTGATCATCTTCGTGGCCCTCCTCTGGACCCGCTTGAGCAGGTCCATGTCTTTCTTATGCTGGGGGCCCCAGAGCTGAACACAGTACTCCAGGTGGGGTCTTCACGAGAGCCGAGTCTTCTTTACTTTTAAATAGATTTCATATTTTATGCATCTAGGGAACTATACAGAGCTCCACTTCAGTAAAAGTAAGGAGCAGTAGCTTATCTTAGTGACTGTGCATAGTTTAGATTATACCTGATGCCTAATTATTAAGCACAAAACCTAATATTGATAAAATGTGAAAAAGGTTTATTTTTCTTTTTGCTTTCTTGCAACTTCCTCTGTCAGCATAATGGATATAAATTGAATTTTTTGTTTCATTTTTTTAAACCATTATTTTCCATTTTTCTGGTCTAGGTAGCTACCTCATTAATATTTGTTAGGCAAACTCAATTCAGTGCTTCGTACATAAGACACAGCCTTGCTTAAAGAATGTGAGTCTGTGCAGGTACAACTGTGTTGCTCCTCAGTCTACTGCCAAATTTGTGCCAACATCCTCAGCTATTCATCCTCTCAGTTGGTAAAAAGAAACAAAGAAGCTTGTTGAACAGTGTTGCAGAAAAGACCTTGACTTTTGCTGATTTAACATGCATTACCAACTACAGCTTTTCTTAGTACCAATGAATAATTCAACACGTCCCAAACTTTAAAAAGATAACTTAAGGAAACAGCGTATATGCCTATCAACACAACTGAAAGTAGTTCTTAAGCACAATCACTTGGAATACATTATTTTCTAGAATGCACAGAATCGTAGAATAATTCAGGTTGAAAGGGACCTCAGGAGGTCATCTAACTTCAACCTCTGGCTCAAAGCAAGATTAGCTATGGAATCAGATTGTTCAAGTACATATTCAAAAAGATATGAAAGCACCTTATCTCTAGTTAACAAATGGAGTAAAGTTATAGCAATATTTAAAATACAGAACTGAAGAGACATTTACAAACCATTTGCTCAGACTCAATACTCAGTGCTTACGAGTGTTTTGTAAATTCATGTTTTGCTCATGTTTACTCTGCTTAATGGTCTCTTCTTTAAACAGTTTAACACCGCATATGAAATTGTAAGCAAGTTTCATGTGACAGAAATATAGTTTGCAGATTGTTCGAGTTTTAACATGTGCAGCATATGCATTTCTCAGCGTGAAAGGTGTACCAGTTTAGTCAGAGTGGTAAGCTTAGAAGTGGACTTTTACTGCAAAAACTGTAAACTAACATTGGTTTAAGCAAGATAGGTTTGTGTTATGCACACATTGTTTGATAATGGCTAATCCAAATAAATTGCTCTTAAGTAGCCATACAAGGGTTTATGTAAACAGGTTTCATTTCTTCATTTAGATGAGTCAAACAATGCTAACTGGAACTTAGAGTTCAAGCCAATGCAAATACACACACACACACACACACACACACACTCACTCACTCTCTCTTGAATAGAGGGAAATGTATATTGGCAGAACGTAACACTACCACTGGCTCAATTCTTGGAAGATATACTTGTAAGTTTTAAAGAACAAAAACACAATATTGTGCTGGAATATTTAAAGAAATATATGAATTAATTTGCCTATAGTTGCTTGTTTGAGACAACCTGGTCAAGACATCTTGCGCAAGTATGTGAGGTGTTCGTCTTCAGTTTCTTCTGACCAGTAACGACCACTGGTGTGTCACGTCTGCACCCAAATAGCCTTATGCTTTTGACAGGAAATAAAAAGGGCAATCTGACTCAGTTTGTCTCTTGCCACTAAAAAAATCCAAGTGTTGTCAGGTTCTGTAGAAACAAGGAAGTGGAACAGGTCATGAAAAATGTGCCTTAAGAGAGACAATTATTAAAAGTGGCCATTTGTTTTCAAGTGATTGGCCAAATACGTTCCACTGTCCAACCGCTTCATTTACAATTTCAATTAACTCAGATGCCACACTACATTAATGTCATATTGCATTTTGAACAACTCATTGATTTAAGCACAGTGCTGTGTTGCATAACTTGGGTTTGGAACCTGCACTGATCTCTTAGTTATAAAAGGTACTCCTTTAGTATGCCACTCATCCAGGCAAAAAAACCATTTGTAATTATCATTATTTAGCTGAAAACTCCCAAATGACATTTTTTAAAGCTGTCCAATCAGAAACCAGTAATTCCAAGACTACCTCTGGAGCAAAATCAAATTCCTGTTCATCTAAAAGAAGAGATAAAACATAACTTAAGTTTACCCTACTGCAATTAATAGTCAACATGTCCCACAGATTTATATACAAAGTTTTAGCTTCCAGGCAGCCAAAAGGAATGCTGGACACCACAAGTCTCTCAGACTCTCTCATGCTTCTAAAACCAAGGACAACACTGCTGACAGTATAGCTTCCCCCAATGAATACTGCTGGGCAAAAACAGTCTGTGAGCACTGACAACAGGAGTACTTGAAGAAAACAAACTAGCACTTCAAGAAAAGAGTTCAGCTAAGGGTTGATCTTAGAATTTTCCCCCCTCTTTTACAAAATTCTGCAGAATTATATAATAATCTTAAGCTTTTGGAAGTCTGATTCAGTATCTGAATAAAATGTGAAGCGAGTATGGAAACTGATATACATGCAGGATTTTTATTTAATGGATGCTTATTTTTATGACATTTGGAAAAACTCGCAGAATGGTGGAATATACCAATTAGAATAAGGCTTTTAAATTCTATGATAAAACAAGACTGAAGACTTGATAAATAGGGTTTGTTTGGGGGTTTTTTTGTGTGAATAAAAATATTTTCGGAGTTTTCTTTAAAGATTGTGGTATACTTATAGCTTACTTATTTCTGTACTTTTTTTAGTAGAGTTGCTATGGGAGTTATTTTATTTGTCATATAATCGATCTTTTTCCCATAATTCCCTGAGGTAAACTTGAATGTTACTTTTAAATTTGGGTCCTCTTACAATATTCTCTCTCCATCAATCTGTTTCATACACTGCAGCTTTGTCTTAATTTTTACATTTTAACAATACTTTCATTTGCTGCTTCTAGGGGAAACAGTCTGCTAATCTATCTGGAGGATTCCTTATCTGCAGTATCTTAAAATAAATAAATAAATTTAATTAATTTTGGTCTTTGAAGAAACCAGAGTTTGACTTCTGTATTTTTACACACAGTTTGAATATCTCAAAACATCTCATTTAAAAATAAAAATAAAAAAAAGACTCAAGACTTTAGAAGACAGCATTGTAAAAAATGCTTTCATGTTTTGACAGGCAAAATAAAGAAGGTGGTAAGAAATCGGAAGTTAAGAGGATGGAGAAGAAGAGAGGTTAGTTTAAAGAGTATTAAATATTCTTTATATATATATATACATACACAGAATATATAAACACAATATTTTTTACTATCTTAATTTTTTTAAAAGAAATACATGTCTAGACTTATGTCGTGCTTTAACCCCAGCCAGCAACTAAGCACCACGCAGCCGCTCTATCACTCCCCCTCCTCAACTGGACAGGGGAGAGAAAATATAACAAAAGGCTCGTGGGTCAAGATAAGGACAGGGAGAGATCACTCAACCAATTACCGTCACGGGCAAAACAGATTCGACTTGGGGAAATTAGTTTCATTTATTACCAATCAAGCCAGAGTAGGGTAATGAGAAATAAAACCAAATCTTAAAACACCTTCCCCCCACCCCTACCTTCTTCCCAGGCACAGCTTCACTCCCGAATTCTCTACCTACCCCCCCAGCGGCACAGGGGGACGGGGAACGGGGGTTACGGTCAGTTCATCACACGTCGTTTCTGCCGCTCCATCCTCTTCAGGGGCAGGACTCCTCACACTCTTCCCCTGCTCCAGTGTGGGGTCCCTCCCACGGGAGACAGTCCTCCACGAACTGCTCCAGCGTGGGTCCTTTCCACGGCGTGCAGTCCTTCAGGAGCACACTGCTCCAGCATGGGTCCCCCGCGGGGTCACAAGTCCTGCCAGAAAACCTGCTCCAACATGGGCTCCTCTCTCCACGGGTCCACAGGTCCTGCCAGGAGCCTGCTCCAGTGCAGGCTTCCCACGGGGTCACAGCCTCCTTCAGGCATCCACCTGCTCCGACGGGAGGTCCTCCACGGGCTGCAGGTGGATATCTGCTCCACTGTGGACCTCCATGGGCTGCAGGGGGACAGCCTGCCTCACCATGGTCTTCACCACGGGCTGCAGGGGAATCTCTGCTCCGGCGCCTGGAGCACCTCCTCCCCCTCCGTCTTCACTGACCTTGGTGTCTGCAGGGTTGTTTCTCTTACATGTTCTCACTCCTCTTTCCGGCTGCAGTTTCTGTGCCCCAGCAACTTTTTTTTCCCTTCTTAAATATGTTTTTACAGAGGCGCTACCACTGTCACTGATTGGCTTGGCCTTGGCCAGCGGCGGGTCTGTCTTGGAGCCGGCTGGCATTGGCTCTGTCAGACATAGGGGAAGCTTCTAGCAGCTTCTCACAGAAGCCACCCCTGTAGCCCCCCCGCTACCAAAACCTTGCCACGCAGACCCAATACGACTTACTGCTAAGGGGGTTTTGTGATCTCAGTCAAAGATGTTTGATCTGTGATTACTTCCTTCAGATCTTTGAAGCAGTGTATTCTTGTTTTAGGTCTTCTAAATTCTTTCCTTCAGCAGTGTGTTAGAACTGGTCTTTAGTATTCTCATCTTATTGTCATCCTAGTTTTTAAACCTTTTACATATTCTCCATTCACCAGCATATGAAATCAAAAGTTCTATTTCTTTGAACTGAATCACTTCAGTTCTTTATCTTCACAACTAATTGTCTGTTCCATCACAGCAGGCTAATCAGAGGGGACCCCCTTGCAAATAGTCAGATGGTATCCTTTTCCAGGGAAGGGGCTTAGATTTGGGATAGTTACTGAGTTCTTGTCCACCAGACCAGACTTCCAAACCAGCCTTTACAATAAGAAGTCATTCCCTTCTTCGTGTCCCTACCCTTCTTAGATATGTCTTAAGGTCAGTTCAAACCACTGCCTTCAGGTTCCATCTATCTTTTGTTATATAGTTAGAAATCCAGTGGTTTAAACTGGAACCAATTCCAGTGTTGGCAGAAGGAGAGATTTTTATATAAAGGTGTCCAAGACAGATGGGACAAACAAAATAAGCAGTTTTCCTGTAATATTACTTAGTATGTATACCACTTGTATACCGAAGAAAATCCAAAGAAATGTTATGATGGGTTGACCTTGGCTGGCTGCCAGACCCCCAACCAGCTGCTCTCTCACTCTCCCTCCTCAACAGGTTGGGGGAGAAAATAAGATGGAAAAGCTCATGGATCGAGATAACGACAGGGAGATCACTTACCAGTTACCATCAGGGGGAAAAACAGACTTGAGTTGGGGAAAATTAATTTAAGTTATTGCCAATTAAAAATAGAGTAGGATGGTGAAAATCAAAGACAAAAACTAAAACATCTTCCCCCCACCCCCCCTTCTTCCCAGGCTCAACTTCACTCCTTCAATCCCAACTCTTCTATCCCCCTGCCCCTAGCAGCACAGCAGGAATGGGGAAAGAAGGGTTGTGGTCAGTTGATAACAGTTCATCTGTGCTGCTCCTTCCTCCTCACACTTTTCCCTGCTACAGTGTGGTTCCTTCCCACAGGCTGCAGTTCCTGTCAGGAGTCTGCTCCAGCGTGGGCTCTCCATAGGCTGCAGGGGAATCTCTGCTCTGGCACTTGAAGCACCTCTTTCCCCTCTGTACTTGGTTTATGTGGCAAGGTTTTGGTAGGGGCGGGGGCGGGGGGGGGGCTGCTGCAGGGGTGGATTCTGTGAGAAGACATCAGGAGCTGCCCCCATATCAGACAGAGCCAGTTCCAGCTGGCTCCAAGACAGACCTGCCACTGGCCAAAGCTGAGCCAATCAGCAATGTTGGTGTCACCTCTGTAAAAACATATTTAAGAAAGGCTAAAAAATGCTGCACAGAGCTGTGAGAAAAATGTGAGAGAAACAACTATGCAGACACCAAGGTCAGTGAAGAAGGAGGGGGAGGAGGTGCTCCAGGTGCCAAAGCAGAGATTCCCCTGCAGCCCGTGGTGAAGACCATGGTGAGGCAATTTGTCCCCCTGCAGCCCATGGAGGACCCCATGCTGCCAGAGCAGGTGGATGTGCCCTGAAGGAAGCTGTGACCCCATGGAGAGCCCACACTGGAGCAGGCTCCTAGCAGGAACTGTGGCCTGTGGGAAGGACCCATGCTGGAGCAGGTTTTCTGGCAGGACCTTTGGCCCCACGGGGGACCCACACTGGAACAGTCCATTCCTGAAGGACTGCACGCCGTGGAAAGGACCCATGCTGGAGCAGTTCTTGAAGAACTGCAGCCTGTGGGAAGGACTCATGTTGGAGAAGGTCGTGAAGGATTGTCTCCTATGGGAGGGACCCCACGCTGGAGCAGAGGAACAGCGTGTGGAGGAAGGAGCGGCAGAGACAAAGCATTATGAACTGACCGCAACCCCCATTCCCCATTCCCCTGTGCCACTTGGGGGAGGAGGTAGAGAAATCGGGAGTGAAATTGAGCCTGGGAAGAAGGGAGGGGTAGGGAGAAGTTTTTTTAGATTTGTTCTTATTTCTCATTATCCTATTCTGATTTGATTGGTAATACATTAAGTTAATTTTCCCCAAGTCGAGTCTGTTTTGCCCATGATGATAATTGCTGAGTGATCTCCCTGTCCTTATCTCAACCGACAAGTTTTTCATCATATTTTCTTCCCCTGTCCTGTTGAGGGGGAGCGGCAGAGTGGCTTGGTGGGCACCTGGCAGCTAGCCAAGGTCAACCTGCCACACCCTCCTTCTTCATTGACCTTGGTGTTTGCAGGATTGTTTCTCACACTGTTGGGTTTTTTTTCCTTTTTTTTTTTTCCCCCTCACTCCTCTCTCTCACACTCTGCTGCGCAGTGTTTTTTACCGTTTTTAAAATACTTTTTCACAGAGGCACCACCAGCTTCACTGATTGGCTCATCTTTGGCCAGCAGTGGGTCCACTGCAGAGCCAGCTGGCATCAGCTCTGTCCGGCACAGGCACAGCCCCTGGTCTCTTCTCACAGAGGTTACCCCTGAAGCCCCCCTGCTACCAAAACCTTGCCACATAAACCCAATACAGACCTTTAGCATCTATGAGTTAGAGAACAACTTATTCATTTATCTTTACCACTTGTTAGGGCACATGCATTGTGAACTACTTTATTTGGATGGATTTGGACTATGACTGTGTCCAGTTCTCCGAAATCCAAAGCATCAATATTCAGGTATCCTCTCATCATAAAGCTTCTACAGTTTCCGAGCTCTTACTATTTATTGAAACTTTCTTTTAACCTGGGTTAACTTCTAGAAAGCAACAGCAGAAAAATGTTCAGTTGTAACTCCATTTTGTTGTTGTGTGTCCAGTTAAAAAAAAACCTACATTATTTGCTACCTTAATGCACCTTAGGAAAACTTAATATGAGTTGCCTACTCATAGTTTTTTGCCTTCTGTATCTCAAGTTCTGGTTTTGTAGAAATGTTTCTACAAAAACATCTCATGAGATTATTAAATATTCACGTCTGCTATTTCTGATCTTTAGAAACATCAGTGGATTCTAGGCTTCAAAGGATACATGCAGAAATTAAAAACTCACTCAAAATTGATAATCTAGTAATTATATTTTGTTCATTGATGTATGTGTACAATTCAGGTAGGAAATATTTTTTGAATGCCTGGTTTGAAGTATGATTTAATCTCCTTAATTTGCAAGACCTGGTTTGGGGACCTTCTTTCTTGATTACTCGCCTGGTCTTCTCAGAGTGCCATCATGTGAAAAGTGTTGAAAGGGATTTGGCCTCTGACAGCACTTCATGAAGGCTATTTGTGTAATGAGAAACTATTAGTTTAAGTGAAGAAGTCTTTCACAACAAACGCTGCAGTGGCTTCTGCATTTAGCAGCATGAGAAGTAGTGAGCAGTTTCAACTCAGTCTACGAGTTTGTGCTGTCATGCTAAAGAGTAAAACATTTGTTTCTAGTACAGCCAACTCTTAAGTCTATAAAAATTTTCTGACTTCAAAGTAATTCATATGAAATTTAAAAATTTTCACCTCAGAAAAATGGTTCAGTTTAAATATTTTTCTGTCAGCTGAACTCCAGATAGTAAATTCACTTCAAATGTAAAAATACTTGAAATAAAAGCTCACAGAGATATAATCTTATTCTTGCCTGGATTAGAAGATTTTATAAAATTGGTTGTAGAGCTAGAGCAAAGATGCTTTCATTATTGTATTTATCACTGAGTAAATGTGGCAACTACCATATTCTGCTGAGAGTAGTCCCGAATCCTTCTTTTTCTCTGCCAAGTACCCAGGTGGTTTCTACAACTTGAGCATCTTTGTATATAATTTGATGAGTGAAGATCTCACCTCTTTAGAGAGAGACCTAAGCAGTCTGACTTTTTTGCTACTTTCCCCCA